>CM026163.1:13283370-13951372 GCA_014825975.1 Bombus haemorrhoidalis | reverse complement strand
GGAAAATGGCTCGACGAATGGTTTGCCGCAAAAGACAAGCAGTTTTTCTGGCATGGTATTCATAAACTACCTGAAAGATGGGCAAAATGTGTAGAAGCCGATGGCCAATATTTTGAATAAAAAAAAATTAATTTTCCTTGAAAATTACGTCTTTTCTTTACCAAAAGAACCGGAAAAAACTTATGCATACACCTGGTAGCTAATATTGGGAAAAAATTGAAAGTGGGAGTATTTTCGCACAAAAATGGCTATAAAGTTATATTTAAAAAGTTAAAAATTGCATGTTTTTTTTAATTTTAATACTAAGACGTGTTTTATGACATTGTCTCCCGGAAGATAAGCGCCGTCCCTACCATCATCATTGCCGTTACCATAGTACAGAAATATTGGTGATTGTGAGAGTATACCAAACACTTCGATTGACGATTCCTCTAAATAATGTCGTCTGTCTATTGTTTTTCTTTGACGACAAAGGAACATGCTGTGCGGCGAACGCCTGGGGAAACAGGCGCATGAGGGGCCCCTCGTTGAACAGCAGACAGCCATATAAAATGTGTCTGTCTTCACCTTCGCTAGTAAACAATTCATGAACAGTTCGTAAATACATATAATCGCTAGATGATGTTTTTAATCAACTTCAAAAAGGACCAGGTTATCAATTCAATATTTATTCTTCTTATATATATCCAGCGATTATTTCGCAATGGACAGATTTATCGAAATGAAACCTTTTACATTTTATAGGGATGTTCCGTCATTGATAGCGTCTGAAAAAATTTTTGGTTTCTTCATGGCGTCGAAAATAAATCTTCAATAAAAGTCAATTTTTTCACGAGCCTTGTAAAAACAAATTTTACGGAAATTTATCAATCTGTTGTCTACCAAATCAAATATGTATCTAACACAAATAAACACATCTTGACCAAAATCATCCTTCTTAGTTGAAAATTTTTCAGTAAAAATATCTTTAGCTAATTCTAATTTTCATTCATTTTTATTTAATTAACTATTTTATATTATTTGCTTATTAATTTGATTATTATTTTTCACGGACGTGTGCGTTGTTTTTTGTAGTTTATTTCGAATTTTTATGTCATGCATTTGCAAAGGAAGATTAAATCAGTGGATATATGTGCCTATGTCTAATTCAAGAACGGTTAACGTCAAAGACATTATTTGTATCACTCTTCGAAAGAAAATGATCTCTTTCGTAAAGAATGGATCTTAAAAGTTGGTAAGTACAAGGTGTTCGTACTATTCGTGTGTTTCGTATTTGTTAATTTGCTGTCACGGTATACCGCTTTATTATCAATATATGAACCGATTTGTCAAATAACATGATAATGTATTATTATAATAACATAACATAATAATATCATTGGATAAGGATTATATATATGGCCCAACCAATATTATTCGTCCTTTTCCATTCCCGAGACAGAATTCAATTACGCTCATACGAACTGACAGACATTGTCTGCATACATTATCCGCAGATTGTTGATTCAAGATGTATGTAGACTGTCTGCAGACAATGGAAGACGTTCGTCCACTAGGAGTGTCTGGGAATGCCGGGTATCCGATCTCGGATGAGTGTCGATGAGTTGAGAATATGCTGGAGATGGAACGCATATGTTGCAACGTAACAATACGATTGTAGAACCATCGAGCCTTTAAAAATAATTTAAGGAAACGCAACTATTTATAACCTAACGATAGGATAATCTAACGACGCGGAATTTTTTGGAATTAACATAATCTTTCCCTTGTCTTAAATTCTATGCTCTTTATTATTTTATTGCCTGCGAACCGTTAATCGAACTCTCGGATGCCCTCACCTCAAGACCTCTTGCTACCTAATGTAATGTATGTGTATAGAGGTAGGACTTTCTCCTTTTTTGATACCTGTATTCATCAACCATACTGAACCAAAAATGAGTAATAAAATTAATAAAGTCGAAGTATGTCTGCGAAGTAATAAACAATAAACATAAATAATTAATATTAAAATGACGAAAAAGTTTTCTGTCATATAATAATACACATACATATTTAACAGAAATCAAGAATTTAATGATTTTATTTATACACACATATTTAACAAAAATCAAGAATTCAATGATTTTATTTATGTTTTTCAACTTTTCCAAATATTTGTTTCTTCGATTCTAATAGTCTTTTGACACAAATACATAGGGGAATAAATTTTTATTGAGAACACCATGACAGATTGATTTAATGTATTAAAAATTGTATAGTTCCATTACAAAAAATGAAATTGGTCTTTGTTCGATTTCTAAACATTTCTTTATGACATTTTGACAAACAACATGTATTTTCAAATTCTCTACTTCCGCCTTGCCCTAATAACAAATACCGGATCATAAATCTTCGCACAGAGTGACCAACGTTTATACGTTTTTTTAGATTAGATTTAGATTTAGATTTAGTGCGAACGCATATCTGCCGACAATTATCAATGCGGACTAAGTTTTCATCCGAAGACTGTCTTTGGACTTGAATTTTGGCTTTAAAGTCCACTAAAAACTGTTATATCTCAGATGTAATATTATACATATGGTGTGACATGTAATATATCATAGTTTCCATTCATCGAGTACTACCAGAAAATGCAAAACAAATTAAAAAAGATTGGTATTCGGAAACAAAGTTTAGTTTAAAAATTTAAATACCAAAAAACAAAATGAAACTGTCATACATATGTTTACTACTCCAATTCTTCAACTAAAGTATGTTGACTAAAGTGAGTTTTCACGATTCAATGATGTTTAGTAATTTGATAAGCATCATGGAAGATAAGAAATTCAATATTTGGTTACGGCATTTGCAGCAACCTAATAGCCGGTAGCTAGCGACCATTTGATTCCTTAGGAACTGATGAATTTTTAACATTTTACATCAGTAAAATAACTTGATATGTAAATCGTTGGATTCGTTTCAAGAAACGCCACTTACCTACCAAGGAAAAAAATATGTGGTTCCATTTGACGATAAAAAGATATTCATGCTTGTACAATTAACATACTAAGTGTCAAGGCTTAATGTTAAATCTAAATGGTGTATGAAAATATATTAAAATTATTGCATCATTCCATTGACCCATTATCGTTTGGATGGGAATATTCTCTTTTCTTCAAAAAAAATATAGTAAACAATTAATTTCTCTTTCTTAGACAACTTACAATTAGATTTAGATATGAACTTTTCCACAAAACTATACAATTAAATAGGTTCTCGTCTATGCTTAGTGTACAACTAACTAAGGAAAGAAGGAATTTCTTCTTTGGTGCAAATGAACAGAGCAGATCCCTATCTTTATAGGATTTTGTATATACTAGCGTGGGTCATTTTCTAGTATGCTCCGCGTGGTGCAGCACTAGTTCGAGAACAACTAAAATCATAAGTGTGAATCCTCTCATTTCTTCTCTATTGCTAGTATTCGTCAAATTTTTGCTGTTTGAGCTATTATATTAGTGTATGTGAAATTTATTTCTTCGCGTTTAATACGATAACTTTACTATTTACATAATTTTTATAATTTTATTTGATATACTTATCTTCTATTTTGGAAATTTTTCTATGTAATACCTAGATATTACTTTGTATATTGTTTGGATTTAACGTACATATTTGAATCTTAAGTTATCTTACCTTAAAAAAGACTGCAGACTAGCCTAATTGCATATGAAACTTTTCTTCTTTGAGAAATGAAACGAAACGTGTCAAATCATTCTTATCGTGATGAAAAATTGAGATCATCACGCAGTGAAAATTATGAGACTGGTCCACGAAGAACAGACGAAGAAAGATTACGGCGTAGGCGCGAATGGATTATAGAACAACAAAAGCTACGAGAACATGAAAGGTTGAAGGAGAAGAAGATCTTAGAATATGAAATACGTCGTGCTCTCGAGAAAGGTTTACCACTGCCCAAAGGAAGATTTTCACATCACAGTTGCAATAAGAGTAAAAGTAAATCCCCAAGAAATGAACACAGAACTGTTGTTACATCAAGTACATCTAACACATCTATATTATCTGAAAAGTAAGTATGAATAATGCAAAGCACTTTATTTTAAACAGTCAAATGAAATTGTTTTAAATGTAAATAAAAATTAATTTCAAGGCAAATGTTAGAGGATATATTATGCCATATATATATATATAAAGTGCTTTAAATTACTTCACAAATTGTGTAGCAATTAGGTACATATTTATGTGATGCTCAAAAATATAATTCAGTTCTTAATTTATGAAGAAGATTATAGTTTAATAAATTCAACTATATTAAATCGTGGAAGACAAAATGTTCATTCGCATTATAGATTAGAACCATCAGATGGTACAACACCTTTATTTAAAGGACCAGAAGGCATACAAGTTAGTGCTGCAGAACTACGAAAAATCAAAGTATATATTCACAGAAATTCATTCACAGAAGATATTCACAGAAATATATCAGACGAAGCAACAACTGATGATATACAACGAGATATTATCAATCTTGAAGATGTTGTGGTCAAAAGAAGAGAGGGTAAATAAATATTGCTTTTTTCTATAATTACCTAACAACTTTCAGTCATCCATTGAAGAAATACTAAAGGAGTATATGAATTCAACTCGGAAGATAATTCCTTTCAGAATTTTCCGACAATCAATTTATAAATTTCATATTCCAGCATATTATATGCTTTGTAATGTAAGGTTGATAATCATATGTTCTATTTTTTTTCTTTTTTTCTTTTTCCTATATGTTTGAAATTCAATTATGAATAGCAAAATCTTCACTTTACTTATTGCAATATCTCAAGAATGATGACATTATATAGAAGTTTTTACGGATATGAAGATGACGGATTAGCGATTATATTATGTTCTATAATATTCAATGTAATTTATACGCAACTTTAAATTTAATAATATGTATTTGATTCACTAAGGATGAAGAAAATTTGGAATACAACATTGGATTTGGATAACTGGATATTGAACATTTAATGTGCAATACGTAAGCACAATGTTTTTATATCTTCAGTGTCCTAAGAGTGCTTTTATTCTTGTTTGCTGCTTTACATTTTCTTTTTTTGTTATCGAGTTTGTATAAAAAAATTATATTCTGGAATAATGGTATAACAGAACTAATATTAAATATAAAAAAATAATCTATTGCAAAACTGTATTTCAAATTCTTACTCCATTTTGTGCATTCTGCTTCGCTTTTAGAATGTCTGCATGTCTAGAAACGCAAAGGTTTAATTTGATTTTACATTTTATGCTGATATATTAAATATATATTTAATTCAGTAGTGGAGGAAGGATAAAGTTATGGAATCTTTTCATTGAAAATTCACTCCCAAGGCTCATGATTCTACAATTGAAGAATGAAAATTATATTCAAAAGTAACCAATTAACCCCTTGCCTTACAATTTAAGTTACAATAGCACATACCATAAGCAACAACATGGTCGGTCACATGTTGAGCCACTTGATGGTTTGGCTGGGCGTTCGAAGTTGTGTAAATTGCATGTCTTTTGATATATGACTGCATGTGTAAGGTATAACTAATTTTATTTTGCAAAATGTTTGATAAATAATTACTATCAATTGATCATTGAACAAAAATGATTTATTATCTTGAAGTAAATAATAAGTCAATAACAGCCACGTGCCATCTCTCACACATGTTGACTATGCTTGGCCCGATCGACGTACCACGTCTCTAACGCGATGTTGCAGGTTAAAAGATTAAAATTACCACATCTAACAATTCTATAATGAAACAGATAATATATTTTCACTTAATCTATTTGAATTAATTGGTTTCTGTATAGATAGATAGTTTTATTTCAGCCTGGTGGCATTGAAATAGAACTTGATCTGCAAATTTTATAAACTTTCAGTATTATACGTAATTCATTGCTACAAATATCTCCAGGCTTTTATTTTCTTATATATAAAGTTTTAAATAATATAACAAGAATGTTACAAAATATTATGTAAAGAACAGAAAATTGAAAAAGTAATTAATATCAAATTTTTATATAAAGATATTTTTTTGATTGCGAATTGTAATATATTACAATATAATAATTAGTTATAATCAAATATATTTAAAGAAAATAATCAAACTATGCAGTTATACATATGTCGACAGAATGGAAGATATTTTAATTATCATAGAAGACACAGAGCACATAAAATTTCGCAACAATTCTTCAATTTACCAAAGAATGTTACAAAATATTATTGTAAACAACAGAAAATTGAAGAAGTAATTAATATCAAATTTTTACATAAAGATACTTTTTTGATTGCAAAATATAATGTGTTATAATAATTAGTTATAATAAAATATATTTGAAGAAAATGATGATCAAACTATGCAGTTACACATATATCAACAAAATGGAAGATTTTCTAATCATCATGGAAGATTTTCTAATCATCGTGGAAGACATAAAGCACATAAAACATCTCAACAATTCTTCAATTTACCAAAATTTTCTTATAAGAAAACTGTTATTATTTTTTAGCTAAAATTTTAATAGAAGTTTGAGTTTCTTGAAATTCATAAAATCTAAAAGAAATCGTTAGTTCTTAGTAATTATTATTAGTTAAAAATATGTCGTATATATAATAAAGTATATACAGAATAACATAAAGTAAAGATTGTATTTTCATAACTAATTTCTCTTATAATTATGGATTCATGTATATAAAATTGTTTAATGATTTCTGGCACCAAAAAAAAATTGTATGCCATATATGCTCATTTGTGCAATTAATCTAAAGAATTTATATATATAACAATCATAAATTAGCTATCATTTATTGTGATTTATATTTTTAATAGTAAATATATATTTTTTACATTATTGATATATACAATACTATTATAGAAGCAGCAATTTAAAGTGAAAGATAATTATATTTCTATTTCTTTTATACCATTTTTACAGTTTCATTTACTTTATACATCTATTATAAAATGTCCTTGCTTACAATTGTTCAGAAGTAGTCAATTTATTTACATATCAACCTTAAGATTTCTGAGGTCTGTCACAGCTGTTAATACTGCTTAATTGTTTTCTTCATATGCATGTACTTCAGATTTTATATTTATAAATAAATTTATTTAACCATAGGAGAAGGATCCAAACCTATATTTGAGAAAGAAGCAATAAAAAATGCAACAGTTAAGGCAGAAGACATTGAGGGACGTCGTATAGCTGTTGCTATAAATAATGAAAATTTGGGTTTGTTCATTATTAAAAATTTAAATCTGTTCTCGTTATTTTGTTTAAATTGATAAGATTCTTTATGTGTATCAAATTGTATTTTCATTGTGAAAAATGACATGTTTAATTTTCAGAAAATAAGTCGGAAGCGATTAAAAAATATACTACTTCTTCAAGAAGTCGAAGTCTTCCATATAGATCATCCCATCATACCAGGTTTGACATATAAATGCATATATTTGTATATTGGTTATTAAACCAAATGGATATGGTAATTTTACTGTGGATATGATAAAAGTATTGCTATATAGTGTGTACAAAACATACCTTTTGTAAACACTATGTACATCATGCACATCATTGTGCTTATTATGATATTTATGGATTAATTAATTATAAGTATATTATGTTTTATATATTTTGGCAGTCCTTTTACATGATAAAAATCTAGTACCATGAAAATGAAAAAAAAGCTTGACTCTTTCTGCCGGGGAAAGAATATTAAAATTTTAATAATTCTTAAACCGGCGTTATCTATAATATCAACTTTTTTTTAATAAATCTCCACTGATTCGAAGGTGTAAAATCACGCTACAATCCTCTTTACACTTACTTTTTTACACCTTGTATGAACACTTTCTGTAATCACTAAGTGGTTATAAAGTTTCGATATTTGTCTTTTAGGCCCATAACCTATTACAAAAAAAGGGTTATTGATATCCACTACATATATCTTACATATATGTGACATTTACATATTTCACACATATATACGCAGTATACACACATACTGCAATATACTAACTTAATTTTTATTATGATTTGACTAGTATTAATTTACTTATTTTCATGACTTCTTGTACAAAATGGAATATATATATATTTATAAAAATAATGGATATAATTATATACTTATACATAACATTTTTATATAATATAATAATAATAATATTTTGTTATTAATAGTAATATTTTTATTTAATATTATATATTTTGTTGAAATACTATACTTCACAAATTTAGATTAGTAGGTACGTAATAAATCATTAGGATATATATATAACATATAGGAATATAGGAATAACGTATGTAACATTTATAAATATTATTAGAACATTTACAATTATAATGAACATGTATTGCTAAATACATACTTTATATTTAATTGTGCTATATGAATTTTATTTTAGGTATGTGTTTTGTGTTACTGTAGTTTGTTTTGTTCTAGGTTACGCTTGTTTCTATTTTTTTTTTTTTTTAATATATCAGAATTGGAAACCCAGTAAGACTAAGCTGCTAAAAGCCCGACTTCTCTTTCATCTCTACTAAGTGAAAGGATATCACCGCATATGCTTGGTTATGTCACTATCAATGCTTATATTTTCTTTTTTTATTTTGACTATATATAATCTGTTCAATGAGACGAGGTAGTAAACGTAATCAAGTTTTGTTTACTGCCTCATCTCGTTAGATAGAGTATACATTTCGTTATTTTCTTCTTTCTCACTAAAAATGTAATAATATAATAGAATACTTTCTATCATATGAATAAAGAATGAATTAGAACTAGTTACATGACAATATTGCTATTCAAATTCATACTTGCATTTCATAGATATTCTTCTGATAAACTTCAGTTAAAATATCTTATAAATAATCAGTCATCTTCATGCCAATAAATACAAAGTAATTATCTCTTCATGAAATCAAAAAATCATTTAGTTGGTAAAAACAATTTAGTTCACATAAAATTTTTACACGTCATTTCTAATAAATGTTACTTTATAATATAGGTTTTTTGATTAATATGTTAATATAATCTACAGTATCTATCTATCTATTAATAATATTTTTTGTCTATATCAACATTAGCGTGTCATATCCGACTTTTACATGTTTTTTGCTCAGGTAAAGTATTATGGATGTAATGATTAATAACAATCATGAGAAGGTAAGCAATTGAAGTTCTAAAAGTAAATTTAATATCTATGTGTACCAATCACTATTTGTTTTAGCCATTTAATCCCTAATTCATTATTAGGGATTATGCAAAGCAATCAATTAAGTATAACAAATAGAATATAAAATTGTTATTTTTTATAATATTGTGCAATTCTGTTTATTTTTTACATTTATGCCTAATATTATTTTGAGAATTATTCTACTTGCTTTTACTTACATTTTATAGTAAATTTCAGCACTTATATTTTCTAACTTGCTATAATGCACGATTATTCATCAATATTTACTACTATTAACTATTTTTTTCTTTTTGGTAATTTATACCATTTTTATATAATTTATATATAAATATATTCAATATGATGATGAAATTCTATATGATGAAATATAAATATGTGATAACTGCAGAGTATTGCTATATTAAAACATAAAAATTATATAATATAATCAATACATTAATATATTATGTTAATATATTAATAATAATAGTACTTATATTTTATGTTTTAATACAACAATGTTTAGTTTAAAGTTAATTTAATGTAAAGTTTAAGAATAAACTTTTGTTATTTAAGTATTCATTTTTAGGTATAAAGATTCAAAACATAATAACAGGGATAATTACAGAAATGATAGGTATCAATTATTTGTTATAATTTTGTATATTTGGTTAATATGTTTATTTTTCAGTTTTATTATAGTGTTGTATAATTTATTTAGGGAGAGAGATCATAGTAGAGGTGAAAGTAGAGATTATAAAGAAAAAGTCAGGCGACATAGTCAATTGCACACTGGAGAGGAAAAACGACTGCGTGAAAGAAAAAGTCATAGAGATAATTCACATTCAAGGGAAGGAGAACAAGGAACATGGGCCAAAAATTCTTATGACAGGTACATAATAAAACATATGAAATAATGTAAAATGATGTTTCTTAAAAATTAAATATTATAAATATTATTGAAGCAACAAGTCATCTAAGGACGGAAGACCTTATCGAGAAAAATCGAGAGAGCGATTCCGAGAAAGAAGAGAAAGAGATAACTCTAGAGAACGTAGGGTACTTCCATCACATTATATTGAACGCATCCCTGTTCCTGTTTATTATGGAGTAAGTATTCAATTCATACGTGGAATATAATTCTTCTGACATTAAATTTCATTGGTCATTAGGGTTTTCCTCCAAGACCAATAATGGTTGGACCTTTGGTTCCAATTCAAAGGCAAGTACCACCTTTAGGAGGAACTAGCTATATGATAAGTCCATTAAGACCATTTCCACCACGATTTATTCAGCCAGACATATATAGATTTTGTCCACTTCCAAGTCCTAGTATGTATATTTATTAATTCATAATGAAGTACATGGGGGGTTATTGTGTTAGTTATTTGTATTTTATATAGGATTTAGGCCAATGTATGGAGAATTTATGATGAATGGAAAATTGCCGCATTAAATATTAGACATTTTATAAAAATTAAAAATTCTTCGAAGTATCATAGTGAAGTAGATTATGTTTAACACGTTCATCGCCCAGCGTGATTTGGCTATTTCCTGCGGGGCCCAAATCCGACCGTCTGTACTCACAACCTAAATAGAGCGACAAGCGGTAGTTCATTTTTTATCGCCTTCGA
This sequence comes from Bombus haemorrhoidalis, assembly GCA_014825975.1. Taxonomy (NCBI): domain Eukaryota; kingdom Metazoa; phylum Arthropoda; class Insecta; order Hymenoptera; family Apidae; genus Bombus; species Bombus haemorrhoidalis. The sequence goes on along the minus strand of CM026163.1, from coordinate 13,940,517 downwards.
TTCATTGTAAAGAAAAGATTATTTAGTTCTGAAATGGAGAAAGCGACAAGCTTTACAGCTAGAGTATTCTGAGGGATCTCATGGCAGATATCTCAGATCTTTCATTTAGTCGAGAAGCATACTTGTGAGACGTACATCATCTTTTCATCTTATATTTAATTAACTCGATCTTATATTTATATATATATATATCTTATATTTATATATATATCATATCTTATATTTAATTAACTCGAATAAGAAGAGCGTCACCCATACTTTGGTGACGGGGCCCCCACAGAAGTATACCCGTCACATGGATATGCGTGACGTGACGACGAATGTGTTAATATTATTTTCAAAATCTTAAAATTTTTTTATATTTGATGTATTTATATGTGAAACTTACTTATATGTTTTTGGATAGTAATAATAATATTGTCAAATTTTATTAATATTAATATAATCAAATTGTATTAATTGATAATGGATTATGTATTATTAAATTTAAAAAATATGTTTATGTAGTTTGTAGTATGTTTATATAGTTTATATAGTATGTTTATGTAGTTTGTTTATATATATAATAATAGTAGTAGTTTTTATATATAATAATTTATCGTATATCAGAATTTACGTTTATATATTTCAAGGAGGTTGTTTGGCAAAAGGGATTAGTTTTCTTAGTATACATTTTTTTTATTACTGGCATTTATAATAGTAGTAAAGTTAAAAATTTATTTAGGTAATGGATTTCATGTAAATTTGATATATTAAAAAATTAAAAATAAAATATTTATTAAAAATTTGTTAGTTTCCAAATAAATTTTTGTTATACTGAATTATTAATTTATTAATTTTCGTTGTATTAGAGAGCTGATTAAGAAGCCTATTAAAAGTCTTCCTTTTTGAATTATATACTAGTAACTAGATTATGGATGTTTATACGTTTATAAGAATTGCAAATACGATTTGTGATTTGCAAAATTATACAAAGAAAACTATTCATTATAATATTTAGAAGATAATATCAGCCTCTATTTACGTTTTATTTGCTTAATTGCGTTTGTGAAAATACATATTTGTATAGCGACTGCAATCTAAAATTACAAGAGTTTGTATCAAATACGTAATTATTTTTCGTTTTATGAGAATACCGTTTATTTATGTTAAATCATTTTCATTTAATTCTCATAGCACAAAAAATCGAAAAAAATTGAAATTTTCAAGATTGCAAGTTCAGAATAAAAGATATTTAACGAAGATATAATAAGATAAAATCATCTCACTAATTTAGTTATTCTTCACTTCTTTTTGGAGTTATTTAATAATATATAGAACACACAGACATTTTAAGTAAAATAAATTATCACTGGGATTAATAATGTATAGTATGATGAACGAGGTACATAATAGTCGTGACATTCAATGCCTTTTCGTGTTCCACATTTGGGTTCTTGACTCCTAATCTCGGTCATATATAGGCCTGTATATAGGTCTGGAAACTCTCATGGTAGGTTAGTGATGAAATGATGTTGATCAATTTGTCTGCAGGAAAGCGTTTCAATTAAGAAATTATGATTGCAACGGACTTCAGAGCCACTCTACGCTAACTTTGGATTAAGGTACGCTGTACCAACTTTACCAACTGTATCAACAAGTTAAAGAAACTCCCTACTTTATCAACCGAAAAAGAAAAGTTAGTTATGAAAATTATTAATGTTGATACCTTGTTATATTCATACTTTACTATATGTTATTTTATCGCATCGTACATATATTTTAACTATTCTATTTTATTATCAACGTAATTCTTTTTGTAACTAGTTAGAGACGAGAATCTAAAGTATCGAGACGTGTCAAACATAATAATATTTGATCGGAATCTATTGTAAAGTTCAGTTCAGCGTTAAAATGTTAAATAAATAAGTTAAGTTATAAAATAAAGTATTTATTATATTATAAGAGTTATTGAATCATTAGAATTAACTGTCAAGACCTGCACAAATTGGTTACCTCGACATGATTTCTTCGAAATGCTATTACATCATTCTCCGACAAGAGATAAAACATTTCCTCAAAGAGTTTTAACAAACGAAATGTCTGATATGAAACACAGTTGACGCATTGTCGATGGTCAAATAATCTCTCTTTTGAAAAGAGGACCTTAATTTTGTGATTTACAGAAATTGAGGCGGCCTTCGCAATCAAGAAGATAACATGTCTTTTATCCTTTGTCACGAAAATCTTTAGAAACCTATTGACTAGAGATAAATATGAGATTCTGAAAACACGTATTATTTCTTCGTTTAACGAGTTTAGCGAATCCAAGTTGAGGGGTCTTCTTCGCAATAATGAATTTGTAGACGAAAAACCATTTTCTATAACGCTTAAGAAATCTAGCTTAAGGGTTATGTAATGAGAGCGTTTTAGGACTTTCATCCTTCAATAACCTCCAAATAACGATCGAAGGATTCTTGCAATCAGTGATGTTCAAGATTTGTCACGACTAACCCATCAAAAGGACGAAATCGCTGGGGTCTTAAAACCATTGATATCCGCAATTTCTGTGAAGGAAAAACCGAGCAGGAAAAATAAACCCCAATCTTTCGACATACAGCTGCAACGGTTGGAAAAAGATGATTGAAGTTTTAGCGATCGATATTCGTAGGAATAGCTTTGGGAGTAGATCTACATCATGTTTTCTAGCGGAAGGTTTCATCAGAGGAGCTCATCTAGAACACCAAATCAATCCTCAACATTATGTTTTTACCACCAAAAGTTCAGTGAGAAGTCTTTCAAATGCAGGATGCCGCGTTCATAGATAGGCAAAGACCAATAGAAATATGTTCAGTTTCTCACGGAAAGCTGAATCTGCCGCTCAGAACACAGGCGATTAATGATGGTAGGAAGGACGCTTATCGCCTGACAATCACTGATAGGATCTCAAGTATGAAATATCCTATCGATACCGGAACAGATATTTCCATCATTTTAAAAAAGCATATCACACGGGCATCGACAAACTTAACATTATCCGCCGCAAACGGTTTAGAAATTAAAACGTACTTTTCATAGGAATTTCTAATAGCTGACACTAACTTCTTAGGTACGGTTGAATTTTGTGCGGGGCTGTTTCTCTGTATGGCGCGTAACGATACAGCACTGCAATGTGTGACGAATAATGCTATTCTCTAAGCAAGCACATTAGAATTGGAAGTTCCTGATAATTAAATTATAATTTTTCTTAAAGATATGATGCATATACTTTAACTTTAATAATTTACTTTAATAGTTAATAATACAATTGAATGTGACATATTTTAAAGTACGGTACGACACATAGATGCACGTCACAATTTTCACACTTATAGCGCGATAGTGTTTTTCAAATTGCTCCTCATTTTCTATTTTGAAGCGACATTTCCAGGTTGAAAATTCTAAAAAATTATAAGGATAAGGATATAGCATGTTAAAAAGAGCATCTAATAATGGTATATTTATTTTAACGAAAAGCAACAATTGATATCTGATACTGGCGTATCAAAAACAAAGACTATATATTCTGCTTGTATATTGTTAACACTATTATAAAACATCGTAAGTATAAAAAAAGTGTGAAGCAAGACAAATGAAATAAATCATTTAGTTCAAACGATCAGCGATTGAGTCAGTAGAGTGAGCCACTATAGTGGCGCGTCATAATATAAGACGACATCCGTAAAAGCCACTATAGTGGCGCATCGTACCTAAGAGGTTAATCAGAGTATCATAGGCGTTGATTTTTTCTAAGATGTTATGGCTTCTAAGATGATAAATAAATAAGATGAAAAAATCACATACATGAAATACACAATTAAGTTTTCATTTTCATTAGATTTCATTAGGCGAATAAATACCATTTCCACGATAGATCACTCAAACAAGTACAGCGAATTGTTACAAAAATTTATCAATATTACTAAATCACAAAGATACGTGTTCAAAACAGGCGGTAAAGGATAACGAATCGCAAAAAAGCGCGTTACGACGCCTTAGATCCGGAAGATTTCAGATAGCAAAAGAAGAATTCGAGGATGCGACCAGGAAGGGGATTTGCCTCAAATCAATAGACGAGCCCTTTTCACATGGTATCCAAAAAGAATGGTGAAGGCGACTTTGTGGGGGCGGATGCTTCAACCCCATGACCTTATCAGATAGATATCCGGTATTTCATATCCAAGATTTCTCTTTTAAACCAGTCGAAGCTAAAATTTTTATCACGTAGCGATATTCTTATCAATTCTTATCAAAGCACATAACTAAATTCTTATCGCGCCCGAAAATGTACTTAAAACGGCAGTAATAACAGCTTTCGACCTATTTGAATTTATAACCATACCGTTTATGTAACGCGCGTTTGAGAGATATTATATCTAGACTCAGTCTTACGCGGAATGAATGTTTGCCACAGATATATCGACGACATAATTATTACGTCAAAAGATGAAGAACAGCACGGACAACACCTTAGAATAGTCTTCGAATGCCTCCGACAATACAAATTAGCGATAAACGTAGGCTAGTTAGTCTTTGGACGTGAAAAAGTCAAGTATCTCAAATATTTGGTTAGTTACGAAGATACCAGGCCTTTAGAAGACCGAATATTAGCCTTAAAGGATTATAAATTATTCTAAGATGTAGCTCAAATCAAAGCACCACTTTACTCACTTTTTACCAGCGCGAAGAAAAAAGATAGGAGGATTATCAACAGGAACAAGGAGTAAACTAACACCTTTGAAAAATCCAAGAAATATCTATGTAACGCGATACTTTTGGCATATCTCGTAGAAAACGCACGTTAATATATGCATAGAATAATAGATGCATAGAATACGGATACGGAGAGAACCGCACTCGAACAATTTACAAACGCGATATAGCAACTATTAGGATTTCACTCCATGAAACTTACTACAACCTAATAAAATTACAGCACCTATGATCGTAAACTTTTGGCAATCTACTTAAGTATTAAATTTTCGTTAGACACATAATTGAAGGACATAATTTAATTATTAAGACCGATCATAAACCATTACAATTCGTTTCCAAACAAAAGTCATCCAAAGTATCCCCTCGTCAACTGTGACACTTACACTTCGTCGGAATATTTACAATATAAATCACTTTTACAAAAGGAAAAGACAATACCTTCTCTAGAACAGGAACAGTTAAGATGCCATGAATATGAATGCCAATAATCAACAGAGAAGAACTGGCAGAAGCGCAACTTACAGATGAAGAATTAAAGAATCTAATTCGGAATAGGTTCCAGAAGGAAGATTCCGATATGTACACATAGATTTCGTCGGCCCACTACTCCGCGCATAAGAATGTCGCTATTGTCTAAACATTATCGATCATTTCTCACGCTGGTCGGAAGCAATTCTGATACAAGGCACTTTAACCATCACAATAGCTGAAAAATTCTTCAAAGAGTAGGTTTCACGATCCGGAACACCTGAAACTATTACAACTGATAGGGTTTTCAAGGACAAGGTCCTCCATCGTCGGATGTCAACTGGTACCAACCACTGTCTACCATCTGGCGTCAAACGGATTGGTCGAACGATAGCGTCGCTCATTGAAAACCGCATTAAGATGTCACAATAATGAAAATTGGGTGGACATGTTACCAGTCGTTTTACTTAGAATACAAATCACGTACAAAGACGAACGAAGAAATTCAAAAAAGGTGTTGGAGTCCCACCAGCCGAATTACTATACGAAACAACATTGCATTACATTAAATATATGTGTATATACTTGATTTAGGGGTTGCAATTTTGTTAACTTTTTTTTATTGAAGATAATATGCATATTTAATAATGATTTATAATTAATATTTACTTAAACAGCAGTTTTCTGCTGTATACCCTGTATACATACTTATTTTAAATAAATTGAGAAAAATTACGAAGAGCAATTTAGTTTATATAACGACGATATTGAATACAGAATTTTAACTTTACGATTGCAGTGTTCTATGATGGCCAATATGTACAGCGTAGCTTCTGATATTTAGAGCCTTACGACCTCCACTGGACTCCAGACCTGTGTATACGACCATAGCTCACGCCCATTATTTTAGTTATTTCACAGTACAAGTGCTGCACCAAGCGGCCAAGTGCTGAAGGCGTTCCATGCTAGTATATACAAGAACCAATAAAGTTAGTGATTTGCACTGTTTGGTTTCACGCTAGCATATACAAGAACCTGTTTAGTTCCACCACAAACGAGGTATACTCGCTGTGGTTCCACAGTACAAGAGCTTCTACAGAAGCTACAGCTTCTGTGCGGTTCTACAGAAAAGTTCATGCTATTCTATCCAAGATAGACGAAGTACGAGAATAACAAAATTAAAATTAACTTAGCTTATTATATTTTTTTGGAGAAGAAAAGAAAATCTTTCCCCTGAAACGGTAATAGAGCAATAATTTTAATATATTTTCCATACATAATAGTTTTTAGATTTAACATTAAAGTTCCTTTCCTCGTAGAGATGTTTTTGTTATAAAAAAATTCAAATATTATTTCAATGTAGTTTATTAATTTAATATTTATTTCAATATTTATAATAGTTTCAGTAGTTGATAGGTTGCGAATAATATTTCTGACGTGATTTATTTTGTATGATTTTATGCAGACAAGATTTAATGTCAACTAATTTGTGATCCACGATTTTTACCTTTTACTTTCATTACTGATACACCTACGAGATGTCGTTGCTGCAGCTTTGCTCACTCATCTATTTCTTTATATGTATATATCTGTAATTCAATACACACATATACATACATACTACTGAAACACCTAAGCAATTGTCTATCATCTCCACTGGACACACATATTTGCCATGTGTGCTATTTGGCTCTACTAATTCTTTTTTAGACTTTATCAAATGGTCATCGTTTATGAGTAAAGGATGCTAAAATCAATGTCGAGTTTCTAAGTCGGTACGGCAGTTACGTTTGCTCACGAAGGCCCACAAGGTGATTTGTCTATTCTTATATTTATTAAAATATACGACTGTAAGAAAATATGAAATTCGAGCGCCTGGGACGGCCACCTGGCCTTCGTCACTCTCGGGTGTTAAAAGAGAACCATTAATATTAGAGGGTGCCATAAATTAAGCCCTCCCCGTACGGTGATGTGAACCAGAGGGCCCCGACATTTTGCAACTGCGATGCCTAGTATATTCGAGTATCCTTTGTACAATCGTCGACGTGGAAGAACGTCAAAATAAAACCACGCGAGCTCGACATTTCCGAATTTATAGAACGTGCTGTAAACGTGACTGCCTTGAATTCGCTTTTGGTATTTTCTTACATGAGTCCATAGTCATATGAAAGTACTACTAAACGACACAAAACTTAATATATCTAATTCATTAATATGTAAATGCTATAGACAGAAACATTTTGAAAACCAATCGCAAATATTATTCGACAGCCATCGCACGTCCTGCGTTCCAGGCCTAGGATCGTCGATCGCTTCATGAGGTGCTTTAAATATTGACTAAATCTTGGACACTCAAGAAGGTCGCACAGTAAGATCGCTTTCGCTTTTGTATCAGTGAGGCAACACTAATACAAAGGCGAAAAATTTTTATTTTTAATTTTTTGCTAATAAAAATTTCATTAACATATTGGTAAAATTTTCCTGATTAAAATGAGACATTGAATGGGCTTATTAAACTTTCTCTCTTGACTACTAGTCGGTCGAACTTGTCTCGGTGCAATAGAGCCAACTAGATCCTAACTGTTAGGACAAAACCTTAGGTGTTTAAGGGGCATAGAAACACGAACATGATACACCATAGCATGCTAACACAGTGTCCTTTCTCGTCTTCCTTCTTTGTCTTGTGCTGTTACATTTAAATTTATATAAAATTCATGGAATTAATAAATTTTACTCAGTAATATAAGTAACACAAGTAAGTAATAAAAGTAATATAAGTAATATAAGTAAGTAATAAAGTAAGTAAAAGTCGTGGATCACAAATCAATCGTCACATGTGAAATCTTTCTACAGTCAATTTGTTCTGCAAACAGATACGTCAGAAATATGTATTATTCGCTGGCCATCAACTAGTAAGATTACTATTAAAATGAAATTTAGGTTTTATTATAACAAAAACATGGACGCGAGGAAAGTAGATTTAATGTTAAATCTAAAAGGCTATTGTGTATATATATATATTAAATATATATTATTATATTATATTATTACATCATTATATATATTAAAATTATTACATCATTCCACTGATTCATTATCGTTTGAAAGGAAGGAGTTCCTTTCCTTCTCTAAAATAAATATAGTAAAAAATTAATTTCTCTCTCATTTTGATTATTACGTGATTCTGTTATTCTTATACTTGTATATTTCGGATAGAAAAATATGAATTTTTACGTACGACCATAGAATTATTAAATAGGTTTTCGTTATACATAGGTTGCACACTAGCGTGGAAATAAATAGGTGTCTATGCTAGAGTACAATATTTTGCCGCTTGGTGCAATACTTTTTCTCGAGGGCCAACTGAACTTTATAGGCATCAACACTGTCATTTCCCTCTGCTTGTATACTCTTTCCGAAAACATAGAAAAACTCGTTCGAAGATTGTATCGTAAAAAATCAACGCGGAAAATAAGAAGGATTTTGCTCTGCGCATGCTTGACATGCAATGAATGTGTCAGACAGAGACAGAGATATTCTACTCATTTCTATCTGTCTCGCATAACGAAACCTTCTCTTACCCTCCATCTTGACATTTTTTAATTCAAAAAATGGACAGTTTTCCCTAGAGTGTGTCCAAACTTGTTTATTTGATTGTGCTCAAGAGTCTTACCCCTACCACGGAAATTGCCAGATCTGTGTATACGACCGTGGACCGTGGTTACCAGCTTACTACTCTGCCCAAAAGTTAACCTAACTTGAACGTAGTTAAATACTTTATACATAATTGTAGTATATATAAATTGTACTATTACCGTTCGTATTTAAATATATTTTCCTGAAATTTGTCTGTAAACATTCTAGAAATACAGTGTAATTATTACTATATAGAATTAAATAATATTTTTCTTGGAAACAGTGAAGAAACGTTCAATAAAAGATTATATTTCACTGTACGTGCTGGAAGAGTCAATAATAAGTTATTACGATAAAGTAAAAGACGGATATCTTTTATTATCGATTTGTTATTCACAATATATGAAAATGTATAAACGTAAATTTGATGAATTAGAAGATAATAATGTTAGAAAAGCACCAGTAAAAAACTCGTTAGATTCGGATGAAGAAGATGACGATGCTAACGAGGATAATTATAATATAATGAGTGATGATGAAATTGAAGGTACGTAAAAATATGAAAAATTTCTTTAACATGATGTTAAATATCTGTATATAATTATTAGGTGCCGAAGATGGACCAAGTGCTCCAGAAACAAATATAGGGTTTACAGCATTTAATATGAAAGAGGAATTAGAAGAAGGACATTTTGACAAACAAGGCCATTATCTTTGGAACAAAGAAAAAGAAATTAGAGATAATTGGTTAGACAACATTGATTGGATGCAGGTTTGTAAAGCTAGTTGATCAAATGATTTTAATCTTAGAATATGTGACAGAACTAATCCACTAAATTTGCATAATTGTATAATACGAATCGAAGTCCTGGTAGTTTAAAATAAAATTTAAATTTGCTTTCATGTTTCTAATTTTTTTCTTGCTCTTGGACTTTTGCATATTGAAATATCAGAATATGTTTCCATACAGCAAACAAATAAAATTATCTGTAAACCTGCCTTGTTTACTCAGTAATGCAAAACATTACTAAGGCGTAATCTTGATAGATCAAACCGAGTTCTACAGCAAGTGTAAAGAAGGAAAGCCAAAGCAGTAAAACACTTGGACTGGCACATAGCGATAGTGAAGATGAAGATCCAGATATAATGTTCAATCCAACTCAGGTTTATAAACAAATATTGGAATACTTACAACCTGGAGAAACTGTTTCTAAGGCTTTGTGCAGGCTTGGTAGCTATTTTTAGTTGATTAAGTTACATTTGAAAGAATGTGTTCATCATTACAATTATTTAAAGGAAAAGGAAAAAAAAGATTAACTACTGCAGAGAGATGGAAAAGAAAACAGGAAAAGAAACCGATAGAAGATGATCAAAATTCTGTTAGTATAACAAAATTAACAGAATTGGCAAATGAATTGTTAACTCGTACTGGAAATATGGATATATATCAAGAAAGTTACGAGCAAATCAAAAAGAAGGTAATTACACATGATAAAATGATAAATATTAAAAACTTTTAATAATCTAACTATAATATGGTTTTCATAGGTCGAGTTGGGAGATAAACATGCTCATCCTTCAAAACAGGAAGCAGAGTTGGATATGTATGCTGATGATTTTGACGCAAAAGAGAAAGCAAAATTGGATGAAAATGAAAGTAATTATATTTTCTGAGGATATTATTCTATATAATTTTCTGATATTATATATTACGTTTATTTTCTTTTAGGCAATAATAAAGGAATTGATAATTCTGAGGCAGACGAAGCTAAAGAAGTAACATGGGAATTAAAATGGTCACAAGATGAAAATGCAGAAGTTTATGGTCCTCATACAAGTGAGGAAATGAATGCATGGGCAAGGGAAGGTTATTTTAAAAGTGGAGCTTGGGTGCGAAGAACGGGTCAAAATAATCAGTTTTATGATGCCGCAAGAGTGGATTTTGAACTTTATCTGTGATGTTTTGTCCTTGTTTGATACCTTATTTGATAAAAGTATGTAACTGTAATTTTTTGACGATAAATACAATGAGAAACAATGTTTTATGTAATAAAATATAGGCTAACTACCTGTCAATATGTACAGTATAATTACAGACTTTGATGAACACATACTCTGGCATTTTGAAACTATAATATAACAAATATCAAATTTAAAAACTGTGTTTCTCTGTATTTAAGAAATAAGAGTATTGTTAGTAATAATGCCGAGTAATAACTCATTCCATGCTATTAAATTGTATAAAATAACAATTGTCCATTCTTGATACATATCGCATAAATAAAACTATCGTGGAAACCTATTTACTTTTTTCTATGTATCTGTTATTTTGCTCTTTTAAATTTTGAAGACATCTACCTTTATTGATGTATTTCAGATGTTTTTATTAATGTCTGACTAAAGACCATCCGGTATGGTACTTAAATCGAGAAAAAAAAAAAAAAGAACTTACACTTTGGGAACTTCCTGTGCATACCCAATAGTAAGATAGGGGTGGCAGAATTTATGGTCCACACGACGTGGTATTTTTAAATAGGATTTTATCCCTAAAGTAAATCTATTTGTACCGCGCATAAAAACCTTGCCACTACCCTTGTTTATTCAACAGAGTGCAACTCGATGTTCTTTACATTCGAGCTTCTAGATCTTCGAGAAAATAAATTCTGAAAAATCTTTGATTCTTGGCTTTTATTTTAGTACGTTCAACATAAAATCAGAATAAGTAAACATTCGATAAAACGTGAAAATATCATAATTAAACGTTACAAGATAAGCACATAGAGATATATAAAACACAGGATTGAGATATCTACACGTAATATTCCATACGTATACATACGTAATAAAACAACGCAAAATAAAAGGGAGTTAACAGGCATTTCATTTACATACCGGACAAATAGCACACATATTACTGAATATACAATATAACTTTATTAGATATCTTAAACATTTTTATTAGCAATGTATGAAATTTCTATATGGTTACTTAAAATATTTCGTGTATGTAAGTAAATCGTACATACATATTTACCCGTGAGTATGCATGTATATACGTACTACTATAATAGTAGTATGTATATATTTTGTAATTTATATTATAATTAATTTATATATAATTATTAAGTGTATAAATTCGTAGCTCCACCGCGAAATTTAATGGAAATTTCGCGGAGAGTATTGAAACGGTACACAAGACGAGGGTTCGTTCTAGTAATGTTAGCTTTGTGATAAAAGTTGACTGGTCGTTAATCAAAAATTGAAAAAATCCTACGCACGGTCGTTCGTAGAAAATACGAATGTGCACGTATGCGATGCAGTATGTCTAAGTTATATTAAACGTGGGAAAAAATCAATCGGTCGATTTAGTTTGTGTTCGAGATTTGCCATTTCTCGCTGTACACCGCTCGACCTAAGAGAAAGGTAGCAGAAAGTTTTCGAAAGGACTATCAAATTCGGAGATCTACCGCGTCAAGGAAGAATAATAGTTCAACGCGATATTCCCACGGAAATGACCAATTCCATGCTCAGCGATTTTACGGAAAAATTCTGCGAATCAGCGAAATGCAAAAATCACCGACTTCGCGTCGATATTTTCAATTTTCGTCTCTATGTTTGACGAGAAAGAAAAGAAAAGGAGAGAACAGAATAACAGACGAAAGGAAACAAGAATAACGGAGGCGAGAAGAAAAGGTGAAGCCAGAGGCTATACATAAAGAACAGCTATGAACTCTATGAACACACGAAACTATTATACTAATATTTACAGGAAAAATTCACGTAGGTACAGGCGGTACATTCACGACGAAACAAGTTACGCTAGTTTTCTCTTTGATTTTCGCAGTATAATCAGGATACAAATGATCACGGCCCTCGTGCGCAATTAAATTAATATTATTCGTGATATTTTACAAGTTGCAAATTATAAGTTATCAGCATTAATAAATTGTCCTGTAATAGGAACGAGTTTAGTAATGAGAGAGAAAAAATGTGGGCCACGGATATTTATGCAAATTCATATTTTTACCAACACAAATAAAGAATTACTAAACATGATAACGAGTGTTACACTTTGAATATTTCATTTACTTTTGCATATTATGCGCATTCCGTGTCTCTTTGCACTTTTAATTTTCCCATATATGCATAAAAATCCGCAGTCTACTAACGAGATAAATAAAATTCTACAAGTAAGTTTAGCAATTAACAAGTAAAATTATAAAACAAACCTCTATATCCTATAACTTGTAACTTGTTAATTCGTTAATATTATTAGTTGGTAAATAATTGTGCAAGGGGGCCCAGGAAACAGATCAGATAGGGGACGAAGAAAAGGTAAAAATGGCACAAACAGTGGACGCATTCGTAAGCCGGTTTCATAAACGCACGTAATATACCCAAATTGCATGTAACGAAGTAATTATGTATACGAACTGTGTCTTAGACGCTCGAGGAAAATGAAACGTCCGCGTCGATATTGTCTTAACTCTAATCTTAATTAATCTACAGGTTACTATAGCTCCATTAAACGTCAGATACATGAATATGCGGCTGAACTAGACAGGTGTCCTAGTGTTTGAGAAAGTATCGTTCGAATATACTGTTGGAATCTCGCGTGTAAATAGAGAATCGTTGTAATCAGGATAAATTGCTTTTGCGTTGTTATTCGCGGATTAATATAATAAATCAGCATTAATTTGCTCCGAATCGCGAGGTATCTCGTACTTCATAAACTGACAGCAGATTACGATACAGTTATCTCGAATTCACACTTATTCTCTGGGGAATGTTGGAAATTTAATCGCATGCGATATCGTCATTTGTAGAGCGGCAATCTGCTTATTTTTTTGAAAGCTGAATACGTTAACAAGTGAAAAGAATTTCAAATATACAAACATACTCGAACAATATTTATAGAAGAACGCAGTGATATTCATTTTCAATATTTATAATCGCCAATTTTCCAAAGAGACAATTTTTCAAAATTTCTATAATTCGTCTAGCTGGCAATGTTTCAAGTACAAGTACGTATTTGTATAATTAAGTTAATATCGCAGGTAGGCAATATTCTGAACGAAGTATAAAATATTGCACGTCGCTAATATATTCGACAGACTTTTCTCAAACACAGCGAGAAACCCAGGCGACACCGTCGCATTAGCATCGATGAAGACTCGAGTGAACAGAGGGACCAGCACTCGAGTGATCGAGCGTCATCATCGTTATCTTCATCGTGATATGCGGCATGTTGTCGCGCTTTGGTTCGTTACGAAGCAGCGGAAGCTGCGTTCGAGAGAATCCCGAAATCGTTTAACAACTGTATTTTCTTGCATCGTTGTTATGAAACCGGCGGAGATATTATCGTAGACAGACAGATGGACAAAGTTCAAGAGACAGACAAGATAAAAGGAGCCGGGAGTAACGAACAGCAAAAAACAACGGACACTGAAGACGGACGTTTACGCGTCTGAGGAACGTGATGTGCATTCGACGTTGCGCAGCTCTTGTCTCTATGTACATACAAAAATAGCCGTCGATGGGGCGCGCCTCGAACGCATCGAGATCCCCGTGACACGAAACCGGAAAAGAAAAAAGGTGAGGGGGAAGAGAGAGAGAGAGAGAGAGAGAGAGAGAGAGGGAGAAAGGAAAAAACAGAGAAAGGGACACCGCGAAGAACGAAGAAGGAACAGAGGTAGGCCGTTTTTTGGTTTCTTCTCGCGCGACCTACCGGCTCTCCGTCTGCTCGAGCACAGCTTCCCTCTTTTTCATCTTTCTCTTCTTCGTTCCTTGGGTGAGATCCGCGTAGCATGACTAACTACCATGACTAACGAGTCGGGCGAAATGCCACCGTGGAATCTTGGCTAACCGACCGGGAAAGTGGGTCCAATGAAATGCTCTCAAATCTAATATTTTGGCCTGTCAGAGGGTGGTCCGGTGACATGCTTTTTCTTTTCTCCCCGCTCGTTCTTTTCATTTTCAGTTTCCCTTTCTCTTCGTTTTTTTCTCTGATTGCTCTTTAATCTAGGTTTCCTTCGGTCGAAACTTCCCTTCTACTGAGCTCATTTTCTTTGCCCTGCTTTGGTCGTGCCTTCGAACGCTCGCTTAATCCAAATCGAATTAATCTGGGTGTAGCAGGCTGGTCGAAATGGGACTAAGTTATGTATCACGTGGCGTAATCGGTTTAGGCGTATGCATGAAATTTATTCTCAGATCATTAAGAACGTGGAAATATTACTTGTATCAGGATTTTTTGATTTAGGGAATATTACAATATTAAATACCTTTGTTAAATATTCTCATTTTCCTTACATTATTCTGATAACATTTCGAGTAAATGTAAATTAACTATGTTTATAACTGCGTGATATCGATCGAATTTCCTCGTTAAAACGACAATTTAATGCAAACATTTAAATCAGCCAATCTGTATGTTCAAGTTCCAACTTTTACGCGATCATACACCATAAACTTGGCAATGTCAGACGTCTATAATTTTACGTGTAGATTATAGAACTCCGGACAGCTCGGGAAGTTTGATTCTATTGTCGTTGATCGGCGGAAAATGAAACGGGAATTGAAAAATCGTCGCGTTATCAAATCGCCTCTATACCCGTCGGATCTATTCTTGCGAGTAAGTTTCCGGCCTGGCCGTGACAATCGGTTGCAAACTTCGCTATCGAAACTTGGAAAGTTCTCTGAAAGTGATGGACGGTCGGACGATGGTCCATGAACGGGAGAACCACGGCTTCTGGGTCAGTAGAACCGTAGCTGTTTTCTGTTTTCACTGTTTTCACCCTCGATTCGAGTCGACTGCCGAGGGATCGGCTGCTTCGGGGAAAATTAATTTTTCACAGCTGTCTGCCAGCCGATCACCGAGAGGCGCGGGAGTAATACGCGAAAAGGATCGTCGGATGTATTCTGACCGCTTTCACCAGCGTGTCAGGATGGCGTTCTTACAGGTGGCACGAATATTTCATTCGGCTGTGCTTAGCCATTTCCGATTCTTTATGTAGCCTGCTGGCTATCGGGACGATTCGATCGCGGCGTAAATTAAGCGGTCGAGCGTCGGGGGAACTGTTCAAATTCGGCCGCCCCGGCTCCATTCGCTTCGTAAATTCTATTTCAGCCCCTTTTCCGGATTGCGTTTCGTTCATTTGTACATCTTTGACATTGTGTAATGTCCCAGTATGTGTGTGTCTTCTTTTTTTGCAAACCGATATTCATTGTGTGAGTAGAAATAAGAAAAAATGCCGTAAAAACGTTGCTACTCGTAATAAACGTTTAGTTTGGATTTCTGTATTCTAAAAATTTATCAATTGGAATTTTATTAAAATTTCTATTTAAAACGGAAGATAACTGTGAGTGAAAATAAGAAAAGAAATCGTCGTACAAATGGCCTTATAAATCATTTATCGGCAAGTTTGATTAGAATTTATAGATTTTGAAAATTTCATTATTAGAATTTCATTGAAATTTCTTCTCATTTTTACTCACAGAATATACCAATACCATTTTACGGGAAAAACCTAGAACACACGGTATAAATATATAGTATAAAGTCAAAGCTTTGTAGTGAACTTCAATGGAATACGGTTATTATTTATCGTTGGCAGTTCTTGTGCTTTTGAATTCCGTTTCGTATCCTGGTGTGTCAGGGTTTTCAAGTTTTATGCGAGTTTATTTTATATGGAGGTTATTCCATCGAGAATTTAACTCTCGATCGATGGACTCTATACGGGTCTGATAAAAATCGTTTTTACTACTTACGGACCCCTTGAAATCAGGTTTTAAGGAAAGCGTGAGATATTGGTTTACATTGCGCCCTGAGAGGTTTAAGGATAAATGTATCGCGAAAAAGGAGAATGACGGTCGTAGATATTTTTCACAGAATAATAAGCCTATGGTAAATTGTTATTACCAAAACAACTTCTATATCGATCCTATAAATATGGCTTAACCGCTATGGCCTTCCACGAAATGATACACACGCGATTTTAAATAATAAATTCATATATTTACGTTTACGCATACTAATACTTGGATTATTTCACTAAATTATTGTAAAGTTATATTTTTGATAAAAAGGTGTAATTAAATATAAGACGAATTAACTTTTAAGTTTCAACAATCGAATTTTATCTATTCTGTTAAAATCGAATGATTTTTCATTTTTCTCACAAGGCATCTTAAATTCTTAATTAATCGAATTTATGTACGTATTATTAAAATAAAGTTATTCTTAAATAAAACTTAATTAAGTTGAAACAGTCGATTTAATCTATCATCCATTTAATCCTGATATTTAGATAGAAGATAAACGT
Source organism: Bombus haemorrhoidalis (assembly GCA_014825975.1). Classification (NCBI taxonomy): domain Eukaryota; kingdom Metazoa; phylum Arthropoda; class Insecta; order Hymenoptera; family Apidae; genus Bombus; species Bombus haemorrhoidalis. The sequence continues at coordinate 13,923,358 of CM026163.1, read as the reverse complement.
AATAAAAAAATCGCCTAAGCCAATCGAACGTGACATTCTACGAGAATAATACCGTTCGCTCTGACCTCGTTCCGCGAATCGAGGCGCTATTATTCCGACAAATTCACGATGGAATTGTTATTCCCGAAATCTTACAGCAATCCGAGGTTTTCGAGCGAGCGAACGAAGGCTCGAGCGAAGGTTTACCGTGGCGAATTGAATATTTAACTTTCGACCTTCTCCTTCGAGGAGCCATCGCGCTTGGAGACTTTAATCAGCAGGAATTCGATATTCCATTAAATTTCTAGACGCGTTGCGTTTCGAGGACGCGCACAACGACGGCAATACGCACACGGCCGAGTTATCCAGATCATCGTACTAACGGGTCCGCGTAATAATCCTTGCGACACATTACGTGTCACGAATTACGATTTTCTGGGTGCACAATGTACATTTATGTAAATAAAAAATATATTTCCCTCCATAAGTCGCTGGACATTTAATATATTTAGAATAATTTCGATAATTTAAACGAATTTACATTTGAGACTGATCGCTTCTTAACTTAGATATCTTCTGCCAATTTCTTTTCTGTTTTACATATTTTATATCTTTTAGGTGTAAATTAAATATGGTAATTAACCTGTGATAATAAACGATGCAGGATGAATAAACAAAATCTACTACGATTATTACTATAAGGTCCAGTTACTTACGATTGAAAGCATACTCATACACATTGATACACGAATTCGAAAGTTCGATCGATGCTTCGTGATGGATACGTACGCATGTGTTTGTTGATGCATCAAGTATATTTTTTTTTCTCGTATTCAAAACGTAACATCTTTTCCAAACTTAACATCATAAATTAATAAATAAATATATATATATATCATTTGTATATATCATCACCATATATATATACACATATATATATATATGTATATATAGTACGCTTAAGTTTGTATAAACGTGAAATTCTTGTGTCTAAATATACCTCGGTGCGATCGTAATGTGTTTCCTAACGGTAAAGGTCGCGTCTATTATTGCTTCAATTTACAATGTTCATCTGAAAACGGTCCTCTTCACTCGACTTCAGCGGATTCAAGCGGAAAGGAAAAAGGAACCGTCCAGTTTTTACGAATTCTAACATTGTGTCTTTTGCTCCCTTCGGTGTATGTTTTAACGTGTGGTTATGCTTCGCGCGTGTGTTCGTTAATACATGTATCTGTAAGTGTGTGTATACGCCTTATACAAAGATATAAAGACAGATAAGAGAAAGATAAAGAAACAGCGAACGAAAGGATGAAGGAACACGGTTTTAACAACGCCCAGCGATCCTTCATCCTCTCGACTCGTTTCTTGCTTATGTAAATCGCTTGTGCTTGAGGTAGCCGATCGTCTCGCAAAAATCTTGTCAATGTTCCTGTAAAGGACGCGGACAGTTGTTCGAACGGTGAATCGACAAAGGGAAACGTGGACGAAGATAGACAGACAGTTAATGGAATGACGAACGAACAAAGAGGGGAAAAGCGAAATTAGGGTTAAGAAAGGGACAGACGGATACACGTTTGGTGAAGACGCGAGTGAGAGAGGAAGAGTAATCTTGGGATGCTAGTCTAGGGAGGGTTTAAACGGACTAACGAGACGCTGCTTTGATTTGATTTGTCACTACGTTTAAATGCGAAATGAACGCCCGCCTCGGAACACGGCGCCCAGCATTTGCACTGAACCAACGGAATCCGACGCAATCCGTGAAAATAAATACGTTCCCGTAGCCTCCCTATTCCCAGTCCCTGTGTAATACAACGGTGGCCACGTTTATGCGCCGTACAATTTACATTCCGAGTCAGATTGCGTTCCCCCAGCGAAAATGCATTCTGCTGTTCTCCAGCGGCGCGACTATCTCTCGGAAGACATTTCATTTTCAGCTCGTCCACCACGAGTCTAGTCCACCATCTGTCCCCGTTTCTGCGCGATGGACGATGGAATGCTATTCTCTTGATGATGCTGAAGATCCTATGATGGGCATAGTATATCCGTAGTCGAATGATTCGAACCGATCTACCATCCGCGAGCAACGCGTTAAATTTCATCGGACAGAGAGAAGGATCAGACAGAGAGAGAAAAAGAGAGAGAGAGAGAGAGAGAGAAAGAGAAAGAGAGAGTATGCCTCGACTCCATGCATACCTCTTATGGACGACAGAATCGATACTTTCGGTGAAGGAAGGATTACCGTATCACGTTTGATCTTGGCCAATCAGTCAGAATAGATCCAGCCCTATTAAGGTCTTGTCCAAAGCACCCTCCTCCCTCCCTCTGTTCTCTACTAGCTCGCAACAACGATAGATCTAGCGCGCGAGACTGCCGCTACTGGAATTTCTTCCGTAATCCCCGGACGTGACCGAAGTACAAGACGAAACTAGCACGCGTCACTAGGTAATCCATTTCCTCTATGAATCTTCTCCGTGGGGTTCGAAAAGTATCTTCTCTCTGAACGAAGAGCTAGCGGCTCGGTTTCTTCGTGTTACGGATCTCGGTAATCTCCAGAGGGTTGAAAACCATCTCTGTTCTCACAGATCGGGCAGCGTTAAGACGCTGCCGTTCTCTCAAACGAATACCACGTGTGGTTTTTGCGGTAGCGGCGGTTCGTAATCGTAATCGTACTCGTAGTCATAACCATAGTCCAGTCGGTGAACGTTCGATCTGGGAGCCGCTGGGCTCTGCATGCGATAAAGCGACAGCACTTCCGGTGGTTCGTCGCGAAGATCGGTGACGTCAGCCACCGCGTACACACCCTCTTCCGCCTGCCTGGTAAACGTCGGATCGGTGCCAGTATCGCGACGATTAGTCGTCGGTCTGGTGTACCTAGGCGTCTCGTAGATATTCGTATCCTGCGGTTGCGGGCTTCTTTGTCCTGGCTTCCCGCGTGGGGTATCGTACGGCGTGTCCTCGTTCCGAGCCAACAGCCGTCTGCTGTACGATTCCGCATTCTTGTCCAGTTCGTCGTTGTTCCTGCCCACATAGACAAGGAATTCCGGTCGATTGGGCGCCGCGTACGCCAGACGTTTCTTCCTCTTGGACCGCGTCAGATGCGCTATCAGCGCCATAATGGTCGCCGTCGCGGCTACACAACCGGCTACTGACAACGACAGATAGAGAGGATTGAGTCGACACCGCAACGAACCCTCCGACAGAGCGATTAGGGCTTTCCCGGCGAATTCCTCGTCGGTACAGATGATATCGTGGGTATCTAACTCGAGCCTCGACTCGTTCCGCCGCTCTTCCGCTCTGATAACGTTCCACAGCCAGTGCACAGAGCAATTGCAGACCAGGGGATTGCCACCGACGCGAAGAGACGACAGGCCGTCCACAGGGAATTGCGTGGGCTGCAGGGTCGACAGGCTGCATCGACGTAGAGAGACCCATTTCAGATATCTGGCGCTATAGAGAACCCTTGCTGGTAGCTCTTTCAAACCTCGATTACCATCCAACGAGATTCGTTCCAGGTTCACGTTGTCAGCGAACGCTCGCGCGTGCACGCTAATGATCGTGCAATCGTTCAGCTCCAGGCTTCTTAGCTCAAATAGATTGCGAAATCCACCGGCTTCTAAAGTACCTAGTGGATTACGACTAAGAATCAGGTTCGATAGAACGTTCAGCCTAGCCAGTGAGGACGTGGGTACGGATGTCAGATTGTTCCCGGACAGATCTAGGTGCAATAGATCAGGTAGTCGGTCGAACGCGTCGTCAGCGATATTCCTGATAACGTTGTTCGCCAGGTTTAACGATACTAACAAGGGCAACGACGGCAACGAGTCCCTGTCAAGCTCCTGGATCAAATTGTCGGATAGGTCGACGTTCTCCAAGCTCGGAGCCAGAGCTAAATTGTCGGTGGGGATTTCTAACAGAAAGTTACCGTGCAAGATCAACGTGCGGATTTTGTGCAGATTCTTTAATAATCCTTCTGGCAAACTGGTGATCGAGTTGTCACTTAGATTCAAGATTTCTAGTTCACTGGTCGTTTTGAATGCTTGCTCGTCCATGTCGGAGATATTGTTGCTGGCTAAGTTTAATTCCTTTAAAGAGTCTAAACCTTGCAAGGAATTCTTGGCCAAGGCTCTGACGGCGTTACCGCTTACGTTCAATGTGACCAGATTCTTTTGGAAGACGAAATTGTCCGAACCCAATGTGTGGATAGCGTTCGACGTGAGATCAAGCGTTTCCAGGTTACCGTAGAAACCGAACGACAGGTGAATATTGCCGACACGATTGTTGGACAGATCCAAGTGTCTGATCTCCGGGTTCAATTGGATCGGAACGACCTCGAGGCTCGCGTAAGCACAGGACGCGTGCAAGCTCTCGTCGTCGCAATGGCATTGCGTTGGACAAAGACCGTTCGCCATCACTGACATTGCGACGGCCAACGCTATCGCGGTTGGCAGCGTCGTCGTCGACGGTCCACGTGATGCCATTCCATATGAACTCCTCCTCGACTGGAACTGCCCTGTAACATTGTAATAAAACAATAATATAGATAAACAAAATAAAATTCGAGTGGACGTAGATACTAAATCGAAGGTAAATTCTTTAGTAAAAGTAAATTCGTTTCTACTACTCTATAGTAATAATTTATTTCGACGTTTTTGCAAAAAAATGGCCTTGCTTTTACACTTATCTTCTGTATCTTACATTCCCCCTATTTTCTACCGAACCTAGAATTTAAACTGCTAATTAATGTATAAAATATAAATTCTATATAGTCGCGGTAACGTCAGATTGCTAATAAAAGAAAACAAAATTCACTCTAAAATATCTCTGGCTCAATCAAGCCCTAACATGTTTGTATGTAATTGAAACGAGTGTTTGCCGAGGCTGCCATTGTCCGCTGGCAAAGCACGGAGACGTAAAACTCGGCTGAACTTGTAATCACGATAGACATCGTAAATTCGAAACGAGTCATTATTTTTCTTTCAGGATTGCTGGGGAAACAAGTCAACTCGAAGGACTTTCCCATTCGATAATTTCCACGTAATTTCATTGAGTGGTTGCTAAAAAGGCTTATATTTTCAACCAATTAATGAGATAAAATCAATCTGAATATAAATATTTTTCAAAGACCCTTTAAAGCAGATATAAAGCGATTGACTGATAGAAAATTATTAGCAAATTTTAAATATTAAAGATATTAAATATTGACAAATTTCTATAATTTTGTTATTCAGTTATTTTGTAATCTGCAACAGCTTTTATTAATAATCAGGAGAGAGTCTTGTAACGAATTAAACAAGGCTGCCAGCAAATTCTAGTAACAGCTGGATATGTTAAAAGAATAAGACTTGTTAAAATACATGGTGGTCATTTGGAACACCTGCTGCCACAGATAAGCGAACGCGAGTTACTGGAAAGCAAAAATGATAGTTTTCAAGTGCCAGATACAATTTCCAAATGAGTCTCACATATTATGTTGCAGCTTGTAGACCGTAACGTAACTACCCCATTTGAAATGAATATTCAGAGAAACATGGCAAAAAATCTCATACAAATGGTAATATCAAAATAAACGCATACAATTTATGAAACAATGAAGGTTTAATTAGGGAATGTTATCGTATAATGTATCTATATGGGCGCGAAATGAAAATGAAAAGGGAATAATGCAAAAAATGTTATTCTTGCCAAAAATCGTGTTAAAAGCTTTGTAAATTTTTCTTTTATTTATAATATCATTTTATTAAAAACATCTACATTAACAGAGTGTTTATATATAGAAAACAGTTCATGACACTACGTGGGATTGACAACGCGTGTAGCCGACAGTTTTACAGATCTGTTGCGAGAGAACATTTTACACAAAACTGACTGCGTTTAATACAGAAAAAATACGTACAATATAAATAAGAATAAAAAACGAACTGAATAATTTCTTGTATTTTTAATCATTTTAAATCGGTGTTTTAAATATATCTAACGTTGTTTCGTCCTTACTTTCAGCGACATGCTGCGCGAGAGAAAATTATGCTCTTTGTAAGATGAAGAGATCGTGCTTCGTTCCAGCGCTGATTCAAATTACCCGAGATACGGTTCACAAATTACAGGCGCAAATTCTAAGAAAAGTAATAGAAATCCAGCTTGTGTGTATACAGAGAGAAAGAGAGAAAGAGAGATGGAGTGAGAGTGTATGTATGTATGTACGTGTGTGTGGATGTGTGTATGTGAGAGAGTATAAACGGAGTCATGGTACTGTAATAAAATAGGTAGTACCGTAACATAAACGAAGGAAAATGGGATCGGCACAACGGTATCTTAATATTGATTACCATCAGCAAATCAATATCATGGTATGCACGTTTATAGAGTTATTAAATTATATATAAGTACACATTCGACTTTTGCTCATAAATATCTCATTCTCATTGCCATTCCGTGTATTTCCTCCCACTGCACTGCCATCAACGAGATAATAGCGTCCAGAGACACTTAAACAGCTTGACCAACTACATGAAAAAAAGGGAAAAAATAGCACGAGTACTACAGGCCGGTTATAACCAACGCCTCCGCCATTTTATCCATTCGAAGCACGTCGAGCATTCTCAATATGCTAAACATCGAATCAATTTTCCTTTTTTTTTTTTTTATCCACCGACGATCGAATCGCGCCTATTGGAAACAGTCCACGTAGAAACTGGCTGGCCTGTCTCTCCCTTTATAAAATGAATTCAACAACATGTCATTGGTCCAATGCCAGAAGGCCAGCTCACCACACGTATACATAGTGGCATACGGGAACTAAAAGAACCTCAGAATCGTACCCTAAGTCCGCGAAAGTTTCGAGTTACGCGACCACTCAACTTTCTATAGCCATAGTCGTCGCTTTCCTATACTTTCCCTCGGATAAAGACGTTTTCCCACGATTGCTTATGTTTGAGTCGCAACTCGCTAACTTCCGTCCCATCCTCAACAACGTCCACCTTCCGACGTGATTGTCGTTCTTTGCTATTGTGTAACAGGAACGTTGTCTACCATACCACAAGAGCCAGTGCTTTAATATTGAATAGAGACCTATAACCTTTAATGGTTGCGCGTAAGTTGTCGGACTTAAAATAACCTTTCCTCCTTTCGTTATTGCATACTGGTCCGCGATATAATACATACACGCAGGCTGTGGAAGAGCGGCTCTTCCGGTTGGCGCGCTCGCCGGTTGGCCGTTGTAATTATGTAAACGATATTCCCCGACCGGAGGCGTTGGGACCGGGCTAAACAGTTTCGCGAAATAAAAAGCCCCGGTCCACGGGCGAGGCTTTGTAGCGGGCGAACAAGCCGCGAAAGCGTAACCACCCTTCACGTTCCAACGGTTCGCCGCAACAAACTCGATGCAACGAGTTTATTTACGGACACCTGCATGTTCAATTCGTGTTCAGATTTTGCCCGTCCACCGTTGCGTCCGGCTACTCCGTCGTGTATAATACATCGTACACGTTTGTGTATGTATGTACATATGTATGTTGGTATTTACGCAGAATAGCGAAGCATTTGTGTGTTAACTTTTTTCCATGCACTGCAGAATAAATAACATTAGTCCCTCGTGGGGAATACGGCGCGAAAGGAACAATGATAAGCAGCGAGGAATAGTTTCAAAAGCGAATCGCGTGAGCCTCGTTGCCGCGGCCGCTTCGAAAATTAACAAGCCGATAAAAACTTTATTCGACCGGTCGTTTTTATTATCTCGACGGTGTGTGAAAGCGCGCGTGTGCATGGCGAACACAGAGCTGTAAAGTTGCCCGTTCGAGTACTCATCATCGGGAATAACTGGGAAAACCGATCGCGAAATTTGCTCGAATTGCTCGGCCAGTTTTTTCTTTTTCTTTCTTTCAAAGGTAGCCTTTTAGCGATAGAACGGTTTGAGTTTCCTCGAGGACGCGCGGTTAAGCGGGTTCTTCCCCGACACTGTCTCTGAATATTTCTCGAGTCGCGATTCGCTTTTGATCAAGTCAACCTGCGGTCACCGGCATTTACATTTACGTTGAAAACATTTTTAACGCTAGAATAAACATGCTCTAATGTGTACTTTAACCACGGCGAACTATAGAAAACACTTTGCGACTGAGAAGTTAGAAAGTCAAGGATTAAATTAAAAACGAAAAGCGTGGTGTATACGAAAGCGAGAGAGAAGCACCAAAATTGTGGAAGCCTTGTGGCGGTAATGTGTTTGAATTTCGAGAAGTTATCGATATAAGTTCGGCGCTGGGAAATAATGGCGATCAGCAGATGTCAGGAACGCCTGACGCCTAATCGAGCCAACGAGCAGCTTTTAATCTGAATTTTGCTGGTAGAACGCTTTTAATTTGATTACGAACGCTTTAGAGTGATAAATAGTTATGGAACGAGATAACTACAGAAATTACACGAGAATTATTGAATATTTACTTTCCAAGACCGAATTCGCTGGATGCTGGGAAACAACGATGATCTAAAACTAATTATGCGAGTTTAATTAAATTAATGAACGTCTATTTGTACATTTATATCTTTATTACGCTCGCGGTTAAACAATTAATTGAAATAAATTGAAATATTTATTCATTCCGATCGATTTTCTTTTACAGAATGAGATATTCATTGTTCATATAATTATTAGTTAATCATAATGAATTTTTTAACTTTTTAAATCAATTTTCTAAACTAGGAGAATACTTAATCTTTTTTCCACGATGTCTATTTTAAAGATACTTGGAAATATACACAAACTGGTTGTTTTGCATCTATTGTAAATCTTCTTATTGTTAGTAATATCGCAAAGGTTTCTAACTTTGAAAGTTACTTCAACCCAGGCTACAACTTCAAGTCCAGAGCCATTTCATTGATTCGATGAATATTTTCTGAGTAGTCTTCTACCAACTCTTCAGAAGCAGAGAATTGCCGTTATTTTTAACCTACAATGTAGAGTCGCATAATAAACTACAATAATGACGGAATAATGGAACCAAGTACTCTGAAAACAAAGTTTAATGGAGTATGTGAAATATTGAATTATCATCATAAATATATGAATATATTTTGAACTTATTAATGCGTCAAACGAATTCTGTGTATATTCTATCTATAGTTTCGAAACATTATCGTTTATTTCAATAAAGTACGATTTCAGTGAAATAAAATTATACTCTTCCCAAGTAGACCATATGTATTAACGGAATTTGCGATTAAACATTTTTTTTCCTCGTCGTAGAAATGTATCAAAATCATCATATGTGAATACGTCAGAATCACAGTGCGACAAAATAAAAGTTGTATAGTGTCCAGATACTAAAGTATTAAAATTACGAATTATAACACCATTACCATAATATTAAATCCCAAAACCTCGAAAGCTGATCGAGGCGTTTAAAATGGACCGAAGGAATCCATTCCTACGGAGTCTGATTCAACGTCTACATCGAAACGGTCAGCCCCCCCCCCCCTCAGTATTGACCCATTGAATAAATAAAAAAAGAAAAGAAAAAAGACTAGAGAGGCCAACACAAAGATCTAACCGCGGGCGTTCAAACACTTTGATTCACTCGGCGTTGCAGGATGGCGCGGACAAAAGGAATCGCGTCTCACAAAAGGAGCATTTCGTAGGAACGCGGTCGCGAGATCACCGTCGACGACCACCACCACGAAGCATTAACGCGTGGTCATCATCGATAATTTCAATTCCGTAACTAGCAACCTGGCAAGTGTTCCAACCAGCGAATCCGAAAACGTCTCGTTTCGGTAAGTGCTGGCCGTGCCAGTAATTTTTCACGTCCCCTTTTCTGCGCCCTGCACCCCCTTTCTCTCTAACCCGGAATAACAAATGGCGCTGATCTCGCTGTCATGTATAATGCACAGATTTACAGCATTCCGCTATCTGATAGAGCTATATGTCCCCCGTTCTCTGTTTCTGCTCCCTCTCTCAGGACCCGCGACCTCGCGGCAACAAAAAAAAAAGAGAAAAAAAACAAAAGAGAAAGAAAGAAAAAAGAATGGGGAGAAAAGAAGAGAGAACGAAAATGTAACAGGGGTGAACGTTAACATCCGCAGTATGTAATATCCCGTATGGCAGGTCGAGCGTTATTTTCTCCGGGAAATCAGTCGCTGGTTTTTTTCTCTCTCTCTCTCCTTTTTTTCGTTCTCGTCCTAGCTATCGAGTCGTAGCTGGACCAGACAGCGGATTTTCCACGAAGCGAGGATGTCTTCGCAGGGGATGGAGGAAGACGACGAAAGTCGTGAAGACGAGGGTGAAACCGATGGGTACCCGCGAAGCCCGGATCAAGGGGAGCGTGATTACCTCGAAATTCGGGCTTTCTGGCCATCGCTATAAGTGACATCAGTCTGATAAACAACACTTGTCTACGAGCAGAGGACGATAAGGGTGAAGGGCTGCTGTATTAGCCGAAACGATCCTTGCCTGGGGAAAATATTTGTGTTGGTCGCTTCCGTGAAATTAGGTCCGTATTACATGGCTTTCAACGACGGAGTAGGTATCTCCTTATAGCGTTTTATTGCTTCGTTCGATTAGTTTATTTTAGTTGTTGTAGTTAAACACGATCTGTTGCGTTCCATGAGATCTAATTACTGCGTTTAGACTAATTTACTAGACTAAGGATGTTTATGCATTTATGGAAAACTTATGGAGAAGTACGAGAATGCATCGAATGTTCATAACATGCAAAAATATATAACACGTGTAGAATAAAGATGTTGTTATAATAATAAATCTCTATTGAAGTTACACTTATTTAGTTGCGTTCATAAAAATATGGTATTGCATAAACATCCACAGTACAAATATAATTTATATACTCAAAACGTTATCTTATATCATGCTACATCATCATGAGTTTCAATTTCTTATTTGTAAATCAAGCTATGTATACCAAGTCGAACGTCACACTTATTTTAGGGGAATAAGCGAAGTATTTCTTTGCATTAATGTTGCTAAAGGAGTACGTTAATAACAAGTTTAATTACAACGACTCTACTGGGCGCTCTATTTGCCAAAGATAAGACCTTTCTTGAGCAAGTTTTGCAAAAAGACTGTACTGTTACTGTACCGAGACCTGAGTGGCGAAACTTAGCTGTTACAGTTGTCGAGTTCGCATGATACAATTCGTAACTTCGGGCAAACATCAGATTGCTTAGAATAGCTTATAAAACTTGGCTCCGCCGTGGAGACGTTTTGGCACATTTACGTGGTTTAACATCTTGAGACTGTATCTTAATAAGATCCTCCTACATTTAAAAACACAACTGTCAGTCTCTATTTTACGATTTAAAGAGTGGTTTATATTATTTGATTCGATTCGACCAAATTTTGTTTTTAATACGTTTAGTATTGCGTGGGGTATACATATATAGGCCACGCTCGACTTTCGATTCAAATCACCGATATTTTCAGCGCATGTAACCAAGTGATAGAGTGATAGATTACCATTAGCGGTGCAGGTAGCTTGAGCTAAAAATCGGACGAAAATAGCGCGGCACTCAACTTGTTAATCAGAAATTTGCTATCTTTCTATTGGAAAAGTACAGATCAAATTTCCATTCTATGTACGTTAATGCTTTTAGTATCGAATACGATAAATATTATTAGCATTATATATTTGGATGATTTTATTATTAATTCGAAACCAATACTACAGACATCAATACACGATAGCAATTAATTTGTTGACGGTGAAATGAATTTTTTAAGGTAAAAATCTTTTTTAAGGATTTTTGTCTTTTATAAAGCAAACGGGCAATGAAAGAATACATTCAACCTCAAAATCAAACAAGAAATGGATTTTGATAATACATGTTTGATTGACAATATATCGAATATAAAAATTTCTCTCCTATAAAACACAAAAAAAAAATGCTCATCGTACTTTCCCTTTGTGATCTTTAAATACACTAAAAATTTGCCATTTTTCGTATCAAAGCGACTTTCCATCCCCTTTTAATTCTCGGCGTTAAAATTTCAATTAAAAACGAATAAAATTGCCGGGAAATCGTTCGTCTAAATCGCGCTTAAAGAGCGATCAATTTCGAGCGGTTGATTTCAGCGAACTGATATAACGAAACTGGTTAAAAGTGTCATAAGCCCTCGGGACAAAAGGTCTCGTTTTCAATTTTCAATCGACGCATTAAGAACGGATCCACGAACGAACGGATAATGGTTTTTCACACGATCAAACCTTCCAGATACGTCTAATGATTTACATTTCGTGTTATGGTTGTCCTCTTTAGTTGCCATTTTTCCCCGTGAAAAGCACCTTAAAATATTCAGTAGTCGCGGCCGGATCGGGGATTTTTCCCGTTTACCGATAGAGGGAAAATAAATAATAAATGACGGCGTTTTCTTATCTGCCCACGGATAACGAAATTTGTCTGGGCCATGCATAATACATACGGAAATGGCATCGAACGAGCTGGCTAGGTTGTGCGTTGACTTCTTGTCTATAATGGAATCTGAGCGCGGGTTCTGGCCAATTTCTGAGAATGGTATAAAGCAAAGAAAACCGGTGAGGGCAACATATAACGGGGCAAGTCATTCAATTTACAGGGATCCCCTCCACTCTTTTCCGTTTCCAACTCATCTCGTTCCAGCCTTGGTGGCTCCGAAACTGAACTGAAGATGAGCCAAACTCATACCAGCTCTTGGCTAACCGCAGGGTGGTGCAGGCTACACCCCGCAGCGATGGCTACGAGCTACACGAGCTACAGGCTTTTCGCGCTCTGAACACTATATCCAACTTTCCTTTATCGTTGGTGCATATACCAATTTCGATACCGATTTCAAGAGACCGACTGGCTTCTCGTTGGAACGATAACAAGTTTTCTGTCCTGTTGAGCTTGGTTTTTACGATAGGGTGGTCCTGAGATACAATCAGAAATGTGGATTCAAGATAAAATAAATGGTAAATGATATTTTTTATAAAGTGAATAGTGGAAGAAAAAATTGGCAGAAAAATTAGTTTTGTAGAACTTTTAGAGTTAATTCACTGTTTACTTCTAATACACCTTGGATCTCTGCGAGCGTATTATTTTCGCTTTATCGACGTTTCATTAATAGATCGACGTGTTTCTTGTTCAAGCGACAAGAATTTTTTTATTCAGATCAGTTTCTGGGACACGATGATCGTACAATGTATTGACAGATTTGTTCAGAAAGAATAGAAGCTAAAATATATTACCATTTTCATTATGTAGATAACAAGGATGAAGATCAAGACACGGAGAATTTATTTTCTTTATTTTATGGAGTTTTTTTTGGATAATGTCAAGAGTTTCTGTTTTTAATTGTAAGAAAATTTTGACATTTTTCAGCAGATTATTAATTTCTATTCCATTAACTTGTCCTAGATACAGTATCGTTTACCTATCACTGTGATGTCAATCTAAAGTAAAGAAATCGATGTCTAACATTTTGTCAAAGCGGAAGCATTGCCCCGATGAGCTCTCGACGTAAACAGAATATCTCAATAAATTGAAGAATTAGTTTAGATATGAAATTATAAGAACGTAGAGTATTTTGCAACGTACAATAATCAAGATCTGGTTTGGCAACGTGTGTACAAATCCTATTCTATTTAAATTTCATCTCTTTCATTGTTATAATTCGCAAAGATAATTAATTTATAATAAATATTCGCAGTTTATTAATCACACAGTACAATCGTGACGTTCTGGGAAATTTTTCATTTTCTTTGTCCTCATAAGCTTCTTTCTCTTTCGTCCTAAAAAAAACTTCGAGTTTCAGCTCCACAAATATAAAAGAAACGCAGTCGGCTCAATTTACCAAATTGGAGGAATCATTATGCTCCATGACCGCATTTCACGCCTCTTCTAGTGACAAATAAGCATCTGTCTATGTGAGCAATGAATGGTTCTAATTTTTGTAGGCAGCAATCTCAATTTATACAAGATCCCTATTCATCCTACGCGTCTCGAGTGTCATCGAATGCTCTTTAACACGTTCACTGCGTACATCACATACATTCAACGCAAAAAATCTTTGTATACTCTATAAAATAAAAAGGTTACTTTTATTCAATCAAATAAAATCCTACGAAAGATTATCGCAAACTTGGTGTACTTTATCAGAAATGTATTGCATGAGATCAGCAGGAATCCTAATACGTATAAATTACGGGTGTTTCTTACGCATATGACGCTTTTTACGTGAGTTTTACGTATATAGAGTCTCGCAGTATAAAAAATATTGCATTGTATGTAAAATTATAACATCGTAAAAATGGAAATCTTTGACCAGCAGCAAATATAAAGGAGGTAATAGATGCTTTGGGCTCGTATTGGGGCATCTCCGTCGCCACAGAGGCGGCGGTAAAAGTCATTAAGCGCAATTTTTGGCGGAACGAGAGTGATAATCCACAACACGCTCCATTTTCTTGCCGCGTCAAAAGAAAAGTCATTAAGCGACGACTAACATCGAACTAGATTGTCGGGATGGGTAAAATTCTACGTATACGCGATACGACGCGCTTTGTACGTAAAATTCATTTGCTCGCTTAATGGTCCGTGAACTTGTAACATTGTTGTTCGGAAGTTGATCGTTCCGTTGGAATAATAACTGGATGCAAATTGATGCGACACGCGAGGCACTCGTGAGTTATTTAATTTACTCGAAGATCATGCTTTCTCAGCGTCTTTTGTTGCCACATGTGTACATGGTCTTTGAATTTCTTTCGAATTAATATGACAAAATTTGTAAAGGTGAGGTGGATTCTGTTCAAAGATTTTTATATTTACTTTTTTAACTATTCCTGCGTAAATTTCGATAGTTTATCTTTGTTATACGTAATATTTACTTTTTAATATTTTTTTAATATTTACATTGTTATATATAGTATTTCTATTATATGTAAAGAAATTTTGCTTCTTAGAACATTTTTGCCAGTTAAACACGAATCTCCAAACCGTTTTTTCCTTTCGAAAAAATCAATTTAAAAGAAAAGATCGCAAATTTTCAATTTTGCAGACATTTTGTGATTTTGCAATATTGTATTGTCATTGCATTATAAACATTTGAATATGTTTAAATAATGACAAAAGTGAAAATAACGTATAAAATGAATCATTTTTTGCTTACATCTTTCAGTTTATTTCAAAAATTAAAGGTTCGGCACAAAATCTAGCTATAACACGCGATAGAACAGATATTTTTGCTAAGGAGAGCATCAAGAAAAAGCAGAAAATTATGTTCTGATTCCAATAAAAAAACGAAACAGTTTGACAACACACGCTGCGGTGGCAGTGGTACTCAACATTAGCGGTTGTCTTGCCTGTCATTCGGTATAACGAAACCGTTAAATGTGCGCGACCATTACACGCCGGCCATTGAGTAACATTGAAAAAAAAAAAAAAACGGTTTGCAGACTCATGTAGAGTTAAAAAAATTGTACAAAAAAGAGCGCGTCTAGCGAAGTTTACAAAATCGGAAAAAAAAATAAAAATTTATTGAACAGCGTAATTTGTCTAATACATTTCTTTGTATTTAAAAGAAAGAAAAGTTGTACAATTTTGGGATGATACTCATGTACAGAATTGCCGTAGCTAAATTCAAAATTTTCACAAAATTGCCAACTGGAAAATTACAATTTGATGTAGGTATAATGGATGCGTGATATGCTATGAGTTTCTTGATTTTTCACATTTGAACAGATAGAAGATTATTTAGAGATATGAATTATAACGAATTATAAAATCCATTTAAATTATATAAAATATGTCGCGCATTGCGAGCACGGATTAAGATAAAAGTATTTTATTTCGATTTAAAGATTAAATAAATGTTTTAACAGGTATACAAGAGTTATCGATCTGAATTTATAATTTATGCAAGATTTTAGATATTCATTTAATCACTTTAATTTAAAATCTGTTACCTCACGATGACATCACAATATGAATTGGAACAAAATGTGAAAGAAAGAAATTAAATTCTCTTTAAATTCACGAGATCTCCATCGGGAGAGCAGCAACTCGTACTGCACTCGTAACATAATTGCAATTTAGAAACTAATTATTACTCTTACAACGTAACAGAACGATGCAAATGAAAACACAGTCGTTATGAATTGAAAATACCTTTCTATCTCGCTTTATTCGAATCCATAGCGAAATTAAAGGTGCTCGTTATTGCTTATCGCTAAAACGCGAATATGCATGAGCCACGTACGTTGTGTACACGAAACCGAAAGAACGCGATGTTATAAATGCTCCAGTATAGCAATTACCCTAGATCTAGCGTATACACTAACTGATTAAACGTTAATATCATTGGACACTTTGCACGAAATCTCGATTGTTTGTTATTCCTGTAAAACCAACAACGGATCGGTATCCGTTATTGATATTTCCTGACTAAACAGATCGCAGGTTTCATTCATTTGAAATATTCGCTCTATTACATCTTTCCCTAGTTAAGCCTTTGTGATTGGAATTTCTTTTCCTTACGAAAAAAAAAAAAAGAACGAAAATTAGGTCCAATTATCTGTCACAATTTTTCTAATATTTTCTTTATATATTATTAATATTTACTTTCCCCCACTAAATAAATAGGGGCAATTATTATAAATAGATTGCTTGTTGGCACAAAAATGGCACATTATGGTAAAATATTACGACGTAGTAATAATAAGTATTAAAAAGTTAAAAGGTATAGCTTTAAAAACTGTTATGCCAAGTTCTAAAGACACTTAGTATACATGAAGGTAAATAAAAATACTGAATAACAACATACTTAGGTAAGAATAATACTTAATAAAAATACTGAATATAAAAATCGTTCGCCCTAAAGTAACAAGAGGTTCCATTTAGTCGGACATTACAAAACTTCGTTCTACAATAAGTGTTCGAAATATCCATCGTTCATTTTTAGAAACAGCTGAACCCATCTCCTTAGACCCGATCTTTAAAGGTAGGCTACATAGATTATCTCATAGCATTCTTTCGTCTTTAGACAACCTTTCTGTTTATCGTTCTGACACCGATAGATACATCGTATGATTGATACGATGAATTCCTCTTTCTTTGTAGACACCCATAAATAATCATAGATAGACCACAATGCCTTATACCTTGAAGATAAATGGTCTTTGCACGCACATTTCGTCAAACCTTTCTTTATTCCGATAGTTCAAGTAAAAAAGGAAAAAAGACGAATTAATATGTCACATGGATTATTATCGATATTTTAGACGTAATAATTTTCGTAATAATTTGCTTTATAATACACCGTTACGTTTGTATCAGAGACAGATTTTGCATTTACTAGAATTAACCCTTATAATCCCATAGGCCGAGTTGATTCATATGCTTTGTGGCCAATATGTATAATTACTTCGTACTAATTTTTAAATTAAGATACATTGCTGATAGTCAATGTGAGGTGAATTATACAATTGGTATATCGAGCTAGTTATTATGAGTGTTCCATCTAAATATCTAAAAAAATATATGGTTTTTTTTAACTATTGTTTAGTACAAATTTCAGTAAATTTATGGTAACAGTATATGATTTTATCAAAATGTACAAATTAATAGGCAATTAATGATTAGTAGCAAATACTGCTAATGAACAGCACTTTCTTCTTTGATTGTAGACTATAAATTCTAAATTTAATTGTCAAAATAAAAATTGTTAAATTCAAATCAAAAGAGCTAACTAAAATTAATCACGTTTTATAAATTTTTAATTCCACATTGAAGCAGTTTCTGACCATCGAATGAACCAACAAGTTCGTAAGTATGATATGTATATATATCTCTGAAAGTTTAGCAACAGTTTATTTCGCCTAACTCAATGCAGACACAGGATTCATATAACTTCCAAGTCAAATGAAATTATCGAGAGTTAAAAAACTTAAGGAACCAAGGAAAAAAAAGAAGAAGAAGAAAAAAAAGAAAAAACTAGCCCCAAATCGAGAGTCGCGAAATCGGTAAAACCAAGATGAGAACGGCTCTCGCTTTAAGCAGACGCTGGCTCGTCTTAATGAATAGTCCTCTTAGTCTCGTTGAACGACGACGTAGTCGTCGAGAATAAATTACAGGTTCTCAGCCAGGGAAGTGGACCCTTTAGCGCGCGTCCCTACTTTAATTTATGCATTTCTTGACCCGCACCGATGGACCCGGATTCCTACCTGTTGGTCCCTGGTCTATCACCTGTTCGTAAGGGATTTTCCTTCTTCGACTTGACAGCTGGAGAATAGAATGCACTCCCTGACCATCGAGTTAAACTCGATCCAGTTAAGTTGAAGCTTTTAATATTTTTCGTCTTTTTTCGTGGAATTGAGAGACGGGAGAGAATTCTAATAACGAAAATTATTAATTACTAACGTTATCTTAATTACGACGCATATCCTTTCAACAGGGACAGTTCTTATTTCTAATGAATAAAAATAACGAAGGGAGAGAGTTTTCGAAGAAAAGGAAAATTTCTGCATGTGGTCTCTCTTCGGTGGTCACGAACCCTTGAACGAAAAGGAAAAAAAACGAAGAAGAAGAAGGCGGGGAAGAAGAAAAAAAAGAAAAAGGGAGTGGAAACAATAAATACCAAGCACATTTACATTTTCGGGAGACAGCTGCTCGATTCGAAATGGGCCCCGATAACTCGTTACAAGGTTCGAATAAGAGGTTCGACAGCGAACACCCTCGGATTTAACGCCGTTTAACGAACCGAACGGCTATTAATTTACCGGTCCTACCTAGTGGTCATGGGAGAAGGGCAATATTTTTGAGGGAATGGAAGGCGGCTGGAATTTCTACGCCGGAGGACAAATGTTTCCCGCGCGATTTATACCTACACAGGGCCATCCTATATCGATATAATCGAAAAGGCGCGCACGATTGCGGCAATCGCCCTCGGCGATTTTCGTAATGAACCCTCTCCAACCCAGATCGAATATTATAACGCGTACAGAGCGAAGAGGTATTACGAGGAGGTCGAACGACCCATCCCGTCACGATGGCCGTGTCATGAAATTTTCATAAAACGATCAACAGGCGCGCTGAGGGAGAACGAGGAGGTCCGTCGAAAACGTTATTCAGCCCCGTCGTCCAAGTCATCCGCGCTCCCGTTCGAAGATGCTTCCCAGTGGTTGCCAGAAAATTATGCAAATCACGAGACTCGACATCAGCCCTGCGTGGAACTCGAGCGAAATTGGTATCCTGATAGAGCCAGGGGATGCAAATGGTCTCGAAAGAAAAGGACTGGATGCGCAATGTTCGCGACTCATTCTCCCTAACACGCGCTTGTATCTATATGTACATAGAATGTCTTTTAACTGGTGATACAAATGGGAAAAGGTAATTTAAAAAATAAGCAGAAAACGTAGAAGACACTTCTTTTTTTACACGTGATTTTGTTTCAGAGAAAATTAAGTTGGAATATTTATCTGAATATTAAGGGATTCCTTCGTAGATTAGTATTTTTATTTACGTTTGTGTTTATTATATTAAATAAGAGAACACGCGATATTATATATTTTATAAGCATATTATTCATCCTCCTCCTGTTTACAGAACACCCTGTATAGACGTAGACTCAGACAAAAAATCAAACAGATAGCTACCTCTGTTCGGTTCGTATTACGAGAACGGATGCCGCCGCTTGATCGGTCATCGAGCATCTCGAAACGATTTTACCGCAGTATCGTAAACTCCTGGTTGGACTTCGCGTCCATTCTCTGTGAAATATTGCTTTACGCGGAGATCGAGACGATGCCAGAGGAAGGAAAACGTCGCGTAAAACCGTGGAGAGAGTGGTGTTGGAGGTAGCAAAGAAGGACACCGAAAAAGAACAGGGGAAATAGGCGAGAGCATTAGAAGAACGACCGAAGAAAGCAAAGGCGGAGAAGCGTGGTGTCCCACGAGGGGGTGGAAAACGAGTAGGAAAAAGCCCCGTGCAATTGCAATCCGGACAAATATCCGGAGCCGAGACGAACGGTGGACGAACAAAGAGAAGAGAGAGGAGGATCCTGCACGGCCAGAGAAATTGTTCGGGTTACTGCGAAACGAAACGAAACGAAACGAAACGAAACGCTTTTCTCGCTCTTTTCTCTCTTTCTCTCTGCTTCCGTGTATATATATGCGGCAGTCGATAAACCGCGCCTGCGTAGCTCAAACACAGAGGAGCTCACCCCCCATGAGCATGTCTACGATCTCTCTGTACGATGTATAGCACGGGGTGCTCCCTGTGCACATGCATACTTCCTCTGTTCAGCGTTCCCGCGTAGGGGTGTGGATTAAAGATATTAAAGATACCCGTAGAGAATCCGCGCGAGTTCCCGGTTCGTTCATCCTCTCTCGAGCCGGCTGCATGCTCGTACTACGACCACCACCTCCGTCGTCCACCAGTCACACCCTTTGCTTTTCATACTGCGCGCGATATCATTTTTATTGTCGACGCGCGAGTGCCTCTTTCAGCGGTCGCCTCTATCCTTCTCGTTTGCCCCCCTGTTTTCCCTTTTATTGTATTTCCCTCCTTTGTCCTTTTTTTCCCCCATTTCTAATGAATATTAATCACGACCCTCATTTCACGAAAGAGTCGTTGCTCTTTTATTCTACTTCTCTTTTTTCCATCGAACAACAAATATTTACGACATTCTGTTGCCTTGAGAGATCGAAAATGCCGCCGCACAGACACAGTGCTAAGTTGGTTTGCATGGTAACGCGATCGCGACGCGTCTTTCCGGCGTAATCCGCTCCGCGTGTCGTCGTACGCGCGTTTCAAGACGCAATCGATAGTCTCGCGGCCGGCTTCCCGCTAAAAAAATCACCTTTTTTCACCCGTTCTGTGATTTTCAACTCTTTATCAGCCAGCGTGCGCTAGCTTGGTAACGCTGCAACTATATTATTGAATTATTTAGCAGCGTTTCGATCGCAACAGGCCACGAAGCCTGAACGAAAAACGGTACTAATACAACCGCGATATAATTGGTACGGTACGCACCCCATTGCGAGACACGGCTAATTAACATTGCATTAATCGCCGATGACAACGTTAGTTGTGCATTCAAACTTCTTTATTTGTTCTTCTGGACAATATGTATACCGTGTACACTATATTATGGGTTTCAGTCGATCGTGTAAATTAGAGAAATTTTATGGCATGAATTTGTCTAATTCTTAACTATACGCAACTAGTAATAGACCATTCATAGGAGGTTATTCTGTATGCTGAAATAAATCAGTGATGTAGAAGAGAATTTATTCGTTCAAACTCGTTCCCGAGAAAATCAATTAAAAAAAAAATTTTCAGTAGGTGTAAACATATTCAAACTCTATTTTCTTCACAACAAAACCTTAAACGAGACAATTTTACTTTTAACTTGTTTTTGCATATAGGACAATTCTATCAATTGTTTATTTTTGTCTAATTGGCAATTATAGAAATTCACGTACACGCGGGATTATTTTCGTCTACACTTTCGTCTATAGGATCTGTCTGATTTCACCTGTATCACAAATTTAGATCCACGGTGTATGCAATCCAAGTGGTCTAGAAGTCACGGATTTATCGTGTTTCATCGTCCAGCCATTTTTTCCATGTATCGCCCGAACGTTTCGAGGGAGGAGTTTTTAACGGCCCCTAATTTTACGCCGTATGATTTACTTTACGACCCGAATGTTAATTCCCTGGGTGATTTTCTCTCGTTTCCTTTTTCCCCTTTCTTCGTTTTTATTCTACGCTCGATAAGTCCAGTTTTTATCGGCGATGAAATATAGGAACGTTCACGCGTACGACGTTCCACGCTGTGATTTACAACGGGGAACGGAAGCGTTTGTATGACGAAAAAATTACGATGAGGGAAGCTATGGGTGTTAGAGTGCCGGTTTAATTCGGTAAATGTTACAATGTCGTTACTTCGTGCTTCGATGTAAGCCGATGTATAAAAATGAAGCTATAACGTTTGAGTTATGTACAATTGGGTGATGGTAAATCCTTTCGGCGAACAGCTTTTCTGCCCGGTTCTTTCTGCGAATTAATATGACGTGTTGTTTTCCTGATATATTACCGTAATAAATTTTTCCTGAAATTTCTTCTTTAATAGATTAGCTGTCATGTGAAAAGTTAAGATTCATTTCCATGTAAATTTCATGTTTCATTTCACGTTTCATGTACATTTCAGAATGAGATTGCAAGTGTAAAAAAGGATAACAAATTGATTATCAATTTAAGGATGCAAATATAATTCTTCTTTGGTATTCATGTTGGATAAATTTCATTTTTTTATTTAATTCGTTAAAACTGAATAACAGTATCAAAGTTATAGCAAATTAACTATCGAACAAATATTCCTCCCCTTATTTAACTCAGTAACTTCGGATAAAAATATGAAAAATTACAAATAAATTAAAAAGTAGTTAGCTAACTACAATTTCTTTCATTAGAATAAAATTCATATCATACCAATCATAAATATAAAAATCATGACTCTGAACCTTCTTCCATTCATGCTATTACTAAACATGTCCAAGTAGACAGTCTTAAACATCTAATAAGACAAGTTCCATGACTGAAGCAGCAGAAAATCTTGGTGTGTCTTCGTCTTAAAAGTATAACTACAAACTTTCTCCCTCTGTTGCCATCCTCGCCGCACTTTGTTTCCTGTCTTCCCAAGAACTTCCTGTCTCTCGCCTTCAGAACCTTCTATTCTTCTCTTCTTTTCCCTTTCTTTTTTTGTTAGGTATTTTCATACGAAACAGGGAATACCCTCCATCTGTCAGTCAGGATGCAGTGGATCCAATTACAGGTGTATTTTGTGGGCTGTTCGATTAGTTTGTTGCGGTTACGGGAAACCGGAGATTAAACGCGTTGCTTCTTCCCCTTTTAATGCTGTCGCGCAAACGACACATCGTAGACAGATAGTCGATGGATATCGTCGATTATTATCAAATAATTACTATCTTTCATTGTTGTCCCGCTTTTAAACATTAATGCCCCATTGTTGCGTTTGACGTTTCGCAATACGAGCGAAACAAGCAACTTCTATTTTCCGTTATCTGACAACGGTGGCGCGTCTTAGTTTTTTTGCGGCCCAAAGCCGGAATACCGGCGGGCTTTTTACCGCTTCGGTTTTTACTATCGCGTTAAATATGAATTTATGACTTTGCGAATACAATGTATGTTGCTTTTACGTATACAGTCGCTGGATTTTAATGGAATTTTTAACTGAATTTTACGTTTCAACGTTTCTTATGTAAATTGTTTACTGAAAATTTTTGTTGAGAATTCCCTAATCGTACTTAAATATAAAGAAATTCCCAGTGTCATAAAGTCATAAAGTACTAGTTTCGATAGTACCAATTTTCTACGGTATGCTGAAAAATAGCACTGCTGTATAAATACAGCAATGCTGTTATAAATGCACGCATGCATAATTTGCTTATTTACTTTGAACAATTGATACTCGTATAATCAGCATTTCGGTTATCGACCTTCCAACGATCAACCAATTCTACTATGCCCTGAAACGATACTTTAATCCCATCAGTTTTCCATCATTAATGTACGAACATTGAACATGACGAATTTTATCAGTAACATACTTTTAAAGATTCATGTGCTGGTTGAACAATCGTCTACAATGTACAATGCACCATCTCGAAGCCCGAAGAAAACAAGAGAAGAAAGCACCCTTCTCTCCAAAAAAGATCGTATTAGAGCGAACGATTAATTTACAAAACCGCAAGATGTACGTTGCTCGCGGCTATTTTATTAGCTATCAGGGCGTATGTTCCCATGAGATTCTTTCCGATTCCTTTGTTCGATTCCACAATGTTGTTGGTCGTGTGGTAAGTAATCGCATTGTTCCACGGGGGTAGAATACGCGGAGACTCGTTTGTTGTGGACCCCCGAGTCAATTAATGGCGCAGTTGCCGTAGACAAAAGAAATCTTTCTCAAGTGGATTTCCTGAGCCGTGACCTACCACCTAGAGGGCTGTAAACAAAGCCAGTCGGCAAACAAAGTTGGTAACAAAGGCAAACACGATATCCGCCCTTCAAAGTGTCGTGCATAAAGTTGAAGTGCAAGGTACAAGTTCACCAACGGGAGAACCTATCCTCCTGTCCGCCTCTGCCGTTCTCCTGAAACTTAAATCGTAGGACATCAGCCGCGAAAAGTGGCTGTGAACTGCCGTAACAGTTAAAACGTATGTGTACGTTCTCTATATACGGCAAGTTCGCCGATAAATCTTCCCTTATCGAGCTCCTCACGTGTATTTACGTGTGCATGTGTGCACGCGTGAATGAACGAGTTACGCGCGCGCGTGTGTGTGTGTGTGTGTGTGTGTGTGTACGTATGTATATATACGTGTAACATGAACGTAAAGACAAGTGAAAACAGCGAAATCCGTTACGGAACGAGATCTCACCCACAACACCGACGTGGAAATAATTTCAATTATGAAGTCGTTCGTTCTGTCCCTCTTGATAAAGACTTCCTTCTATATAGGAGACTGCTAACTATTTGAAGAGATTCCATGAACAACAGGTAGCGCCGCGACTCTCAGATATCGTGCGGTATTTCAGGTGCTATGAAATCGTTTTCTCTTTTTACGTGTCTATATATGTTCATTTGCTTCAAAATATTTCATAAAGAAGCAAGCTTACCAAAGCATGATTTGATGATCTAATCATTAATTCATCGTTAATTTGTATATTTTAACAAAATTCACGTTACGAGCGTCGATTTGTAGCTTGCTGCGAAGAATTCGATGCTCGTACGCACGAACGAAAATACTCACGTCCATGAAAAACGGAAACGAATCGCGCAGCGTGCACTGAAAGGCATTAAGAGCGATTGAACGGGTGTCTCGGGGACGGAAACGACGATTTCGGCATCCTTGATCGCGTACTCTACATTTCTAATGTTCCCGGGGATCGGATGTTGAAGTCAGAGAAAGATGGTCTTTAAAGAAGCGTCGAGACAGCTGCAGCCACCTCGAAGAAACGATTCGACGCGGGGATAAAGCGGTTAGGTCCCTATCCATCCTCTATTTCTTCGTGTCCTCTATTCGCACTCTCTCTCTCTCTCTCTCTCTCTCTCTCTCTCTCTCTCTCTGTCTCTCTCTCTCTCTCTCTTTCTTTCCAAGTTCCCGCTCTCATTTCTGTCTCGCGCTTTTTCTCTCCGTTCGAATGGAGGGAGAGATGTGTATCTCTGAAAATAGGATTGGTGCGGCACGCATTGTGCCGAGGACACTGTCTCTCCACCTCCGTTTCACCTACCCTCCCCTATCCTTGTATTTATAGCCCTCCGGCTTTTCCACCGTGCTTCGCGCCCTACGACCGCTTAATTCGACCGCTCGCGAGAATACAATCTCCTCTCCGGTCGAGAGGCGAGGCGGCGTCAATAGCCACAAGCAAATGCCTTCCAACGAGGATGCATCAAGGGACACCAGGTGGACTTCCTTGCTACTTACGTCCCTTACCGCCGCCGCCGGTATTTCTTTTTTCCACGCCCCTCTTGTTCTTCGATCAAGTCGACAAAGGAACGAATAATTGAGTTTACGAACGGACACGTGCAAAAAAGATGCAATCAGATTTTCTCTGAAGACCGGTCCTTTTTATTGCTATTCTGCTTTTTTTATTGCGTACTAGCTGAAGATACAGACGAGTTAGAAAATTACGTATCTTTGTTATTTGTCAAAAGTTGTCCGTATTTCAGTATATAAGCACCTTGAACTAGTTCTTTTATAAGAACAGTATAAGTTCAAAAGTTATCGAACGTACTAGAAAAGAGTATCATAGATGACAAATCCTATGACACTTTAAATACCCTTGGCGCCCTATACCGTTATATTTATCAATAAATTTTGAACAATCAACTACAAATTTCCGATACCTTTCCAACAAATCTTCCTGATCCTGTATCGAACACCATTGAAATCCTATTCTCTTTTTTCGTTTTCATTCTCGTAATACTCGACAACGGCTAAATACATCCATCAAAACCTCCTTCATTTCCAACAGCGCAAACAAAGAAGATTTATATCTTGAATAAAAAAGCAAGTAGGTAGCATTCACCTTGCAACCTTTTCGACAAACTAAAATCCTTTCAACAAAGCATTACCCGATTTCTAATCGATTTACAAAATGGAAGAGAATGTTCGCCCCTTAAGGCGTTTATACCAAAATACTTGTAAATACTGTATAGCAGATATATAAAATATTTTTTTATAAATTTCGAAAACTGTATATGAGCCTACAAGCAGTGTTCGTAAGAAAATCATAGAGTGGTCATTGAATGTTGACAATCGTCTCACTGTTTACGAACAACGTTGAATACAGGGCGTAAGAAGAAGCCACGATACATCTATTCCGTCCTACGTTTATAACTACAGTGAAAACGCTTCTTCCTTTCATCCCTCTTTGCCAGATGCAACACGACGCTGCCGCTCGGTTGGAAGCTGCGAAAAATTCCTACGCGGACATAAACTGTCTCGGTGCACTTTCATCTCGCCCCCTTCGGGCCTTTTTGCCCGGCGCATTTGTGGCCCATTTTCACAGGCCACGGTTTTTAAATGCGATCGCTCTCAGGAATACCTTTTCTCCAACCAGGAGGAAACTAATCAGAGTGCAGAGCGTGCACGAGGCGAATGCGTTCATCCATGAACGAAGAACACACAGAGGCCAGGTGTTAGAGTTGTGTGATTTACCACGAGTGAGCTGGAAGTCGATCGACCATTCCGGGTTCGAAAAAGTAGCCAGGGCCGATATCCCTCGCAGTTATTAAAATTTCTCGGGGGGCTCTTACCCTCCCTGTTTCGCAATTTTTATCTCATTCCTCCGTTCCTCTTCATTGTATTTTACCTCTAACGATAAAAACATCAACGACGAAACAAGCGCGAGATTCCAGATAATCGTACCTTGAATCCGTTTCTTTAGTCT
Organism: Bombus haemorrhoidalis; assembly: GCA_014825975.1. NCBI lineage: Eukaryota > Metazoa > Arthropoda > Insecta > Hymenoptera > Apidae > Bombus > Bombus haemorrhoidalis. The sequence goes on along the minus strand of CM026163.1, from coordinate 13,896,456 downwards.
TACTGCGAGACTAGAGAGCTCGTTCTGGACTCTTCCAATTCTCGGAGATCGATTCGAAAGCAATCGTATCGGACGCTGCATTCAAACCTGCGCTTTAATTGTGTGAAATCTGCTGGCTTTGTTTGCAACGAGAGCTTACTGTTTTTAATTGGACAGAATGGATTCTCGGTAGATTTGCAGATTGGAAGAATTATTTGATTTCATAAGTTTGCGATCGAATATTTTTTACACGTTAAGTGTTAGTACATTTTTTGCAAATCTCGTTTGATCAGTACGATCTATAACTTACGTATATTTTTCATTAATTTTAAGGTGATTAAGCTTTGTGGTTTACATTGTGGATAGCAAAGTTGCTTCTCAATTTAAAAAAGCGATTATTTACCATAGCTTATTCTTCTACGATAATAAATTAAGAGATAAAATTCAAAATATCTCTTACAATTTGCTGGGGGTGTTCTTAAATAAATGCATCAGTTTTATCCTTATGCTTACAGTATAAAGAAAATTAATAGAGCGTCAGATATAAAGATGTAGAATGTAAAATTATCGATGATATAAAAAATGATTTTAAAGGAAAGTTGAAGTGCTTCGCGAGAGCCGTTCTCAATAAACGCATTTTTATGTATTTCATTTTTGTTTTTTTATTTTTTCAAGTATCAAATTCATATTTTTCCTTTTAATTGTTCGACAGTCGTTATTGCAATGGACGATGAATTTAATGCGATTCCATGGATAAAAATCGAGCGATATCAAACCCAGAAATCCCAACAAAATCTCCTTAAAACGATTACACTGTTGAACTAATAAAACGAATTGCAAAAGTGAATCACTTGATACCTTGCCAATTATCAAACGTAGGAAATATAAAAAATAATACAAATATACAGAGAAATTAATTCGCGATATCATCGAACCTGACAAAATTTTATTCTACCTTGTGGATTTATTTTTTTTCGCGTAGAAAAAATGTCTCTAGTAATACAGTACAGTAGTGACCCCGTATTAAAAATCAAATATTTACGTATCCACAAATCGTTTCATTTCCCGTAAAAATCTTAGAAAAATATAGGAAAGATAGAAACCTTTAAAAATACTATAACAAAATGTTTTATTTTTATATAGTATTTCCATTGTAATCTTTTCACGTATTAACGTACTTAGAAATATACTTTCATTTAGTATTACTATCATCAAATGAGATTTTAATTGAACGTACTATTATTCCAATACCATACTGTTATTGGCAATATAGTATTCGATATTTAATTTAACAACAGTACTAAACCAGCACGTTCAATTAAACACGAAATCATTTCTAAGCTATTATTTAATTAAACACTACGTCTCGTTGTTTCCAAGTAAAGAACGAGGCCCAAATAGACGGTGAGCAAGAAAGGCAAACAATAGGACGAGCATGTTCGACGATGAAGATCGGTGGCCGGAAGGGGAGAACCTTCCCGTCGCGATATTAAACGCAATTCCGCGAGACCAAGGCAATTTGCTTCGCATAGGGTACACATCGGACATTATTAATCAGACATTCGAACCAGAAGTGGCACGGCTGCAAGTGTTTGTCGGTGAGGAGCAAGTGGACGCACGCATGATTTATGAACTTCGCCGAGACTACTTGGAGGAGTATCGTCTCAGAAAGTCACCGCGCCGAAGTCCTCTAATTTCACCGATTTTCCCGTTAACCACCATGTAACACGGGCAACAATTTAATTACATGGAGGGATTAATGAAAAAGGGGAAGAGACAACGCGAAGGACGGAAGAAAGGGAAGGTCGGAAACGCGCATTCCGTCGCGTATTTAATACCTAGCAGCGCGATATAAGCCGATGTTAATAATCGCCAAGAATATTTTCGGTCGGCTTTTCCATGGAAAAATAGTAATATCCAGAGAACGGGGTAAGGGTGCATTTCATTAACGGGTTCCACCCCTGTGAAAGAGAGTTATCAGGATCAGAAGTATATCTCCATCCCCCTGTACGCTCGACCATCCCCTCTTCCACTCTCTCGATATCGGAGCTCTTTTGCACAATAATTTACTGACTAGTCAATTTAGTGAATCGACAAGTGTTAGGTTTTAGATTACAGACATATGCTGCATAAATAATTTTTATAATTTTTCTTTCATTCGCTTTCGTTACGATCCGCTCAATTATCTTGTTAAAATTAACTATTACAGAACTTTATTTGTAGTTACTATTATGTAATGGTATTTATTAGTATTTGTAACTTGCAGAATTTCGCTAACAATATCAGTTCGATCTATGCGCAAAACGGGTCAGGAAATTATAATAATTATGAAGTTTGAGCTTATATGTTTTCTCGCGATAGAAGCGATGTAATATATTTAACAGTCCACGGAATCGGCGACTGGCTGGCTCGATTCACCCGTTGCCTGCAGTTATATTCACGTTTAACGATAAACCATTGAACCGTGCCGGCTTTTGTGACCACGGATTTTTGCGAAATCATATTAACCTTTGCCTGGTAATAATATTCGTTCCCGCGCCTGTTTGATCGTTCATCGAAAATTGCCGCCGGTTAAGGAGATCTTAATCGCGTCGTCGATGCAGCGAGGGTTTGTTGCTCGAATAAAATATCGACGCCCTGCACCGGCAGGTGTTGCTGAATCGAATTTTGCCATTGGTTATCATGTAGGGGATGAAACGTCCTATTTGTGGACACTATCATATGAAGATTAATTTTATAAATCATTCTACCATCGTATAATCTATATTACATGATTATTAATCTTTTAATAAGTTAATGGTTCTGAAAGGTCGTTACGAGAGGATAGAGCTACGTATGTAGCCGATACATTAAAATAAACGAGGTAAACGAGATAAAGTATAATTAATCTCTTATAACAATTAATTCAAATCTTCAAAAGGAAAGAATGAATAATTTATAATGTGATAATATGTTGTTATACGTTATTCGATGCAAGTTGAAATTATTTTTGTTAATATAATAAAAATATATTCGTATAATTAATTATAGTATAATGGATGTAAATGTAAATAAAGATGATTCTATACTAAAGAAAATGTATATATACGCTTTTGGCAAATGATTTTCCTTTGAGGCAAATAAATACTAACTGTTCTTTAGTAGTTATTGATGATTACCTTTGAGGCCGTATAAATACGCCCTTTGTGACGAGATGAATAAATAGTTACTTATAATTACATTCAACTCAACAATTGTTTACGACATGTACAAAAATTTCGTAGTTCGATTTTCTATAAATTAGTCTTTAGCTTTGAACTATACCTTGGCAAACGATTGTTTTGAGGTCTTTTGGAACCATATAAATACACTTTTAGTAACAAAAGGAGCCAACGAAATAAAATTACAATTACATTTAACTAAACAGAACACGTACAAATTTATTTTATATGATTACGTGAGAAAAGAAAAACAATCGCTTCATTTGGCGTACAGCTGACTCGCCGCCAGAGGCGGATACGTCCGTGACTCATTGTCAGCGTGAAAGAAAAGGGTGGCTTGGTATACTTACACCGACAGACGTGGAGTTTCAGTACGTTTCTCCAGAGTTGTGCACATCGACCTGCGGTCCACCGTCGATTTTGCACACACGTCCTCGGGACTTCGATTCCGAGTTGTACGAGCCGAGTCGAACGGTCGAACGAGCGTTGATCAACTGGCACACGCACCTTTCATCCGGAACGCACCGTTCGTACGGTATCCCGAAACGAAGCCAACCAGATTTCCTCGAATCACTGGCCAGCCACGTGACTAACCATGGGGAACAGTCGGAATTTGCGCGAGACACGAGCCCCGCTCGCTCGTGTAGTACATCGGTCCGCGAACAGCAATCTAGCGTGTACCGGACTGGCTTCGAAAAAGAATCGAAACAGTAGTTCGTGCCACGAACTTCGTGTCAGAGACAGACAGACAGACAGTCGGTCAAACGGAAAAAGTTAAGCACGTACTTTGCCGCGGTGAGAGGAACTAACAACAAAAGACGCGAGAGAAGCAGAGTTGATGGCTAGAGTAGGATGGTACAGACGGAAAACAAAGACAGAGTGGATAGAAAGATAGGAAGACAGAGACAGAAAGAGAAAGAGAAGGAAAAAGAGAGGACGAAAGACCGCGGTTTCTCCCTGAGATTTCGAGCTGCACTGCAAACGGGAACAGTCAGTCCTTACTGAATCGGAGTTTGCCTACGTACTCGCGGCTGAAAGACTTTGGGATCTGCGCAGTTGCTCTCTCACCACCACCATTTCCACCACCACTGCCATACCACACCACCACCATCACCACCACCACCACCGTCGTCGCCAGTACCACCATACCGTTAACCCCAAACCTCCATGGCTCCTCTCTCGACTCCAGCCAACCCTAACCTCCAGCCTAGGCAGCGCCCTAACTTCGACTGACGAAAGCTCCAAGCGACGTGTGAACACGAAATTATTCTTACTCAGCGAAAATTACTTCCAACAAAGTTACCGGTCCACGGATTACATCTATGTAGATGCACCGGGATGCGGCATGTATGTTGCCGTTGCAGCGTGCTTAAGCGTGCTACGTGCTACGCGAGATGAATGCGGTAATTACAATTCAAAATCGACCGCTGCGTCGCGGGAAATCGATGCAATCGGTCCTGCCTGAAGAACGATGCACGTCGCGGCTTGAATTACAGCCACAGCCGCCTTACGATCATTCCATTGAAGAGTTTCAACGTCGCTTGATGATACTCGCATACGAGTAATTTCATTTTATCGTAACAATGCCGTTACGCCGCTGATGGCACAAAAGCAACCACTTGCGTGGAATTAACTGAATACTCGTGGCTACGGCTGCTCGCGTGCCATGTTAAGAATGTTTCCGAGCACACTACTGAGAATACTTTATCTCTTCACACATTCGTAACGTGTACACCGGGAATATTATGACCCGAGGCAGTTTCTCGCTTCCGTTGGAGGAACAATGCCTCTAATAACCGATGGTTAAGCGAAATCTTTGGTTTCTTATCGAAAACCATGATAATCTCGAAAACAATTTTCATGATTGTTTCCTTGTAATCTAATGATGTTTGTATAATTCTTGAGAAATTGATTACTAATTATTGTTATTGCACTAAGCAAGAAGGCAAGAAAATTATCTACACTATTTGCTTAACATAACCTACAATAATTGAAATTGGAAGAGGAAAAAGGAAGCATCGTATTCTGCCAATAAGTTGTACGATTAAAAATCTGGACGACTAGAAAGAATCTTGTCCGAAGTGATGCTTCCTAAAGTTCGTTGCTCCGTACATGTTGTCTCCGCACAGTCCGCGGAACGTTGGCCGTTTGCCAAAGTCATTCTCACATAATTTCAGGGGAATATAAGCGCCAAAAAATATACGGAACTCACGATTATAATTCCGGCATAAATCTATAAACAGAAGAATAATCGCCATTGTGGTTCTTGCAGTAGTAAAACGTTAACGTGACTCGGTTTAATTAAATTTGATACATTCATGCGATACCGGCTATCGTTTTAATTCACCGAGATCACCGAGGCGTGTACACGTTGAAAGGTTACCTCCTACACATTTACTCTTGTTTCGCTACAGATCGTATGATATGAAATCATACTTTTGCTAATTATCCTCTGTGATAGCAAAGAATACATGTGTTGTGAAAAAAAGAGACAAATGATAGTTTATTCTTCTACTGTAACGCTTATATCTAATGCTAAACTGGTAAATGTTCTTTCTTCCTCTGCGATTAAAATAATTAAAAAGAAGTTATTCTTTTCTGCCGATGAAGAAATGATTTGAATACATCTGATCGAGATAGTCAGCGCCACCTGGTGATCCGACATATCAAATGAATATGTATTTTCATTGCGTCGATAAAGTTACAGTTTGTCTCTTTTCCACGATTACATATGTACATGTTATACATTATATACGTATTTTCTCTTTGACTTATAATTAACTTATATATAACTGAGATCAGAAAATCTCAAATTCATTAATGCTGAATCAAAAATATTAAAAATAATATTAATTACAGTAGATTTTTCAATAACAGAAAGAAATAACAGAATACGATGCACAATTCGGAAATGTGTTATATTGTCAAGTTGTTGCGTACATAATATTAAAAATGACAAAATAAAGAAAAAAAACGTCAAAAGTATAGAATAAATATTGGTTTCCGCGAAGATATTTATACTAATTTTTAATTATTGAGTACATATAAATGAAAGCAAAAAGTCAATGTAATGACCTTAAAGCTTTGATAATTATATTAGTGTATTATGAATAAACATGATAATATCAAGTGAAATATACGCAAAGATCTGTTTTTAAACGCGTACGACAGACTATATACTATGAAGAGTCAAATAGTACGAGATAAAATTATTGACCAAATATATATATATATATATTACTGCTTAAACATTTTTAATTCATTAGTGTGAGTATATGAATACGTCAATACGGCGTTCGAAGTTATATTTAAATTTCTCTTAACTAAGCTATATTTCTTGCATTCTTTCTTTTTTTTATAAAATAAATTGAATTATTAAAGCTAAATAAAACAGCCATAAAAGATATTAAATACGACATTTTTAAACATTGTAACAATATGTTATATTTACTGAAACTTTTAATAATTTCCCAATAAAATTTATTACTATAAATAAACATATGTATAAATAAAACTAATTATATAAAATACTAGCACAAACGATTGTAAAATATAAAGTGCATACGAAGCACTTATTAGTTCTAGCAAAAAAGTTTAGACTTCGAACGCTGTACGTAACATTTCCAGTTGGTAATTACGAAAGAAAGAAACATGTTACGTGCCATTAAATATATGTTCGATATTTTCGTAATCCTTTCGTTTGGAACTTGGAAAAATGAAGTCAACACCATGACGTGCTTGTTGTGAGGGCGAAATTAATCTTAGGCAATAATTCAAAGCCACGTTATCGAGAAACCTAATGTCAATTGCAAAGTTAATCAATGTTCTCTCTCTCATTTGCCGTAGAAATACGAGTGAGACTGGCAGGTCGTTGTTCCTAGTCAAGATCATGAGATCCCTATTCCCGACATTTCGCAATGCTGGCGTAATGCCTGACCTCCGCTTCCAATTCTACCGAATGCAATTCTTCAGAATTCGACGTGCTGCACTCATCACTCAATCACGCATTGACTACGTGAACAAACGCTTTCAGACGTACGAGTGACACGTACCACATCCAAGCCATATCGATTTCCCATTGTCCTCTACAGACATTCAATATATGCGCACCTTTGTTGTGTTACGACAATTGATGCAAAAATATTACACTAATGCAATTAGCATCATATATGTATTATCTTATTGACAAAGGAAAGCTATATGTAACTATATTGATAAAATAACTTCTTAGGTTTATTTGCATTAGAAAAAACAATTTTGGTCAATATTATTCGATATAGAAATAAAAACAGTATGACTTTATATAATACATACATATCATTATTACGGAAAATTTTCAAAAAATTGTTAGTCGGTATTCGAATAAGACAATTGGTTGCCCCATCTCTCGGTTTGACCCTAACCTAAGTTGTACACTGTACACCTTGAATATGTGTATATCTATATGGATGTATGTCTTGTATGTACAATTCGTATAAACATGCGAAAAAGAAACGTGATACTCATTGTCGTTCGGAAGTTGCGTATATGTTTATCTCGTTAAAAAAAATACTTGGTAAGTGAATCTTACATGCGCAAACAAGACTCGTGGATTAAAAATATCATGTAGGCTATTTATCTAGCATAGTTATGAAATCCAATACATTAATCTTCAATTTAAATATGTATTACTAAGGACAATCGAGAGTGATAGAGAACGCATGCGCGTATGTGTCACCGGTGTCTACTTCAGTATTAATCATTATCCCTCCACTATTCAGTATTACAATTGTTATTGTACAATTAAGTAGTGTAAAATAACAGATATCGATAGAGAAGCAGAAATTATACACAAGGTACGAGTTTAATAAAAATATATTTTTACCTTTGCTAAAAAAACATGTAGGTATTTATCTTCATGTGACAAATATACATCAAATATGAAATAAATATCAATCGACTCAATTGTTATTCCACATTTATTATCGTATTTATGATACATTGAACACATCTAATCAGAACATGAGACATTATTAATTATTTTACAGTACACAAAAAATTTATGTACATTGTAATTCATGTAGATAATGAATAATCAATAAACACGTGTCAAATGTGATTGCACAACAGAATATCATCATATCGTCATATCATGAAGATATTAAAAATTGCCTAACGATGAAACGTCCAGAAAGAAATTCACTAATGTTCGTGATAAATATATTATGTAAGCGAGAAAGTACACGTCTTATATGCTAACCTCAAGATCATACAAATTGAATGAAACACGTTTTCGAAAAGGGTTAACTGAAATGCGCATGCGTTTCATGTGTATACAATTTCGAGATTCATGTCGCGAATCCCTCTCATTTAACAAGAGATTATTAACGGTGATTCGAGGACATAATCACGTAAAATAACGTCGAATCATAAAGCTAGTGAACGAATTAGATGTTCGAGAGTGTACGAGATATCAAATTTTCCCCAACATGTAAACTTTGCCTTCTCACGATTAAGGAGGTTAGAATACCATACAAACCAAAAGCGTAAGATTTTTGTTTGTTATTGACCGGCTAAATAATTCAATTAATATTCAACAAGAGAGGATGAAATACAGTGCCTATGTGTGTATGTGATCATATGTGAAGGAGAAAAGAGGGGAGCGAGAAACATAACACCCCGAAAAGACGCGCGTCGCGAAACTTATACGACGCAGAAAGAACGAGAGTGCGCGTCAGTACGTTTTACCCTGACCTCGGTCAGGCAGACATGGTTTAATTTAACCGGATCCCTGCAAACTCACAGTTCAATCTATCTTTGTCCAGTGGTACGTTCAAATCCTGACGACGTTCGCGATTTAACCTCACTCTTCCATGGGAGGAAGTAAGGATACGCTACTTTTCCGGTATGTAAAGTGTGTTTTCAGTTTGTATGTCGAATTCTAGATGCGATGTCATCGGTATTTTCGAATCCGATCGACTAGTGCGCGACGAAACATTCTCTAGTAAATCGTTAGAATCTCGCATCATGACCCGGATTGTATCAGGTTTTCACGATGAATATTCATTTGATACTGGTTTTTTTTTTTCATGAAAATGATAATCGATGTAAATATTCTTGCTTTCGTGCAATTGTAAGCAACGATTAATTAATTATTTAATTCGGTTCAACAACGATAGCATCGACGTTAAGATGTACTGATAATGCATTCTTTTTTTCATTTAATTCATGTTCATAAAGTTATAATTTTAAAAGGAGTCTCGATTTATATCTCGTTTAGAATGATAGTAACAAAAAGTGTTTGCTTTTTATTTGCTATAGTGAAGTATGTAGCCTACGTGCGTTAGTTTCAGTAGATAATGACCGGAAGTTTACTCTCTTATCAAAAGCAGCACTCCCTGTTTTTTAGTTTAAATATTGCTATTACCTTTATTATTTCAGTAAACGTAAAAATAATTTATATTATAATTTTTATAAAAATAATACAAATAAAAATAATAAAATGTATATTAAAAAAATAAATAGTGTGCTACTTTTATACATATATAAAATTTCCAAAAAATGCATGTTTTGGTATATAAATATATTAATATTATGTATAAGTAAACTTAATGTATAAGTATATATCAGTACCATGAAGTTAATATTTTACAATGTATAAAATTGTGAAACTAGAACTTTTTGTATCATTAAATATCTCAAACATTGTTATTTGACAATTATTAAACATTATTCTACGAGATCAAATAGATAAAACACTGCGAAAAAATAATTCAAATTGCAAGCTGCAGGAAATAAATCATATCACAGGTTACATAATCGTCTGTCTCGTCAAAAGAGTTAAGAGAATGCAAGCACAAGGTTCGTAGCAATTTCAGTTTGAATATCATAGTCATGAGACATATTGTCGATACGTTACCGATTTAGATGGATAAGAAAGTTTTAGCGGAAAAAACCGACTGCTGAAACCGGTTGATATACTGTTGGAGAAAGAGAAAAACCAAATCACTTTGGCCAAAGAAAGCACTTGGATTTCCTTTGAATTCGGCCGGAAGTATTCCCTTCTACTCCAATATTTGACAATCTCGAGTGCGAAAGATAGAATAGATATATAAAGGAGATGGTATTTGCAAAAAATATGAATTGTATTGAAGCTCTTGTCGGAAGACTCAATGCAAATGACTCGATCCCCTCACGCACAGTCTTTATCGTCGCGTCAGTGAGAGATGGACTCCTAGCTCAGATGGAATTTAAAAACGAAAGATCTATGGCGCCAAAGGCGAGGCAATAGCAAGAAACACAAGAAGGATTCGAAACGGGAAAATACACTTCCTCGTATACCCTCGACTCCCTTTGGCTCTTTGGGGGATAGTAATGGTTTAGGCCGAAGGCAAACTATACGTAGAAAGCTGAAGGGGCAGTAGAGCGTTCAATGCATAGCATTCTGGCGGAAAGCCTTCCTCTGGGCTTCGTTTGTGAAGTTGACTACTGGCCAGAAGCGTCGCCACCTTTCTTTGTACGTATGTAGCCGCTTCTCCGTAGCCAACATGAAAACTTACTCAAATGTTATTCATCGCCATAATCAAGATGATTGTGCTCGGAATTTAATACATACAAAATTACCTCTGTCAAGCGTATATGTTTGACCAGCGAACCGACAGTAATGAATAGAAACGTACGTTTGATGGTACCGTAAATGGGATGTCTTCCATAATAATATTTTCATTGTATTCCCATCCTATCAACGGATTATATTTTACATTTACATATAAAAAATGTTTTATCCTCAAAAATCTTGCTTTTTCTTTCGGCGATGATCATTACCGATAGAAGAATGGCATGGCAATTAAACTCCAGTCTCGTAGCAGATAACTACAATTACCAACGAATTTAAACGATAATAATTGTCCAGCGAACAAGGACCTTTTCAATGGCATACTTTTGTATTGTTGAAAAAAGAGGGAACAGGTATCTGAAAACATCAGAAAAGACCAGTGAAGAGCGCTTTACGGGAACGATTAACGATTCTGGCTCAACGACCTGTAGCGCCGTGCATTGTTGCTCGGAATTACCGACCGCCAATTGCAAAGTCCGTTCCTAACTGACAATTGCTCCACTTGCTTTAAACCATTAGTACTCGCCAGTTATCTTGTTGGCAATACACTACAATGAACATCGTCGTCGTCATAGTTGGTTAGAGTAAATCTCATCGTCTCTCGGTGGCGATGATTTCTCTCCCTTTCTCCAACAATGTATTCATTCGTAATTTGTATATACATGTATATAATAGGTACGTGATAAGATAACAAAAACCATTATTCGTTGATTCCTTTATTCATTAAATACATACCGGTATCATATAATATGTTTACAGCTGAATACTTAATCAAATAAGGAAATTGGTAATTTTACTAAGGTTTCAGTATTATATGACTATGCTCGTGTTGCATCGCAGATACGCGCATGCTGGAGATACGATTATACAGATATAGAGTAACTATTGAAGTAGGTTACCGAACTGTAAGTTATCGAACTTTATTCAAATTTAAACGCCGAACGTTTTGTTTGAAGACGACGAAATCTCGTATTTGCAGACAGGGGGAAGTTTCTTTTAGAATGTCGAGCAGGATGTTCCTGCTCGTTGTGAAATTTTTCGAGAATGCCTGAGGAGATAAACTTACAAACTTTCGCAGTGACTTTGTATATTAAATATAAGGAATAAAAGAACCAACCGATCAGATTAGAATCCAAATCTGAATTCAAAATCCTTTTCTTGATATTACACAATTTTTCTGCCAATAAATATCAGCTATGTTTTAATTAATAATTACATTAGCTTTTAAAGAACACATTTTGTTCCTTTTGCATGTACAAAATAAATTCAGCGCTTCAGATTCTTATAATTAGACTTATGAAAATACTTATGCAAATGATCTTTGCGGATACTTATGCAAATTCATATTTTTATGAATACGGATAAAAGAGTAAGTTTGTTCCAGACGAAGGTTTGTTCCAGCTACTAAATATCATAACAAGCATTATGCTTTGAGTATTTTACATATTTTTATATGTTATTTGCATACTGTGCATTTTTACATCTTTAAATTTCCCATAAATGCATAAAAATCTGCATTTAGATCTACTTACAATTATTTTTATTTACAGGTATCTCGTGTTTACCAAGATGTTGAGACTACTTTTATTAGTAGCCATTCTTGGTACATCGACATTTGCCTATAATGGCGATTTGGTGGAACAAGAGTGTCCTGTGGACTGTCATTGTCATTATTTTCGCATCAACTGGGTGACCGACTGCTCCGAAAGCAATTTAACTAGCATACCGATTGATGAGCTCAGCCCGAACATTTACGTTCTAGATATGAACGGTAACAATATCGTACAGGTCGGTCCATTTCCACAGTCGATCAAGCTAAGGCGTCTCCAGATGGCACATAATCGATTGACCGAGCTCAAGTATGAATCTTTTGCTGGATTAATTTATCTACTGGAGGCGGACTTTTCATCAAACGCGATATCTCATGTCGATCCCGAGGCATTTAGGTAAGAGCACTTTCGGGTTCTTTTCTTCAGTTCGTTTTCTGCGTATAACATCTGTTACACGCGCGTACGTACATAAATAAGAATCGTCGCACCTGTTTGCTATTTAAAGACGAAATTAGAGGTAACGATCTGTAATAACAAAATATTTGTAAGTTTGTATTCATAACGAGTAGGTAGGTAGTGATTTATGTATAAAATGCAGGAATTTTCAATTTTTCAAAATCAATTTAAGAAAATTTGTGTGAAATATTTAAACTTAAAAATCAGGAAATTTTGAAATAGAAAATGTTGTTTAATTGACTTTTATTCAATTTTAGGTATAAATGACAGGACCTTGTGATACGATTAAATTATTAAATTTCAATAATTTCCAGACAATTCTATTATTCTTGGTTATATTTTTTAATATTGCCTAAGAATAATTTATTATCGTAATATTTGATATTACTATACATATACAATGAGAACATGTGAATTGTTTTGCTGCTCTGCATTCACATTGATTTTTATACACATTTCCAAGGAAATATTGAAGTACTACTGATCAGTAAATCATAGAATTTATCTGAAAAATAAAAGTTGGAAAATTGGCAAAATACGTCATCAAATATGCACTTTAAGTTGATTTTGTAATCAATTAATCTACCTATTATAATACAGAGAAATATATTTATTGCAGCACTATAATAAATATGTTCCTGAATTGAATTTCTTAAATTCAGAATAATATGCCTGACCTTTCTTAGACATTTTTAGTCTTTAGAAAAATTTAGTTTTCTGCATTATAGGAATATTTTCAAAACAATATGGAACATATTACATATTATAATAAATCTGATTTTAACACTGCTGCGCTAGAAACAAGTAGCATCACAAAATCTAGTATAGACATCATATGTATTTAATTAAGCGATCGGTAATATAGTAGAAAAGCCATTTTCACTCAATAAACAGATATCGATCTAATGTTTCAATTAATTATTATTTCATTAGCTTCATTACATCTTTGTTTAAAGGTTGCGAAATACCTTTTCTTTCATGTTTAGCGCTGTAATGAAACTTTATTCTTAAACTAATTCGAATTTGCCATTCAAAATCTGCTTCGTTTGAACGCTCTGGCTCTTTCAGTTACAAGCTACTTACGGAATTAACAAAAAATTAGCTATTTTATGTATTTACAAGAACTATGCTCGTGTTATAGCCCTTCTAATTACATTATAAATGAAAACTCAATATTTCCACAGGGACAGTCCTGGTCTAATTTCGCTGGAGCTTCAGAACAATCCTTTGGACGAGGTGAAAGGTCCCTTCTTAAATTGTCGCACTCTGCTCTACCTCGATCTGAACTCGTGTGGTATCCATCACTTAAATACGGAATTCTTCTACAATACTACGAACCTAAATAAACTCGACTTGTCCCATAATTCACTCGGACAGATCAAGCCCGGCCCTTTTGATCATCTCACTAATCTGGAATATCTCAAGTTAAACGCTTGCAACTTAACCCACATCTCTCCAGATGTGTTTGCACATTTGGAAAACCTTCGAGAACTTGAAATGGCGGAAAATGATCTACATACATTGAGCTGGACAAACGTATTAGCACCTCTGATTCGTCTTGAATACTTGAATATCAAAAATACTAATATCACCAATTTGCCAGGCGATGCTTTCGCAAAGAATTTGTACCTCAGGCAGTTGGTGCTTGCTAATAACGAATTGTGCCATTTGGATGTTGGAAACACGCTGGGCCATAATCTCCACAGTCTTCAATCGTTAGATTTATCGAATTGCAATTTACAAGATCGCCTATCGGAAGAAGCTTTTAAAAACGCTAGCAAACTACGTGTATTAAACTTGAGCAACAATCCAATGTTCGCTAATGAATTGACAGCTGTGTTGCGTCATTTGCCAAAGCTTCACAAGCTTTCGTTAAGTAATTGTAGCCTGCAACGTTTGCCTAATACGTTCCACATATTCGAGCACCTGGAAGAGCTAGATATCTCGCATAATCCTTTGTCAGATGCGTTTGGTAGTTTATTAAATCCACTGGAATCGTTAGAATATTTAGATATGTCTTTTTGTAATCTTGGTCATCTTGGAAATAACACATTCGCACACATGACTTCGCTAAAGAAATTAATATTATCCGGAAACAAGTTGCATACCCTGGAAGAGGGATTGTTCTCGAACTTGACCAGATTAGAGAGTTTAGAACTGAACAACTGTGACCTGAAGACTCCCATCGACCCCAAGGTGTTCGGCGACCGTGTCAGTACCGACATTATCGAACTCAAGCTCAGTGGAAACGCTCTGGAAGTACCTCAGGATGGTCCCCTGCTTCCAACACAATTATCCAATCTTGAAATGCTAGATTTAAGTAACTGCAGCTTGGAACATCTGAATGAAAACCTCTTTTCCACAACCAGGAGTCTGACCCAATTAAACTTATCTAATAACAGTATTTCTGGCACGGAAAATCTGGCCTCTCTGAAGAAGCTAGGAATGCTGGAACACCTAGATCTCAGCAACAACAGTTTGAACACTATCTATCCACGAGTATTCAGATCGAATCCACGTCTGTTGTCGGTCAATTTGCTGAGTAATCCATTCGTGTGCAATTGCTTCATCACGGAGATGTGGGATTGGGCGATACAGGTGAAGAACGATCTGCACGTGCTAGTAGGCAGTCAGCCGGCGAATTTCGAAACTGGTGGGGTGAAACTGAGAAAGAGTTTATCTTGTACCTATGACGACGAGACTTATCGCAAGATCGTGGAACAAGCGCGGACCAGCAGCGAACCGCGACGTCCTAGAAAGGGTGACCTAACTCCCACCCGTACTTGGGCGAAGTACGTCCGCGAGTCGAATTGCGGTCGTAGTTCATGATATATAGCGAGCAAATTTCAACATCCGATACTGAATGTCTATTACGACAAGACACACGGCAGACAGAAGAGTGAATTGTAACGTATCTTGAAACTGCGAGGTGTATACGCACATACACATGTACATATGTATAGCTATGTACAAGTTGTGCTATCGTCAAGTAATTTATCAAGATTTTACTCCGAGGAAAGCTAACAACGTCAGCCAAGAGATGTGATTAAGATGTGTTAGTAATACGCGGGTGTCAGACGTCAGGATGTTGAAAAATTTTCTACGTGGAGTTTAGAATATGACCTCGTGTACGTTTCATTTAAATGGAATCTGTATTCAACCCTGTATGGGCATCGCCATCTTCATGGAATCACGATTATACGGGAGATGGTGATCGATCGTTCTTAGGTAGGAACGATGACCATCTCCAACAAACAACCCTCCTCTGTTCGAGGGAAACATGTTTATACGTTGAAACGGTAGTCGTATTTTATTGGAAAGTGGTGCAATCCGTCTAGCGTCAGTTGGAATGATTAATGCAACGAGGGGTGATAAAGTAAAAAAAGAAATATTTATCGATCGCCTGAACAACGGAAGGTTCTTGAATTATCAATCACCCTTTTGCTTCGAGTCTCTTTTGTGTTTCACCAACACTTTTTTCACATTGATGCCGGGAATTAATGGTCGAAAATCAGTCTAAGACCGTTCGTTGTTCCCATGACAATGGTGCCATGTCTTTAATTAATCTCACTCAACGATCGAACCAACCCTTACTCTCTTTTTCTTGCGAGAAGTTAATAATGTTGAACTGAATTGACAAGTGTCGAAGGCTAGAACAAGAGATTGAAATGAAACGAGAATCGAAAATATCGATTGAGTCAAGATTATGTATCCATAATAAAGTCACGAAGATCTAGAAAGAAACTGAGCTTTTGTATGAAACCGAACATAGATTCTATTTAAACGCTGATGAGTCGTTGCTAGCCTCGCGTAAACACGTCATTGTTAACAATTACCAGGCCCTTACATGCTCGTACGTACACTCTTATATATCTATTGTTTTCGTATTATTATATGCGAGCATGTGTTACGTAAGTACGAGTGTGGACATCGCTAGGTAATATAATCCGTTCAGATAAAAACTTAACTGTTCGAATTATTGACCCTCGACTAGAAACGCAGTGCAGTTGAAATTTATACACCATTTTATGTATTCTTTTGACATTTATTAGTTTGTGCAATCCGGTTCACAGAGAATTGTTAACAGAGTTTTATCTATAATAATTATAGCTATATAACATAGATTAGATCTATAGCTATTTTTTACTTTGTTATTTCTGTTCGTATTCTTTTTAATAATTTTTTCAATAATGGACAACGAAATTGTTCAAAAAGATAGACTTATTACGTTTTTCCCACGTCTCTACAATTGTTAATTTATTATTTATGCTTCAATTTAATGATGCTAAATTATTTTTGCTTCGCTTTACTAGTCGAGGATTGATCGGTGTTATAAAATTTATTGTTTGTTATCCTTTATATATTTGTTAAGTTAAATCGTTAAATATATTTATTTTAGACTATAATTGTCGCAAGTAACGTTACTTTCCACACTTGTTGCTAGTTTCCGATTAACGACACACGCCAAGAGACATTTGCTTCTTTTGAAGTTGAAATGCTTTGATGTTTGCTTGCACGGATGTATACTTGTGCTTTCCGTAATCAAACGCTATCTTCCCGTTTCAATGAAAATGTGCAACAATCGCAATGTTCTCTGATTCTCTGGCGGTGTCCATGTATAAACAAATATGAGGTACTCCCAGAGTACTCTCATTCCCGGGCCATTCTTCCTCAGATCAGACAGCAACGATTTGAGTCTAGTTTACATACCAAGATGACTTTTTCATCGAAAAAGCACATTGCTAGCATACCTAGTAGCATACCAAATCGAATAAAATATACGTGTATATTGGTCTATAAGAGAATAGGTATGTAAGCGAGGTTTTTAATCTTGCTGTCGTTTAAATTAAGCATGAGTAAATTCAGGTGCCGATACGATTTCACTATGTTCATGAAATGTATAAGACTGTATTTAATAAATGAGTCATTTTTCTTGGTACGCGTTTGTATCTTTCTTTTGTCCTGATAAATTATAGAATATTTTATCGTTTTCAATATTTTATCTGTCTATCGATTTTGGTTTATCGGTATCGGAGTTAAGTGTTTATATATTCGATGAATTTTCAAAATCGATTTTCTCGCCAATTTTATTTAATAAGACATTAAAAAAATATTCTTTAATTTTAACATTTTTTTCCTTTCTTTTTATGAAGTTTCATATCCTGTTCCTGTAGGTATAATATTGTACACTTTGAAACTAATTTCATCATCTTTCATCAGATATGTTTTCGTTATGATGACTCGGAAGATAAATTTTATTGACTTATGGTAATAAGAATTTTATTACTTTGTGACTCAAAATCATTGCCGGCTTCTTAAAATAAGCACAGACTATAGGACAAGTTAAACAGATAAGGTATTATTATATTAGTTATACAATATTATTTTATTTGAAGTCGACAAACGATTAGATAACCATGTATCTTGATAAAAACGAATTATAGTTAGCAGTAGATTAATTGTACGTTATTAATGTTCACAAATTACTCGCTATTACTGTACATTTCCTAGAACCTCCTGGATAATGACAATTGGGAAAGAAATATTGTGCAATTTAAAGAAGAATAATGTTTCAGAAAGGAAGTTTCGCTTTCGGCAGCTATGATATTGCATTTACATATACAGAGTGTATATGTTGAATATCTAATTATTTCTGCTATTACCGAAGATAAGAAAACATGATTCACAAAAAATATGTTTCTGTGCATCTGATAATTATAATAAATATTCGCCCAAAGTAACAATACAGATTATTTGAAGGTTATCGATATTTTTTTTATCTTAACGTC
Source organism: Bombus haemorrhoidalis (assembly GCA_014825975.1). Taxonomy (NCBI): domain Eukaryota; kingdom Metazoa; phylum Arthropoda; class Insecta; order Hymenoptera; family Apidae; genus Bombus; species Bombus haemorrhoidalis. Next base: position 13,877,888 of record CM026163.1, on the reverse strand, counting down.
TGTTTGTTATCCCATAACAAAATCCATAATCCCATAAATACGTAATTTTGGCTATGACAAAATTATAAAAATATATATTAAGATTTATTCCAATTCACATATTTGCCGATAAAATTATCTTTACGCGTTATTTTTTAATAAATTTATAAAAACACCAACTTATGAATTGAGTTCATATTTTAGTTATTTATATTTCATTCACGTAGTCCACACTTGTATCAAAATTATCCGCTATCTCGTCTAGACATTTGTATGCCGCGAGTGCATGAAACAGTCGTATGAAACAGAAATGTGGTATTTGCAATTTACAATACTATATTGAATAAATTAAAAAGTTCCTCCTATCACTACGGAAATAGTAAAGTATATTTCTATTTGCCTACTCTAACCATTTTGCTTAAAATGTGTATTCCATTTTTTACATTAAGTATTAATACACAAAACTATTTCCGTATCCGCCTGAAATTGAAGTTTAAGTAGGGGACGATTTCGCCAAATTACAACCCTGTATAAAATAGGCGCGATTTATTGAAAATAAACGGTATGACACACATTAAGCGACATGTGGACGTACTCATGAACACTTATGTAAGCGAAATTTTGTCGGCTCGTAATGATGTTCGTTACGTGTATACGAAGCTCCACAATATAACTGAAATTGTAAAAACGTATAAAAGTATAACATAAATTCAATAATTTGCTCGGACATAGATACATTTAAAAAAGTCTACACACAAATATACAACAAACTAAAATAAATATCGCGATACAATGTATAAATAAGAAAACCAATGTTTTGTATAGGTTAACAATATGATGTCACTAACCTACGTACGTCAGTACTTCATACATAAATAACTTGTACCTAACAATTTTACCTTCATCAAATACAATTTAACATGTGTAAAATGATCGAAGCATAGTTGTACTAACGGTGCTAATATAAAAGTTGAAATCATTGTAGATATTACATAATTCTCGGTTACATGTGTACTGTATATCTTGCACACAACTCCTATACTCTGGATGCATATACATGCAGAATGACGTAAGTGTTAGTCCATGAATGTGAGAGCGGATCCACTGGTATGCACGTGACTGAATCTCGAGTGTACGCCTCTGTATAGTCGATGTATGACTAGCGGTACCGGTTGGTCATCTAGTGAGATACATCTATATGTAGTTGGCTGTTCAATTATTCGAACGTCATGCGCGTGGTCAACCGAGTCCATCCTAATGCTTAGCAATCGGCTGTTCGCTATCGGCATTCGGCGAGCAAAGATTGTCAACGGTCTTGGTAATCATTGGAGTTCACGTCACGCCAGTGACAACAGCTGTCGCACGTCGCACATATCGATAAAGTGCACGATGTTGAATTTATTCGGACCACTTCTCGACATTCCGACGACCTACTACGGGGCGCTGCTGGGCGTTGGATTCTGCGCTTATTACCTTTTTGAAGTTGTTAAAGTGAGTAACTTGATAAATGCTACTTCTGTTTCATTTTGTTACTATTTTTCCGGAAATTAATTACTAGTTACGAATCGCACGAATAGAATAATGGAAAAAAATTAAGTATACCTTATTATGAATCATTAATAAATTGACCGATTGAGTACAGGCACTTAATATGATTTTATGACAGCAATACCAATGTACCTGTGAATTTTAGAGAAAAATAATGGGGATATAAAGTGATAATTTAAATATTATGAATGATATATTATTTCTGTTTCTAGAGAAGATACTATATTTATAAATTAAACATTTTTCTAAAAGAAGAAGATAGATAACAGAAAATTTTTAAATAATAACTTTAATATAAACTTTTAATGTTATTAATATAAATCGTAAAAGAATAATACAGAAATTGGTACATGATTGAAAGTAAAATTGAATAATAAGTTCCCACGCATGAATATTTTGGAACTGAATCTAAATTTTCAATTGAATTACACACGACGGCGTGGCGGATCGCATTTATCCGTAGACTTTTAACCTTCGTTAAATTCAATCAGCACCACATTTAGTCCAGAGTCACGCGTCTATAGTGTCTGTCTTCATTCTATTAACGCCATTTATCGTAGAAAGATAAACTTCGCCAACACAACTTGAAACATTAAATTCATTCTGTGGCTAATTGTAAGCGAAAGTTATTTACTTTCTCACGGAGAAATAATCGCTACTCGCAGATGTAACTCATGATGAGGAAAAACTACAAAGTTGAATTATCAATGATCGCATTGATAATTTTATAGTACATTAACCTTAACCATACATAATCCATCCCTGAAAGTCTAATATCATATATAAGTAACTTGTTTATAAATAACGATGAAGAATTTATATTATTTGATATGAATTATTTAAAAATTGCAATATACAATAGAAGATATTTGCTGTAATGTTAATTTAATATTTCGTGTTTAATCTATTAATGATATAACCTAAATAGATCTTTTGCGACGTTATTAAAGTTCCGTGATAATTAATCTATTGAAAAACTTTCAAAGTCAAAGAATTTTTTCTTATCAATTTATTAATTTGTGCCGATATATTATCAGAACTTCCGCGATATGATTCGATTACGAATACTTCGAACTCTCACACACCCTTCATGGTTCGTACGAGCCACGAGGAGATGTACCATCTATTAATTCGACCTTAAAAACTCCGAGGCACTTGCACTGAACATATTGTACGCGCATTCGGTGTGCGCGCGCAGCGCACGCAACACCGGAACAGGTAACATACAACAATGTATTTGCTAAATAACAACTACTCGAATTAAAAATAATATAATACTAGGTAATCATAAACATCTATGTATTCACGTGCTCAATTATTATCTACGTACATAGATAAACATTAAATTTGTTTTTATGATTTATTGAAAGCAGTAGATATATATCTAGCAGTGAGTTACTAGCGTGATCAGAAACTAAAGAATATAAAATACAAAACTGAATGTGGCAAGAAAGCAGACAAAAAGAAAGTGAAAAAAATTATTCATCATGAAAAAGAACGTTCATCTATCAGGGAAAAAAATCGATGTGCAAAATATTTTCTCAGGCCGTATATTGGTTGATTTTATCTTTCTCTTCTTTTTTCATTCGGTCTAAAGACGTGGAATATATAGTGATCTTAAAGTATTTACAGAACCTGATGTAGAGATTATATTACACTTGCTACAAACACATGCAAGGAGCATATGTGGTTTTTTTGTGGTTAAGGTGTAAATGGATACGGACAATGTATTTCCATACATTGACGTATAATTTTATATCGATATAAACAGAACAATGGAAGAAATCGTAATTTTGTAAATTTAAGTTATCGTACTTCAATAACGAAGACTGTATCTTTCTATACGTACAGGTTATTCACTTAAATCACGACCCGGACTCGCGAGAACATTGAGAGCGACTACAGTGCAACATATACGCTTCCTACTACATTCAAATGTTGTAAGCCATTTATTAGCTGTTGTTAGAAGTATAATTAGGTGAGAACACAGAGTGGTTTGGTTGTCGCCTAAGGACTTCAAATTTGACGTCGCAATAAGGAAAGGACGATCGCTGAAAAAGCGAGCCTGTCAGATTTTCACCCAACGATTTCATGTCCTTGCGAGCTCCCGAAACTTCGAAACACGCAAGCGAACGCGGTTTTGTTTGCACAATGTAATTTTTATTCAAAATCGCATTCAAATGCCACAATTGTTGTGAACTGCGTTCGAACTAGTCAGGAAACGACAGAAGTTATTTATGTTAGAACAATCAGAACCCGAACGTATCTTTAAATCACAGATTTAATATTAGTATTCGATAGCTCATAGATGATTCACAACATTTGATTGGAGTAGTAAGCCTCGTGTTACACTGTTGCCATTCTCAATGTACTCGCAAGCGCGGGTTCCGAGTTAAATGCATAACTCTGTACATGTAGCAAAACATAGAATTTAAATAACTTATAATAAATGTATTTTAAGTAATATGTTATATATGTATATTAATAGATTCCTTTTTATGGAAATGAAAATTATGTTTATGGCTTACGTAATATCAACTCACCATGTATGTAACATCAAATCATCTGAGAATATATAAATATAAATAGTGTTTTATCTATTTTATATCCACCATCACAGAAAGTTCTTTATGATCTCTTAAAATTTTTTTTACGAGCCATGTACATACAATACAAGAAACGCTACTTGTGAAACGAACATTTTATTCGTTCATAAAAAACTATGAATAATTACAGGAAACATCCGATAATCGTACAAACAGATTCTGTGCATAATTGCACAGTCGTCATCCCTACTACGAACGGAGAAAAGGGGGGAGGGCGAGAGGTTCCCCTAACCCAGCCAGAGGCTCGATGGCCAGCCGCAATCGAGTAATGTAATATGATCCAGTGTCAGATATCGTTGAGACAATGTATTTAGGTACTAATTCAAAAGTAAAACATTTTTATTTTTGACTTTTTTTTTAAATTAAACTTTTACTAATGTATTTAAGAAATCTTTCTGATGAAAATAAGACCAAACATGATATAATCTGAATTATATTTACTTACTGATATGTATTTAGTTATCGTTTATCAAATAAGCAAATATACGCTAAATTATATCGTGTCCGATATCATTTTAATCAGAAAAATGTAACAAATATGTTGGTAAAAGTTTCATCGACCACAAATCAAAAATAAAAATTTTTTGAGTTAAGGTTTGCAGCTTGTTGCGACCCTTTAATATTTGTCGAATATTCCCGACTCTCGGTCTCTCTTTCTCTTTCACTCGCATTATCCATTTCTACGTTCAGCAAGTCTACAATTTCAATTTCGAGAAATAGAATCCTTTCATTATGTTCATAATTGCAACACTTGACTACCCATTTTCGCACAATTATCGAATGTTTCCTAAGTGTAATCTATAGAGAATTTGTAATTCGTTATTAAACTAATATAACGGTCGAAAAATATTTTCCCGTAATAGTACATAATAATTGAAAAGTGATTGCAGCAGTCAAGCAACAAAAAGTTATCATGAATAAATATATTCTTTCAATTTCTTTGGTACTTCTAAATTATCTTCAATCCCCTGCAGCTGCTCAGCTCTAATGTTCGTTGATCAGACCGCTCATTGCGACCAATAAGTTGATGAAAAAAATAGCAAGCCTTCTAAATGACTTTCAGACGCCTATGCTGGTATGTGCGAATGGACCATTCCGATCATTTCTAGAAGAGCACGTATCTCTAGTGAGGAACAAGTTTTGGCCAACCCTGTGGTGTTTCGAATCCAGGGCACAAACCATTATAGCAAGCCTTCTTAGATCGCGAATCCTGCCACCTATTCACTATAAAAGGTTGGTAAGTTTACGTCTAACGTTATCGCCATTTTTGTAGAAAATAAATTCCCATATGAAAAGAGAAAAGAATAGTGCAATAAAGAAAGCTTGCGATTGAAAATAAAGAAAATTATCTGACTGGTATTGAAATATTAAAATCAAACATGTTAATTGTTAATTAAATTATTTTTGTATTAAATTGTTGATTCAAATACTAGCATTTTTATATCAGAATATTAATTATCTTAAGTAATGTATACTTTTTTTTCTTACGTCAGAAGAACTTATTGTAGCCTGGTACAAGCAAAGATTAATGACCGCTCTTGTCTTGAAGTGCACGATTACAAGCTAATTACCAGACTCGTTTGCTTTCGATCTAATTAATCAATTGTCGTACAGAGAGATTCTGACCTTGTCGGATGGGGGTGAAGTGGCTCTGGATTGGGCGGAACAGGGATGTTCCGTTACTTCGCCCATCGTGATTATTTTGCCAGGACTCACCGGCGCAAGTCAAGCAGAATATATCAAGTGCCTTGTCTCGTCTGCAAAAAAAGTTGGGATACGATGCGTAATCTTCAACAACAGGGGTTTAGGAGGCGTAGAATTAAAGGTATAGGAACATATATAAATTTTGTATAAAAAATATGTATCGAGCTTTCTATTACATTCCTTTATTAACTTGTATGTTTTAGTAATTTATATTTGTACATATATGTACATGTATATATATATATATTACTAAATAAATATATATATAGAACTCTACTCTATCAAATTGATGAATGAATGAAAATGCATTGAGAACAAAGTCAATGGTATTTTATCTTATTGTTCTCGAGTTGTTTCAATTCTACACGTTCAGTCTACTTATCCTTCTTTCTTGGAAATTGCAATGGAAGTTTAATCGAATAATTGTACAATTTCAGACTCCACGAATGTATTGCGCTGCAAATAGTGATGATTTATCAGAGGTTATCGAATACGTGAAGAAGATTCACCCTCATGTGCCCCTGGGAGCGACAGGAATCTCGATGGGAGGGTAATGAGAAAGTCTTTTCCTTATATGCAAGACAATTGTATAAGTGTCATGTATATGAGTGTATATGCGTGTGTGTGTAAATCATTTGTTTGTTCATCGTCCTCATATCTATATACAGAAGGCACATAAGAGATGTAATTAATATATTATGACAGTATCGGTAGCGATATAATAATAATGTTTTTTTGTTATGCATGTATCTTTTCAGATTAATTTTAGGTAATTATTTAGCACGACAAGGAGTAACGGCAAAAGGAAAACTGAAAGGGGGATTCTTGATATCCGTGCCGTGGAACGTATTCGCTGCAACGAAAAGTACGGAAGAGAATTATTTTAATTTGATGTTAAATAAGTATTTAGCCAGCACACTTCGTAAGAATTTACGGCGTTTGCACTATTCTTCGGAAACCGGAATGTTCGACGTTGATATTGACACTATTCTTAAAGTAAGCTTGTCTACTAGAATTACTATAAAATATTTATTTTTAAAATTTATTTAAAATTAATGTTATTATTTTTAAAATGTGTTTTCTTTTTTTATGTTATCAGAGTCAAACATTGAGAGAATTTGATTCACATTTTACGGTGAAACAATTCGGTTACAAAAATGTAGAAGAATACTATTCCAATGCAACTATACATGATAAATTACATTTGATTGATGTGCCGTTATTGTGTCTCAGCGCTGCAGACGACCCATTTCAACCATTTCAAGGTAACTTATTGTTTTAAGCCACCAAATGATTACATTAGTCGTGCTTATTTTTTATATTATTTATTTAAGATAATTTATTTATGATAATAATCTTTTTTAATATTTTCTTTTTCTTCGTTTAGCCATACCAGTAAAAGAAATATCAGAAACTAAAAATGTAGCTGTTGTTGTAACATCCCGCGGCGGCCACATTGGTTTCATGGAGGGTATGTGGCCAGTAAAAGAAGAACAATACATGGGTAAACTGTTTTCACAATTTTTCACCGCTCTGTTCACTACTGGTTTCGATTGTCAAATGTGATATGGAAATTAAATGAACTTACAAATTATATATCAAATGCATTCAAATCTAAACATTAATATTTGCGTTCAGACATTGCGTTAAATCTATCACGTGCCATAATTAATCATATTCAGGGTATTGCACATGCGATGTAAATAGTACTAAGAACTGTTGACTTTCCACCGCTTTTATACTAAAAAGATTTTCATGAACGACCTACGAAATATTAGTTAATAACAATATACATAGATATAATTTTTTACAAGCACATAGAACAATGTATAAAAATAAAACGCACATATTCGTTTTTGCTAGTGATGTTATATTTATTTTTAATATACTAAGTGTTTAATATGAACTTTTGTTATGCATATCTTATTTTCAAAATAAATAACACTTTAGTTTTATATATTTGCTTTGTATTCGGGCAAATTTGCTTCAAATTAAAGAATATAAACAATTTGTCGTTTGAAATAGTTTTGTAATGCATCATTCAATAATTTATTTCATTCAGTATAAATATTTCGCACAAGATTATAATAAATAAAAGTTCCTGAACAAATTAATCTGGAAAGTACAAACAAACATATTCGTTATATTAATATTCTATTTCCAAGAGCTTGAAATTTGATTAATAAATTTAATAATATTAAAGACGCATAAATCCACATTTATGGACTACATATTGTGAATTGTGATACTATTATAGCAGTTAGAGACAAAATATTGTTAATGTATGTTGTTAAATTTTATATATAGTTTCTGTTATAAACTTTATAAACAAATATTGTAAAAAAAATAAGATATCCTATATTATTTTTCCTAATTTTTTAATGTTAAATGTACGTAAAACATAAAAGTCCAATAATATATTTTATCAATAAAATTTTTTCTTCTTATTCAATATTTAAAAAAAATAAAAAATTACGTTATATATAATTTGATCGATATTATCACTTAATCTTAGAAGGTAATAACCTGAATTAGAAAATGTATTTTGTTACATTAAAAAATGTGAGAGATAGGCTATAGTAAATTACATAAATTTTTTATTTGATACAAAAAAGATTTTTACTATAAAATAATTTGCTAAGAAGCATTCCAGAATATTTCGAAATATAATTTTGTAATATGAACGATCATAACGTAAAAACACTTCCTATTGTATAGCATTAATGTTCTCGAATGTATTAAAATTAATTTTGTCCAATTAACTGTTAGGAACAAAGTAAATTTTTTATTTCTTCTTCTCCTTACTAACATATATCCACATTAGTAACACAACAATCAAAGGATTCATATTACAAAGGATTTGATCCATGGATAGAATTGCGTTAAAAAACCTGTACTTAGTATCAAATATAAGAATGTTAATATTCTTGATATATGTTATAATTTAAATTCTAAGTTCAATGATTTCACAATAAATGCCAAAATGTCTGTACTCTCTTCGATCTGAAATGAAAAATACAATGTTAATTATGTATGCATGATCAGTTAATTATTATATGTTAATACTAACCACTTTCATAGTCGGTTTTCCACCACCATGTCCGGCTTTAGTCTCTATTTTAATTAGTAAAGGATTCGTTTGTTGTGGTAATTTTCCCAACGTACACTGCAGAGTGGCGATAAGTTTTAGACTGTGTAATGGTACTACTCGATCATCGTGATCGGCAGTTAATAATAATGTTGCGGGATACTGTCCATTCTCCGGGATTCTCACATTATGCAACGGGGAATATTTTAAAAGATTTTCAAAATGTTTTGGGTCATCTGAACTACCGTAATCAGATACCCAAGCAACACCAATGGTAAATTTATGGAAACGTAACATATCCATTACCCTGTACGATAAATGTAAAACATAAAATATAAGATAAAATAGAAGATAAACATTTTTTAATAAAATTAGCATATCGACTTACCCAACTTGAGCAATTGCAGCACCAAACAGATCAGGTCTTTGATTTACGCATGCAGCAACTAATAAACCTCCATTACTGGCACCTAAAATACTTAGTTTCGAAGAAGTAGTATAACCTTTTTCGACCAAATATTCAGCAGCGGCTTGGAAATCATCAAATACATTTTGTTTGTTAAAAAATCGTCCCCCATTATGCCATTTTTCTCCATATTCACTAAAATACATAATAAAATATTATATATCAGAAACACATTCGACTAACGTCGTTACTTACTCAACTTACCCGCCACCACGAATATTTGCCACGGCAAGTGCTCCATTTAAATGCTGAACAAACACCAGCTTTGTAACGCTAAACGTCGGTTGAATGCTAACATTAAAGCCTCCGTAACCATATAATAAAGCTGGCATGGAACCATCCAAAACTGCATCCTGAATAAAAGATCCGTTATTATACTTTGTTTAGTATAAATTTAATGAATTTAAACAATACTTACATGTTTCATTACTATGAACATTGGAATCTTTGTACCATCTTTGCTTGTATAAAATATTTGACTAGTCTTGTACAAACTTGGATCAAAATTTTTTACTTTAATTTCGCGTAATACCTATAAATACATTTCCATATGTATACGTACAATTCTTTTTAACTTTCTTTAAAGTTACGTTCCTAGTAATATCACTATTATTTGTGAAGTTAATACTAACTTGTGGTTCTTCTTCATTTTTCAAATCAACTCTGTATATGACACCAGGAACTAAAAATGATTTGAATTGATAAAATATTTCGGAATATTTTTTTTGTCCCGCAAAATTAACTATTGTACCAACATCAAGTGGAAATATTCTAAGTTTTTCACCACTTGTTAAACTGTGTAATTGTAAAATATTCTACAAAAAACAAACAAGATTAATAATATCATAACTCCATTTTTACTTCATTTAATACTAAATTTTTTCATCATTATGTTACAATCTCTTGTATTTGTTTTGAGTAATATTAATTCATGGTTACCTTAACATCTGCAATATAACAAGCTACAAATTTATCACCATCAACTGCACATGCCCAATCTAATACATTATCAGGATGTTCTGGTAAAAGATCAACCCATTTTTCTTGCTTATAATCCAATAAATCTATAGCTATCAATTTGTAATTCGGCGCGTTTTTATTTGTCCGAAATATCGCCTTGGTATCATCGTTTGTTACATACTAATTAAGAAAGAAAAAGTTAAGTAGTAAAAAAGATATTAAAACTAAAAGAATAAATATTCATGTTACTATTATCACTAACTTCATAATCAGCTTCAAGTTTGTCAACTACTTGGATTAATTGTAACTTTTCTGTTATTTTCTTCTCTGGTTTCAATTCCGTAAAGTAAACTAAATTATCTCTACAATCTTTCACAGGTGTAACAATTAACCATTTTCCACAATCAGAAACTTGTGCGCCTCTAAAGATAGAGAAACATATGCAACAAGTGTGTTAGATAATATTTAATTAAATATGTTTGTATGAAACACATAGCATGCAATCATACGTATTTACAATTAATCAACTTTGTTAAAACACATACATAATGTATCACTCACATCCTCCATAAAGGTTCTTCAGGAAATTCAACTACAGTGACATCTTCTGACTGAGGTGTACCAACAATATGATAGCATAGCTTTTGATCTCGATTACCTTCTGTTTCTGAACCATCGGTTTTACCTTTTTGATCTGGGTAACAACCATAAAAAATTCCGCGATTGTCGTGAGTCCATGTTATTGGAGAAAATTTTACTTTTTCCAAAATTTCTGGGTATTTTTCACCTGTATGTATTATTTAAGCATTGAGACCATGAGCCATGTAATTAAAAATTCCTTTTATAGATAAAAATGCAAATTATACCAGTTTCTGTATTCATAAAGTGGATTGTACACCAGTCAGATCCGCTAATAGATAAACCATATGCATATATGCTACCATCTTCGCTAAATTTACTACTAGTAATTGCAATGGTACCATCTTCTGACAAAGTATTTGGATCTAAGAATATTCTAGGTTCACTATCCAATGTATCTTGTACATACAGAACACTGGAAAAAGAAATATTCATGTGTAATAATCAAACATAAATTAATATTTATTATTATTACCTTTGGTTTTGTAAGCCAGTATTTTTATAGAAATAATACTTATTTCCATATCTAGCAGGACATGAGTATTTTGGAAAATCCCATAATTGTTTTAATCGATCATGAATATCTTGACGTGCTTTACATGAAGCTAAATATGGTATGGTAACAGCATTCTGAGCATCAACAAACGCTTTAGTCTTTTCAGAATCAGGATCTTCTAACCATCTATATGAATCTTGAACCTGATAATAAGAACGATAAAGTCTCACGCTTTATATTGTTTGTAATTTCTATTTTGAATAAAATTTATCATTATGTTTAACTAAAAGGTAGAAATATATTTCGTACTACTATTAGCTTATTAAGATAAACTGTTTCTATCATCAAAGAAATGTTATTTACGAACATATTTACGTATAAACTTCATTTAAAAAGATTATCTTTTTTCTTATTCTAACCTCGACACCATGATAATTATCGACAATGGTTTCATCGCGATACGCTTCAGGATATTGTAATTTCTCCATTATTTTTTGATTTTCTATATGTTTTCGTATCGTAGGATCCAGCACCTAGATATTTTTCGAAATAATATAATTGAAATTTTGGCAGTATCGCTGACAATTATGTTACTACAAAATCTTACTTTCACAGTCGAAAAAGCCGATGCGCAAATAAATTGTGGGCGCTTACTAAGCAAATTCTTGTAAATACCAGTTTGAATTTTACGTGAGCAAATTTTCGTCGATATGTTTGCAATTAAGAACATAGCCATAATATGTATTTTTCTTACCTAACACATACTTTTTTTAAATATAATACACTAAAGTCCTTTTTTGTAATATTACACGTTAAAATAATCACCAAACCAATCAAAATTCTATTAATCTATAAGTGATATATGTATATATATATATATATTGTAAAAAATTGTTACTTTTCTGAATAAACTCTGATAAATGCATTAAAAAGATTGATATCCTTTATATATATATTATAAATAAAGGATAGTAAAATATTTGTTTAAATAAAACCATCACTATTGCAAAATTATACATTATTAAAATATAGATATTAAATATTTTTATTGTATCTTCAACAAATTCGATAATACATATAAGCTACTCGTTTAAATATAGCAAATTATAATTACGCATAAAGCGCTCATCATATCTGCTTTTCTTAAAAAAATACAAATCTTATCTTGTTCACGAAATCATATTTCACGTATACGATTTCTACATGAAACGTTCCAGTCAAAATTAAATTATAATCAGTTTTCATTTTAACGAGCACGGTTAAAGACAATTCGTACAATATTAGATAAAAATCACGTGATAGCTGATATAAAATACATTTGAAAGAAAACTGACTAACTGTGATCAGTTGTGTGTATGGTAAGGGCCAATAAGGATAAAAAATTTTTATCGGAGTAATTAAAAATGTCATTTATCAGCATAGTTATAAATGCAATAGTAGTGTGAACACATGATACGGAAGAGTAGGGGATATATTCTTATCAAATTGGCCTTAATTACTTCTCCAATACCATACAGTATTACTTAGCTGTTATTAGCATATAAATACGAAGTACAGTATCGTACAATAAAGACAAATGTTTATATAGATAAAAAAAATAAGATTTTACATAAACTTTATTTTTATTTTATCCATATTTGTTATTTTAAAATGCTGAAAAAAATACGTGTAATATAGATATTTTTACAAAATCTGATAATATTTTCCCAAATATAATGTAATTACTTATAACCTTTAAACGGAATAGCATAGTTTAAAATTTATAACAAATTGATTTTCCATTGTTAACATTTTTTTGTTTAATCTAACAACAGACAATATTACAATGAATAAAATTCAGAATACAATTTTTTAGCAAATATATTTATGTGGAAATATTAGGGAGAATACGGAAGGATATGCATGGTACTATTTATGAGTCTGAAACTTCGTGGGAGAGAGTCGATTACGAAGAAGAACTATATACATCTGTGACGTATTATCATGAGCAGGTCAGCTGTACTGCCTGTACTTTGTGCTGTGAACTTAGATAACCTCCCACATGGAGGTTTAAAGACCTCCCACTACTTTCTTCAACTATAGTAGGAGTTTATATAACATTAAAATCTCCCGCTAGAGTATTCACAGTGAATCGGAGAGTGCATGAGTGAATTTTAGCTCCGATTCGTAATTGCGTGCAATTTATTCTCAAGTGTTGTAACATTACAAGAAGAACCAGCGATTCTATTTTGGACAGAATTTACGCGTCGAAAGAGAGGAAGAGGTCGCCCTAGTCACCGTATACCGTTCGCTGCGGATAATTTGAATACTTTCCAAACTGTCAGCACACGGAGGAATGCAAAAGGACTGCCGAGATTGTTTAGGTATCCGATACCGTATTAACTCCCTGGATCAAACGTGGAAGTGGTTGCATCAAACAATTGCCCTTCACGATTACCTAATTTCTATAACAGCCATTCAATCTAACTTTTCGAGATTTTGTCACTAAGGGTGCTATCTACAGACAAAAATATTAAACATTGTCAAGGCTGATTCCGCTACAAAAACGGAGGTGTTAAAAAAAGTTTCACGAATTTAGTAATTAAAGACTGATTTTACAAACCTAATATCGTGCAACGCTTCCAAGGAGTACGATTTTCATATCGATACTAACATACGTACCTATCGTTCGATTCATTGTGATATAAAAAAAAGTAGGCAGTGATTTTGCGTGTGTATGAAAAATAAATTCTACTTACACGTGCACAACGAAAGGAAAATGTCTCTGATAAACAGATTTATGATTATTATCAAACGGAAACCACAATACAATAATTTGTATCACATGTCTAAATACTCAACGAGCTTTAACGAAAAGCAGAATGATGCTAATGATTCGATTACAAAGTCAGTATTCATATCGCAAGCCACAGATGTGTTCACCAATTTAGCGTTAGAACATTGGCTCTATAACAACTATAATTTCACGAATCACCACGTATTACTCCTATGGCGTAACGACCCGTGTGTAGTAATAGGACGACATCAAAATCCATGGATTGAGCACAACACTCAACTGGCTGAAAAACGCGGTATAGTTCTGGTCCGACGTAACAGTGGTGGTGGTACTGTCTATCATGATCATGGTAATTTGAATTTGTCCTTCTTCACGCCACGGGAACGGTATAATCGAAGATACAATCTGGACATCATTATTAGAGCTTTGTATCGAGAATGGGGTGTAGAAGCCGAGGTTAATAAACGCGAGGACATCGTTGTCGAAGAGAAGTACAAAGTATCCTTTCATGTAATATATTAAAAATACCTACATGTACATTTTTTTATTCAGGGTGTCCCAAAATTACATTTTCAATGACTAAATTAGTCAGTGCTTAATTCGCTGGAACGAAGTTGATTGTAAAATAATTATAAAATAATAATAAATATACATAAAATAATTAAAATTATCTAAACTTTAAGGGGCATGTGTATATGTACGTGACGTTTTATATTGCAGAATCCTTAGTTGTATATTCTAAAATTTTAATAACGTGTAACGATTTATTTAAAAATTTATATTCATTTTATAAAAGTAGAATATTCTCGAGCAAAAGACACTAACAAACTTTTCTTTATTTTGTACGAAGTAACATTAAAAACCCAGTTGGAACAACCTACATAAGAGCAAAGCTTTGCGCTTTGCAAAAATTTATCTATATATCCTTAACTATTTTAAAATGCAGATATCTGGTACTGCAGCGAAATTAGGACGGCCTAATGCATATCATCACTGCACCCTATTGGTCAATGTAAACAAAACAGCTTTAAGCTTAGCACTCGAGAAGAAAAAGGTAAATTATTTTCAATTATGTTGCAAGATAGATATTATTTATAATCACTATTAAAAGATCTATTTCTAATTACTTTCTTCAAAACATAATGTGACAATTTAATTTTTTTTATAATTTTAAATTTCAAAACTAAAATACGTTTATTTGTATTACAGGATGGTATAGAAACAAATGCTACTGCATCCACACAATCTTCAATAAAAAATTTAATTGATATAAATTCTCATATTCAAATGGACAAACTCATTACGGCAATAGGCTGGGAATATCTTCGCACTAAAGCTCTTGTTCTTGATGATGGTGGACAGGATCTCATTCAGCATCAGAAAGGATTTCAATATATCAATCCTACCGAGGACTGGTTTCCAGGTATATAAATATTAAAAAAGGTATAATTCTCTGTCTAATAGTTTTTAATTATTATTTTCAGGATTGGACAAATTAATAAGCGAATTTCGTTCCTGGGAATGGAATTATGGTAAAACGCCGAAATTCACGGTAACACGCGTCGTAGATGTACCTGCTGAAGACAACAAAGTCCATCAATTTAATTTGGCGCTAGAAATACAGAACGGCATCATTGAGGAAATCAAGATGAAGCTGCCAGCTAATTTGGTATCGAAAGATTTTAGTCAAGACGTGAGCGTGATAACTAATCTACGTGGTACGAGATACGATCACGGAGTAATGGAAAATATAATAACCGCTATCGGTTGCAAGACTATTACGCTAAATACGAGTCAAAATGTAGATAAAAGTAACATGATTGCCACGCAATGATTAAACCCTTCGAACAATAACAATGATTGTACTTAAATTGTCGTTGTGTTCAAAACGAAAACCGAACTATTGTACGATAACTCGCATTATTAGCATAAGCCTGGACTGTATATAGTTTTACTTCTATAATTCTTGTAATATAAATGATAAAAAAATGCGCTTTTAGTTATGTAGCTATTGATTTTATATTTTTGCATTATTGATATTTGTACGTATAAATCGTGTTTGTTCTTATTAATAAATATTGTTAACAAAGAAGATATATATATATATATATATATATATAAATGTAGCCATTAAATTAATAATATAATTATAATTGACAATTAATTTACTAAATTTTTTATCCAATTTTCTTTCTTCGTAAATAATTCGTTAATCTAATTATTAGTTATTGGTCAATAACGTAATCGTCAATGTACGATGCATAACAACAAACATATATAAAAAATATTTTATGAAAAATATGTAATATAGCAAAAATTGAATCTTCAATGCTGAATAAATAATGTAGTGATGTGCATTTTTACTTTTCCCAGTCATACTACAATAAGTTACCTTCTGAAGTTACGTATACATTTCTCCATATCCGGTACCATTGTTATTTAAATTCGATACTCTTGGTGGATAGAGGCTAGGTCGCAGCATAACATCACGATATTGAGGTGGCGGGGTACTTGGACAAGATTCTATCAAGCTTCTATCGCTATTTATGAGTCCTTGTAAATACGAATCCAGCAAAGACACTCGTTGGGAGGTTATTAATTCGTCGTTAAATTGTTCGTGATACCTGTATCTTCGATTACACAAACACATCCTCGATAACCAAATATAAGAAATAAGTAATCCACTTGAAATACCAAGTATAAAACCAAGAAGAAGAAACCAATATACTACAGCTTTATCTACTGAATCGACAACATACGTTTGTTCACATGTTGACAGATTTTTATCCTTTACTGTATTCGATACATTATATTCAGTTACCGATTTAGTTTCATCAAAAAGCATACTTGCATTTGCCAAATGATGATAACTATGTGATTTTGTAGGAAGATTAATCATTTTCTCAAACTTTTTTACGTTTATTTTCGTACCGCAAACTTCGTTGAATTCGATGCTCTTAGCATTGAGATATGTTTGCAACTCAAACATAATTTTATTGCAAGACCATGGATTTCTGGAAAGAATGAAAAAATAAAAATTTTGTTTGTTTTTTGAACAATTCTGACATATCTACATAAGGTAAGATATGTCAATTATTCGAGATGTTGAGAATGAATATTATTGATAACAAGTAAAATGTAATGAAGTTTTAAGAGAAAAAGTTAAATTCTTATTCGAAACAATTATGTTAATAAAATAAAGTGATATACATATATTAATTTTATATGCTTTGTTCATCGTACCCCTCTAATGATAATTTGTTCAAAACATGCAATGTTTGCACGACGATGGTGCTCATCTGAATCATCAAATTATTTGAAAGATTGAGACGACGAACGTGCGTGAGTCCATTGAACGTGTCTGGAGGTAAATGACTAATCTGACATGAATCCAAACTTAGTTCCTGCATCGAAATTTACTTCACCTTATTAAAAATGAAATTTTTGTCGAAGATAATAATTTTATCACAGATATACATATGTTAATACCATCAACGAAGAGGATCGTAATTTCGGTACATGCGAATTGAAATTATTTTTCGATAGTATTAAGATTCGTAGATTTCTGTTTCTTTCAAAGACTTCATCCGAAATATCATGGAGCCTATTTTTCGATAGATCCAAGATCGTTAAATTCGTAAGGCCATCGAAAGCATTTAGGCCGATTTCACTAATTGCATTCTCAGAAAGATTAAGGTATTTTAATCTCGTCATTCCAACATCCTAAAATAACGAATAATTTCTCATTTACTATGCGCACAAATTCACAATATTTAAGTAAAATTATTATCAGAATTAGCTTCAATAAAATTTATATTCAGTTGCATATAATTACAAACAAAGAAAAATAATTTTATAAATTCAAACATACCGCTAACTCGAAGCTACCTAAAAGTGATATCACATTATCCGATAAGTCGAGTGCTTGCACGTTGTTCGGTGCACCTGTATGTATACTGTAAAGATGGCGGCCCACGCAAGAAGCGCGCTCCAAACCATACCAAGTGTCACACACGCAAAACGATGAGCATTGTTGCGTCAAAACTGTCGTCCCGAGGGCGGAGAACGTCGAAATAAGTGAAATGGTTAAATAAACGACGATACCATGGGTCATGGTAATAAAAGTAAACGATAGATTTCACGAAAATTCGTTAAACTTATACCGTAACTAATGATTTTCGAAGTAATAGTACAGCAAATTCACTTCTGTTAGAGATTACTGCGTTTTCTTGCGGCTCGTGATTGCCCCGCCAATGTAATCTTATCTTGTAACATGACTGGATGGATATCGAGGATAAATGTGTTAACGATTGAGATACGTCATCGTATCGTTTCGATTTTCTTACCATTATTTTTTTTTTTTTTGACAGAAACAATGTTTTCCGCAATGAAAAACATATGAGGCAATTTGAAATAAAAAGCAGCTGAATACAATTATTTATTACCCAATGTTTTTCCTTACTACTGAAACGTAAGATATTATTTATCAGGCATTATTCATTATTTTGTATTACATATTTTAGTCTAACTGATACGTTCATAGGGAGAAACAATGGCGTATCAGAAACGGATGGTAATCAGTAAAAGGAATATTCATATCGTATGGTCCTTTAAATTTTGAGCTTGTTATACTTTTAATGTTAGGAATAAAAAAAATAATTTTCTAACATTTCCTGTTATTAAAATGATAACTTCAATAAGTTTCTTCAAATTGATATTCGGAATGTAGCTAATTCAGAGATTAAAACGCAGATTTTATTGTCTATACCGTAGAATACTCTCTCCTGTGAAAACATATGGAATTCATGCATGTATTTAAATAAGATATCAAGATTGAATAACTTTTTGTTTTAATAAGGATGTAAGTTTGATGTATGTATGTTTATTAATAGACATATCTGAGTATGAATAAAAAAATAATAACGATGAAACCAAGAAATGTCAATAAGATTTATATTACCACGTTTTTAGAAAGATAAAATTCTTCAGTCTGAAACATACTTGAACACACAATTAAAACGTGATTTAGGTTTTCTTATAGAATTGCTTTCTCATGATCGATACAGTGAAAGCGTACTGTAAACTACTTGTTGTACCTCTTTATTTTCATTTACTGATTCTTGAAAACCGATAAAAACCTTCCGTAAAAATTCCGTGCGCCTTCTTTCATTCGAAATTCCCCGTGTGGAAAGTGTTTCCATGTGAACGCCAAAACGTGGATAGCGTTAAAGAGGTGCATTAATATAATACAAGGATGACTAAGTCTCCATTACATTGACAGCGAGAAATAACATTACAGCGCATATACATGGCGAATATAATCGCGCTCCTTTATGCGATGAAAAGAATGGCAGCCGATGACAATTAACATGTTACTCACTAGCCCTTGGCACCTCTTCGAAGTTAAACGAGGGGTAGCATTCAGTGAGCTAACAGTGCAGCGTTTATTGCGCAACATCCACGGAAATAAATCTAGGATAGGCTGCTGAGAACGCGTGGACCGCTGCCTTCTATTCGGCCTTACCATCCCTCCCCACTGCCCCTTGCATCTTCCGGCCATTTTCATTGCTCGTCCTCCATGCCGCCATGACAAGCATACGGTATGGCATTGCAGCTGCCTCACCTTTACCGACCACGCCGTATTTATCGGCGTAATTACGTTTTTACCTGAAGCCGACTTTTCATCGACGTACCTACGACTCTATGTTGCTCAAAATCACTCGGAATGGACTAAAAATCACGGTCATCTACCGGTTTGCGAAAGCTACTATGAATTGGCCAACAAAATATATCGCTGCTCTCACAGACTATCCACTCAACTGTGTTTCGTCACTAGCGCCCTCAGCTGACACGAAGTACCAATTTGACATTGTTACGATTAAATATTGAATATACGACAATTTTGCATCACAAGGCAGGATATCGTATAAGAAACAGAGAAATAACTATAAAATATTGAACTTTTTATCGGATCGAAATTACATGTTTTTAATTAATTTTATATATTTGATAGGAAGGATGAATTTGTTCTTTAAATAAAAAATATAAAGTATACATTGTTTCCGGTGCAGTGACAAGCTTTGCAAATAACTTTATAGGTGAGGTTCTCTGTGACACATTCCCTGACGCTCGACTGCCATGCGAAAGATATTTCACTCAACGTGTGTCGTCACCGACCTTCTCAGCTGACGTAAAATGGCCGCCTTCTACTGACAGCTGAACCATAAACATAGTTTTTCTCTGTTAAAACAATATTTATTGCAATGAAACGCATAACTCCCCTTTTCCTACAGACATTACTTTACCAAAAAGTAAGAATCTTGAGGAAATTCAAGGTATTTCATTAAAAAGATGTTACAGTATGGTATACGAGCGGCAGTAGGAGTATCTTACGAAGAGAGGCTTCTTTGACGCGGGCTTTGTACCTATCGGCAGACTGATCACTCACTCCGATTTCGTCACAGGCGTTCTCAGCTGATGACAAAATGACTGCTTTGTGTATTTAAGTACCAGCTGATTACAAAACTATCGTTTATAAAACCTATGCAAAATCGATATTTCCATGAATACTTTTAGGTTAATTTGACAAAGTAAGTCGATGGCG
Organism: Bombus haemorrhoidalis; assembly: GCA_014825975.1. Lineage (NCBI taxonomy): Eukaryota > Metazoa > Arthropoda > Insecta > Hymenoptera > Apidae > Bombus > Bombus haemorrhoidalis. The sequence continues at coordinate 13,857,022 of CM026163.1, read as the reverse complement.
TGCAAGATTTCATACGAGCCTGTATGTAATCGACGTACTTTGCGCATAGAAAAGAGGGACGCCAGAAGGGACGCCGAGTACAGGCGTACGAAAAGAGGAGAGGGCTGAGAAAGTGGAAGGTCTTGATGAGCGAAATGCTTTGGCTAGGGTTCTAGTCTGCGATTTTTTCCCGTTCTTCTCGTTGTCCGGGCGGACGGCCAATGAGAGTAAGTAGGTCAGCGAGCGCAACCAATCGGTGCTCGAGGCCGGATCACGTGGGTTTGTTGTTATCTATCAGCTGTTTTTCCCGGGCGGGCGGGCGGCCGGCCGGCGCAGTGAAAGCCGCTTGGTAGTCTGTCCTCAGTCCCTCGGTCGCTCAGCTGTGCGTCACATGTCGGGTACCGCGAGTCCTACTCCTGCCCGTATACTATTGAATCGTGTACCGCTTGCTCGTTCAAGTTACCGTACAGCGCCGGATTTCTACTCACCGGCAAGCGTCAGTCATATATTATGCTATCTACCGCGTGCACTCCAAAGTATTATCACAAATCGATCACGAAGTGCCTCGAACATGCGGACGGCGTGACGAATACAGGCAACGGTGCACGCCGTTTTGTTGATACGTTGAGTTCTGTGTTCAGGCCGCGAAGGCCACCGCGTCCTTCCTCGGTTTAGGATCGCATTTGCTATCGCGATTGCAATTTCACGCAAAACTGCCCAATCTGTTCTCAGCCAGTTATCACGGAACGATGACCTAAAGCAACGTGTCGCAGTACGGAGTTTCGGAGACGTAGGAAGAAGGAAAGGAAAAAAAAGAAAAGAGTTGAAGCTACACACGACGAGTAAAACTTGTGTTTTAGTTTCCGGGAGTGTTTTCCCAAATATCATTCGAATCATAGACATAATATACCAATCGTGTTTCGATCATCTCTTATGGAAAGTGTCGAACTGTTGAGTCGCGCGTGACATTATTTCTTCTCTAGTGTGATCCAAATTTGTTTCCGGTTCGTGCGCTGCATCTACGTACGTTTTTTAACGTGAGTTTCGCGGGCGGTAGTCGAAGAGTGAGTCTTTAACCGCGGTGCAAATGATCTATACGAGAGGCGAATTCGCGCGAGATACTTCCAAGAACGATTCGATACATGGTATTTTGTTGTGAAGTATATTGGTGTGTTAGAATCCTCGTCGAACGTTTCAATCGATTTATCGAAGTGATCGAAACGAGAGCCGAGATCGTTTAACCATAGATAATCACGAATAATGTCGACGGGCAAGAGGCTGGCGAAACGTAGCATAATCGGCACCAGAGTGTGTGCTCCCGGCGAGGACGGGAAATACTACAGTGGCGTCATTCACGCCGTAAAAACGCCGGCGTCAGCCGCGTCCGAGTCAGGCCTCAGCATTACACCGAAGACTCGCTATTCCGTGCGCTTCGATTCCGTTCCTGGCGGCCGTCCGCCGAGTCCCAGCACCGAATACTCTGATCGCGATTTGATCGGGCCTGGTTTCGGCTCTGTCACCAGCGCGCATCTCGTGCCCGGCCAGAAGGTCTATCTTACGTATAACGGACGGGAAATTCACGCAGAGGTCACGCAACATCGCGAGCATCTCGACGAAGTGGACGTGATAATTGTACCGAACGGCCAAGAGGTGAGTGAGTTTGGCAATACCCATTTTGTTCTACTTTCTCTTATCTCTTCTGTTTAATTTTTCGTATTTCGGGTAAATAGTATATCTTCCCAGAGTTTTCAAAGCGCGTATTGGCGTAATTCTCGGACGGCGGATGTGACGCTAGTTACTTTTAAGTTCGTTTTTTTGTAACCTCTGGCGATAAGTTTATTGGGTAGTTTATTTATTTTGAAGTGACAATAATTTGGTAAATTTTATTTCCGAATGATCGAATTAAACAATTTTATATTTCTAAATCAAATTTCTAATTGTCAGATTTCTATCACTAACTGCTAAATTTTATGTTCAATATAAAATTGATTCAATGAGAATTGATATTGGAAAGGGAGGAATAGGTCAAAGTTTCGCTCTTATTTACATGTTTGTATAGTACATTCCTTTCTCATACTCGGTAGCGCTGCGTATTGCTGTATATCATATACTCATATATTACAAACATATATACGCTGTATATACATACGTTTAAAGAAAAAACGCACAAAGCATTGGCGGGGCACGTTAGGCATAACGAGGTTTTGATACGTCATCCGTACCGCCGCCGGGTCTCGTTGCATCGGAGCACAGGTTAGCGCGCATCAAACTCGGCGAGCGCGCATGCGCATAGCCAGGCTGTTCCGCCGAACGCGATGTTCGCGATGTTTTAAGAGAGCGAGAAAAACGTATTCTCGCGCGCGATAACACGCCATCGACAGTACCGATGACATACTATGACGAATTGCCGCGATGTTGCGTTTACTCTTAAGGTACAGACAGATAGATCTTTGACAGAAATCAACCAAAAGGTAAGAGAGGAAAGACGGAATGGCACGTGACGATGTGACAGCCGGCTGTTACCGGGTGGGTGTGTGCGTGCGTGCCGTTAATCAGAAAATTTAATTTTCGTGACCTCGTTCCGCGTGCAGACTGTACAGTGGCTCTCCTATTTACGCGACGCGCATGAGCAGGGTCACTTCACTCCCCTTGTCCCCGTGCGGGATAGACACAGGTTTAGAAGAGACAAACATGTTAACTCTATCTGGACACGAATGCCGCGTTGTGAAGCATAACTGACACGCACAGTGGAATTCGTTTCTCCGATTGTCGTCGATCTAGCGGATTGGCGATCGAGAATATTCGAGAGTAAAACAATGTCTGATCGTAAATGGGTAGGGGAACCGATGGAAGGGGAGTATAATTTCCAGCGAACGAATAACAGGTTAACGAATGGGTTAACAGAAGGAAATGCCTGCGTCTCGAGGCGCATCCGCTGCCCGATATTGGAGTCACACGATACACGAGACCGATGCCAGTCCGTCGATTTTCGACACGCCTTTCTCGAGTTACGGCCAGATAGAATCCGCGAAGTGGCCGCGCGCACGCGCGGCTGCGCACACGCGCGTATACTCGCGTATACAGTTGCCGAGAGCCGCAAGAGTTTTTTGCAGATTCGTAGAAAAGCGTAGCGAGCGCAACGTAATAAATACCCCATAAAACGAGGGATAGCGCTATTACGGTCGGTCAGGCGTGGCAGAGTAGTATACGCAGCCTCGATACCGCTACGTGGGCGCGGTTAGATTCGTAATGAGAGGCACTGGCGTTCTCTAGCTTGCTTGTCCGTACAGCGGGGCTCTTTCGCGCGTATGTATGTATGTACGTAGATGCGGGAGAGGTCGGTTTTATGCGCGAAGCCAGTACGGTAGTACTGGCCCGTGCACCGGCTACCGGTGACCCCACGTGGAACGCATTAGCGCAATATCTTTCTACCTCCGTTAGGTAGCTCAGGCGTGACCACGGTTTCATTTCGTGGAAACTTTGCTGCGCGCTCATGCTCCACTCGGGGGAAAAAATAAACCGGATCTGGTCAGACCGAAGTGTCCGGTTCCGATATTTTTGCGCCCCGTAATATGTAGTTATGTCTGTTTTGCACGAGTTCACCGGAAAATCGGCCTGCCTTACTGCGGTGGCAAATGGTTAAATTGTCGCGATTTTATCTAACAACGATGTCACGTAAGCTAAAGAGACGTTTCCAGTAGATGTTTAGAATGAAAGACTGACACTTAAAATTCTTCGAGGAATAGTTGGTTTTTATTTGTCAAATTTGTATACATTTAAGGGTATGTGTATTATGATAGAAAATTCGTAAACAAAATTACGCTAGAAAATTTTATATTTCCGTTTGGATACTAAATGATAATTTTATTGTACTGTAGCTTATTTATGTAATTAATTAATTTAGATTAAATTGATAATTTTTTAAGTCAAAATTTTTAAAATTTACATATCCTTTGGTGGTTTCGTACAAAAAAGTTCTGACAATGGAAAATATGGAGCGGTAGCACTTAAATAAGGGGAGACTCATTATAGGGTTAAATATAGATAACCTTTCAATACACGTTTATTCTTATTTGAAGCACATACATATACGGCAATTATTACTACATTGAAGAGAGAACTGAAGTTTAAAAAGGGGAACTTTTTCTTATTGTAATACTCCTTAACATCAACGAAAGTATAAATTCTGAATGAAAATCGTTCAGGTCTTGGTTATAACGAACACATTATCGCCGGCACGTGATAGTAGTAAACTTCAGAGATTCATCTTAATCTTCTCGATCGCAATTATGATTATTTTTAATTATCGTATCCGTGATGAGATATACGTAACAGAGCGTGTTTTTCGTGTTCCTGTCTTTCTTAATTCACCGTGATCATCTGTAATCTTTAATCGCCATAATTAATCCACCGATGTAGTACTCTGACGTAAGTACTTCCCCACGTCGTTACCTGTTTATACATGCAACACATAAGCGAGCGTACATGGCTGACTTTTAGTGACGTCGAAGTATTTACCGAACCGTGAATCGGTAAATACTGGACGGCGTTTATCTGTTAGCGTAAGTACGCGTAAGTGGTAATTTTAAAGCTTCCGTGCGTTCTGCCGACTATCGTGTACCTCTGCTTTAGCAAACATCTTGCATATGCAGTTTCGTAACGTCCACTTCGCGATTCGACACCTCAGCGGTCGACCTGCCTTCTGTTAGCCCTGACAATATGTCAATAGCCATGGAGCTCGACCGTCAACTTCGTTGCAGTGCCTATTTTTTCAAGGTATTGTCCATGGCTGTATTCACTATTCATTTAAAGAACTATAAGGTATTCTAAAATTGAACAATTGATTTGCTCATTAATTAGAAATTTTCATTCCTTAAGAAATATTACATTTTATCATCGTTTACAATTTCCTAGAAAGAGGAAGAAATTAACGTAGTGTGACATTTATCGGAATATTTATAAGGCTTTACTTGCTCAGAGTTGTATTACTACAAATAATCGGCAATTAATTAAACATGCATCTTACGTATTTAACTAAATGCTTCCTAGAATTTACGTGCTGTGAATCCCTAAAAGTATCAACTTAGAAGATAATTTAGTTTTTATACCAAGTTTTATTATATTTTCAGTAAACATATTTTGAACATTATTCTAGCACATCTTTCTCTATCTGGATTCACAACTACCTTACCAAACCGACATGATTGCGCAATAAAATCGCCTCTTTACAAATCCTCGCAGCTATTTCGTCGTATCTCTTATCGCGGTCATAATCGTCAAACTCGCTCACTCTTCTGTCAAATTGTCCAACATAATCACTCCTCAACCAACATGACAAAATAGCCGTAATCGACGAAAGTTGAGAATCACTGACGCGTGCATTTCACTGCGACGAAAAGATAGCACAACATTGGATACGTGGTAATGCGTTCCACTGCGGGAGTGCGTTTCGCCGTTAACGGTGCGATCCATCGGGTCTATCTACGGTCACCACGGAAATATCCGACCTGCGGGGCGCATTCGAAATAATGGTCGCGTTTAACGGTGTCACTGGTCACCGGCACAGGCGTGAGACGATTGAGTAAGAGATGGCCAGTGTGTGCGCGCACTTCGTGCGTGGATCCAAAGATAGATATCCCGGCACAGGCTTACCAAACCTAACTGGCCCGACTCTATATACATACATACATAGAGGCGCATCCGCAACAACCGTTCGCGATGTAAACAAATGTCGGTATGCGTACAGGCTTGTCTAGCAGTCTGACGTAGTCACGTTTCCTTCATTCCACGCGATCGTTCGTGCTAGCCATTGACGCTTTTGGAAATATGCATGTTAGTTTCGATGCATTCTTGCTTTTCTTCTCTTATATTCGTTTACCAATCGCTATGTGCGCCGGGGAATCCAGAACGTTTTAATTTTTCTGCCATACAGAAGAAACATCCGTCCAACAGCTGCCGACAGCTCGATGAGATCCGAGGTTATAATTCATTGCTCTAGTTGCTCGGGCCACGCTCAGCAGCAGGTGGTCAATCTCTCTCGATCTCTCTAACCTCGCCTCTTTTCGTCGCGTGCTCGTTTGATTCGAGGTTACGAACTCGACCGAGGGAAACTGATCGTAAAGGGAGTTTGATTGAGTATATAGTATTTTTATCAGCCACATTTCGAATATCCTGGTTCTTTACAGTTTAGTCAAGAGAGGTTCTGCAGGTTCGATTAAGATCTACATACATAAAACTGGTTTCAAACGTAAATTGTACGTTTTTTTAAATAGTTTATAAAAATAGCTTACCGAGTGCGAAGTAGTTGAAATTAAGTGTCAAACACTATTTAGACTGAAAAAGTATAGTCGTTAGATTTAGGAATGAAGTTAAGTTCCACATAATCGATATCAGAATACGAAGTTAAGTTCATCAAGATTCTCAAAGATCTTGTTGCATAGTTTTGAAAGTATGTTGGAAACAAAAGTATGTTTAAAATAAACAAGTGGGGCGTAAAAGAAAGGTTCCATGGGATATATAATAATGGTAAAATTGTATCTTCTTGTTTCACGGGCTGATTTTCTTCGTGTATTTTTAATTTGCTAAACGTCGCGCACTGTTGCGGCGCGGCGTGCCGGCTTGAGCTGTCGCGCAGGCGCACAATCGCAGTATGGGCTATTTAAAATAGTATTCGAACAGACCGGAATGTAAAGTGCACAGTGCGTGCTCTGTTGCACGGGATTATGTCATACGTGCTTGTACCACTTTGCCGGTAAATAGGTTACGCAAGATGGATCACGGATGGCCACTCTACATAAGTATTAACTTATAGTCATAGGCCGGCCGGCCGGCCGGCCTCCGTCGCTGTAGCTGTCCATAGGTCCTATTCGGCAGTTGGAAACTAGAAATGATACATACTGCATTATAACTTTGCAATCGTAGCAGAATTATACGTGATATAAATTAATTTTCTAATTGTTCTCATAAAAATTATTTTTAAATGAAAAAAATTAATTTTAAGGTTCGGTAGAATACAGAATTTATAATAGAAATCATTAGTTTGATAATAGCAGATTTTTAAGTACTCGCTTCTCCGTTTTAGATTCTTTATCTTAATTTATGTAACTCTTCTGGGATCTATATATTTTTGCCTCGTATTTATTACCGAGTACATAATAACAGTCGATCTTAGGAAAGGTTGGCACGGAAAACGAACATCTGTTTAACATCGTTTCACCAGCGAAAATCGAATATGCATAAGAGCGCTAAAATGCAGATCAGTATCGAAACTAGGATTAAAATCGATGCTGTTAGCTGTTACGTGGAGTGAATAGTTAAGAATCTATCATTAAGTGGGAAGAAAAAAAGAAAAAAGAAAGATTCCATTCTCTTTTTACGAACGTTGAATTCCCTTTCCACAAAAAAACACAGCGAAACCAAAGTTATGTCATAATTTCGGACGAGGTAGCGATCGGCGTTTACCTTTCTCTTTGTAAAGAGTGGTGCGAACTTGATTTCGGGTTTGGAAACAACATGGCGGTTAGTTGCGCCGATCGACCGTTGGAGGCACTGTATCCTAGCCGATCGCTTGTAAAGTCGGTCATAGAGTTTACAATGCAACGCCTTCTCTCTGTCCGGCGCGTACTACACAAATCTCTTTCTATCTGCTTTCCCCTCTCTCTTACGCTCCTTCTGATTTGGTTTACGGTGATTGCGACTGTGTCGCAATCGTTAGCACGTCTGAGTACAATTACCTTGGATATTAGAACAACTCTATGCCACCCGGTGCAATACTTATGCATCGCGTACGATCGCTCGCAAGGTTCCCCTCGAAATGGGCGCGTAGTACGCGCGAGACGTGTCGACTTTTAATAAGTTGCACACGCCGACGTGACGGTATGGAATTGCAAAATAGAACGCGCGTGCCGGTATGATTACCCGGAATCGTGGTTCTTCAATACCATCAGAGTAATCGTTGCTACTTTGCCCACGCTCCTCGTTATGCGCCGACACTCTCTACTGTTATTTAAACAGCGTATTGGCCGTGAACGAAATTTCATTGTCCGCGTGAAAGTAAATCAGCATGCCGCTTGAAATCCGTGCCAAACTGCCGTCCTTGATTTTCGAATCCGACACCCGGAGTTATTTGGATGGATAACATTTTAATTGTTGTGGTAAAAGTTGACGTTACAGATGCACCTGGAATTTTTTCTCTTTAGATACTTGGAACGATTGTTTGTTTGTTATGAAATTGACACGAAGTGCGGAATCAGCTGATCGTAGGCATAACGCGTGTAAGTTTATGCGTCTTCGCTCCCACCTGATAATATTGGCCGTAAACGAGCTGCACTGACGTAACAATGCAGCACGCGTCGTAAATTATGATCGATAATGCAACCTTGCACACGCCGAGTTAATATATGGTTGAATATGCATCACCCAAGTCCTCTGAGACTTTCTAACAGTTTCTGTCAATAGTACGGAGTAAGAAGAGCACTATGCGTGGTATAATACAATGTAGATCGTCGCAAAGTAGTATTTACCTTTATTATCTAATCATTTTAATCCGTTATATTAAATCAAGCAATAGACATCTATGTACGAATCGAATAAACGTTAAATTATCCTGATTCTAATTTGATTCTTAAAGAACAAATTCAAATAGTAAAATATAATATCATCTGTATTTGTATAGCGCGTTTTCGTCATCATCGAGAAGTGTGAAACTGCATGGTTCGATAGTGTTGGCCCTGGCGAGCGAATGGCCAGAGCACGAAAAGTTGATGCGCGTGTCATACTCCATAGGACGCACGAGGACGCGAGGAAAAGTGGCGCGTATCTGCTGCACAGAGAGAAAAGCGAGGTCGGGCCTTTCTCAGAGAAGTAGGTCGAGAAGGTACCGATCGTGCACACGAACGCGTGCTGCGTTCCACGCGCGCGAGATTCACAGGAAAGGTATCGTGTTCTGTTCGTCCCTGTGGCAAACGCGCGTGCAATACATACATCCCGTCGGCTCTCACGAATGCGATGGTGTATTGGGAAAACGGGAGGAAGAGTTCTCCCGCATAAAGGCGTCGATTGAACGTGCTCGTTATGCCGTTCTTATTTTTTGCTATTTTACGACTTTCCAGTATGCCGCGCATCCATCTATATGGCAGCAGATAGGTGGTCTTTCGTATCAACGATTCCATTTCTACACCACCAAATATCTTATTGAATATGGGGACTTGGATGATTTAACGAGACAACTGTATAAGTCACTCCTACGAACGAGATAAGGTGTGTTCAATTATTTACACGGTGGAGATAAAATAGGCAATTATTAGTTGGATGATCTGACGACTGATTGAATAATCAATACAAACATACTGATTACACCTTTCTGTTGTAAAATAAGGCGCTCGCGTGTGGGTATATCTATAGAGGTTTCGAAACACGTGGGACGACGCAATCTACTATCGGATATCGTTTTCCCTCAATTGGGAAAGATTTCTTGATTAAACTATTCTATCGATTTCCAAGTGAGAACCAATTGTAAAAGATAGAGTCCACCAATTTTTCCGAATTCTCGATCCTCTCAACCATATAGTCACTTACGGTTCGCTATGATTCTGCGTATCGATGTGCGCGCACGCCAGATGAAAAGTCAGGTGGCGATGGGGGGCCGGTCGGCCACCGGTTTTGGTGGAGGGAGACTAAAAATGAAAACAAACTTTCGCTACGTAGAACAAGAAGCTCGGAACGTGTTCGCGTTCACGCGGTGCTGGTTAAGGCGCGTGTAAAGAGACGGAACAAGGAGGTAGCAGTGGAGTCGTAGGAGGGCAGAACGCACGGCGGAACGGGGGATAGGTTTAAAAGGGGGCCAGGAGAGGGGCGAAAGGCGGCCACATACTCTCCGTGTAACAGAGGAGACGAGCGTGTGCCAGCGTACATTTTACGCAACGTCGCCTGTGATATAACGAGCGCGCGCACGCCGTGTATAAAGAGAAGCTCGGCCGGCGAGCAGAGAGCGATATAGTAGTCGCGTTTCTTCACACCGTACTACACGCACATGCGTCGAAAAGGTGTGCGCCACAGAGCAGGATCAACGTGGCGCGTCGTGCGCCGCCATTGGGCAGCGTTTACCCGGTTTTGCTGGACCCGGTTGAACACAATGACCTAAATGATATCGCGAACCGGGTCGTAGCCTAGATACCGCCGCGGGCCGGCCTTTTCCCGCCCGCCTCGACACAGTCGACAAACGTAGTAGTATCTCTCGCTCGTGCTACGACCGGCAGCCCCAGATTTTCACTTTCGCGCGGGTGAACGTTGACACTCTCGCCTTTCGATAACGCGCCACGAACTGGATCGAGTACTCTCTTATGCATATATGTACGTGGGCATGCGAATAGGTTTTGTACATGCATTATACGTGGATGTCTGTTAGGTTAGGTTTGTGTGGCCGTTTCGATGAACAACGACATATATAACGGCATAGTCGATGAATGAGTAAGCCCTGGTTGAACGATAAACTTTCTTTGTTTGATATTTTTTATCCGACGTGAAGAGGGATAGAGCCAGGCTTTAGGTAGCTGAGTGGATAGTAACCATATATCGGTTTTGTTACATTTTTAATAGCGCTTATCTGGTGCGATTGCAAAAATTAACTTAAGATTTGTATTTGTTTAGATCAGAGATTTTGGAGATATTGCAAAAGTCAATGTTTTCAAAATAAGATATTAGTTGCGTTACTTTTCTCGCAAGTATTATAATAACATACTTTCATTTTAAGATTAAGCGAAATTATACATCTTAAAAAACTAGGATTAAATACACGAAGCAAAACTAGAATTTAGATTAAGCATCTATATATAATGCCACGTTATATTGGAAGTTACATTTCCGTATATCAATATATTTGTAATATTTTGGTTTAGAAACGAACACAATTTCAATTTTAGAGGTTTAATTATTTAAATCTGTTTAAAGCACCTGTTAAGCATCTATTATACGAAGAGAATAGTTTCCACGTATTGAAGTTCGTAACTCACCGTGAACTCTTCGTCTGACGATTAATTTAATACGATTCTACTACGGTTAGAAGAGACAATTTAGCTCGGGATTTCCGAATTGCCGTCGTCGCAATAGCTACGATGACTCGAAGGTAAACCCAGGCGGTCATTAGTCTGTTCGTAGTCATTATAAATCGTGTCTTGCCGCGATTCTACGGGTAAGCGAGCAAAACACTTTTCTTCGTTTGCTTTTCCACGTGAACGCCGTTACACCACGACTGCACGGATTACCGTTATCGCCGTTGCGTGACCTGCTTTTTGGTACATGCCTTCCTACAACGGGGAACACTAAAAGAGAAGAAAGACGGAAATACCGAAGCCATCACAAACTATAATCATCGAAGTGCAATTGTTACATTGAGTATTTTACTATGAATTTGTAGAAACGTTGTGCAGTTTTGTTTGGTCTTGAAGTCTTTACAGATTCAGAGTATACTAAAAATTGTTTGCAATTTACGGAAATAGATATTGCTTATTCACAACGTATACGTTGTGCAACTTATACATATATTCATATCGCAACTATTCCGAAAACATTTAATTTCTCCTATTATCCCAAAATAAATAATACTTCAATAATGGAACTCGCATAGTGATCCACTTAGAAAGGAAAATATTTATTATAAAGTGTTCCACTTTAAAAAAAGATTAATTTCTCCAATTAGGCCAAAAAGAAAGTTCGTTCCCCGAAACCGTCCGTGTCTTTTGTCTTAGCTTTCGTATCCGAGACCGTGAAGCAGAAAGAACGTTTTCTTCTCGAGCATGTCACCGGATATGGTTCTCTGTTCAGTTTTACAAATTTACGCGATGATCGTGACACAGTTGATAAATTTAAGGTCGATATCGCAGTGCAGTCCTTCGTTTCCGAGCTCGTAAAATCGAACAAAAGCCGTGGCGTCAATTTCCACGGGCGGCCGTGACGTTATGCGTGCACAATGACGCATGAAGAGTAGGAAGAACCGTTGACAAGAGCGTTAAGGCCGTGAACCAAGTGAGAAATTACTGATCTGGCGTCACCCATGATTGCCAGCGTTTTAACGTCACGATTTATTTGGAATAGATCGCGTGTTCAAATGGAGCTCGCGAATGGATTCAAATTTTTATCTTCGATAGAATTCTGACAACTGTCGAACGATTCGCGAACTCGAATAGTGAGAATTTTTATTGTTGCGCTGAGGAGACCATAAACATGTCCTATTCCAACCTTCAGTTGATACTCTAATCGTAAATTCAGCACAATATGTAAACCACATTCATAATTCACATTCTCCAGTCCTTACAATTGCTTCCTTAACCAAATGATTCAGTGTCGAATTTTACCCTTTGACTTAACGTTTCAAATTTACAAAATTAATTTCAAAAACCTATTGAAAATCGTATACAAAATATAGAGAATTCAAAAGCATGAAAAATTTGCTACCTTGGATAAGAAACTAAGACTCACAGTTTTCAGCTGTACTCTATTCAAGACACTTGATCAAAATCCATTAGCATTAAACTGATCGTTGTTGTACTCTTAGCCAACTGACTCATTGTTCGATCTCGTTTACGGTGATCTACGTCTTTTTACTCGAGCTGAACTTCACTTAGGGACAACGAAACCGCGTGGCTCGTTGTCCGACCGAGAAAAAGCCGGTTTTCGCATACACGCTGCAACATTATCTGCCAGCTGCTAATCTCTGGCGTTCGTTCCTTATTCAGTGTCGTAAGTAAGCAAGTGTCGTGAATAGCGTTACGAGGATCGTAGAGGGGATGGCTGTTGACGGTGTTGAGCAGTGACGTCACCGGTAGCACAGCTCGACACAGTGACACCGATCGCCGGTTCTACCGGGAGGAACAATCAGGCCGGCAGCAGCTGTGTACGATTCCTACTGCCTGTAGTCGCTCACGACTGTTCTCACTCGTGCTGAACGTGGCCTGGCCACGTTATCGTTCCCGGCACACAGGAAAAATGTTTTCTGCTGATAATCGAGCCTCTGTACGGTAGCTCTCTTTGTTTCAATGGCCACTCGATATTTGCGGTCCTTCTTAGGGAACTTGTTCGCAGTAACTCTATCGCATCGGTCGCTTTTATACATATTTTTTCATTTTTTTTTATTGTAAATGAACTGATTTTTCTTGGAACCGTTTCCTGCTTGCCTCAATTGAGGAAGTTTCTGTAATACTTTTGTTGGATCTTTGGACTCTTATTTGTTTGTCATTTTTCTTGTCGATGTTGTTTTCTTCGTTTAACCCTAATGGCAATTTGATACTTGTGTACCCATTTCTGCTACATAATAATTTCTTAACTGAAAATATCTATCGCAAAATTGTTAAGTAAAAAATTATAGTACAATGCAGGCAATAACTTTATTTAGACAACGAGGAGATTAAGAGTTTTTTTCGTGTTATAAAACAAGTTTCTCTATTTATCGTTAAAAAGCCTCTAGCTAGTGTGCATTTCAATGCCTACTTTCCTCTATACATATAAAGTTGTCGAATAAAATTTAATCGAAATAGCCATTCCACAGACTGGGATTTTTTACGAACTTCTTTATGACTACAGATTACAACTAGTACTGTACGATTATCTAAATTACAATTACTTAACGCTTGGACGGTTTATTTAATCGAAATTGACTTTTAATTTATTTAAAACGGAAACGGATAAAAATTTGATAATGAAAAAGTTCGCAGCCACTAGAGTAACCTTTTATCTGCATAAAATTCTCATCTACGAAACGTTTTTTGCCTTGAAGTACATATATTTTTGCAATAAAATTAACTTCTTCGCTTCTACTCGTTTAGTTAATACAATAGTATTGTTCGTAATAAGAATCTTCTAATTATTTCGTGGCCTATCTCGACGCTTCCTGAACTACCATTTGTGTATCGTGAAAAATTGATATATATATATATATACTTTATCTTGGCAAGATAATTCCCGTTACGAAAATTCATCGGCGGTTGTTAGTCTTCCTTCTGACGACATAGCTCAGGGAAACGAACGAAAAACTGTGAATTGAAACGCGGAACGATTTCCCGCATCTTTATCGTGCTTGGCCTTTTATCATCAACAAGCTCATAATTAATATGAAACGTATCACAAGAAATTGAAATATTTCAATATGGTATTTTCCTTGTTCACGCTTCTCGTCGATAATCTAGATATGATTTCATAGATCATTGTCTTCGTTCCTTCCAATCAAATCTACCAAGGTCGTCTTTTGTATAAATCTTATCTAAAGCTACGAGTAATCAGCTCGAATGCGCCGTCGTTGTTCCTTTCTTTCTTTACTTTATTCTTTTTATTTTGTTTTCTCGTAACAACCTTATCAACCGGTCAACTGATATTCGTGAGCTCCTTTTATGACAGAATTTTTCTTCATTCACCTTTTCTTTTTAACAGAACGAAAGGGACGTTTGCTATTTTCTCTGACTCTATCGTGGCCTTCTCGAGGAATGCATCCGCTAGAAAGGAGTTATCGTCCTTTGTTGCGATAAAATTTGCACTTTGCTCTCATCGTTTCGTCCTTTTCCTTGGGAACCTCTTTTTGCTCGAATATTCGCCTCAAATGGATATGTATATACCCGCTCTTGGCGATTTTATATTTGTTTGTCACAAATGAAATATTCGCTTGAATGTTTCGGATAGTTTAGAAAACAGAATTGAATATCGATTTATGCTTCTTCGTTCTGTGTGTTTTTGCTTGAAATTTTTTAATATCCTGTTTGCCAATATTCCGATGAATTTATATTCGCACGAAATACGAATCGTCCTCTTATCTTGTAATTTTATATTTTGTAATCTTATAATCTTATAATCAGTCATTCTGTCTGGCCAGAGCTGCGCATGATATCGATCTAAATTTCTACTTAAAATCCAATACTTTTACAGCGAAATTTTGTTAACCTAATATATATTTATTTTAATCTAAAAGAACAAATACGTATTTCGTGTGTCATGACCTAGTACAAAGAGGTATATATTTCTGTTCTACCATAATCATATTTTGAAACGATGCCATTCTCGATATCTTGTCCTCCTTTGTATGTATCGCAATGTGTTAATTGATGGAACGAGCGTGTTATCAATTAATTCGATAGAAATTTTGTTGGTCGTATAAACACGAATGTCGTTTGACAAGTTTTCACCAATCTACCGTCGATAAAGAATCGTATCGATGAATCGACGTTACGTATGGAAATGAAGGTGACGTTGTCGATTGCCACACTGACGCACGCATTTTCCAAATTGATTGTCAGGATAATAATATTATCTCGTCTTCTTGTCAAGCACGTTTAAAGCAATAACAATAACGAGACTCGTACGTATCTCGATTTCTAAATTAGTTTAAAAGATGAGACGGGAGTGTTTTCGAAATTTCCGATTACCGAGCTGGAAACTTCCGTTATCTGGCTTGCGCTTTTAAACTCTGGCTGAGACGGTGCAGGCAAGGAAACGCTTTAGCAATGAACCTTTTAGATAAACTCTGTGTTCAGCTTGAATCGACTAAGTTTCAGCAAAACAATGAAATATTTACGAACGATTATTTTTTCATGCAGATTTCTTTCATACGTGTAATATCGATTCAATCGTTAGTCGAAGTCAGATATCTGGTAACCAGTTAGGTTTCTCGATATGAAACGATGCATTATGGATTTATTTAATAATCGAGCCATATAATAACCAGATTAACAATAAAATAATAGTATAAATTTATCATGCGTGTCTGGCTTTTCAATGTAATTTTATTATTTCAGGAATAATTGTTTTTAGTAAAATATAAAGTTTCCAATTAGATATTGAGAATTTAATATTTTATCGTACCTATGACCAAAAGAAGAACCGCGTAACTTTCCACGGTTTTGTTTGTACCTTAAATTTGTCTTTGCGTGTAAAAGGTTTTCGTCTATCTATTTATAGCCTGAGAAATGTTTCACGCTTAAAGCAAATTTGTTTCCGCAGACGTGTTGTCATTATTATTTAAGAACCGTTTCACCCGTGCGCTTAGTATAACATTAACACTCTTTGCACTTTTACGTTAGCACGATTTCGTAACGTTCTCAATTATCTTCAACATTAATAAGAATGTAAAAATTTCTATTTTCTGCAATCAAAGAGAAGGAATTATCGTTTTAACGTTAATGTGAACTAGTTAATTAACATGTATCTCTTTCCAAGAACACATCGTTTATCTCTCACTGGAGCTTCTTACCTTCAATTTTATCATTATACGTGTAGCAGGAATGTCAAAGTATAGTCACGTTTGCTTTGGATAGAACGTATCAACTCGTGATTTACTCGTATCAACTTGTTATAGCTAATTAAGAAGTGCCTCTGATCGAAAGAAATCAGGTAAAAATTTAATATGTTTATCTATTAAACGGGTACTTGTAATTTCGAATTCCCTATGCTATAAATTATGTAATAAAATAACAAAGAATTCAGAATGAACAAAATTTAGCAAATCTCTCTTGCTTTTCAAATCCGTATCTTCTTATAGAAAATAAAAATAATTTAAGAAATTGGAAAAATTATCATTATTTTTATTATTATCGTATATCCATCTCGCCGTTCGTGTCTTTGACAGACAGGCTGTTCCCTTTTATGAATAAACCCATACTCTCGTATAACGTTCATGCTCGATCGACAAAAGCTTCCTTCTCTATTTGAGGAGGAGCAGAGAGAGAGAGAGAGAGAGAGAGAGAGACAGACAGAGAGAGAGAGGAACGAAAAGATGGTAGTCGTAAAACGGTCGCACGAGAAGCCTGTGACCGAGTCGCTGACTAAGATTTTGGCAAGACTAAATTTGACCGGGGGCATAGTCCTGAATTCCCGCGGTGTCAGAACACGAACGCTTACTTTGCAGCCAGTCAATGAGCAGACGCGTAAAGGTTGCCTAGCAGTTGAACTAATCGTAAAGGCAGAGTCTGGGGCACGGTCTACAGACGCAAGGGAGGCCATTTCCTTTGTATTAAGCATTTTGAATCTTCAATGAAGCTTTATTTCGACTTACACAAATACGTTTAATCATGTATTCCATTGTTCGGAAAATTCCTAATAAAAATTAAGAAAGATCTATTTAGAGAATTGGGGTTAGATCTTCTGCGAGTCTTTTCAATCTTTGACAAATTCGTCTTGTTCCGTAATGAATTCCATCGGATAACCGTCGTATCTAATTCCTTGTTTATGCGTTTCGAATAAGTTTAAGGCCGCGGTAAATAAAAATTCGTTGACTGAGACAAATAGAGACGCCAAAGTCATAACGTGACGTTAACACGGATTCAGTGTACTGTGACAATGAATTTTCTATAGAATCAGTTTTCATGGAATCATCTTCATGTGCACGCGTGGCATTGTGTTGAAGGGAGCACGCAGCAGTATGTTACTACAGCCGATATAATTATCTAACATTTCCTTGATCTCGGAACAAACAGGAATTATCTACGTGAACTTTGCATCATCGCGATGTGCGCTCATCTTCTCTGTTTCTCCTTCTTTCTTTTTCTATTCTCAACATGGCCGGGTAAATACGTAGTTTGTTGCTCTTAATATACGTAATTAATTTGGAGCATCATTTTCTTACAAAAAAAGGAAAAAATGGAAAGACGGAGAATTGATCTTTGTCTTTAGGTCTTCTCTTAATGAAAAGAACTATTTAAAAATCTTGCTAATGGGAACGCTATCGATTCTCATTTATGGTCGTTAACGTCGGGGCGATATTAATTTCCTTCAGTTCGAGATTCTGTATTCAGTTGCCGCGTAAAGAGCTGATGCAACCACGCAGTTTTAAACAACGAGTCGAGTTTGTTCGGCTCTTCACTTGGAGACTCGAATTATCGCGACGAGTGTCTCTTTTGTCCTATATTTATATTGTGTGGATTTTTGAGTCGACTTTGAACCCAAAGACATCGACGAAAACCGGACGAACTTTGTCTAGACTTATCCTGTTGACCATATCTTTAGATAGACCGAGGACAAATAAAGGAACGAACGTGTTTCAAATTGAAAGTAAGCTTGTAAGGGGAATTGAGTATGTCTGCGCGAATGATTGCAAATATATCCTTCGTTTTGTCTCGATTGTTCCAATTTTATAATTTGTCAATGTCCAATCTTCTACTTGAAATAAATAGAAGAGGAATCCTTAAGCTTCGGAACATTTACTCGTTTTCCAATGAGAGTATAATTTCGATTCTGTTAAAGGATCACAACTAATCACTTATGTTGAGATTTAATCAACAGCATAGGTTATTTGTAATTTAATTTGTTACCTGGTTCGAGGCTATTATTACCAAAAACGATCCTCCGAGGACTATAATTCTATAATTCAGTTTTAACGCAATTCGATTCAGTATACATTGGACCCGTCATAATTCTAAAATAGACATCGCAAATTAAAGTAAATTAGATGGAAAAGAATATGAAATTAGATACCAAAGCGCAAACAATTCGATACGATTACTATACTTTTGTAATCAGAGATTCTAAAATAGTTACAATAAGACCAATACCATCGACTAAAACGCTCTGAATAACGCGTGCTAGATCTCTATAAAATATCGTGACACATAGATAAAATATAAATCTTGCATAGCAGTCGTGTTAATATTACACATACATTTTCACTCGTAAATCCATCTACCACTTTTAAGTGGACCTTACATATTACAGGTAACGTTTTCAGCATAAATCTAAAAGATTCTAAAATCATAAAACGATTTTCGAGTACCTGGAAACTACCTCAATCCCCTCTCGTCCATCGAATACCAGACTTTGTCCTTTCCCGTGTTCCTCGAGCCGGTCGTTTCTAGATTCCTACATGCCCGGTTACCCAGCAGACGTTCGTTACTCACATTCAGGTGCAGGCTGCACGTGGAACCATGATTACGCGGTTGCGCCATTAGTAAGAACGGTCGATGACGAAGGATCGCGGATAAATCAGCCGGTTCGAAACAAAGGAATCGCGGAATACGCGTGCCGTCACGAAAGATAGCGGCCAGATGAACGATGATTCCGTGCCCTCTTTAGATAAGCTGCGGATGATTCGAACGGCATCCAAGGTGCAGTTCGGTTTGCTGGAACTGATTGCACTTGTTCGACGTCACTTGCGTAACGTTTCGAGGCTGATACGATGGACGTAGTGTACTACGGGTGTTTCGCAGGAAACTCGTAGCTCGATGCACACGCTTTATGATGGAAGATGCAGGCGCTTAGACCGTGGCCGAGGTGCATTTATTTTTAAGGTTGAGCGAGCTAACGGTTTTGCAATCGGTGAACGTTGTACGCTGATGTTTCTGTTTCGTGGTCCGGTTAGGCTTCAAATCGTTTCTTTCATTGCGCTTATCTATGAGGAATTTTTTTAGTAATTTTCTGGTTCATTGAGTGTACGGCAACTACTGTTTATAAATAGTCGGTGATTCTGATCGATTTGTAGCGTAACGACGATTAAAACGCATAAATTAATGGAGAATTAAAGGCTTATCAGCAATATATTTTACAATTTATTCCTATATTTTATTCATCTATGAAAATTTCAGTATTTCTTAGAATATATGGCGAAAAACAATTTTTTGCTTGTTGTCGTTGACGTACCCATTAGAAATAAAAACTTGAATGAATTATACGAAAAATTTCTTTCTTCTTTATCACTGTTGCAATGATATTTCTTTATGCAGATGAGGGAATTGATCGACTTCTAATGAATGTTTATGGTACTATAATCCTGGTATTTGATGAATATTAACACGTTCTTGTACGGGATATTATTCTTTCAAGTTGATTAAAGCAACGATTTCGTAATCGATGATCATAATACTGACTATATTTGCAGCCATTATAGTAGATGTAATGCTAATTTACACTATATTCTGGCAAATTATAAACGAATGATCATAACATTGTATTCTTCTAATTTCAAAATTAGACGACGATTGAACGACACGTGATTTACTAGCCTCTTCACTAGCTACAATCTAGAGTTGCATTGTTGCATTATCTCCGAAAGATAAAGCTGAAGACAAAGGATATTCGACGTATAAATATCCTTGATTCAATAATTAATCTTCTTTCTTCATAGTTCGAGTGGTTTTCTTTTTTTTGCTATCAGTAGTAGATAGAAATACATCAACTTTTTCCATGTTATATCACTTCTTCAATTTATCGTTTATTTTAAATCAGAAAGAAAAGCATATAAAGTGAGCGATAGCCGTTGCAATTATTCTGGAATTGAAAGCGGCCAATTAAATCACGAGTGTAATTAAATTAGTTGCTACTTTTGTCATACCGCATCGAAACGTGTTAGCATAAAATGACGATTGGAATGCGATGCGAAGTGGTTGTACGACACGAAAACAAAGCATGAGTTATCCCAAGTGGGAAAAGGTGCTGTCATTGGTAGCAAGGTACGCGCATGTCGGATGAATTGAATCACCGACCCGTAATTTTTCGCGATGGCCATAGCAAAGGTCGTTGCCGACTTTCGCTTCTGATCCATGGATCGATCGAATCGATGGAACGCCTTGAGTGTAAAAAATAATAAGGAATAAGAAAGGAAAAACGAAAGAAGGAAGATGGACGGATTCTTATGAATCGGACGTACACATCTCAATATCGAGGATGCAAATTTTGTGCGTTGGCACCGAAAACCATCTTATGATAGAATAAGTTACATCCACGTCACCATATGAAAACAGATACTGTGTACGCCGCGCGAAAATAACCGAGAAGCCTTCCTCGTATGACGTAACGCTTGTTTTTCTAATGCCTGCCGATATAACTCATCATAATGATCAGGCGTCTTCTGTGATGCAAATCCTTATCGATGGATCTAAGGTTAAACTTATTCCTATCGTTTTTCGTCCGGGATTACATCTTTTTGCCTGTCATATTGCTCTTTTGAAATTCTTTCTAGAAATAGTAAACGGTATATTACCATAAGCATTGCAACGCCTATCTACCTATTATATATTTGTTGGAAAACTTCAGAGTTCTATTGTATTTTTAATATTTTTACTGCAATCTAATACTTGTGATTTTACTGTATCTAATATTTTACATATGCAAATATTTATATATAGTAGTCTACGATAGCGTGGTAGTTTAATAGTTTAGGCATGATCGACCGTATAAGTACTTTTTGATCGACGTCTGTGTCATTTGTATCGAGAATTGTAATTTCCGAAATTGAAGCGATTATGGATGACATCAGACGGACCTTTCCCAACATTTCCTTGGAAGTTTCTCGCGTTGGCTTAGGGTAGGGCGCTTGCGAGAACTGACGTCAGGGATAAATTATCAGTCGTAACGTTGCCGGATCTTGCGAAAGGTACACAACCACAGGGATAAATTCACCGTTTCAATTTTTCACTCATACGTTGATCGATCCCTGGACGTCGTTTTGCAAGGAATTTAGCTCTGACCCTGTGCTCGTTATCTCGAAGCGGTGTTTTTAATATTTTTCATTAGTCACGCTTTTTATGGATGGTGGGTTTGATCGGCGAAGAATGAAATTGATCGTTCGTTATCGAGAGGCTCCATGATTGAACTTTTGATTTTCGTCTGTGAGCTGACATCGGTCATTTTTTGTATAATACGACTATCGCATATTTTCTAATGAAAGTATAACAATTCTAATCCACAGAAAAAAATTAGCTTGATCTTGTCATTGGAAGTTTTCTGCCCGTTTCAATACGCTCGACGATGTTCGATCGTTATGCTAAATCCTGTTGCCCAAAAAAAAAAAAAAAAAAAAAAAAAAGAACATCGAAGGTTAGCATTCCAGGGTTAAGCTCGACATTGAGTGACGCATAACTAACGAGATTACAGCGAGCCTCGTGGAGCTTCTGCCGTTGTCTCATTCGAGGATAGAACATCGTTTTCCCCCATCGAACCCACATATTCCAGCTGTCCTTCATCCAGATTTGCTTTTCTCACGAAGGCTATCCCACGTTGTAGCGATCGAGCGCGATTTCTCGAATTTTCTGTTGCTTAACGGAACCCTCGAAGATGCGCAATCTCGAGACATCCAACACCGTTTCTTTCTTCCTTCGGTATTTTCTTTTTTTTTTTCAGCCAGTCAGCGGATGAAATACGTTAAGTAGCATGGTGCTAAGCTTGGCCCTCGATTGAAATTTACGTATCCCGTTAGACGGACCGAATCTCGTCGCATTCTTCGATCGAGGTCACGGTTTCGCGAACGTGGCCAGTTGCTGCGGAACTTGTTCTCCTGCTGTGTCCGCGACTAAGATTGCCCAAATCGGTGAATGGAACATCGAGAACTACTAAACGGTGATTGCCGGCTCGATTCGCAGTCGCTGAAAAAGCCGCTTTTGTACTCGTGTCTCGTGGTACAAAACGCTGGTAGCTTTCGTGTTTCTCTTTTTCCGAGAAAAAGTAAATTAGCTGCTGTGCTGGTTAATCGAGACGATGGGAGATTAATTATATTTATTTATTTATATATACAATATATATATATATATATATATTTACGAAGATACTTCTATGAATATAATTGGAAAGATGAAAGTCAATTTCAATTTCGATGATCAATCCATAGTCTAATTTCGAATAAAATAGAAAGTGTATTTAGATTTTGAAACGAAGATTTAAAAACAATTTCTCTTGGGTTCTGTTGTTAAATCGCTGTTAATTTCTCGACTCTATGTAGTTATCAAATTATGAATGACTATATAGAGAATGTAGCCATAACATAACGTCAATCATTGGAGTAGTAAATGTACACGTAAAAATAAGCAGATGCAAACAAAGCTGTGCAACGAAAAACATACAATTCTTGCAGTACTGATATTCAGATGCCAATACTCGAGATACTAAACTTATCGACGCGATCTGGTTCCAGTCATTTTAAAATCACGAGACATTCGAGAATTGTTTTTGTTTGCGTATTTTCGTTAAACAAACCTTGATATTTTTGACTTAATTCGTCGACTTTCGTACCATTATCCTTCACGAATGTAAATTTTCTTCATATGCCATATCAAATTTTCAGAAAATGGGGATATCAATGCATTTGTACGATAACGAAAATTTTCCAACTGATTTTCGAAACAATTTATACATGCCATTTACAGCGAAAAGAATGACAATTGCTATGCGGCGCAACATAGTAACATTTCGCAATTGTAATCATACAGCGCACGATAATTCAAGAAGTCAATCACGAAGCTGTCGACGCTCGTTCTACTGGAGATTCGAGTGGAAACGTTCACGGTTATCGAGAAACAGGTGTACACTAGTTTCGCGTTGACCTTTCGTGATTGCAGCCAGGGTGTTCGTGCAGGTGTTCAAACTATGCGCGATTATGAATAACAGTCTTAGCGTAACAATGACGACACGAGTCGAAGCGGTTGCTCCTACGAATTCACTTCTATTCAATCGTTTCTATCGCCGCGAATTCTCTGTGTTCGATAATTATTTCCACAGACCGCGTTGCAGCGCTACTTGAGAAAATGCTCAGTGGTTTCGCCTACGTTTCAGAAAGCGCGTGGGATCGTTGATGAATCGTGCGCTGAATAAATAGTCGAGGCGATACGGTCTACCAAGCAACTCCTTGTCCGTGAATCATCTATGAAATAAATCCTGAAAATTGTACCACCTGGACCGACCTATTCCTGTCTCTGTCTCCCTGCTAATTGGCGTTGATCGTTGTGTCCACGTTTAATTGGCGATTTATCGCGGTTTACGTGCTATCGACAGCTCAAATGTTAAGGAATGTCGAGCTCGTTTCTTCACGTTTAATTTATGACTTGGCCAACTAGTTAAATTCGAGAATACGTGCACGTCTGATTGTCAAATGATGTTGTAATTTTCTATGTTTATATTTCATAAAGAATTTTGGTTTTCTCATTAGTACCATTGACGAAGTATCTTAATCTTGTTACCGTATACAGGATCCGACCGAGTAACACGTAAACGCGGATACGTCGCGATTCCTTGTGGGAAAATAAGAGAAAGAGAAATATTAGAATGAAATCTTTTCACGAAACGTTTGTGAGAAAAATAAATTTGAAAATTTATCGTACGCACCTGTCAAGCCGATTCTTAACTAAACACGTTCAAGGTCCATTTTCTTGTCGATGGGGCCCTAAACGGAAAAATAGTATTGTACATTCTCGACTTATTTTCACACATAGAATGACTTCCTGTCAATCATTTACTCCTATACAGTTTGGAATTAGCCATGTTCACATATACTCGATAAATTTTCAAATTCGATTTTCTCCAAAACTAAGCCGAGAATGAACAAATTTTACTCTACATTTTTCTCCTATTTTACCACGAGCAATCACGTTGTGCCCGCTCATTCACGTGTTACTCGGACGACCCCTGTATATTTTCGCATATTATGCGAATTTTAGATATTTTTGCGCAGTTTAATTTCCTATCAGTGCATAAAAATCCACAGTCTACGAGCCACTAAGAAAATTGCATAAACGTAATACCGTACAGACGTAGGTATCCCATCGTGAAATCAGACTGCAGTTCCTGAAATTAGCATATTCAACACGTAGAAACTTAAGGTCTCTAAAAAACGGCCAAAATCGTTTTATTCGTCGGAGTCGCGTTTACAGTTATCATTGTTTGATGGAATGCGACCTTCCTTTCCTGTTTTCGCGACGAGGCCGGCACTTGCAGAATACGCGTCTAAACCCGGAAAGACCTTGGCCGGCACGTCCGACACGTCGATTTCGCGTTCCATCGCGATTAACAGCTCGTCGAAAATGGTACCGACGCCGCGTTATACATAAGGAGAGGTCAGCAAGGGAAAAATGTAATATACAGGTATGGGGACGGCCGCGTGCGCCAGGTGTGTTTTCATTTGACACGTTTCGCTCGCTAGTCGATTGCGAATTCCGTGGCTCGATAAAGCGACCTAATACAGTGGCTCTGTTGTACGCAATCATGCGGATTTCGAAACATTCGGACATCGGGCAGGACCACCGCGTTGCGACCACATGTTTGCAATAATTGCGCTTCTTCGTGCCATTGCGTACACTTCTCTTCGTGATCAATTCTTTTGAAAAAAGGCGTTGTGAATATATAACGGGAAGAATTTAACAAATCTTTTAAAAAGATAGTTTAACCACATTCACTGCTTTTGGAACAACAATAAGAATAAAAACTAAACTCCATGTCGTCGAGTTTCTTCATACGTTGAACGATGTCTTCTCGTTTATCGACGTCATTTGTATTGTACAAGAAATTTTGGACTTTTGAAAACTTTACGAGTGCAAACGCAGTAACCTGATGGTTATAGACGGGTAGACTAGCGAGGAATTAGAACGAGCATGTTTTAATTGTGATTTATCTTTATTTAATTTACTCACCAAGAAGCTTATGATTTTATTCATAAAATATCTGTAACTTTGAATATCCGTGCTAAATACTTTGATCATTGGAAACATTTCATATTCATATATTTTGCTTATTAGTTTAGTATGTTTACATGTCACTTAAAGGTCATCGAGCATTTGCTGAAAATGTCACCATGCAAAAATATATATATATATTGGTGACGTGCATTTCACTCATTGTATTTGACGAAGTTTTCTAAACTAATCAACCGTGTCTTCTTCTGAATCAAGCTGAATCCTTTTAATCTCTAATATACGCAGGTTTCGATCAATGTTACCAGTTTCTGCAAAGAAATAAACGACAAGTAATTATGCCTATAGTTATACAGCTGAGAAGAATGATTGTTCGATGACGCAAAGAACTCGTTCGAATTGTTTCTCTTCGAAATTGGTAATTATCTGTTGGTAATTATCTAAAGATCTAACACGATCGAACTTCGATGACTCGTGTGTTTCTTAAATATGCGTTGATGTAATACCAGTTTCGTGGTGCAACACTTGTTCGTGTTGAGGTCGTTTAAAAGTGACAATATTTATTAACGTAGTAACATCCAATTTCCACCTTCTGTTAATAACTCATCTATAGTGATTCATGAATATATCTTGTCGCACATTCGTGCCTCGCGATTAATCGACTTCCGCGAAATTCCATACGTGACTTGTCTCTAAACAAATCATTTCTCAGTAATCGAATCGATCTCGAAGTAATCGAACGAATGCTGTAATAAAGTAATCGCGAAAAGAATAATTTGATTTTAAAATGTACCCGCCAGATACTCGCAGCCTTCAAATTTTCAGATTTGCAAATTTCCAAACTTAACAAGGCTGACGTATATAAGAAACAAAAAAAAAAAAATAGCACGGCTAAATGCCGTACCATTGTTCAGAAGCCACATTGATCAAGTCCATAAATTAACAGCCAGAATGAAAGTTACGACGTTATAAATCCTATATTTTTTTTTAGCTCAAAATGTACTATTATTTGCCATTTTCCTGCAACGAGTGAGCTTATCGAGCCAACTGTCAGTTTGCTTTCTGACATGCTCAAATGAAAACCTAGCTAACGAGAGCAGTATGTATCATCATACTCGCTAAACTTCACTAAATCACCGCGCTCCCGTTCGTTTCATTCTGCCTTTCTCCCCGATCCCTCTCACTTTTCCATTCATCGTTACCCTTCCATTTACGACATCCACCGTTTCTGGAAATTCCATTGAACAGTAACGAACCACGAATTACTGGTTTATACCGACGTAACAGATTTCAAAGCGAGTAGCAACGAGTTTACCGAGCGAGCCTACTAAACCCATCCCGATCGCGTTTTCCATTGCACAAGTGAATTTCGTTGCCTAACAAAAACGGTTCGCGTGGTTGCAACACGATCGTTCGTTCGTTCGTTCGCGAAACTCTTTGCCGGCAAGCAATTCGGCGTCCGCAGCGCGGCACCAGAGTACCTTGTGAAATGAAGCTAATGCACTTTCACCCGACATTGCGTTTCGCAACCTTCCACTTCGCGGTGAACACAAACCGTGCAAGCCACCGTGTCCTGCTCGTCGTTCGACGAGAGTCATTCCCTCGAGTACGTTTCGAGGATATTTCGTTTCGATTGTATCCCCGTTGCTTCGTATCTGCAATGGGTAGACGCGATACAATTAAAAGGAGGAAAAGAAAAAAAAAGAAAAAAAATTGGTGGCCAATGGAAAGAAGGAGGGTGGGGATGTAGAGCGAGATCCGGGAGAATAAAATTCTGAAAAAAAATTTCTCCGCGCTGCTCACTGCACCTAATTTCATTAATTTCAAGCTGGATAAAAAGCGTGATTTCTCTTTCCGATTGCCGAGTGGTCGATGTCGATCGCTGATGTTCTACTCTGATCGAGTTTGGCTTGGTTCAACGTGGGTTGCTTTTTTTTTTATGGAATAGAAAAATTTCAAGTAATCGTAAAATGCAGTGGATATGGATTCAATGTCGAGCATATTGAATCGACATTGGTAATAATTTACTATAATTTACCAGATTTGCCTTATTTCCCCTCACATCTGCCGTACATGTTTTCATATTTATGGACAGAAGTGTATACGTTAGAACGTCATTTTGCTTGGTAAGAGTTTCATTTTGGATTTGTTCGATGCGAATTAGCAGCCATTGCTATTTAACTGGGAACAGGATTTCTTATTTTATGAAGCGTGTAATTGGTTGCAGTAGAATATAGTTGTGAATAACAGGTGAAACCTGTTACTATCGTGTCTTGAATGTATGTTGAACAATTTTTTACTTTGCATTACTACTAACGCTATATCACATACAATGCAACGTAGTACAGTGAAACTTTCAGTGTCCGATTTAATAAGAAGATAAAGTTGCTCGAATAAAGGAATTCCCTGATGGAAGGACGCTCGTCCTTCCTTCCGATCGTCATTTTATATTCCGGAAGAAATAATATCAATCATCGCGGTATATAATACAAACACGATGCACGATAAGAAGAATCGAGAAACGTCGATTCCAATAAATCTCAGTGACGATACTTCACAAAACACATTATACGCATGCTCGTGCATTAAATCGATGTATTCAGAATTCTTGTCACAGGAAGAGAATCAATGTCAATATCAAACGCGCGCTTAAAACCGACCTGCTGCGAAGTTTTAATTCAGAATTCCTTCTCTATCAGGTACACTTGTTCCGTACCGTGTTCGAGAAATTTTTCGCAACGAATCGAGTCTCGCGACGTCACGAGCCACGAGTTTCGTGTCTAGTTATCTAACGAATTGTTACGCAACTGTGTTTTCAAAGCCGGCAACCGATGCTCGCGCGCGTATACAGATCCCTTCAAATATTTGGATACAGAGGATTGGAGAAAAATTGGCATACAGATCCTGTGTATCAAAACAAAAACAGGTTCCATGTATTGGCAACTTAGATAAAATCGTTAATAAAATAAAATAAAATAATATAATAAAATTATTATCGTTATTACTATTATCACTGTTGCTCTTCTTGTTATTATTCGTGGGTGTATAATCATTTTTAGTATGCAATTCGGTTAATATCGTTGGCGATGGTGAAGATGCTGCCTATTAATATTGTACCCGAAAGAGGATTGTATACGGTTAAAAATCACAAAATTAATTGGCGTTTGCTATTACGCGGTTAATGCAGTTAAATCGGCCAAAGGTCGTACGGCGAGCCTCTTGATGCAGTAAACTACGATTTCTTCTGAAAGACGCTGACGTACTTAACTTAAAAAGAGACAGTAAAAATTCATGCTCGGCTAATATCCGCGATAATAAACATGTTCGTTTGAATATGAAACGTATACATACCGATACGAATTATTCTCAAGCGTTCGAGTACTTTCGCGAGCCTGTGTACATCGTATCGAACATTTTTCTTTCCTTGAAAATCTATCCCCAAATTGTGAAACGCCCTGTATATACAACAAATGCGTCAGATTGTGGTATGCGCGCAGGAGGAAGGCGACGATCCTTCGCGTAAGAATTCGGTCTTGGAACCGTGAAAAGGTCGACGACTTCTCGCACGACGACGTCGAAATCCCGTGGTCGCGTCGCGTCGGGGCAAAACTGCGATGAATGGAAAGAGATAGGGCGGTAGACCGTCTTCCATCCTGTTTCAGATAAGCCTGGATAGAGCCGTGGAACGCGTGGAGGAGAAAAATCGCGGGCACAGGAGGGGGAGAAATTTGAAAGTGGACGGTGAAAGTGCGGTCGAGTGCAGCGCACGTGGCTCACGGCCAGAGAGCATGGCGACCTCGAGCGTACTTCCTCTTACAGCCGGCTGTCCCCACTACCGTTCCTCGTTTTCAATAGATTTCCTCCTTTCCTTCGGTTTTCTTCCTCCCTGTCTGCTCCCACGTTTTCCCGGTACACCTCGATACGCTTCTTTCTGTTCTCATACGACACAGACCCCTTTGATCGTCGTCTGCGTATGACCTTTGAACGTTCTTCCGTCCTCCTGCTGGCCTTTAAGCCACCGCTACGAAGGTGATAGAGTTCAAGCGGAAAAAAGGCCGCAACCGACCGACCGGCCTCCTCCTCCTTGCATATCGACTTTCGATAACGAGAGATCGGCCGTGTTAAAGCAGCTACCCACCAAACCCGTATTTCTGTGCTTCGAAACGTTCGCAAAAGTTTTCGTCGAAACTGAAATGGACTGCAGCGAATGAGATCGTAGTAGGATTCTGTTTATCGTAATGACACTTTTAAATGCTGCTCTGTTAAACGACTCTTGATTGCTGCTTGAATTTACTTCTGATACCATCAAGAGAAATGTGAACGTTCTGAACAATTTGTAGCAACGGTTAGCAACATTGACGTTGTTAAAAGGCGGTAGGAGGGGTCCGTGGAAATTGACATTTTCGCCGATACAACTAAAAATATTTTCTTTCACCTTTTAAGCGTTATAATAACTGCTTTGCATGTTTCATATATTTCGCCATATCACGTCCGTTATACGTATCTCCATATATTTAAATTCCTTATACCACTCACGATTTACTATTAAATCTACTACTATTACTACTGCTACTATTATCGAACGACGATTTCTAACAACTTTAACTTCTACCTACGATTATTTAAAATATTCCTATGCATTCACAATTTTTATTTACTGCATTTTGCAACCTTGCGTCTTGCAACAACATTCGAACGTTCACAATTCACAAGTGTTCACAATCCGTCGTACACTTCGTAGCTCCACCGATTGAAATTCACCTTAGCCAACTTTTGCAAACATTTTACTCAGTTGGAGGCTTTAAACCAATGAAACTAGTCTCGAGAACCTCGTAGACGTAGATTTTCTTCGCCTCTGACGTCGACGCGTTCCGCTTTCCTAATGTTTAATCGGTGTCAGCCTGGTCGGCCTTGAACGCCTCTCTCGCATGTACGCACACGTTCCATGCCGCGTGAACATGTTTGAGGGGGCGCGGATCGAGGGGACAGCTCGTTATCAAACGTTGAAGTCTTTTGCAATTACGCGGAATTTTAAATCTGCGTAAGGAAGAAACGCGGTAGTTGCGGTCCCATGAGCGTGTCGCGACGCTCACGATCGCTAATTTATGCTCGCGAAATTCGTCTGCGCAGTACAGTTACACGCGATTATATATGGATTCGATCGGGTTGGAATTTCACCTTGTTTCTACTTCTTGTCCCTACGTCTTCCTAATTTCGTTTGGAAATATCGAAAGATGGCATTTCTATCGCGCGTACGAACAACTTTTCTAGGTAATTATACGTTGATCTTATATCTTCTTGATCGAAACATCTTGGATCGTATCTTTTTAATACCCAATATACACTCATAATTCACAAAAATGCGAATTGGGAATTGTCGCTATCCTTTTGGTTCACCTAAAAGCTCCAACTTCCAGTCGATTCCCACCACGTGTTCGCGAAAAGAGATTCCATTCACGAGGGGGCCCGTAGAACGATGGAGCGATTAACGAACTGTGTCTGACCGATAAAAAATGAAAATGAAAAGCGGAGCGGTTTTCGGCTAGATTAGCTTGGAAAAAGCGCCTGTCAGCTACGTGTACAGACGTATAGACGTATTTTAACAGTCGAAGGTAATTGGTACTTGCAACTTGGAAAATGTCTTCTTTACGTACAAGCTCGCCCTTCTCCTCTCTCATTTTACTTTTTACGATTTTTTTGTTTCTGTCTACTAATCTTTATCATTAATTCTGAATTTACGCAATTTTTGCTTCGATGATCTGTAATTGATACGCTGTTATCGTGCAAGTTGTGCGATTTCTCTTCACTGAACTTTTATTTTTTTTTTTTTTCAACTAAAGCCGAGAAACGCGAGTGTGACAAGGAAATTTGTATTTTTATATGAAATATGGTGACACGTGAAATCAGAGAGAAAAAGAGAGAGAGAGAGTTGTTATCAGTGTACTGAATTTAAAATTTGTTTAAGAAATAGGGAGTTTCGAATCGCGTAAATTTTCTTCGCTCTTACAAAAACGAACCATTAGAGAATTTTATATCGTGAGCTATCTATCGCATTCAGTTGCTTCATTCTGCAAAATACGTATTTTCTTCGAAATAGAGTATTCTACTGGAAATATATACAGAATGGAGGTGGCTGCTTATTACAGCAAGCCATCCAAATTTACGCTGGAAATTGATTTCTAACGGTAGTCGGTGTGCGTGAGGCAACGCGACAGTGAGAATTTCGAGTGGGAACGTGGTGGCATGCGTAACATTCGTTACATGGCGTATTTACATGCCGAATTCAGCGGCGCGTGATTCCTATCTCGTCCCACTGCCGGTCACCGGCCGGATTAAAATTATATAAGAGGCTTCCGCAGAGGTGGATCGGCCGATTTGGGACTGGAAATATCGATGTAGCCGGTAGTAGACCCCGTATGGATCCCACAAACCCTAATAAAACCTAGAATTATTATACTTTGCTACCGTTTATGGGCGGGATTTCATCAACTGACTGATAGATCGAGGAATCGAGGAAATTGGAAGGCGGTTTTTCTTATTTGGAGGATGGCTAACCTTTTGCCTTGTAATTTATCTCTCACTCACGATTAAAGTCCAAAAGATGTTCGAAAGGCGTTTACAAAGACGTTTGTCGTTCACAAGAAAAATAGAATGCCTGGTCGTCGAATTAGTATCAGTCAAAACTTTCGATCGGCTGTTCTACTTGAAGATTTTGGATCTATTAGGTTGGCAACTATGTGATTGATTACCATCTAATGACAAAATCCGCGATCACTTAATTGCCAACCCAATAGATTCGCACACAGTTGTTGAAGAAAAACGAATATGTAGCTTAAGGGTCTTCGCGCAACAGTTTGTTGAATTTCTGGGTTGCTGGATGCTGACTTTATGGCTATATAGATTTAGTATTGTTCTACTTTCTTGAATACATGTATCTTGAATATATCCTCGTAAATAAGCTTCTTTCTTCTTTCTAAGAACACCACGACTATTTAAAAATACTATCCGTTAGAGTTAAAACGTAATATCCGTATTTATCTGTATGTTGAGTTGAAAAATATGTACGCCTTAATAGAAAAGCGGAAAATTTTATACGCTTAAACGAGATTACAAGAGAATGCAGAAAGAAGATAATTGAAATCGTTGGTTTCATTGAACAGGCAGGCGGGTCATTAAGTTTCATTCGAAACCAAGGGATAATCGTATCGTCGATGAATTTTAAAGTAGCCAAGATGTAAATGTAGCCGCGCGGCCAACACCGAACGCGGATATTAATTTCCTGTATTTGTATACACGTAGTATTTAGTATGCCATTAACCGGTTAATGCACCTATCGACACGAGACCAAATCTAATTCTCTCGAACAAGGTTAAACACCACTAACACGCAGTACTTTCGCGCAAGAAACGCTGCAGTACAATATCTGGCAAAAAGGCTGAAGATCAACCGTGTTTATCCTCGGTTATATTTATCCAAAGTAAATATAATTGGAAATTTGGTGAAAAATACGCATATGTGCCAATATCTTTTGTAGCCGCTGTATACGTTTAGTATCACGTTTAGGTTAACCAAAAATACAATGAAAATATATTTACCCGAAAATATATTATCACCGAAGTATAAGCAGAGAAATCTGCGTGTCTACGAACTCGAGGAACGCCAACATGGTTGCCCACGAGTCCGTTCCGATTCTCAAACGTTCTCAAAATCCACCCATTCTTCTTACAAAGAATTTATTTTTAAATATCATTTTTTGAATAAGCTGACTAAGAATAACAAAGAAACTGATCTTCCGATCCGAAACATCGGTCGTGAACTTGCGGTGTTTTGGAATTCGCGGCTTCGATTTTTTCAGAAGATAGTCGTAGGTCGGTAGCGAGAGGCTGCTGATCGCACGGTAGTTGCACAGCCTCTGTATCACGCGTTCCGTACAATTACAAACGCGTACAGTGCGTGCGAGCGAATAAGTTCGAGATACACGCGTTTGAATCGGCTGGAAACCCGGTGAATGCTTTTTCCAAGGGCTCGACAGCTCGTACGGTGGATGCATTTGTGCAAGTCGCCCGGCCAGAGGCACGATAATGCGAATATAATGACGACGTTGCCACGGGTAAACTGTTTGCTGGCTCGGTTCCGATCGTTTTCTGCGTGGCCGCGTATACGTGCGCGGAGTTCAACGTTTCCGGATACGCGGACCCTTTCTTCCTTTTGCGCGACAGATGGAGCAGCCATTTCCTCGCTGTGTTCGGATTTTCAGATCGTTCTACACGTTCATTGTGTTGCTTCTTCTCTTTAGATGCGCTTTTTATTATGACGCATTAAGCATTGCATCATTCGTAATCGTGCTTCGATTACTTCGGCCAAGTTTCCTTTAAATTCCGTGTTCTTCCATAGATAGACTACTGTTAGCTGGTTATTTCATCGTATTATAAAATTAATATATTGTTTCTCTTTTCTTCGATTCTCATATTCAGCGATAGGACGTCGATCGAAGGAACGATTGGCGGAAAATATGGAAGAAATTACTGATAAGAAAGAGTAGAAAAAAATTATATGATAAACCCTGTGTGTGTGTGCGCGCGCGCGTACGTGTAGAGGAAATTACCGCAACGGAAATGTATACCTTACAAAACTTGTGAGGTCATTAATATCATCGATAAAATTACTAGGTAATTATACAAGAAAGCATTTATACAAATTTCTCGCCTGCCGAGCAACCAAAGGAATGGAAAACATTTCCGAGTAAGCGAGCTCTCATTAAGAGAGTATCCATCATGCGCCTAACAGTACTGGTATTTTTCAACTGATACATTTTCTCGAGGAAAAACGAGCTGGTCGTTCCGACGATCTCGTTTCCCGGCCCGCGTGTAGGGTTAACTCGTGTTCGTGTACCTGTTCATCTATTATTACGACGTCTAATACAAATCAATTAGCTTGCGTTTCCGATGCGTTTCACGCGTTAATTAGAACTCGCTTCGGTTAACCACCACTCGCCCAACAATGCTCAATATATTTGTACTTCTTCATTGCTTTTATCCAAATACAATCTTGCTTTTTCTTTGGAAGATTATTTCCAATTATCGTTTATCCTTTGAACTTGCTTTTGTCCACTGCCGCGTATAGTGGAAAGAACAAATAATAAGAAAAGTAAAACTATCTAAGATTACGTTTAATAAATTTGTTCGTCTAAATCGCTTAAATTAGCCTGGTTCTGCGATAGCGCAACAGAAGTTGGATGTGAATCATGCCTCAGCCCGTCATCTTTCATCGTTCATTTTTCATCTAAACGGTCTACAGAGGAATTTGCGATTGGCAATACGGCTGTTCATTTTATCTCTTATTATCGAGTTTCTAGATTTTTAAGTCGAGTGGAATCGCGAACTTGGCAATTATTCAAATGATATCCGGCCTCTGT
The DNA here is from genome assembly GCA_014825975.1 of Bombus haemorrhoidalis. NCBI lineage: Eukaryota > Metazoa > Arthropoda > Insecta > Hymenoptera > Apidae > Bombus > Bombus haemorrhoidalis. The sequence continues at coordinate 13,822,270 of CM026163.1, read as the reverse complement.
TTGTTTTATTGCGATTAGAAAGGTAACATATGGGTTACGTCGTTTGCGTAACTTGCTCGATTTATTACCTTTTCGTTTTGCACGTGCATTGGATCGTCATCAATTTTGCAATTCCGTTAATTTATTAAATCAGTCGACCTGTTACTCGAAATTGCGTTAAGATAATATTTCCCTTGCAATTCCCTTTTTTCTCTAGTTAATTCGCATTGTTCGATCGAGTAAAAGTCGATTCCAAGGGTTTCCTTGGCATCTTCTTCACCTATATGCTCGAACAGTAATATTAGGTTGTCCGAAAAGTTTCTTTCGTTTTATAAGGAAATAATAGACGCGCGATGTTTTTTGTTTTATATTACTTTATTGAATTATGCACCAACGTAATAATAGAAATGTAACGAAATAGATCATACGTAATTCAATAAAATAATATAAAACAGAAATTGTTGTTCATCTATTATCATCTTACGAAACAAAAGAAACTTTTCCGACAACCTAATATCACCTACGTGACATATCATCGAATGGGAATTTTGCCAAATATCGCGAGCTATCAACGAGCCACGTGAATCGTCGAAAAGTGTCTCGAATGTCCATAAAGCTTAGCGCGTAAGATCGTTCGCGCGACGACTCCTGCAAATCGTTCGACGTTTCGTTTGATAATTATATCAGATTGTTCTGGTGGATGAAGACAAGTCGAGTCGTATCGAAGAGGAAGCAAAGGAAAACGCAAATAAAACATTGCAAATGCGGGAAACACAGGCTGACGTAACTCGCGCATGAATAACGCGTATCTCTTGGGGCTAGTTCGCTCCTTGGCCAGGAATGCTGCTCGCGAGCCGAGTAATTACGAGGAAGTAATCACCGGCGTAGCGCGATTAACCGGCCGGCACAGGTGAATCGGGGGAAAGTGGGAATCGCGTGCCGCTCAAAAATCCAAACTTTCTCCCAAGAATCGAATGATGACGATCCGGTTGTCGTTGCTAAGAATTATTATAGCATGATAGATTACGATGTGTTGTTGGTAAGGAGAGTCAAGCTATATGTACGCAGATTGAAAACAGAGTGTTTGCTTTTGAAAATCCGGTAATTTTATAATACGTGTAAATTTTGAGTGTGACATTTCATCTTACGGGAGTACGTTGATCTTGTTGCAGACGATGAGGCTGACTAAACGTATAGACGAGGTCAGGTTGCTCGAGTCACGTAAGAGCGCCCGACTGGCTGATCAGGATACAGATTTCGCTAGACTCGCCGATATGGCTGGTGATCGTAAGCGGGCGTCTTCCCACTCCATCGATGTACCACACGTAATTGGGTAAGTGTCTAATTGGTCCCATTTATTCACTTTATTTATATCAATTTTATATCACACGGAATGTGCCTGTGAATTTCAAATTCGAGTCGTAAACTGAGTCATAACAGTCATTCGGATAATGGTAATTCACAGAAAAGATGTCTTATAATCTTCTCAATATTTTGACAATGAATTTCCTCTCTCACGAAACCTTTGCGCTTCTATTCTTCTGTTCCTTTCATCTTCGCAACGATCCTTTCGCGAGCCAACTAACTCAAAACCAATATCTATAGATCTCCTATCACTCTCAAGAATTCCAATGATCCTTCAAATGCTGCGCGCAATTCCCATTCCCAAAATCCAATGGATCACCGCTAGCTACACCCTTCCGTTAGGACATTAACCGTCAAATCGTAAGTATAAATCAACTCTTGCAATGCTTCTTGCATCGATCTTAATTCATTGGTATTTTTTGGTAAATCGTTGGTATTTTTGGAAGTAAAAGTGCAAAGTGATCCACGATCATTAAGGAGTTTCGAAAAATTTGCTTTTAAAGCAAAGAAGCCAAAATTGCAGCGTGAAGATCGTGAAGACGATATACGTCTATTGTCGTAACCGAACGCGATTTCATTCTCCCTTCGAAAAATTCTGGATGTTCGTTCGGACCCTTCCACGCTAGATTTAGCGTGGGTTCGTATGAGCCTGCGTGCACGCATACGTAGACACCACACCCATACATACGTATATACAGGGTGAGTCGTACCAAGAGCAACGGGTAGACATTTTGGGTGGTATCGGTAACGTGGAAAAATATCGGCAAAGTTTTAAGGCGAGGAAGATTTCAAGATTGCTGTGCTAAAGAATTGATCATGAAAATACGTAACGACAACCATGTTAGAAACCACGTGAATGTATATGTGAACGAATTCAATGAAATATTCTTCAAAATCATTTAAGAATACAGGTGAGAAAAAAGCAGTCAAAAAGTGCATGTATATGTCCAATTCACTTGTTCTTCGTATATTTTTGATTATGCTAATATTTAAGAGAAATTGTAGTCGTTCAATTTACGTTTAGAATATATTAGATCGTGGCAAAAGTTTTATAAGGAAGTAATAGATGCGCAACATTTTTTGTTTTATATTATTTTATTGAATCGCGTTTGATCCATTTTATTCTATTACTACAAAATGCATCGTACATAAATCCACGAAGTAATATAAAATAAAAAATATTGTGCATCTATTATTTCACTTATGAAATGCAAGAAACTTTTGGAACAACTTAATACATTACGCTTATGCATATTTAAGACTGTACAAGGATGTTCGCTTTTAAAATCTTCTTCTTAATGTTTTCACATAGCGTAGAAATATCAGGCTTCGTAAAACACTTCAGCCTTACTAGCGAACGATTTTTTATATCGTGCATTCACGTTCTTGAGAATAAATTTGAAATAAAGATCAATCGCCTAATAGGTTTCGTCTAATAACACTTTCCGGCGTTTTTAATATTCTCTGAAAGATTCTATCGTCGTGCTTTGCGTGCCTCACCCTGTATACGAGCGTGCACGTCCCCATATTCGATCTGTGTGTGCGTGTTCCGCCTAAAAATCGAAGGTATCTCTCCGGTTAGTTCGAAAAAGGCTGCGCGCACCCACACGTTGCACCAGGGGAGCGTTAAAAGGCGTCTGGTTGCCAATCGTTAGACCGTGAACGCACCCTCGCCGGACACCTGTCCCTCGCCTTTCCACCGCACGCAGTCGTCCAAGTGCTTTCGTCTCTCACCCTCGTGAAACGTCCCGGAATCCGATCCAACCGTCGCGATTTCGCCAGAGGGGAACGCGTTTCGTGGGATCGACGAGCGCGGAATTTCTACGGAGGCGGGCGAGAGCTTTGACCTTTACGAGGGGCAGGGATTTTGCCTACCAGGGTATGTCGTTCTGTTTTCAGGTTCGTTCGTTCGATGATTTCGAGATGTTACGCGGTCGATAACTCGAGGGATCTGATATTGACGAAAACTTTGTTTCTGTCGAATACACGCTTTTTGAATAAAGATTTTTAGGAACTGATGTTAATCTGCCAGATATCTTTGGATATTTCGATGGTTCGATTATATTTCTTAAATCTATTTGGAAACGTGCTTAGGAATCTTAAACAGAGACTTCAGATCATTCCGTCGTAAACAAATAGCAAGCGTGACAAATTCTTGAAAATGTTACTTTCCTTCGCGTCCTTTGCCAAGCGGTAAATCAGCGAGTATTTATACCAAGCTAATGAAAACTTTATTTCTGGCTGCTGTTATAGGTCACCGATGAACCTAGACTTAAGTTTTTATGCTCCCATAAAGATGGAAATAAAATAAATATATGACTTCATGAAGGAAAGCTACCGAAAACGAATCTACGGTGACAAAGCAAATTCTTTTTAACAATGTTTTCCAACCCTTAAGAGACTCAAGGCTGTTAAACCGTGTATCCTTGCAGGTGTCTCGTGCCGGCTACGAAGAGTAGCCGAAACTGTACAGTTACTTAGGAGTGTAGCGGTAGATTTTATGATTTAGGACCGAGAACTGTGAAATAACAAGTCTCGTTGTAGCGTTACAAAACCGTAATTTCATTTTTATGGCGTGGTACGACCGCCATGAGACAACTTAGTTCGTTGAAACCTCTTTGACTGCACTTCGTAGGGAGATATATCTGTCCGGCAAGACTTTTAAAGGCTGAATAATGAACGTTGAATTGTTTCCTTGCCCGTGCAACTTCACCACGCGACGCATGCTCGAAGGTAAGAAGAGTTCGTCTGCAACACAAGGGGTTGAATATTAATGCACTCGTGGGTCCTTTAGATAAGCTCTCTTCTCCCGATAAAAAATAGGCTGAACAATGGAAAAAGTTGAAACGGATGCTTGAAAAGAATTATACTTACATATCGTTGCGACGGCCGTCTTCCCTCATGGTAATTTATTTGCGGTATTCTATTTTATAATAAAGAACGATGCATGCGTGTACATGTGCTCGGTACAATGTCGCGGAAACGTCTCATGGTCCTCTTGTATTTGATCGATATCCCGGAAATGGTTGACTGATCGAGTTCCTGTCGTGATGCACGTAGGCTTTGACGTTCCACATTCCACACTGTGCCCGGTTATACATAGATGTTATTAGCACAGTTAATGTCGACTTCTATCGAGATTGAAACATGACTACGCACTTCGTTTCATTTTCGCCTTCAAACAACTTTCATCATAATAATTTGCACGCGGTATATTTCGATAACGTGATATTAGCAACAACGGTACCTTATTCGACAAGGCAACCGTCGTCTTCGAATCATGAAACCAAGCCAATGCTCGTACACCTACTCGTACTTTCGAATGACAACAGCAGCCCGAGTTTGAATTGTCTGTCACAGCGCAAGTCATTATCGGATCAAATCCTCAGATTAACATCCTCGTAAGAATCCATCAGCCGTATCCAATCAAAAAAATAGGAAGCGACATATTCCCTCGAAAGCTAGCCTCCCGTCGAGAAGTTTCAAAACTCGCATCTTTCCACCCACCCGTGTCTAGAGATCTCTCATCTTTTTCGGCCGCACAGTTTCTCCTCGCTCTGTTTGTCTGTCTGTCCGCCTGTCTGTCTCTCTATCTGTCTCTTTCTCTCCCTCTTTCTCTCTCTTTCTCTTCACCGCCATAATCGTCTCCCTCCAGCGAGAAGGGTAGAACGGCAGTTTCACGATGCCAACGACCTCGGTGTCGACTTTTCCTTCTTTTACCTTTTTTTCTTCCCCCCGTTGGACGAAGTCGTGCACGACCGAGGCCTCGAACATCCTCCTCACAAAGGACGACTTCGACCAGTGGTGGGATACCGAGAAGGGAAGAGGGGTGAAGGTGCAACGTCCGGTAGCTGAGGGCGAAGCCACGCAGGTAGACGGCCTGCGTCGGTGTTTTCGGCCGAGGTTGTCGCACCTGGCCCTGGCACGACCTGCCCCACGTGAAAGGAGAGGTCACACACACCACGGCCTCTCTCGCGAGAGAAATCGAATGCCTTTCCAGTCTCGATGGTGTATCGATGACGAAAGCGCACGCGGGGCCCCTCGGCTACCGGCTTTAACGAGACCTTGCGTCGCGGCCAAGGATCTCGCGCGAAATTCATCACCGGTGACTGGCCTCTCGAGGCTGAACCAACCGGGCTCCTTCGAGCTGATTCTCGTTGCTTTTGTTTCGCTGCTCGCTGTTCGACGTGCGTACAACACATTGGGCCTGACGCATCAACATAGAGCGATGGTGTTTCTAGCCGATCTAGGCTTTAATTCTTTAAACACGGCTGTCGTCGATAGACGACGAGCAAACAATTTCGTCAAGCTAACTGTCATCGTTTTATAAATTGTGATATCGTATTCATGTTTGAAGAGAACGATTTATGAGAATGTACATGTACTTAATGGGTCAAAGGGATAACTACTATCGGAGGTCACGAGGTTATTAGGTTATTAGGTTATTAGGTCTTCGATTTAGGTAGAATTTTCCACGCTCTTCCGACATTCTATCTTGGGTCAAATATTTTCCTCCAGTGCTAGCGTTTCTTGATATTTCTTTACAAACGAGGACGCTTTTGAAAAAGTCCATCGTCGTAATCGCATTTATAAACTTCCAAACAGATTAATTCCTGTTAATCGTTTCTTTCATCGAGAAAGTGTAGTAGAATGCAACGAAAATATTCCGTGACTGAATTGAAATTCCCCGTAGACCAACCTACCCTCCTCCGTTCACAATAGCGTCATCCTCGAAAATTCTTTTCACTCGAACTATTCCTAACAAGAAGAAACTTTATGATGCATGGCTTCTCATCGATAAAATTTTCGAATTACAACGAAGATTGCTCATGGAAGACGAATAACCCGACTCATCCTAAGCTTCTTCTTCTCCTTCTTCTTCTTCTTCTTCTTCTTCTTCCTTCACCGTGTAGCCTCGTTTCGTAGAACGAACGATGGCCCTGTTTGGCCTTTCACACGCAATCATGCACGCGAGGGCATTCTGCTACTCTGTAGCGCAATTGCAACTGCAACTCGACGTTCGTAAATTGAGCAAGATCATGCTTTTCTCTCGTAACGAAACTGCAAGCGATTCTCTTCCAATGGCAACTACTTATTATGCTTTCTTTGGTCACGTGGTTTGCAGGTGATCGTTGAAGCTCTTTAATTTTAGTTTCGCGTACTTTAGGTTTTCTTTTTCACGTTTTATCTTCTGGTTGGCGAATAGAAGTTTTAGAATTTTTTGTTAAGGAAAACGTCGAAACGTAGGAATCATAGTGGCACGTACGAATAGATCGCGATGTTTCTGTAAATGTCGAGTTTCGATCGAATTTCGCGGAATTTTCTATCGCCGCAGTTGAAATTTTATTTCTAGTTCGCTTTTACATTTGTTTAGCGCACACAGGCGGTTTTTAATTTCCTGTTCTGACAGCACGATGTAGGAGGGGGAATAACAATGTGACAGGGATAAATTGTGATTTTTATGATGAAAATGGAGATGTTGATCTTTTCGATGGAACGTTCTGCGTTCGGCTGTTCACATTTTCTTTTTTTTTTTTTTAACTAATACTCTTTCGTTACTTTCCTTTCTTAAAGTAACGTTAGTAGCGAAAGAGAATGGTAAATAACGAACGCCGAAATTGGTAAACCAACACGAGAAAAAGAATGAAAAAATTAGCAGGAATAAATAAAAAATTGTATTGATTAAGGCACAGATACAATTTACAAATACCGCTCGAAGCTCCATTTTAATTATACTCGAGGATAAATGGTAGCCGCCTTTTTTTCACAGCCATCATTAACGCGTTCAGGCTTATTAAAAACGTAATACAGATACTCGATCTTTTTTCACGATGGATCGTTCTGTATTCGCGGCGATTATCATCGTCTTCGGCGTACAATGAGATTCAATTATTCCACGGCTATCGATTGCCCGGCTTTTAATTCATGAACTTCACGAGCTCGCGCTCGGAAGGCAATCCGTTCGCGCTGATTCTCGTTCGACGGCCACGTTTCGCCCGCAATCGCGGTCTTTAGCGCAAACGAGATTAAATTATTCGACGCTTATGCACGTTGTCTGCTTCCTAGTGAACGCTCGCCAATGAATATTTCACTAACCGGATTTTATGGTTTCCTGATTGCCCGCCACAGCGTTCTCCTTTTTTAGCTAAGTTATTCCGCCGTTGAAAGTGTTTCAAGTCAACTTTTAGGGGATTTACTCTATTCTTATGGAGCATCTCGTGTTCAAGTAATTGAAACGATTTAATACGATGACATTTCCATACAACGGAAACAATTGATTTTACCAAGTACGTAAACTAGTTCGATACCATTACGATTCTTCAATGTTATACCGACGACAGTATGGAAAAATGTTCTCGCGATTGTAATTGCCTTCCTGAACGAATGAATGGAAATAGTAGTATTAGCGGTGATAAATAGTAATGGATGGGTTAGCGTGCTGGAATGTTCGAAGCAATGGATGCTTCGACCAGCTGATCATCTAATTATACCGAACGGTGTATCTATTTTCTTTGCACCCACGTAGCAGAATTTATAGCTTCTGACAATAAAAGCGAATGAAATCGCCGCCAACCTTTTAAGTCTCGATCCCTGACGACGTTCCTTATTATCAAAAGTATTTATTTTGTTAAACACGCGAAAGGTACGTGGCAAGAGATTATTCCATCATTTAGTAACTTAATCTTCCGAGAGATTCAACGAACAGGGCGTATTAGAGTCGTTCGATTCCCCTCGACAACTCCGTTGTATGGCAGAAACCCTGAAATTCTCCAACATTCTCTAAAAATTCTCCCATTCTTTTTCGCCTTACACACGTGCTTCCCGATGACTCGTCGATTTTCCATCGAACGTGATTCAAACTTGGGAATAGCAAGGAGGGTGTGTTGGAGTTTGGTAGTCGAAAGACACGGGCGTAACAACTGAAAGTTTCTGCTGCGGCAACGGGTGCAGTGAGTCAGTAGGTTAGCTTACGTAATTTCGGGCGGCAATCTCTGCGGGCGGGGAGGCGGCCGGCTTTACAGAATTAGGTCGATCAATACCGCGTCGCTATATGGGTCAGGTGCACTACCACGTTCAGTACTCGTATATGCTAGCCTTACCGGTACCTAGCAACCCCTCCCATCCCCCAGGACTACTGCATGTCCCGTTTCGATCGGCCCATTTCCAGTTCCCTTCGAGTTCGCGGTCCGTTGTCCCTTTGATCTGTTCGTTGGTCGCGCGTTAACGCGTTAATTGAGTTCAATCAGCGTCGATCTCGATCCGTCTTCTACTCACAGTCAAACTGGGTGGTCTCTGGATCAGTCATTCTGTGCCTCGCTTCAGAGATTATTATCGTCGAGGAGCGTATTATACGCGCAGAAAGGGGTCGAAGTATTCATTGGACTTTTCTTATGGACGTTTGTCAGGTCGATTTAATTCTTTTGCCTATGACTTTCGCGTTATTTCGCGATTATCGTATCTTGCGATCATTACACAGCGAGTCGATCGTACTACTCTGATCGTATGTTTGAATAATATATTTGGGATCAATATATACGAAGTTTTATCGTAATAAATGATGTTGTTACATTTTTCTGTTTATGAGACTAATCTTTTGCGTCCATAGCTGGACAAAATACCCAAGAAGTCAGAGTTCTCGCAGGTTCTACGATAGCACTGCAACAGACTCAATTCGTCTTTGCGATTGAAAGATTCATTATCGAGTCACCTTCCGCTAATGAATGCTATTTCGTGTTGTTCGTAAAGACAAGACCACGCTGTGATGCCACGCTAATTGAAAATAAATGAGTTTCGGCTGTAGGACTGGTCTAAGAATATCATAGAAGAAGGTCCCATGCTGTAAACATACTGAATTGCTTGTTAACACCAATATATTCTGGTCCACACGATGGCAGAAAATTTCTTCGCGGACACTCTAACTGATGTTCTTTTCATTAAATCGTTATCTTTAATCGAAATACATTCAGCATATGATTGAAATAACGCTGCAAAATTTCAGGTTGATTACGTTCGATAGTTTCGTTGAAAAATGTTTTTTTTTTTTTTAAACTGCTTCTCTTTGGCGGGATCACGTTACTTTAGCCTCTTAATTAGTTTTTATTATTTCGATTTGTCTCCTTTGGAAGAAGCGTCTGTATCTATGTCACGTCCTATGGGAACCGTACGCCACGTGCTAAGACTCGATGTTATTTCTATCGTGCGACCACCAAACGAATTAAGAAGGTTCTTTCTCTATTTCAAACGTTCTAAGCTACAAGAAATAGTGTATTCGCATATTTATTCAAGGTACAAGTATAAAATTCGGATATACGTTGCTTGAAACAATTTGAAAATTTATCCTAGAAAGTAACGAATCCATGTTACTACGGAATACCATAAGAAGCGTCCGTTTCGTCAATTACAACTTTGTGGACGAGATTGTATAATCGAAATTTAATTGCATTTCGATTTGTCAACTTGATAATCTTGATTACCCAAGTATCTAATTTGTACGTTATTGTAGAAAAAAGAAAAATTCTTGAATCTTCGAAGATCTTGATACAAAATTTACTTTGCCTTTCCACCGTTCCCCAGGACCATCGTTCGAGTTTCTGAGGTTCACTGACCTGGAACAACACGATGTTCATTGGACTTCCACAGGAAGTTACTAAAGCTTGAACAGGACGAAGCTAGCAGAAGCTAGAACGAAGTTAAAGTACGAAACTCCTAGCGTGTAACGTGTGTAACTTAGCTATATGCAAGACAAAAGATAGAGAGCACACGAGCGAGTAGCCAAGGTCTCGAACGACAAAATATGCCAACAGGCGTGATCTTGACCTATAGAGCAACGAACAACTGGCAGATGTCATTTTTGTCTCGCGAAATCTTCCTCTCTTCGCAATTTACATCCGAGTTCCGAATATCTCTTCCTTTCCCACGATCCTTCGTTTTCTTTTTTTGATGACAAAACACAGTAGCAGTAGTTTTCAACGCATTCCTCGTGTGTTCAGACAGCGCTAACGACGAACGAAATGACGCAATCAGCGAGGCATTTCGACTCTATTCAGTGTTTGCAAATTAGAACTAGGATCGCGTGTACACTGTGTAAACACACGTGATTTGCGGAATTTCCGTGTATCGAATAGTATTTAGAAATTTTTCCTATATTTGTTTTGTCGAGTGGGTAAAGTTGGTTCGATAACATAAGTGGAATTTCCGAAGCTGATTTATTTAGACTGTCGGAACGTTGCAGCAATTTTCGGGTTTCGAGTATCTTTACTCTTTGGCAAAGTCCTTTATTTTCGTCTATTCTTCCCTCCTTTGTCGTCAGCTTCGTTCTGGAAATTAGCAATCGCCACTTATATCCACTCTCATCCAATCCTAATCGAAGGACCGCTGTAATTCTGTATGAAAAATCTTCTGCGAATTGTCTCGCCGAAGCATCTATTTAGCAAAGCGTTACGGCACAGCCGAATCGGTTGCGCGACCTTCGCTCGCCCGCCAAGGCTCCGATTGTGCAAGGGTTGCGAGCGGGACGCCGATGGCTCGTCTAAAGTTGATACCACACGGATCGCGAGGGTAGCCGTGCCTGCTCGACGAGGTGAGCGAGACGGAGAGGCGTCCGGGGTGGCCGATGGTACACGAGGGTGGTTAAGGTGGCCTAACAAATAGTAGGTCGTGCCAGGCTGGGGCCACGGATCTAGGCCGATCGATAGAGCTACGTACCTAGCGGTGCGGAGTCGCGTCGAATAAATGGGTCAGGTACACGGAGCCACGCGTCGTTTTCATCCTTCCTGTTTTCCCCGTTCCCTCGAAAATCCTCTCTTGCTGCACCCTTCGAATGCGCTCGAGTCTCGCGAGTCCCCTCTGCCCCTTTTCTCGCGCACTACACGAGCTTTCCTCCTTTGTTGGCCGACGTGAGTCTGCACGTGCCAGCGCATACAACGCCGCTCGTACCTGTTGTAGTACTTGGCAACCGCTGCTACTTGTTGAGGTAGAAGAGCCAAGGGGCATGGAGAAGAATAAGAAGGAGAAGAGCGAAAAGAAAAAGAGAAAGGGAAAGAGAGGGTTCCGTGACGACGCTCTTGGCCCTTCCCTCGCTTCGACTGGTCAAGGGGTGGGTCACTCTCTTCTATCCCACTGGTAAATCTGGGACAATGAAACCGGAGCAGTACACGTGCACCAATACATCGACCCGAGTAGCATCGTGTGCAACACCGAGATACCCTCCCGCGAGTTTATATATCCTCCTCGGCGCTTTGTGTGCCGAAGCCAACACGAGAATGTTTCGCCGTGCAAAATTCCGAGACCTTGCTAGAGAGAAGTTTTCCGACGAGGGACTCGTCGCTCGCACTTGGATGAAGCTTTTGTTCCATCGAATGCCCGCTTCAGGGACATGGGCCTTGCTCATGAGCGGTAATAACCCGACTAATTAGACGACTTTACTCGAGTTAAATCGACAGGTAGAGTTGCAGCGGTGGATCGTACTCTTGGATGTTGAGGTTTTACCTTCGTAGAGCTAAAGAGGACTTTGGGTTTCGCTTGACGATCGTTCTGAATTTAAAGAACGTTTAGTACGCGACATTTTAAGGCAGGGTATTTATCGACTATGTGAGAAATGTATAGATAATCATGTTACAAGATGTATATAAAGTTGCGAGATTGGAACTTTCGATATACGCGAGATAACGTCCTCTAAGAGAGATGAAAACGCAATTTCTCCCATTTGTCGATTATTCGACGATGGAAATGAAATGGAAGGAGTGGCTTGCAGGTTTGATAAAGCGACGCGTTTGATTAATAACCGTCTTGAGATGTTAATCGAGAGACTAACGCACTTTCCCTTTTAAGTATAACTTACTTTTTCAGTAGGAATTAGCATGGAACTTCAATTTAATTCATCCGTGTTGAAAGGCAGTGTTCTCTAGTTCGAAGAAAGGTGTTCGTTTTATCTAAACAAGTTTCGCCTATCTGCTAATTATTCAGAGACAAATCGAGTTAGAGGAGTTAGGTGTGCACCTTGACAAAACGACGCGTTTGATTAACGATCCACGCGATAGAATATTAATCAAAGGACAAGCCTATCGTGTTCACACATTTTTTTCCTCGAACAATAGAATTTTCTCCGATAACCACGAGGAAATAGTTGCGGTAGACTTTTCTCTTACTTCCTTATTACTTTCTCGTATAAGATAAAAATTCGTCAAGATTCCTTGCGGCATATTAATCTTCGGAAAGCGTAAATCGAAGGATAATTCTCATAGTGAGATAATAAATAATTTCACAATAATCTCACAAATCTCAGAATGTTTAACACCATTTTGCTTACCGCAATATGCACGCACATAAAGGATTTCTATAATAAGTGTCGAAATAGTTTGGTTAGCCACTGTAGAAGCGTAATAACACGCAGTCCGATCGTATCATCAGATTCGAGCGTAACAGATAGCAGAACCAAAGACAAACGTTTCCATCTCTTAAATAGTTCGAGAATAGTTGTATGGATCAACGTGGAACCAACTTCCGAGCGAAACAGGCAATGGATTCTGGGAATTTGCTATGAGCGCGATACAACCCCGTTCTCGCAGTCGTAAATTCCAAGCAGCCCTTGTGATCGAGGGAATTAGGTCAGCGAATAAGGTCGACGTAGTCGAAATCAGGTTGTCCGGGTTGTCCTGCCGCGGAATCAGGTCGCTCGATAGAGGCCAGCCGGCTATCGCGTTCCTGTATCCGGCGAACTGACCCCGCTGTTCGACTTCGTAACCCGGATATCGTTTGGTACCGGATCGATGCACTGTCCTTATGGGGTGTGAATGCTTGTCCCCGGTGTACCTAGATTCTAGACCCTGCTAATATACGTTTCCTTCTCTTTGTTTACTTCTGTTAGCTCCTCGAGGAAAATCCTTCTTCAGGCATCTCTGTGTATATGTGTGTTTATTACTGTATCAATTTCAAACCGAAATATAAGCGTACAGCCAATTTTTCACATATTTTATGGCTCGTTCTTTGTTTAGTCGAAAATTATCCGTTTCTCCTTTCTTGGGCCTCTTGGGCCTGTAATACGCCGTTAGGTACATCGAGACATTTGCGCCAGGTAACTGTTGCTGAAGTTACAGCCACAGGATTACAGTAAAATTGTAAATTAATTCCAAGGGACGGTGCTGTCAACTCAGACGTAGGCTTATACATATTTTTGGTATATACTTTTGTTAATAGTATACATTATTCTCGTGCAAGTATACTGGCGAGTACCGGCATCCTCTTTGGAAAATACTTAACCCGTTGAATGATCCGCCAGTTTTACAAGGTTCGGCATTTTTTGTTATGCGATAACTACGTTACGTTACCTACCATAATCCATCCTTCGACTAATTATTCGTACTCGCAATAATCCTAAAGAACCGTCATTAAGATTTAGCATGTTTTACTGTCAAGGCCCTTAATTACTTTCAAGTAGAAACCTTCCTTAGGGCTATTGTTCGCTAAGATAGAACACGGAAAAAGCTGGTTTTTCCCATGTTCGACAGCCACTGGCAGGGGAGGACCATTGTAGCGACGATGGTAACAATACAAAATTTATAACTATTGAAATTTGTTCAAATTATGTATTTCTATCAACCTTGGTGCGCCGGTCACCGGTCACCCCCACGATATTCAACGTGTTAAGCGACGCAATTTTGAAGAATAGATATTTCACTTCGAATTTTGGGCTATGAAAAATCTACATACATATTCGATAGTATTACGGCAATAATCTCAGGTCGACGTCTGTTTCATACAAACAGTACTGAATTAATGCTACGTTTAAAAAGCAACGAGAAAGGAAATTCCTGTACGAAATCGGTACATAAAACGGTAGACCACGCGGTTCGATACGGTGGTTTGATCCTCCCGGAAAAGCGTGCTCAGCCCGGAACAGGATCGCGGCAGCCAGCTAGCAACACACGGTTTCGCGTGGCCCGGCGCGGCACACACGAGTCGCTAACCTAGTTCCCCGATCACGGGGGGATGCCGTCCCGAATATGGATCAACGTGTTCCCTGACCCATATAACGAGAAGTGTATTACGGTTTCTGGGGCAACCACGAGCGTGCAACCGGAGCCAGAACACGGAACAGCCTCTCCCCTTTACATCCGCCTCACCCAGTATAGGTCCGATCGGCGTGCCTGCTCGGGGGAAAATTAAATCGAAGATGAATCGACGCATACTGTACGTAAAACGCTTCTCTCGTACACACGCCTTGTCGTTAGTGTTTGCTTTCGTATACGTATGTATGTAAATGGTGCTTTAGAATCGATGTCAGAATTAATTCTGCCGCTGGCCTTGTTGGATCTTCGTATTTCAATTTTAAAAGGGTGCATGAGGAAGGTTTCTCTTCGCGCGAGTTTTATTTTTCGAGACAATCTATTTTCAAAGGTTTTTCGGAGAACATTTTTGCGTTAAGTTATTTGTGGCACGAGCAGAATTTTTTGACCGTCTCGTATAAACTCGCGGACAGCCTTAGGTAAGTTTCTTCAATTCTACAGACTGACGTATATACATCGACGATCGAAGAAAGATTTCGCGTAAATCAACGGCTCGCATGAATCTGACTTTCGTTCGATATTTATTCGTTTGCGATGATCAACAGAAAAGATTAATATATGTAGGAGAAAACTTAGAGCAAAAATGTCATTTGAAACTAAAGACTGTTGTATATATACTTCGGCATCTTACTAAAGTTCTTTTTTTATTATTTAATTTATACTTCATAATTTGTCCAACCGGACATTTGGCAAATTTTTCTAAGTTAATTGCTAAGCAACATGTGGATGGCTACCCCCAGCGGGATATCATCTTCTAGCTTGGCCATTTTATTTCTTTAGTGAGGTCAATTGACTGTTTTCTTTTTAGTCTTCTCTTATTAAAGCGAATCACAGTCCGGCGACCGATTTTGTGTTTCGGTTTATTTAAAAAACCGTCCCATCTGTTACGAAGCAAACTAAATTACGCGATACTTGGAAGATATTTGAAAAATCATTGTGTACCGATATCCAATGTGCTGCGTACTGTCCTCGCTCAACGAAGAATGCAAAATTACGTTCTACAATTCCTATAAAGCGTGTTCAATTGCCAAACGGAAAAGCTGTTTAGCCGAAAGACAACTGTACAATAGCGTTGATGTGGACATTTTTTACAATTAGTGTAATTATGAACGGCAACTATAATCCTTTAACGAGGCTAATTGAAAAGAGTCGAACGACCGTCATTAAGCTCCTTTATCGACAAATAGGATCAACTACCGATCCATTCGACGTAGCAATTTCCCTTAATGTCGTAAAAGCGACGGTTGAAAAATTTCGACGATACGTTCGCTATCCTTCGGATCATCGATTCAACGTATCGAGAGTGCACCAACGAGCGTGTCCTTCGTTCGAAATAGTTACGTAACGTTACGTCATCGCGAGAGATGATAATGCGGCGAAACGCTTCAGTAACACGCGAGCGCGTACGGCGTACACGCAACCGCTATGCATTTCCTGCCTTTTCTTAACGCCACACATAGTAGGAATTTAATTATTGCAGCAACCCCCTGAAGAGCACGAAGAATTCTCTTTCTAGTGGAATATTTTGAAAAGCGACGAAGGAATATTAAAGTCTCTCTTACGTTTACAAAACAGCGCGAAGATAATCGTCGACAAATCTTATCTGTCTTTCCGCTTTATTTCGCGGATTTTTCAAACGACCCGGACTCGGCATTGAACCGCGTATAAAAAAGGAGAGCGGTTGAAAGCCGCGCAAAAGGAAATAAGGTAAATGAGAAGAGCGTACGACGCGGCGTGGCATGGCATGGCAGAAAGAAAGAAAGAAAGAAAGAAAGAAAGAGATGAGATCGATGCGTGGGTTTCCCACGACCCAATTTCAGTTTCGGCTTGTACACGCTGCCGGCTCGCCGCGTAATTAGCACGCAACGCGAAAGAAAGGAGGGAAAAAAGCTCGTCGACGAGGATGAAGATTATCCCCCGTCTACCTTGACTGCGGCGTCGATCGGCTTTCCAAGTACAAGGCAGCCGGCGAGTTATTCGGAGCGCAAGCTATCGGGGCAATTTACTTTCTCTTTCGTTTTTGCAGCGGCGCGGCGTCTTTGCGAGCTAGTCGAACGCGCAGCGTCTCTTTAATTAAAACGACAGCGGCGCGGATAAACCGTTTTTCGAGATCGGAAATTGGCCGAGCTGTGAAACGAGACGCTGCAGGTATTTCGCGACTGTGCCACACTTCCGCACGTGGCAATCTTATTAATCCTCGTGTCTGTGAGAATCACGTTCGAACTTTTTACTAATTTGCACCACGGCGAATAATTAATTGGTCTGATCTCATCGTCCCGGACAGCCGACGTACGTCTGCGTCGCAAATCCAAGCAGTTGCATTTTATCGTACGTCGATTAATATTAATATCGACTCGACACGAAGTAAGCGACTGAAACGGACAGAGAGAAACGAAAGAGTCCGCCACGGTTGTGAAATTCGTTAGCCTCTCTTCTTGTCTCTGTGACTAACCCAACCTAAACGAGCGAGTAAATTCCCCATTATTATACGCCGAGTCCCTTCGACCAAAGCCTCTCGTTTAGAAATCCAAGGTAGCGTCCGCAATTACCATGCAACAAATCCTCGACTGTATGTATACTGTGCCGTTTCTAGCGGTAGGTACGCCTACTCCGCTCTTCTTTCACCGTCATCCCTCTCCAGGCGCGTTTCCACGCGTTACAACTCCCTGTTACTTCCCTTCCGTTTACTTTCCGCTTGCATACCTGTTGCAATTGTACGCCAATTATCGACCCCTCGAGCATACTTATCTCTGCTTAACTTTCACGCGTTAAACGCGTTCGGTATCCTGAGCGGCGTGTACGAAAGCGATCACGAAAACGGGACAGTCACGACTGTTCGTTTCGTGTATTTCGATCGTATCGGAGGGAGAAAGACAGAGAAAATCGTGCGTCATTCCGCCGGTACCGGCGACGTTTCACTTTCGACTCTCGATGTACCGCTCCGAGCGGAACGGCTAAGCGGCGGCCTTGACTACGTCGTTTCGTGTCTCCCACTTCCAACGCTAGAGATATCACGCTCTCGTGTCCTTCGCGTACGTCTATACTCGCTGTAAGAGATACGGTAGCCGGGCGTTAAATGGTCAGGATTTTTTTTTTAACTTTCCGATCGAGTATCGGTATTTCTCGCCGGTAACGAAATTGGAAAAATTCACAAAGAGTGGAACTGACCAATTTGTCTTTGGAGGACGTCGGTTATTTCGTATGCTGTTCGCTGAAAATGAGAGATACGGCGAGATACGACGCTGCCTGAAAATTCCGATTTCCGAATTTCGATCGTACGGTTACTTATCGATTTTACGATCTCTTCGTATCTCTTCCATCGACGGTACGTACGGAAACCATCAACGACTATTGCTTCCAGGTTTGACCAAGCGTTCTAAGGCTTCTCGTATGAAAGTCCTACGGAACGTGGAGACAGAATGGCGCGGGGAGGTGAAACTTGGTGGATTGGATCGTAGAAAGTACACCGAGCCGGATGGCTCGTTGCTTTCGTGATTTTCCTCCGATTTTTTCTCTTCCTTCGTTTTCTCTTTCCTGTATTTCCTCCTTGACAGTTTCCTTGTTTTTCGATCGAATCGGTTGATTCTTCGATGATATCCTCGATAACTTGTTCAAGTTCGTGACGCTTTAGACTTTGAACAAATATAGGTTGGTTGTAATTTTACCGATTCAGTCCGTAGGAGAACTTTTTCAACACGACCACATCGATTTTATTATTTCACAAGGCTGTCTCGACACCTGATAGGCGAAGATAACGAGGAAAATTTGCCCTGTAATTTCCTAGAAAGTCGGGGTTTCTATCGATCAGCAGGTGTCAGTTGTCCAACCGTTCGATCTGCCGGTCTTCCCCGAGCAACTTATCTCGCCCTTACTTTTCCCCATTACATCGTAAACCTGGTAAATTGCAAGGCATTAACATCCAATGCTGTATCAAAATCATTTTCCATCAGTTTACGATCACACTCTGAACAATTGCCGGCCAACTTACGAAACAATCTAATATCGCGATAATCGACACGGCGATTAACGACTCGCGCAAAGTTCTACGCGAACAAAGATGGTAGTAACGGGTACACGATCGAAAATGACCACCAGTCCACCGATCTGGAGGAACGCGTGCACCAAAGTCCGTGGCGTGTTATCGTGGCATCTTTACGGCTGTTCTTGGAAAACTGTAATTTACAGCACGTCGTCCGCCGGGACATTACGGTACAACGATCGTACTGACCATCGTAGTGCCTACGGGATATAGGCTGGAAAAACATTATTTTACGTAATTGTAGAAGCATGAAATTCCACGAAAAGGCCGGCAAACGATTGGTTGTTACGACAGCCTCCTACAAGCCGCGTGATCGTACGTACGCAAAGACGTGCTTCTACGAAGAAAAAGAAAAGAAGGAAGGAAAAGAGGGACGATGGAAAGAGTTGGAAAACGAAACTTCTTCCGTTACGAAAGCTGCCTGTTCATCCACTAATCTCGTTGCGCTACGTTGCGCCTTACAACGTTACGTTGCGACGCAGTCTGACGATTCGTTGGGCTTTTTACTTTGTCACGAAGTCGTTTGTTTCAAATTACCGATTAATCCGTTATTTCTGTTCAAGCGATTCTTACTTCCAGGAAAATTCTATATCTTCTCTAAGGGTTAGTTTTCCTAGTCCTTAAAGCCATTGAGTATTGTTTAACTTCAAATCGGTTTGAATGGTCTCTCTAGCCTCGTAGCCTTTTCTAGGAACATGCCATGCACAGATGGTGCAGCGGGGTATAGACAAGCCAGTTTTCATAATTATACAAATGCCCATAGGTCCATGGTTTCGAGCATCTATTGTAAAGTAGCGCTGCCAGCCTCCAGACCTGGATTAGCATACACTGTACTTGTTTCTATTGTACATTCATCCACGCATTTCCTCTTTCTATTTCCGAGACAAACCTCAACAGTTTCGAATAATTTTACTCTTAGCTGAAATCATCTAGCGCTCGTCCTCCTTTTTTCAACATGTACGCGTTGAAGTATTTGAAATTCATCGTGTTGTTTACTTTCTAATCAAGATTACGGTTGTACAAGTTGTTACGAATTACCGATTACTGTAATAACGAAATGACTGGCGATTGTAAAGCGAACACTCGCGTTCGACGGTCTTTAGATAATTTAAATAATTTTAATAATTCAATTAATTAATTAGATAATAGTCACGTATGCACCAGAGATGGCACGAAACGCTACTTGTGAATCTCATGATTCGATCTCACGTTCGATCCCAATCACGAATGATTGTTCGCAGTAGCTTGCGATTTTTCTCGCGAAACCTGTATATCTTGTATCAAAGACATCGAACGAATGTTACAATTTTGAAATCGACAGGATGAATTAATATCGTAGTCCTTGGAATACCGATAACAATAATACCGGACGAAGAAAAGAAAACTGAATTATCTCCTATTTTGAATCTCGGAGGTACAAGGTAAATGTAGTTTATACGAGGGAAACGTAACGTAATTTTCAATTTATCTTACGTGCATATACTTTTATGCAAGTTATATCGAGGTAGTTTGTAAAAGATTAATCGTGTTATAAGAATAATTCAGAGAAGAATTACGATCACAGCGAGTAAATTCGCTCGAGATAAAAAAAAAGTCACGATCACGGCCGTGAATGAACGTAGATGACGACAGTGATCGTGATTCTGCGATCTTGCACGCGACGTTAACCAACGTCTTGCGGTTGTTGTTCGTGCGACGAGCTGAAAATTGCAATACGAGCGAACCTTGTGAATCGTAATTAATCTACGAATATGTATCATTCGTGTTTCAGATCCAGAAAACGGCGACCCAGCTCGAGTAATGACTCCGAGCGATCGTACAGCGGTTGGAGCGACAGAATACCCCACGGATGCGGCCGCGAGGGTTGTCGTACCAACGAGCGCGGCGATTGCATGGACGAATGCACCGCCGCTCTTGTCCTCATGTCGCTCTCATGTTCGCCACACAGCCCTCACAATCCCCTGCCACTGCACTGCCAACACAATTACGGTCAGTATCACGCTGCGAATAGCCTTCGTGTTCTAACGACATCGCAGATTTCGTTAGGTACAAAGTTTACATTAGAAACGAGCAAATTGCTAGATATCTGATAGAACGAATGAAATCTCGAAAACAATGTTTCTGTTCGAGATGAATTTGTTTCGATCGTAGAAAGCTGCATGCGGCTGTGTAGTATCGGCCATAATTATTTGAACGATGCACATTTTGTACTGTACTTTAGCCGTATTGCAGGGGCTAAGAATCGCTGCTGTTAACACATACGCTTTACACGTTTGATTTATTATGTGATACACGAATATACATGTACATATACACGTATACCGGTCATCTGTCTTTCTCCGCAATGTATTACTCTAAGTGTCTATGCAATTACTAGCGATCGAAATCGCATATCCGAGCTACATGATCGTAAATTCAAGCTTGCCATTATGTCTGACAGCGGTTCTATCTAATCTCAATTCCACACAGAGATTACACTCAATCGCATGTCAATTTGCAACGATCTATCAATTCAAGCATTTCTCCGACTCCGAACCTGCAAAATATATAACAAGATACAAGAGGTTTGTTCGCTTGTTTGTATCAAACATTTTATAACACCTCCTACAGTAGTTCTAAGATGTTTTTCAATACGATAGACGAGACACGAAGGTACGAAATATACTTACAGCCCTGTAATTTGTATAATCGCTATACAAATACTATAGTAAATTGGATATTTAATTTTGGAGATTGAAGCCTGTTCGAAGATTATGCAAACAAAATTCCCAAAAATTACACGCTAATCGAATCGGAGGTTGGATCATCTGCGAATAATCAACTCGCAAGCAAGTTGTTCAATCGAGATAAACTAACCGAGTAATTTTATGTTTTTCGCGAATAAGGTTCCTGGGGAGGTCGAGGTGGCGGAGGTGGTGGCATGGTCGTTGGCTCACCAGGAGTCGGTGGCACCTCGAATAGCAGCAGCAGCAGCAGCGGGGCTTCATGGCGTAGCGGCACCCCGAGTCCGCCTCTCAGCGACGAGGGGGCACCTACCACCGGTTCTCTGTGGCCGACATCCGCTCATCCTTCGCACAATCAACAACACTACCCTTACAACGCGTCTGGCTCGTCGTCGAGTAGCACCCCTGGCTCGACAACCACCCTGGACGAGGGTATAGTGCTCGATTACCTCGAGGAACAGCACCCACGCAAAAAGAAGGTAAATGGAATATCACGCGTACTCGTTTTATCGATCGATCGATAAATGGGCACGAGCGCTTTCGCTTATCTGATAAATTCAAGTGCACCGGATATATTCTGTTGCAATTCGTCAATCCGGCACACTGTCACAGCGCCGACGAACTTGGCCTTCGTGTGACTTAGACAATTATCTCGTCGTTTTATCGTCGAGAAGGTGAGTTCTTCCCTTTTTCCTTACGTAGCCGGATAATTTTTTGTTTCGTCGTCGCGGGATGACGTGTGGGTGATTAGTCACCTTTCGTCGTCGTGGATACATTGAGCTGCGAATCGAATATTTATTCGAAATCGAAGCTACTTGTAATATTTCTCATTTCTACCATATTATCGTCAATATCGACATTTACGGAGATATGTCTTTCTTTCTCGTCGCGTCAATAAACGAAAATTATATTGTCTTAAAGCACTATTACAAATATTCCATAAGAAACATCACACGATGACGCGAGTAAATCATACGTATCAGGCTAAATTATATGAAATTGCTATATCATTATCTGAAAATTGCTACGAGACCTATTAGCTACTTATTTTGCATATCGTTTAAATTTAATATAATCTTCGATTATACGGAATTAACGACACGCTTGAGTCAAAAAGTTACGATAATTTCTAATTAGGTGAAACGATTTAAGGATTAAGGATATCTGTATATTGAAAAATAGAAGAAAGAGGTAAAAAGGAAAATTAACATACATAATTTTCTCATCAATTCCGAATAAGTAGCAAACTCACTTACCGCGTCGCGTGTTTCTTTGCAATAGAAATAATAATTCGAAGAAGAAGCACTTATTGAAAGATTACGTTCTTAATCCCTGAACGACTCGTCCATAACGCTGGTAGCGAACACGTTAAACGATATTTTATTTAAATAATGCTCAACGTTGTCCCGCCTGGCTTGTCTTCGAAAGATTTCATTGGCCTTAATCCCGTTCGTCTGCCACTGTCAACGAAACCACGCTGCGTCGTTCTATCGAAGAAAAAGCGAATTCCGTGAAATGTAACTCTCGCGGGAACATCGATACTCGTAGTGTTCGGTCGCTTCGGACCGCGATGCTGGTTTTATCGTTTTCGTGAACCACGGACATTCTGTTGAAACTCAGCCGAGGGTTATCAGCATGCAACGAGGTTGGAACGCACGATTAATTCGCTCATAAGGCGTGGCAGATTTATCTCGCCGAACTTAGCCCCTTCCGCGTTTCACAGCTTACATTTAATTAACATCAACGAGACAAGATAAAGCTGTAGGTACTTGCATAATACATAACGCAGCTACTCGCGCGTGCGAGTATGCGTGATCCATGACCTCGAGATGATTTTCCAAAGCGAAACGCAACTCTTCTCTCGGTTAACTTTCTATCTCATGTTTCTGTAGAAACAAATAAAATCCTCGTGGAAAATTCATTCAGTTCGAAGGTTAATACTCTGTATATGAGCTAGAGATTCAAAGGTATAGTCGAACCTGCAATTAAAAACGAACAAACTCGATACACATTGTAAAAGTTCGTATTATCTGCCAATTTCTACAATTACATTTTTGAGACAAGATATATATATATATCGTTTTTGCTTTTCATATATCTGGAATCGAATAAAACGGGTTCCATAGATCAACGTCCATAACGTACACATTTGTGAAATTGTTTTTCATCGCTCATCGATAATCGAGAGCATCGATCGTCGAATAATTCGTCGAGAAAATTCGTTACATATCGCAATTGCTTTACAAGGATTGCTTATCTCTGGTGGATTATGCAGCATCTGTTTGCGACGTCTTTTACGGGGATCTCGAATGTTTATTGAACAGCTGCACTACGGCATAAAGCAAGTTATTATCGCTTTTCTGAAATAGCGATTGCGTTTTTGATGACGCGAGACATATGTGCTTCGAATGACTTGAACATATTTGTGAACAATTTTTATTCACTGTCTGTTTACATTTTCCCATGCAACAGAGCGAAATATCTCTGTAGAAGTTTCAAACGGATATCTAGATTTTGTTGTCTAACCTTTTGTTACGCAACTACGTGTCACGTATCATCGGTTATCTTAATAAACGGATACACGCTGTGACATGATTTTCCAATATCATCAATTTTTACGTTACTTGTCAGTGTCATCGAAGGAAGAATAGTTAAATAGAAGGTTTAGGTAAAGGACAACTAAGGTGATAGAATTCAAATAATATTCGAGAGGAGAAGAATAAAAGTTAGAAATGACTAAACACGAAAATATCGGGATTTCTTCCCGATTAGGTGACGACTAAACGAAAAATCGTTGGTCGATCAACCGCTTTTCTGTATCTTGCTTCGTTCTTTGGAATCGCGATCGACGCGTCGCACCGTTACGAAACGACGAAAGTCGCGTCGTTTTCACCGTGGCGTCAAAGGAAGGAAAGAGAAAGAAAAAGGAGGAAAGCACTGGGAACGTCTGAATGCAGAGCACGGCGGTAACGGTCTGGCCACGCTCGAACGATTGAGAATCTCGCGCTTAGATTTTCATTTAGATCCATCGCGGCCTCCACCTGCGATCTAACGATCGAATCGCACCGTTAACCCGCCGAACGATGCGGTCGAATTTTTACGAGTCGAGAATCCGGAAAGAGTCCCACTGGAATCGTTACATATCGTGAGAAACGCTTGATAGAAATATTTATGCAAATTTATCTATTCGTAGACAATCGTAAAGGAATAGAATTCGAATAAAATGTCGTTAATTCCTGAATTCCGTAACGCGCATCTTGCTTTTAATTTCTTGAATACACGTATATTTTGATTTTCCTATGTTATTTTTTTTTTTTTTTTTATTCGACGATCACAGGGAAACACGACAAATACACCTTTGTCGATCCTTTTACCTTAATGTCGCTTTACGAACAGAGGGGAATATCGTAATGTAAAATAACTAAAAATAAAAAGAATCTGATTCGTGATAGTAATCGGACTATCTATATCTTTGATCAACATTTTTAAATACTGATCAAATAAATTCCCAACCGCAAGTAATTTTCTACAGCTTACACTGTTAATAGATAAGATGAAAGACAAACGAGGAATTAATTCGACAAATTTAAGCAGAGATCAATTAATATACAAGTGACTCGTGGTAAGGATTTTTTGATATATTAAAATTGTGGATTATCAGCGAATTGAGATCATGATTGCTCTTTCGTTCGTAGAATAGGCAACGAAAGAACATTCGTACGCTTGCTCAGTTATTAATGTTGAGGTTATTAGATGTATATGAATACAAAGAAACGCGTGGATAAAATGTAAGGTAGAAGATATATAGATTTGAAATATTGAAGTGTAAATACAAGTCGCAATACGATTGAGCTGGTCCAGATCCGCGCGCTAGCGGTGTTACCCTATGACTGAAAACCTTAAAACCATCGTCGCCTGTCTACAGTTTATCGTTTGCCCTCGACTCAATCTTTTGTCTATACACTGTCGATGGCTTCAGTGCTTGAGAAGAGTAAAAGACCAGATGTAGAGTTTTCTTACAAGTGGTGACCAATTAACACTAGAGCTATCGATAGTTAACGCGAAGTTATTTTTACCAGAAACAGTCAAAACGACTGGTCTTCGATAAATACGTAACAATAGAATATTTTCCTATTTATTGATTTATCACTTTCTTACAGAAGGAATTCCACGTTACGTAGTGGATTTTTAATATTATTAATCCATCCGGGGCCATGATCCTTAAACGAGGCTTACCACATTTATAAAATTATAGAACCAGTCATTTCGTCTGGTGTGGTGTTTCAAGCGTTGCGATCTAGCGATCGATCCGGAATTTTCCTGATAACTGATATCATCGTATCGAACGATACGTAGTAAAAATTTGAAAAAGAAAAAAGACGTGTGGGGAGTTGTACAAAACGAGGAATCCGGTTAATTGAGGTTCGATAAACAGATCGCAGGAACCTTTTACGCTTTGACAAGTACCAGCCATTTTGACTAGCGTTGGTATAAGTAGCCTCGATACAAGATTATTTTCAGTTTGAATACGTAAAGAGAAAAGAAAATTCGTTATATTATTCTTTTAGTTATCGTTGCGAAAGTCATTATTATATCATTGTGGGAAAAAAGATATAACATAAAGTAGGAATTTTAAAATAAGATTGTAAAACCAATGAATTTGAATGGTGCGGTAGTTCTGTTAATGTTAAAAATGTTAATACCCCGCGGTTAGAACCTGAGAACACAACCAGCAAAATATTTAGCTAATTATCTATACGAATAATGACATAAATTTAGTATTGAATGGCTATAAAATTAATAACTGAAAAACGTAAATATTTGTATTATATATATATACACAACATATAACATAGATTCAAAGGAAGAACATACAGGATTACCGATTGGATGGGAATAAATTAAATCGCGATTAACATTTTTGATAAATGTTATCTGATATTAAAATTCAAGATTTTTCCATTAACGAGCGTAGATTGTAGAAGCGTGCAAAACCGGGGGAAGTATGTGTCGGAATGCCGAGTGAACGGAATAGAGCGGATTAAATCCTGATCGTGATTCCGAGCGACGATATTTGATGAGGAAATTCGAATTCTCCGATTATTAAGAACAGGCACCGTGTACACGGAATGCTAACAAGGTTGAACGAAGAGAATGAAAAGAAGTAAAAGTAAAGAACTGTTTGATGTAACACGATATGTAGGTAATAACAAGACTAGGATTGAATATAGAATACCGATAGGCCAAACCTGTTTTGTTCGCTCGTCGTTAAAAAATCTTCACTTTCCTAAGTCTTATCTGCAGCGGAGGTTGCATCATTGTGGCGAAAAATGAACTTTTCGAAAATTTCCTATATCGCGGTCTATTATCGATTCGATGCTAACTTCTACTCGAAATATATCTTTGTCGTTTAAAGAATTACAACGAACGTTGTATCGAACATCCTTCATAGGTGTGCTTATATATATAGCTGTATAGTAACTAACGGTTGGCGAAAGAAACAGATGCATCGACTCGGGCGACTCAGTCCTTTGCCAAGTCCACGCCGATGACATAATCCTCGACCAAGAGCCAAGGATGTAAACACGCGCGGCGATTTTCGATAATTTCGTAAGATGGCTAACAAGTTGAACCTTGAGGTATTATCGCCGTGATCTAAACTTAGGCACGCGTCGTTACGCGGTTGCCGGCGGAAAATGGGTCCGACCGACGGGTCTGAAAATAACCGGGTCGAGCGTCGATTAAACGGAAAGACCTTTTGTCGCCTCTCTCGCCTTAACTCGATTTCTTCGTGGTTTTTCAGATTCGAGCGAAAGTAAGCCGCGACCCGATCGAGAATGGACCAGTCAACACCGCTATCTACGAAACCGAACAGGTGAGTCAGTCCTGTTTTCAGCTTTCGTTTCTTCCTACGCGATATCGACGCTCCAAGTTTCCATCTAATCAGCGTTCAAATTTTTCTTCCATTACATTTTGCTACTTGGAGCCTTCTTCTACTCAGTTTTCACGTAACTTTCGCCTTGTTCGATTTAAATATCCAAAATCGTTTCTCTAGTACGCGAATCTCGGACAATTTCGCACTCGAAACTTTCTCTCATTCCACATTAATATTCAAAAGTATTCCTACGCCATCTCGTTATCTAAATCATTCCCTTACCCGCTTCTCTCTCTATCCAAACCCAGCAGCCAAACCTTCATCCGTCTCAATATTAATAAAAGAAGCTTCTTCCCACGCAATCTAAACACTCGGGACTCCCCTTACTTTCAACGAACGCTCACCGTCCACATCGCTCACATACCCTGACTGCCAAGCTGTTCAGCTTTCGATCACGTCCCGTCCTTTTACGAGGCCGTCTCGGCAAATGCCAAGAGGCCGATATATCTCTGCAATCACGGAGAGCGTTCGTAACCCAGTTAGCCGAAGGTTCCTGCTACTTTCACCGACCGCAAAGTCGACTTCTGTCCATTCAACTGGCCTCGGAGTAGGAGGAGGAACCGTCGACCTGGCCCAAGTACCGTTCGAGTTCGTTCGCGTGGCAGATCCGCGATCGAGCGCATAATTTTCGACTACTTTCACTGGCTACCACCTGTGGTGTATAGAAGTGTGCTTCTCCGGACCGCGCACCTGACCCAGTTGACCGACTCGAGAACAGAGATATCCGCGTAGTCGACGATCAAGGTCGTCGGGCTAGGCTTCTCCCTTCTCTACGACTAAGTTAGACTCGTGTTCGTTCCGACCATGTACCGTTCCCATATTGGCGTCCATGAGCAGGAAAGCTCTCGATGGAAGAGGTATAGGGGCAGGGGACGGCCAGGAAGTGCCGGTTGCAGTCGATCCGTGCAACTATTGCGACCATGTCACGATGTTCCTCCTCGTGCTCCCCTCGACCTCTACAAACGTCGACGACTATAGTTACTACAAGTCGATGCTTCGAGTACGAAACCGTTCCGGGTTTTGTTAGGTTGAATTTGTTTTCGGCATTGGATTTAGGATTCAGGTTTGATATCGAGCTTTTGTTAGGGCTTTAGGGTTAGGATAGTATGACGAGTGTGAAAATGGAATTCGCGATTGCCGTTGAGAAATGCAAGAGTTTGACGAACCGTCTATCGTGCGTTTCACGACTGGCAATTCTTTTAGTTGTACGATCCTCTTCGAAATTGCTTGAAAACGAGTAAGGCGAATTAGATTCGTTATTTTTAAGATGCGATGAAATTTACGAATTGTGTCGCCCAAATTATAATGCAGCAAGGACGATGACCATTTGTAACTGAACATCGAAAATAGACTTTCCAAATTCAAGCGTTAGTCTCAGTTCGTCCAGATTGAACGTCCAGATTCCAAAAGAAATATCTGAATAACTATTTTACGCTTGTTCAAAAATAATAATAATATACATATATATATATATATATATATATATATATATATATCATGTAATTCACGGAAGTATTTAAACATCTATAAAAGCTTTTCCTGGTATTCTCAGTGGCATATATTCTCCGTGGTATAGAGCTACTTCTAATTTATTCAAACGTTGCATTGTGTGTGGAAAGGATATCACTGGGGACACTGTGTATCTGTTTGCCTGGAAATCATTCGCTCTAATCACGTTCGCCGTGATGGCGCTAATGTCTCGACAGATAACGATTGCATGACATTGACGTTATCGCGGAGCATCGGACCATAATCTTGCACATTTCGTCGACATTTATTCGCAGAACGAGCCACAGGAAACAGAAATAGAAGAGACGCAAGATCCGCGGCTCGTTAGGACGACGTAGATAATCATGCATCCTGATAATTTAGAAATACGACTCTGATTAACGATTCGATGAGAATATAAAAGTGCGAAGAATAAACCGCGCCAGAGTACCCGTATCACCAACAATTTCATTTTTCTCGACTATCTTTAGAAAAAACCGAAATAATCTCCGTAATCGCATCATTCTCTATCTAAGCCAAACACGCTTCATTCACACCATCCAACGTCCCTCGACTCAGCATCCCTCGTCAAACTCTTCCAAGAACGTCTCTATCCTACCATATCTCGCAATTCCATGTCCTGCTCCGCAATTCCTACGCCGGAGGTCTAAAAGCTATTCCAGTCGCCATGCTCCACGAATAACTTTCATTCACCTTACCACGCTCACTCGTTCATCGATCGTTCTGCCTGCCTCTTTTCTCGATATCCGCGGATACTTATTGCCAAAACTTTCGTGATTTCCATTTCACCGGATCAATTCCAATCCCGTGATAACACCACCCCCCCACCCCCATTCTCTGTATCGAAAAGGGTGCGTCTGCGCGGACCAACATCGCCAACGCGACGCACGCCTCCGCATGGACCTAGATCTCGGCGAGGCAGCGAGAACCGGCGCCGGCATTGCACCGCGTTGCAGTGCACACCGCGTGACGTCACTGACGGCACGTGCCTCTCCTCCCGCCGCACCCCTCCTCACCACCACCCGCTGCCAACGGCGTCGCAGCGGCGTGGGACGCGCGGAGGAGCGGGGTCAGGCGGGCGAGGGTGGGGGAAGGTAGTTAAGGTCACCGTGGCCCTGACTGCACGCGCGCGAAACAATATCCGTGTGCAGGCCGAATGCAACTGTGTGCGCGCTCCTGCTCTCGCGGTCACGTGAGCGCGCGCGCGCGCGCGCATCGACGCATAGAGCGCACCGGTGGAAGATTTATTTCTAGTTGCACGCTGCGGTTCCCTGTTCTTTCGCTACACGCTCTTTTTCTCTGATCGGACCACGACCACGACCGCTTAGAAAGAGGGAGGTCGCCGTTACACGTATTCCAAGCGAATTCGTGGCGTGCGATGGTCAAGGCCCGCGAGTCCCGACGGCCAACCTTCCTTCCTTTCCACCCACTCGCCGACCACCCTTTGGTTCCTAGACCGGCAGCGGTGGAGGGCCACGAAATGACCTAGAACCTAGAACGTTGCGCGTGGGCTTCGCTCGAGCCGCGCGTGCCACGCCGCTGCAACGTTTTTGGACGTTGAACGTTTCGACGTCGGAGACGGTGCGCGCCGATCCATCAACGATAGCGGTTGCATGAGAATCGTTTAACGGGCCATTGCACGATCCAAATGGACGTGCGTACGTAGACGATGATTGGTTTCTTGTGCTGGTTTTTTATACTGTTTTTACTGCTTTTACTGCTGAGTTTATACTGCGGCTCGAATGCGACACGGGACACAGTGTACCGGGTACAGCAGGATCTAACTCTGTTTCTCTACTCGGATTTCTACGACGCTAAATGGGTGTTACATTTGAAAACAGCGACCGCGAGGTTTCGCTGCTGAACCTTGATACCTGTTCGATGCCTCTGTGTACCGTTGCAATTAAAATTAAACCGTGGGACAGCGTTAACGTTCGACCGAAACGAAAGCGTAGGATGAACGTTCCACTCGATTCAATTCGTTTTAAAGAGCAAAAGGCCGGAGTAAGTTCATGTATATGCGTCGAACGGTATTCTGTTCACTTTTCATTGGAATTAAACGATCGTGCGCGTGATTCCACGCACGTAAACGCCTCTATCCCTTTACAGAATGCGCGCTGTGAACCCAGCAAGTTTCTATTGAACCATGGATTATCCTGGCGGATTACTTTCCCACCCATTTTTCTTTCAGTTATTTTCAAGCTTTCTGATATTCACGAATAAATATTAGTCTATTAGAATTTCGAAAGTTACATAAGTTACGAGTTCCTAGTATAATAACAATGACAATAATTTCCCTCTGATGGTATAGTATAGTAAAATACATATAGCAGCGTAATAAATTCTCATAAACGCTTAAATAACAATTCTCGTAATAACAAAGGGTTACGAAGATCATACGATATATAGACACGGTAGTTCGGAATTAACCTCTTCAAGTTTTCGCGATGTATGAGAATAGCAATTCACGGAGGATAGAGGAAATTTCAGTTGACGAGAATCGCAGACAGCTTGACGCAAAAATAGCAGCATATGCGACGTATCGTGGCCGTCGCGTATGACGTTAATTTCAGAGCCAAGCTGTTCGGCGAACGTGTCGTACGAGCGAGTATCCCCCCATAAATTCGACGCGTAGTTAGATTCGATAAGTCAGTGCCGTGGCTGATTCAAGGTCAACTGCATCTTCCCCGGTGAATCCAAAAATATATCTAACGCGACGAAATTACGTCGTTGCGCTAAGCTCGCTTCTCGCCTCGCAACGTTTGCCTGCAAAATCTCTCTAGAAAGCCCAACTCGCCTGTCGCTCAATTACGTAATTCCACCTGCCGTTTGCATAACTCGAGCAAAAGAAAAATTACGCGAATTCGCCTTTTGTATCGCGTTTCGCAACCAATGTCCCGGCGGAATGGTGTTGTTGCGAATATCGACGTTCAAAGACGATTCCGAACACTTCCGTCTCGTACGAACCCCATTCGATCCTCCGGTTAAGCGTTTACCAGACCAGAGAATTTGTATTTGCCGAAAAATGACAGAAATTAATGAACCTTCGATGGAACGAAGCGAATCGTAAATAAAAGTATATACCACCCTATTTGCGATTTGTATTTGAACCGATTTGCCACAAACTTGATTGACTAAAAATTTGATAGACGTACCCCAACGAACACGGATGTGGATGGCCCGATTCATTGCCAACGGCGTACATAGGTATGCGTGCATACGGCTGAAGCTCTGGGACGTCGGGTCGTATTGTGACACGTCCATCCGTCTTACGTAATAACATTGCGTAAACTTGACGTTCACCGTAATGTCTGTCGTACATATTTCCGCGCGCCCAGCAACAACGATGAGCCGATTAGAATCGCGCCCGACGTGTAATCGTACATTCTAATTCTCTTCCTTGCTTCGTTCCTTTTTCGAGCGCCATCAGTGTATCACATTATATAATAATATACGATACGACGTTGATTCCGCGATCACTTTTCTTCCAAATTTTTCTTTAATTTTACTCTTGTTCGTAGCAAGGAACCTAACTAGGGCAGGAGGTAGACGATATATTCTTTGTTTACGGGGAGAATGAAAGGAATTCGACATTGATTATAACGAACGTTTTCTTTGTAGCGCTTGATACATCGATTGTATATTTTGCGATCGTGTTAAGTAGAATCGTCGTAAATGTCTCATCGGAAGGATCGAAATTGCTTCGTCGCCGATGAAACGATTGCATCGAAGCGGATAAAAACGTAGTAATTCTTCCGCAGCGAACTTATACGCGGAACCGTGTAGAACGTTCTTGATTTTACAATAACAGTGGTGTTCGTAAACGTACGGGTATTCACCGAACGATTTTCTTCTTCTTAACGAATTACGCAATTAGTTACGTTCGTCTAAACGCTTGTTGTTTATTATTCGTTTTCAGCGAATGCAGGTATGAGGAAAGTGGCAGTTAAAGCTTTATCTAAGAACTAGAATCCAAGCTATTTAATCAATTTATTTTTCTTTTCAACTCTTTTGTTTTGTTTCCTTTGAATCTCGATTATTTCGCCAAACTTTGTATCTTCCGCTTTAATCTTTCGTGGCCAACTTTCATCGAGTTTGCAAGAACGTTCTATCGCTTTCGTACCGAATTCAAGTCGAAAGCTGGTCAAAGTGTAACAGGTAACGTTTTTAATGGGAACTTCCCTAATGCAAGATTACGATATAATTTGTTTGAAGTGATTCTACATTTTCGTATTACGAGTAATTATTTAAAATCTGAATGACTGTATCGCTAATATACACAAGGTGCTGACGTCGCGTGACATAAGTGTCGGCGACCATGACACCGACATTAGAAGCGACTAGGAAACACGCTCGATTCTCTTTTGTTTCAATGCTTTCGAGCTTCGACGAGCCATTCGATTCCTTCTATTGCATATTCTATCAGCTGCTTGAAAATACAACCACGTAAAACGAGTTCTGTATTGCATGATCGAAACGCTTGGACGACTTTTGCCTGTGCTACATATCCTCCGATATATCGTTTGCGATCGTCAAACGACTCACGGAGCCACGCGTTCAACGTTCTTAATGTCAACGTGTATTTAAAGCGATGCTAATGAATGATCGGTTCTAAAATTAGCAGGTTCAAAATTAGACGACGCGATTTGATTGTCGATCAGATTCCGCGTGTTAGATCGTTTCTATGTTTGGCACTTTACTCAGTTATATCACGCGGATAGTACTGTTAGACGCTGTATATGTTTGTGATTATAATGTTTCCTTTTAGATCCGATTAAAGATAATGTATTTTTGACTCGTGCACAAGGACAGATAGCATTGATTCGTTGAAAGATCTTCGTCTTTTTCGAAATAGTGTTTGGACACAGATTCTGAGTTATGCCACTGCATATGCGTTCATTTCGTGGGAGAATGTCGTTTCGACCTTCTTAAATTTCGACGTCGAGTCGATCGTCCTTCTGGTTTTTGTACAATTTGAATCATCGTGCGTGTAAAGTCATAGTTTGGATAAAGATGGGATGAAAATAGAGAGGAAAGGATCTTACGAGATCTGCAGGAAGCGATAGATCGTTGTAGAATTAGCTTAGATTTGTAAGCTTTCCAGGTAAAATATTTTAATCTAATTGTTCCGATAGATCGATAACGAACGACAAAAATAATAATATCGATTTTTAATGAAATTAATAACGACAGTCTATCGATCTAGATATGTTAATTTATGGTTGACGTTTATCTTTTTAATCGAAAGTTTTATCTGAGATAAAGTTAGTGCAATTAATATCGTGATTTTTACTTGAATTGAAAAACTTATATTGTTATAACTAGCGTACGTACGATCGTCTATTAACGATCAAAACAAACGAAAAAAACACGTTTTCCCTATATAATAATTATTTATGCGAGCAATTTAAATGTTTAATGATCTTCCGCTATACTCGTGTTAATTTATACTATTTAACTTCACGGTCTAATAGAGTATCCTAATCTCATAAATCACAAAACCAAACGCAAATTTTCTCATCCACCTCGATATAACGAGTGTGACACGATATGGAATATCGTAACACGATTGGAAAAAAGCATAGCTTTTATATCGTAGAAATCGATAATTTTATTTTTGTAGAATAAAATATAGTCGTGGCAATTTTGTGCCTAGAATAGATATCAAATATTTCTCATCTACCTTAATCGAAACTTATTATATTTCTGTTCCATTAAAACGGATAATTTTATTCTAAAATATTACGATAAAAATGCACTGGTTCTGATGATCACCGCGATGTATCGTTGATACACGACATAATCACTGAACACTTCAACTTCCATTTCCATGTTCTAGTATTTACCGGTCTGTTCGTTTTACCACTGAGACAAACACGAGTACTCGTATAAGCCGAGAAAGATCGGAACTCCCTTTCCAAGAAACAAACGCTCGTTGATAACGTAACGAGTACGTCACCGAATCAGATCTAACAGAGTACAATAGAAAATCCATAGATCGCTGATTTATCTTCTGACAGCGCATGGCATGCCAATCGGCTTCTCGATCGTCTCGAACCTAACGTCAGCGTTAGTTGCAAAGGAAGGAGGAATGCGAACGGCGAAGACACAATGCGTGCAAGTTTCTGGGAAGGCCGTGTGATGCCTATGTATATGTATATACAGTAGATCATCTCCTTGGAAACTATAGCTTGGTCGGCCTTGCGAGGTTTGACGTAGCGAGTTAATGAGCAAAAGAAGAAGTAGGGAGTGCCGCGTGCACGTGGTATATGTACCAAAGCATTAGAAAACTGGTAGCCGGCCGGGCCGGAAGGAACAAAAACGCCGCAACGTGACGTTATTTTCCATCGTGGAATTCATTTTAATCCTGCGTTGGCGCGTGAAACTCGGCGACTCGCTCCTTTCCGTACGCCAACCGTCTTTTCTTTCGTCGTCGCGCCTGCCTGACCAAGCGCCGACTTATACTACTCGAACTCGTTTCGCTTCCCGTTAAGAACAGCCCGACCCAATTATTTACTTAGGCGCAAAGAAAGACAGCGTTTATACGTCTAATAACCAATCTGTGACAAATTGACATAGTTTTGCGGCATTGCGATTCCCATTGCGCTTTGTACGCGAGTAATAAATATATTATTTGCTTTTCTTTTTACCACAGAGATATATGTATTTATTATATGAATTGTCATCTGTACGTAGCGAGGCATCTAATCGGTACGATTTACGTTTATCGAAAAACTCTATCAATTATATATCGTCGATCGATACGTACGTCTCTACGTGACGTGTTTCTTTCGTCGTTGAAGAAATGTTCGTAGATAGATGAAATCGTATCGATACGTTTAATAGGCGGGTTTGAAGTCGCTGGCATCCGTTTATTCCTTGTGAACTTGTCGAATGGTGAAAGATCAATAGTTACGAACAGATAAAATTTGTAAATTCGTTGAAGAGCAGTAAGATGAAGTCATAAGTTTTTTAATACTGCTAATACACCTAATAATTCTTATCAACATATTCAGTCAGACGTATCTGATTTTATGGTTCGTAATCTTTTATCAACATTAAAATTGCACGTTACATAATTGATTGTGTAAGAGTTACGATCTGCAATGAATCTTCTTACTAGTTTAGATAACTGGTATTTCATAACAGATACTTGGATGTAAAGGTTCGTCGGGATTTTCAAGAAATTTATACACATTTTACAAGACTTTCATACGCATATATCCTTCATAATCGTCGATATCATCGTCTTTACTAATTATATATTGCAAGTCTGAGATTTATGCGGGTCTACGTTATACGTACACCTGCGACAGGTCTTATCTTATTTCCTTATCACTCTACTATCGCTTTCTATTATTGTAGCATTTTTTCCCCATTCAGCTGCCTATTTATAGTAATTCTTTTCCCAGATTTTATTTCCATAGTACAAAACAAAAATTGCCATAGTTTATCATCATTTTACAAATGCTTCGATTTCCTTGATTTCGGTCAAATTGCAGAGTCTGGGTGAGGAAGTATTGGGAGAAAAAGAAAAAGATATTCAACGAATCTTTCAAGCGCCCTTCTACCTTCGCAATGTCAAGAAACAGAACTGTATAACATAAATCTACCGCAAGAATTGCCAAAAAATGCGTTAACGCAACGTTGACCTCTAGAACCCGCAAATCTATCTCTCGCCCTATCAACGAGTACTTATTACCATATTACTGAAAGGTTAATAGAACACCCTGTATAAACGAAAACATAAAGAACGCAAGTAAAGGCACGAGATTAACATTCGGGCCGCGAACGCGTCTAACCGGTCCCCTTCTTGACAGGTACGACTTTTACGCGTATGACAAACGATGTCACGTGTATGCAGGTGCGTACGTAGTTGGACTGGCAAGTCGATCGACTAACCAAAGAGGCCTCGGAATGGCTCTCCTCTCTCTCTTTTCTTCTACTTTGTGTCTCATTTCGCGAGGAGGACCTCGTTAAACATTTTCTGTCGAGGCAGCGAGAGGCAGAGACAAGTCAAGGCCGAAGCGCCGCACCATCGCGAATTTCAGCTGGTTACCGAACAGCTGGTCCCCTGGTGGGGATGAGATACGGTTCCGGCGAGTTGTCCTAGGTCCTGGCCTGGTGTTTTTTTACGCGCGCGCCGAACGTACGTGTCGGTCCGGCCCCGGGCTTCCTTAACGAGCGATCACGATACCCCACACCGATACGCCATCCCATTTGCCTCAACGACTCTTTCCCTTTGCCTTCGACTTTTGTCTATTTCCATAATACTTCGACTGCCACGCCGAAATCACATGTTTCGTTCGGGACTGCAGCTTGCAAAAGCTTAGTCAAACTAGCAAAAACTTAATCATCGAGATTAATCACCGACTAAATAATTTCCGGTTAAATATTATACTATTCGATAGGCAGGCCCGTAACAGCCCTACTACAGCGCAATTAGATTCGTTCATCCACCTCATCTCTCACCTTTCCTCTTTGTCTTTACGCTTCTCTCTCTTCTCTTCTGTCTTTCGTTGCGCTCGTTAACAAACCGTTTTGCATTAATCTTTCTATGCATGTTCAATGCACCAACTACTCGTTGCGTCGATCGTCTGTCTTTTATTCTATCGGCGTCGTTCATTTTTAACGAAGAAACTCCGGATCTTTTTCTTCGGAACAGGAACGACATACCTTTTGACGCTTTGACCGCCACACCAAAAATCACGTGTTTCGCCGAGGACGCCACGGGAGTATTTTTATTATTCAAAGCGTATAATGGCAAAATAATAATAAATTGATGATGTAAGACGACGTTCTTTCCCAATGCACCTTTCCCAATTCACGGGTGACCACCGTGGCGCCTTGCTAACAGTCGATAGCGACATATTATAACAAGGCTTCGTTCATTTCAACAAACCATTCGCATTCGTTGTTTCGTCGTAAGAAAAAGGTCCAGAGTACATTGTTGAAACGTGTAGAAGATACTAGCAAACGGTATTTGCTCATTCTATATATAACAGTAAGGTATGTGCACACTTTTAACTTCAATTATATCATTATAAAGCATCATTTACGATTATTTTCTAAGCTGTGTTTATAATAATATTCGTAGATTACCCCTCAAAGATATGGACGCAAACACCGTGCACCGTTAGATGCAAGATTTGTTCTCATTTTTTTTTTTATTCATGTTCCAATAAAAATGTTTAATTGTTCAATGGGGCATTTTTTACTTCAAAGTATCTTCTATTTATCGGTTACATTCAAAATGCCCCCACTGTCAATTTTCGTTCAATTTCTACAATCGGAAGAAGTTCAAGCGCTCCGATCACCAATGACCACCGTGGCGTCACAGGAGAAACCGTGGCCGGTGGTGTATGACGAACGTGGCAGTCAAAGTGTTAAACGAACGTCCGCGAAGCGAACGAAACGACGGGTTCGCGGATATTGGTATCGAAACGTTTCGATAAATTATCGCGTTATTTACTTCAGCGTAGAGATACTTTTACTCTATCGAACTACACTCGTCGAAAGATAGTTTCCCTTCGCGATCTTGTTGTAAACCTTGCCCAAGGAAAATATCACGTGTTTTTCTGTACGATCCGCGCCGGGACAGCTTCTTATCTTGTGCGGCGCGCGCGAAACGCGACATGATCGCGCGCAGGCGTGCTATCGATCGTTCCCGTGGACTCTACCTTGACCTCGAACGACGAAGGCGAGCAATTAAAGCTCTTAAGGGCCTTGGCTGGACGAATCGATCCGCCTGATTAACGCCACAGTGATCGATCCGAGGGAACGGCGGTTCATCGCGCTCCAATGTCGAACGGATCGGCTCTTGCATTCTTATTGACAGATAATCGAAAGAGCGGGCGACTGTGTTTTATGAAAAAGGTGCGGGTGCTGGAAATACGTTCGAAGGTTAGAACGGCTTTCGAGTGATTGAAATTTGAAATTCGAATGGAGGAGATTTTGGGGGAAATTAACGAAACCGTGCAAGTGTATGTTCCTGATCAGTGGTGATGCGTTAAGAAGCTTTGGTGTGCGTGGTGGGGCGTTTCTGTGAGATCGCTACCACGTGTATAATGCGTGATAACGTTCGCATAGATACATGTCACGTTGTATTACGCGTTATTAACGTACATTGGAAATATTCTGTTGAACGACGCATCTATGATCAAAAAGATTGCCTAATGAATTTGAAATTTCAAGTTTCACATCTTCAATTCGAATGTTCCAACTTGGAAGGTTTTATTTAAAATATCGTTTCGAAATTAAGATTACTTTGACACTATCGTTCAAGAATTCGAATTTCAAATCGCTGTCCGAATGTCGAATTTCAGATGTCAAGTATTAAGTCAATATCAAGCTCAATTTCGCACTTTAAAGGGGAAATTAAAAACCAGCCAAACCACGTCAAATTTCATAAAACGCTTCAAAGTTTCCCCTCGCGATATGCGCGAGCCGTGAACGAGCTTCGTCGAAGAGAACCAAGTACGGCAGGTTAACGATCCAATAAATACTTCCTTGACAAAAAGACTGCGCGAAATGCGTGACGCGCGGTCGCAGAAAATCGCGCGCGATTCCCAATCGTCAACGCGTTTTACGTAAGCGTACTTTCGACATCGATCGAATCGCAATCGGCCAACTTTCTCTCGTATCGATCTCGGGTCGGAAAGTCACATATCCAGCGAGGACTTGTTCGTCCGTGAAACGAACTTATGAAAGAGGAATGCTCGCGCGAAAGGGGAAAGTACGGCGACGACGATGGTTCGTGGCACGGGCAGAAATGCGTTTTCCCTTTTACTCGACGCCGCCGTCGTAGTCGGTTTACCTGCGTGAAATTTATCCACGAGCATTCGGTCGTTTTGCATTTCCTACTTGGCACACGTGCTAAAACGCTGTGCCTAATCCATTAATGCCATTAGCTTAAGATTTCTTATTAGCCTCTTTCCGATTTATATAATCGAATTCGATCTTTCGACATCGCGATTATGAAAATCTGGATGCACGAGTCCGCTTCGTACTTTAACATGCGCTAAACATCTAAATTATATATTCTCGCGTCGACAAAAACGATTTCAAACGGAGCAGAAGCGATCAGTGGATCAGCTATTTATGGAAAATACAATGGCTGAATAGAGTGGCTATCCCTGCGCTACAAAAAGGCATAGTTCCATATAGAAACACTTTCGCGATCTTGAAATCAAGGAAATTCCACACGAAGGCTGTATATAAATCAACTGTGTGCAAATTAGACCGATGGAAAAATACGAATTTACGATCTTAAGATATATAACGTTCCAAAGGTAAACTATAAGGCCTGATTTTTTCTAGAATCTATGAATTTTTTAGACATTACGTACGTTCTTGTGTATTTTTAGCTACTTCAAAACGTAAAACATATAGGAAACATAGAGGAAATCGCTCATCTAAGGGTTAACTTAATGTCGTTGAACGTTCAGAATTCAAAGAAT
Source organism: Bombus haemorrhoidalis (assembly GCA_014825975.1). NCBI lineage: Eukaryota > Metazoa > Arthropoda > Insecta > Hymenoptera > Apidae > Bombus > Bombus haemorrhoidalis. Next base: position 13,782,197 of record CM026163.1, on the reverse strand, counting down.
GGGAATTTTCATGCAGTCGGAGGACAGGCGATTTCCTTAGAGCGCGACTAACTGTAAACTGGTCCTAAGACGGGCCGCGCCCAAAGAGTTGCTCAACTTCGGCAAGCCGAGGAGAACCGGTGTGTTTGGTACGCGGCAAGGCCGTTGACGGCGATAGAGAATCGATGGTTGTCACGCTTGGCAAGCAAAATCCGCAACCGTTGCGCTGCTTGGACAGCTGATCCACCGAGAAAGGATCAGAACGGCCAACCGATCGTTCGTCGTGCCAAGCATTCTCTTTTTTCGTTTCGATTTAGTCGCGGTTTACTTCGAACTAAACGCAGAGAGACGAAACGTTTCGAAACGTTTCTGTGTGGTCGAAGCATGCAGAACATCGAAAGCGAAATCGGTGATGCTAATGCACGCTCACTTGGATGCGAACGTAGAAAGAGAGTTTCCTGGCAAAGCTTGTGGTCGTTAAGATGATAATCTTCCCAATGTCGTCGACTGTATATATCCTTTAACCCTTAGTACACCTATGTCAAATGTGACTAGACATCAGTTTTGATCTCGGGAACTCCTTTATCGAGTCTCACTCGTTATGAAACGTGAGAAAGAAAACCAGGATTGCGTCCTGGACGTTGTTTCAAGATATATCATACACTTAAAAATTAGAAAATGCAACAATAGCGTGAATAGAACTGCTATTTAAGTGAATTTTTGTTTCTTCCTTTATTTATTTAAATCGTCTTATTTTTTAGTTCGAGTAAATTTCAAAGAAAACACTTAAGAGCGTGTGCTGGTAACGAAATTGAAATAAAATTCGAAATGCAAATGGTCAAAGCTAGATAATTTGTCCGCCGAGAAAGATCGTTCTACGTCATATGAGATTGAAGGTATATTTAAATTTGTCAAACAAAGAGAGAAGAATATGGTGAATCTGTCTGGTTGGAGGACGCTGACGTTGACCAATGATGTTCCTCAATCTTTCGTGATTCCTCGAGCATCGAGTCGGAAGATTGAAAAAGAGTCGCCTATTAAATAAGGAAGAATTGCTCTCTAGAAATAACGATGAACTAAGGCTAAAATTGAACGGCATGATAAAGATGAATGAAGATTCGATGGTATCAAATAATAGAACTCGTGAACGAGTCGAACAGAATTATCGATTGCGTGTCATATTTGAAGAAAGAACGCGTCTTACCAATCAAATTGAAAAGTAACCATGGCCTAGGGTAATATTATCCACCAAATACGTTCACGTGTTCTTTCTCGTCGTTTGTTCAACGATTTTACGCCAGCCATTAACGAGCCATTATCACCTCTTCTAACGTTTCAGAACATGACCTTGGTTCCACTGCTTAATTCAGGTTTCTTTCATCTAGTCGACCATTAAAAACTGTCGCCAAGGAAAACGACGCTCTTTCAGCTTTTTACGCGATCCCAACTATTTTCTGCAAAATTCGGAGAATCGCATAATTATAGCTGACTTTAAGAAATTTATTGCACGATATGTATAGATGCAGAGGTGACGATCATAAATTAAAATATACTCGATAAACACATTTATCTACATGGAAATTCATGATAATCTTATCGCCAATCGCGTTACTCTTTGTCAGACTACCAAGTATCATTGACCTCATATATCGAAAAAAATATTTGTCTTTCATTATACTCGGGACCAACGAAAAACATTCGCAAGATATTAATTATCCGATTCATTGAATATAATTCGCGATTTTATTCAATTTGTTCTTGTTTATATTTACGCAGCTGATTTACAATACTGTTTACAAACTAACTGCAACATAATCTCCTGTCACGAATCAATGTGTCCATTCGAAAAAAGCTGATTGTGGAAACTTCCTTTTTTTTCTACATGTTCGTAGCAATATCTTTTCGACGTGCAATCAAATCTACTACATACTCGCAGCCTAAACAACAAATATTATTTACTGATAATGAACCGCATCGTTGGTCTTATCATCCACGAATTCGGGCGCAGAGATCATTCTTTCGCGATCTTGTTTTATTTGCAGAACGATTTGCAGCGCAACGCACAGACAAATACAGTTTAACAGGCAGACGTATAACCGAATTTTATTTTTACAAGTGGCGTGGCCCGGCGCGATTTACCTTGTGCAAGCCGATCAGACTTGTTTTTCGCGCCTGTTCCAAGAACCATGCGCAGTCTCGTTGCAATTATAGAAACGTGAACCGATGACCACGTGAATAATAGTTCCGCGAGCTATGCACTAAAAATGCACTAGAAATGTACTAAGAATGCTATGGCATGTTTGAACTGAACAGAGGATTTATTGTAAATGCTGGTTGCCAACAATTTCCGGCTAGATCGTAGTTCTCCGTTTCGATTTGAATTATTCGCGTTTCTTTTAATAAGACGCTCAATACGAAATTAGGTTTCAATTAGATTACTTTATTATCTAATGTTATAAAATAGAATTCTTCATTCTGTGTATTAAGTATGCACGGTATAATTGTGCAATAGGCTTTGAAAAACGTGTTATCTCGACAGCGCAACGATACCGCATTGTGGCCGGAAGCTTCTGCCAGCCACTGTATTTGCCAATTTTTATCAACGCAAAGTTTAAAGTGCAAACGGATTCTATAAACGTTGCTGTTTCCAATTTCTTTTTGTTTATTTTCTTATTCATATGTTTTCCTTTAACAAATTTAGATTTCCAGTATCTATATATAGTTCGACGTGACACGATAGTTAAACACTTGGGTTTGTGAATTTTTATCACAGATCGAGTACGAGATGAAGAGACTGTTGAATTTAAACAGTAAAATCGTTCTATTCCTGCTCTTTACAATTTCTCCGAACTGTTTTCGATCTGATAGCCCTAAAATCAGGAAATTTGTTAACACCGATTCGTAAAATTTTGTAACCGGGATTAACATGCTCCATAATGACGATGCTCCATAAATATTGATGAAAGAGAGTCCTTCAATGAGATTCATGCAACCAGACGAAAACTTACAAATAAGTTGTACAAATATCAACGGACATCGTCTGTATCCTCGTGAAATTAGGCATATGGATAGCTGTGAATCATCGAATGTAGCTAGACATTTCCACGGAAGAGAGCAAAATAATTGCGGTGAAGCGAGAAACTGTACGAAGGACGCTAAAAGTTTCGCTGCGCCGAATAAGACAGATCGCGACATCGATCGAATTTCCTGGTGTCGTATCGAGCGTACGTTTCATGACCTCAGATTGGATTTTGAACCTTTCTCGTCCGATAACGGCCGCGCAGACGAGCATTGTCGTCCAGTTTGGCAATAACAAGTGAGAGCCTGTCGCGATAAGAGCGCGAATAAATATTTCTCGTTGCGGTGCAAGCTGGCACTGGCCTTGAAAAAGCGTCCCTATCCGAACAATCGCCAACTGGCGCGAGTTCGAGGCGCAGTGAACGGTAACAACTCGTCGCTTGTCAGGCTGACAACCGCCTTAAAAGCGTAACGCGCGCCCGTTTGCTCGCCGTGATTCAATACGCGTATCTCTCGGCCAGAAAAATGTTCATACGTGACCAACCGAATGCGTTCCAACGCTCGTGCACGCTTGTACGCGGTCCACGGACCACGAGTATCTCTATCGTTAACGTTACTCGGCGTACAGCAATTAAGAATGAATTACGACGAGGCATGGTCGACGAAAACCATGTTTCCTACCCGTAGTAACGGTATCTACCAGTTTTGGCTGTTGGTTCGCAGCGATGCTTGTTCCTTAACGAAACGTAATTGTGTGGAATGTGGCCACGAAAAACGAGGTAGAAAGGAACAGCCGAACGGACACGCTGAGATTTCAGCGAGTTCACTGGTCGCTCGACTGAGGAATTCTTAAGCGTTCGCGGTTTCAGTGCAATGATACTCGTTCTGGCGAGAAAGCTGCGAGTTTCGGTTGTGTTTCAAAGTAAAGTCAGGAAATTAGGTTAGAACGTTTAATGCTTTATACGTGGAGTAGTTTCGCGACGATACGATTTCAAATTTATAAAAATAAACGTATAGTTTATAAGAATAGTAGAAACGGGGAAGCTTAATTGTAATGCAACATTTTTAAAAAATTGCAAAGAATTAGTCGTAGCGAAACTGTAACAATACTCTCGCTTTCTACGTCGCCTATTTACGCGATTAATTAAAGGAATTATCTTCGAAATATAATTTTATTGTGTATCGTATAAATCGTATAAATGATTAATGTCCTAATTACGATCTCAATTATTCCGTTGGCAACAGAGTATTAGCTTAGTTACTTTCGATCGAGCGAATCGGAACAATGCGAAAGTACAACAGAGCCAAACTAATTAAGATAATCATCGAGTTAATTAATCTTCGTTGGAAAGTAGAATCCCAAATTATTATGCTAATCCGCGCGGTGTTTCCCACATACGCGAAGAAAACAAACGCCGCGACCGGTATACCGCTAACGCAAAGTAGAGTCGGCCATGATTAATCAGCCTCGCCTCGTTTCTGTCTTGAATTCAGCTGCTCCGCGCGCAAACCAACAACGCGCGCGTATTTTTATCGCGGAAGCACGAACAAGGTAACCGGCGGATTTTTACAACATGGCTGGAATGTACCCCGTGTCAAAGTCAAAGTCAACGATAAGACGATAAGCATGGAGGGAATGACCGACAATTCGCGCGCACGTCGCTCGTCTTTATCCCATCTCGTTATCGTTTTCGTTTGCTCGTTATCTCGACCGCTTGCCGTCGGCTCGAGTTTGTCTACCCAAACGACGAAGTGACACAATCGATCAAGACTTGACGCAAGGAAGTACATACGTATCATGCCTGATGATTTGCCGCTACTTCGATGTGCTAGCGTCCTCTATCGTTTCGGGTAGACGCTGGTCAAAGACGCACGCCGTTCGGCGACGTAAACAACGCGACTGCGCATGCGCCGTACTTCCCCCCCCCCTGCGCTCTTGCTCTTGAGTCTTTCACTTTTTCCGTCCTACTTCCTTCGCATATTGTTCTCTGTTGCTCTTACGGGCCAAGCAACTGCCGTTTCACAGTGTTCTCGATGGTGGCGCTGACCTTCATAATGGCGACGATCTCACCGGTAAATCGAGATTTATCGTAAATTTTTCCAGAGAATCCCGATCGTTAAAGAAAAAAGAAAAAAAAAAAACAAACAAACAAACAGACAGATGTTGATAACGGAGCAAGGATGGATCCTGAAAATATTACTCTATTTGCGAATCGGTCTCTTTATACCATATTTCTCGTTGGCCAGGCGCACATTGTAAACAGTTGAATATCCTGATGCAGTTTCATCGTGACTCACGGATGTTCATCGCTCTCCTCCCTCCCTCTCACGTGCTAGGAACGATTCTCTTTCTGTGTTCCCTGTGTCGTCGACCTCTGTTCTTGCTTGGAAATTGCGCCGAATCTGCCGTTCCAGCGTGTTTCTGTGCCTCGCGCATTTTTTACCGCTCAAATTGCTACACATTGACAACGCCGAACAATGACAGACCTCAGGCTAACTTCTTGCTCTTTGTGCGCATCTATTATCGCCGATGCCGCTCCAAACACGCTTTAGTAAACAATAGCACGCTTTGACGCGCGCGTGTACGCAGCGTACAGACAATACACGAATTCAAAAGCAAAGGTAGAAAACGCTTAAACCTTTTCCAATATCCACTCGTTTCTGCCTATCCATTCGTAAAATAAAAGAAATTGATGTCAGAAAGCGCGTGAAACTTTGTACTGTTTTTCGTGCGCCATTGTGTCGTTTCCAGAGTTTTCAAACGACATTGTCTTATCGTGTCCCGCACTTACGCTAAAACTTTCTAATCTCGGTGCGTTCATATCGACGTAACTTGCGGGCCTAACTTCGACCATGATGAGGTACCCCATAACAAACCCATAGATTTCTCGTCACCCTGTATACTCCATGTTCGTGCGTAAAGCATTCGTGTGTTAAGAAGGGTCAACGTCCGACCCTCACCACACGCCACGGATCGACGCGCCAACACACAGAAGCCTGGTTTGTTTTGGTTTCCCGGGCATTACCCTTGCCTCCCCACTTCTTCGCAACTGACTCCTCTCTCTTTCTTTCTCCCTTTCTTATCCGTACCGACCGTATAGTCATCTCGTTCTTTCTCTTCCCGCGCGCACGATACGTCCGACGCTGGTGGAAGGTATATCGGCGTGTTGTACGGTGACGACGCGATCTCAAAATGGGAATTGACATCGAATTAGCGTGACGTCAACGAACGTACACGATGACTAGGTAATGCTACCCGACGATGAAATATCAGGAAAAGGAGACATATCTGTATATCGATGCATTTCATAAATTTGAGGTTCGAATGAATTAAGCATTGCTATACTTCGATAACTGGCTAGGAAAAGTAACGACGTAGTTGCTCCGAAACAAAACGAATAGATAAGGAACGGTACTAAATGCAAGTTATCGAAAGGTCGAAACAGTAAAGGATTGAAAGGAGGCACGGCGTTGTTTCCAAGGCAGTGAGCATGGCGAGTGTGACGCGCGGAGAAAGCGAGAGCTGCGTGGAAAGCAAGTTGTTGCGGTGCAAGTAGTTTCGGATCGATTTTCATATCCCGTGTCTCGTCGTGTTCGTTACGTTCACCTCGAACGTGGTGAACGTTTGATTCGCTGCTATCCCGCGGTGCACCTATACGTGTACGCTACTCCACGATATACGCACCAAGTACTCTCGTGATGGACGCGAAATAAACACGCGGCTGCACCACGAAGAGAGACCTTGCTTGGAATTTTCATTCGTGGAGGACGCTGTATGTATAATCGCATGCACGGTCCAATTATAAGCAATTCGTACGCCACGATACGAAACGGACGCTATGCGTGCGTGACATCAGCAAATGGATTCCAGAGGGCGTGCATGCTTGTGCGTGTGCACGATGCAGGGAAAGAAGAGAAGGAGAGGAGATCGTCGCGTAAACGAGCCTGAAGCCCTAGGGTAGATGGCCCCGGCGTGGTCCGATCCGAGCGTGCATCCCCATCTATCTATCTATACTGCCGGCAACATGGTATCGCGGCGCGCGATGCACCCACGGACAAGACCCACTCGCCTAGCGAACTCGGCAACCCTGCCAGCTTGCTTACTTATCCCTGGCTCACTGAAAAGACCGCCACACCATCCAGAGCAACACCGAAGAAGATCGTCTTTCTCTTCGACTGGCGAGATTTACATCTCTCTTTCTTCGACTCACGGTGCTCCTTTTGGATCATCTCGCCAATGGAACGGACCGTGACCAATTACATCGGTCGTATTGTGCACCGCGTTGCACTCGATGCAACCTGTTAACACAGCCTCGTGTGTATATATAGCGTATACTACCGCGTATTACCGTGCACGCTTTACAGACCACCGTTTCTTTTTTTGGAAATCAAACTGGTCGAACGATTATGTGATACAAAGATCGGAGGATATTTTAGAAAGTCTGTTTGCATCATATCTACATTAGGTGTATGCGTAGACGTAATGATACTACACGTTCATCGATATGAACAGCCTCTATTCGTAATTATTAACGAACGTAACTGAAAGTCGACGCGCGTAAGAGGGGAAAGAATCGACGCTGACTTCTTCGGTACGAGGCAAGGCAAGGCAAGACAAGGCAAGGCAAGGCAAGGCAAGGCAAGGCAAGGCAAGGCAAGGCAAAGCAAAGGGAAAACATTGCCTGCCAACCGGCATAGAAGGTCTGTGACCTCGGCGATGCCTATGCTATGCCGTGTATACGCCGCTGGCCGCGTGTACCGTTTCAGAGGTGATGTCACGAACAGAAAGGTCCTTGAAGAACCGAGAGCAGCTTTTCTCGAGCGATTCTTTTCCTGTTTTATGGAACTTTGAAAACCGAGATACACCGGCACAACACGTTTTCCGTCTGACTCATTCGATAAACGGAGGGGAGATTCGCGTCATCGAGCCTCAACCGCGTTCACAGTATTTTTTACGATGTCAATTTCTACGATGGAAAAAGTTTGCTCCCTTTTTCTAATGCGATATTAATGGCGAGTTTTAAACTCGTCAACTGTCGCGTCGGCCATTTATGCTTGACGGTATTGACTTTGAAGCTTTGTGTAACTGTAGGGGTTTCCAGCGTGTTGTTAAGGTTTAGTTTCCGAGTTAGTTCAGGGAAAAGTAACAATAGCGGTAAATGATAATTGCAACTGTGCTAGAGCAAATAATATTCTTTTTTGTAGAATCCACGCGATATATTTGTAACTAGAATTATTGTAAATCTGAAGTTAGACATCTTGGAAACGTGTAAAGATATTTTACGCGTAAATTTAATTTTTATCTTTCTGTATCCCTAATTTGTGAAATTAAAAGCATTTTACTTATCATCAATGACGATATCGTGAAATCTCTTTATCTGTCAACCTTCTATTGTACTACATGTGGCAATAAAATCTTGCAATGTTCACCGTATTAGATTTGTATCAAGAGTTACAATTTGTAAACCTGGCACAGACTCGTTGCAAATATATTTTTCGATTGTGCGATTATTAATTTACGAGTTTAATAGTTCCATTGTTAAGTGTCTTTGATACACGTGTACTTCTTGGCGTACAAGAAACGAGTCCTTGAGAAGTAACTGTCACGGAGATATATGTTGCTATGTTCTCTTATCGCCATTCGATTCCAATGCAAGTGTACTATATATCGTATCTGGCTACATTTGTCACTCTCCAGTAGTGTTATCTATATTCATATATGTATTATTTAATATTTAATTTTATAGAATCACACATGCAATATTAAGGGAAAGAGCGCGGAACCTTTATGCAAGATGTATATTTTATCGATTGAAATTTGTGGATCATCGATGACCCCCACGCACCGTGGAACATGGTTTTAATCGTCCAAAGCGTTCCTCAAAGTGTCGCCACTCGCGGCGTCCTTCGCTTTTAACCTTTCGTGATTTGAGTATGCCTGGAGGCGCAGCCAATGTCAGACACGAATCGTGTCGAAATTTTCATACACACTGTCATACACACATAAAACATCGTCCCTTTTCCACAGCGAACATTTGCATGCGAACATTCTCATGGATAACTTGTAGTAAAAGTCAAGCGTATTTCGTTAACATCTCAAGATGTAATTACGCAAGACAAATTAAGACGTATGCTCCGTCACGTTTTGCCAATCGTGGTATAATCTTGCTCGCGAACAATAAATCTCTTAATTTACATTCGAAACATTGTTTCTTACTACTACATTACTTCGAATGCGCATTACCGATAGTTCAAGCGTTTAATTAACAGATAAGACGCGCAAGGAAAGAAAGTTGGTAGTCGAATTATTGAAACCGAAATATTTATATACACGAAGTTTCGTGTCTTCGTAGATCATTCGTTTTCGGAATAATGGAACTGTTTCGATTTCGTATTCCTGACGTTATGTTTAACTAAATGCAGGAGAGATCGATATATTCAACGAACGTAGCTTTAGAATGTCTTCTATCATTATCTTTTTTTATTATTTACTGGACAAGTTGGAGTTCCTCTTTCTTCCTGGGTTTCGATAAAAGAGTGTATAGTAAATTGAAGTAGACAAGTATGAAACACAACGCGTGTAATTATTATTTATTCTGTGAAGAATTATTGATTTGGAATTTCATGCTGACAACCGTCTATCGTAAATTGCATGATTTAGAGATCCTTGAAGAATGTTAGGTAGCATATTTGGCTAATCGTAAGACGAACAAAATAATCGTAAAACCAATAACTTTATACCTACCGATTAAACACAAAACCCAACAAATTAAATAATCACCTCAACCTCTCGCGTAGCCGCGATTCTTACATTTGCCCGAAACCTAACCTCAAATTCTAGGCATAAAACGACACGTTGCACGACATAAAAAATTCCATATCTGCATCACCACGCGTGCTTGCATCGTCAATTTCCAATCGTCTCGCATCTCGAAACGGCCGACTCTCTGGAAAACAAAGCGGCATAATCATGATTTCGCGTCTGTTGCGTTGCGTGCGGCAGACAGAACCGCGTGAAACGGTTGAAAGGAGGATCGCGGCACGATCATAGCACGACCGCGTGGCCCGACCAAGCGGTGTATCGTTCCTGGATCAATAGCACGTGATCGCGCCGGTACTGAGCAGCCGGCCCGATATAAACAAAGAAACGTGGCGCGCAGCGTACGCGCCGACTGCCGCGCATCGATTTTCGCCCGTGCGCCACTGTGCTTCGCGCGATATACGTACGATTCACGCTACGCCGCTCTCGTCGACGGACCGTGAGACGTCGTTAGAGGACGTCTGAAATCCTTCGCCGAATATTTCGGCACTACGATCGAGGCTGTTCGAAAATCATATGAAATTAACACCGACTGAATTTGTCTGAAATTCGTGTTTCGCGAGTTGGTGAGTTTTGCTCGCAGATTCGACGTGGATTCAAATTTTGTCCAACTTTTGCATTTACAGCCGTATACATTTCTGAATTAATCGTGAAATTTAGCTTGGTTCGAACGTTTTCGAAACGTTATATTTTCGATATAGCGTGTTTGAGTTTCGAACGGATCTGCAACTCACTACTCCGAACAACTCCACGCAACAACGCTAATCGACGTGTTAATAAATTCTCTTCGCTCTAGATATCGAATTCTTTCTCTACGAGGAAGAAGATATGCGATGAATACTAAAAACGCTATCGCTTTAACGTTCAATCATCTTCATATTTAGCAATTCAACGTTCCTATCATCGGTCTAACATTCGAAACAATCACTGTTATTCCATCTTCTGACACAGTATTATGAACTATGTTAACGTAGAAACTAACAGATGATAAATCTATTCGGTCGTTTTGATTTCAGGCGAACGCAGCGATAGTGTTCAAATGCACTTGGCCAGGTTGCCTGGAAATCAAAGCAACTGTGGCGCTTATCGAGGAGCACGTGCGTCAATCACACTTGGGGTAAGTTCAAGCGTAGCACCGTAAGACGCAACAAGTCTCGTGAAAATCTAACGAGCTCTCGGCACACCGCGCTATATTTTATCGCGTCTGTTGCACGAACTCGTGTGCGCGCGACGATTAATCCTCGTTTCGTGTATATGGTCACAGGCTATCTGCAAGATCTATATCTATACTCTTTCGATTATTTATCTTTTCTTCTAACATCTTCGTCCAATTGCTATTAGAAAAGAGATACGATATCTTTCATCTTTTGATAAGCCATCTGTCTTATTTGTTAACTTGAAACAATCCTATACACGTCACATCTGCGCTACTTTCCAACTTACGTTGCCCAAACTTCAAACTGCCCGGTATCTATCGCCGCGAGTATAATTTTCCAAAGCCTTCGTCATCCAAGCATTAACCTTGAACCAAGCGATAAGATAAAACTACTGGACATGCCAGAATTCGTGAACATCGGGACGAGTAGATCGTTTTCGTCCACGCGCGATCAGATTGCGTATACGTTTCGTACGCGCTGATATAGGCGCGTTTAACGAGGATTACGCATATTTTTCAGGCCGAAAAAATCGAATGGTTACGATAATGAGGAAGACGACGATATCTCTGACCACGAGGAAGAATTTTATTATCAGGAGGTGGCGGTCGATCACATGAGCTCTCCGCCGACGATGTCACATCGAGACATGGCCAGGCCTCCGCACGAAGATCCGGAATACCAGAAGCAGCTCCGTTTGGAGGCCACTTCTGCCACTACCAGCACAGAAAGCGTGATGGTGGGCATCAGAGAACGGAACACTGCGTTCACCATTTCCCAATCGCCGGTACGTCGCGTTACATTCTTGTCGATTCGGACTTGGACACGTCTATTGTGGTAGTTCGAGCATGCTAATAAGTTCACGATCTCGTAATGAAGTAATTTCTGAGAAGCATGGTTTGACAGAATGAACGGTTGGTTCGTTTCCCAAAAGTCCGGAAACCGTGAAGAAAAGAAGTCCTCTCGTTTTAACACACGCCGTGTATTATCGATCAAGATTGCGTTAGCTGCTGAATCAGTAAATGCAAACGAGCTAAATAAACGTAGTCCAATCGTAGAAAGAATCAAATTACAAAAGGCCTTCCCCGTGCAATTTCTAAAATTTGATTTCTGTTTCCACAAAACAGGGTACACCGATCAAGCATATAAAGTTGTCGCCCCGGCCGTTCCAGGCGTATCAGCAGAACATGGGCCTGTTGACGGTGTCTACGGGCAAGATGCCGTCGTCGCCGCGGCGGATCCGCGGTGAGACGAAGAAGTGCCGCAAGGTCTACGGTATGGAGCATCGTGACCAATGGTGCACACAATGCAAATGGAAGAAGGCCTGCAGCCGTTTCGGCGACTAGGCCAAGCGGCCGCCCCGTTCGTATGTCCGCGGGCGGAGACCGTCGCCGAGCCGACCCCAGAGTTTGCCAATGCTACGTTAAACTTCTCGCCAACTGCCAGCAAACAACAATTGCAAATTTCCACAACAGTCGAACAGTTACAGACAGCCACGAGTTGTAACAAGTCAAGTTACGAATGGTCGTTGTCGTCGTCGTCGTCGTCGTCTTCATCATCATCATCATCATCAATTGTGACGTTGTTGTCGTCGCGACGATGGCGACCACTCGCTTGATACACGCGCGATGAAAGCGCGTTTTTCTCTCGCGTGGTTCGCGTTGTATCATGGTCACGGGACAGCGAAGACGTATCCTGCAGTATCGTCCACCATCTTCCAGAACCGTTCGACCGGATCCGTATATAAATAGATTCGAAAAAAAGAAAAAAAAAAAGAAAAAGAAAAAGGAGGCGCCGAAGATCGAAGAACGATCTCTGTGTGGTCTGTGATGTTCAGCGCGGCTAATATCGAGCAGCGAAACACCACTTCTTCCTGTTTTTTCTTCTTATTCTTCTCGCTAAACCCGTCGTGTTTCCTCGCCGTTCTCCTCGCTTCCCTCTTTTATGGAAACGAGGCGATGAGAGGAGCATGGGTCAAGAAAGATACGTCAATCCCATGACGGATGGCGGGTGGTTAGAAGGGCCGATCACGCGTTTGTTTACTACGTGGTAAAAAATGAATATAGAATCGTAGAGGAAAGAATCGTGTTTAACTTGTTCTAAAATACACAGACATACGTTGCGTTGTCGAGCGATGGTAGAGCGGAGAGAAGAAGAGAATCGAGTGTAACGAAAGGAAAAAAGAAATAGAAATAAAAGATCGTTGACCGATCGTCGAACGATATCTTATCGCTCTCGTCTAGCACTTGGCAAACTCCGTCAGGGTCTTTTTAGCCGTAATAAGGGGTTTTGATTAGTAGATAGCGAATAATTGGCGTACGGGACGAGGCGTCCTTAGACTGTCGCGCCCTCTCTGTCTCTCTTTCTCCATTCTTTCTCTTTGTTATCTCTATGTAGTCTTTTCTCTCTTCCTGTCTCTGATGGAATGTAAGAGGGCTCGGAACATGACCTCGCTTCCGGTTCGCCAAAAAACAAGAATTTTAAAAGAAAAAAAAGAATCTTTCCGTGATTCGTTAGGTAAAGAAAAAAAAAAAAAAAAAGAAAGAAAAGGGACACGCGACTCAAGAATCGTACGGATGAGCACGCGTGCCTCTGAAAATACTTGCTGGTTCCCGAACCGACTCTTAGGTCATTACAATAGGTCTTCCTTCATCCGACGAGAGCGTCTAGGCTCCATTTCCTCGTTGGGCTCTCTGGGCTTGCCTTCTCGAGGGATGTCGATGACCGTCACGTGATCCTCGCAGAAAAAGAGAGTCCCCGTGGGTCCGTGTGTCACGCGTGCGTGTCCCACGTCGTGGCCGTTCGATCGTTCGGCCGATTATTCGTCCGTTTGCCTCACGGTGGCCCCTCGCGTGCGCTAGCATACGCGTATTCGTCAACGAATATTGATCGCTGATCTTTAGAAATATTATCGAACGTACATTCGCGTGAGATCATTTCAGGTGGTCTTGGAATTGATGCGAGACGAAACAAACGAATATTCGAAATTAACGCGCATGCTGTCCAGGAAGACGATTGGGAACGAAATCTTTTTAAAGCAGGAATAGTTGCATCGAAATATTTAATCGGAAGAGGATAACGATCGCCTTGAAATTTTTTAATATTTATTCGATGAATATGTATGAAGGAATATATTTATTAAGATAATGAACGTTTCATTCTCGTTGCCCGAGACTGTTGCTTTTAAAATGTTCATAAATCCGCAAATTTATGATTCGTGGATTTTGTATTCGCTGCGAGTCATTTAAGTATATTGCCAATAAATGAATATTCACGCGGTTCGCTTCGTATCAATTTATCGACCGGTGTAAAAAATCTCGCGTTTCGTGGCTTTAGCTAAAACATGAAATATTCGTTTGCGAATGGCACGTTTCGTGGGGGGTCGATATAGTATAATTTCTCTATCATATGTAATATAGCGTGGGGGACGTACGCGACGCGCGTTCCGGACGAACGGAAGACCGTGAAAACAAATCGAATATTCGATTTGACCGATTGTTCTTCCTTGAAGGACGCAGGCGGGCATGTCTAGAACGAAGATTCGCCGCGAACCTACAGGCAATTGTGATATTTTTTCTCGAAATTTTATCGAATTAATTAGGCGAATCACCGTGGGCCGATACTACAAATTAGGCACGAATTTTATTCGGATGACGATGGGTCGACAAAAAGCGATGAAAATAATACGACGTGTCGATAAGGTAATGGTTTGAAAACGCAAGAAAAAGAAAGAAGGGCAAACGCGCGGAAGCAAAATTTTATACACCAATTGTTATACTGCCAGATTAAAAAGTAATTCAAACGAAACGAATAGAAAATTATACGAAAAAAGAAAAAAAAAAAACAAAAAAAGGAGGTATAAAAACGAAGGGAAACGATTACAATATCGTTTAGAGCTTCGTATACGAAAAAATACACACACGCGCACACACCACGAAAATATCATCGTGTGTGTCAGGCTCAGGCTGCTTGCTAGCCTCCTCTCGACGACCTAAGACCGTGTTCGCCGATAGAAGGAAAAACGAATAATAAGGATATGAAGCTGCATGTACGAAATTTCGGTATAGATAGATAGGCTTCGCAGTTGAATCGATCGATCGATTGTACCCTAGCAGCGAGATTCTCTTTGCAAGATCTTGCTTTCTGATTATATACATATGTGTATAAATGTGTATATATATGTAGATATGTATATATATATACATATATACATATATATACGTGTATGTAGAACAATGGAAAAAGATAAATGAAACATATAAAATTTGTGAGGCAGATTGTTAACGTTCAGCAACTTCTTTGTCCGTCTATCGCGGGACGCTTCTACTTTAAACCAACATCGTCAAATGTGCTCCCTTCTCGCTTTCGATCGTTCGCACGACTCGCGCGTAACTTATATACGAATCATCTTTTTCGGTTATCGAAAAAGACGATAATAGAATGAAGAGTAAAAAAGAAAAGGAAAAAAAAGGAACACATATAGAGAGAAAAAAGAAAGAAATCATTTGATTTCCATAAATTTTGCGACGTGATACACGGGTGAGCTCGTACGCGTCAAGTCTCTTGACAACGATATTATGTTCGCTTTTGAAGAGGTTGCTTCGAAACGTAGCGATAGATTTCGTTGTTGTCTCGTCGACTAATTTAAACTGATTCTTTGTCATTAGCTTATCCGTAATTATTGATATTATTAGGACCGTTGTTACTCGTTTCTGTTAGCGAGACTAGCGTCTCGTTCCTTTTTTTTTTTTTTTTTTTTTTCAACGAGCACCGAAACGAAAAAATTCAAAGGGTATTTCAAAGACTGTAGATATATATTTAACGTCCGTTCGTTTCTTTCCCTCTCTGTTTTAATTCGTATTTACGGAGAGGAGACTACTTCCATCGTATTAATCGATGCTCATTTTTCTAGTACAATTTAATCGCGCGACGATGTTTTTTCTCCTCACACACGAGTTTTATCTTTGTTTGCTCGCATAATTTTACGGTTTATGTCACTCTCGAATCGTGTATCGATATTTAATATATATATCTATATATAATAGTTATATGTATATTAACGTTGTAGGTATATACATATATATGCCCGTTTTAACACGTTAACGTTACTTGAGATTAAGAGATTCGTCGGGCGAATAAACATTAAAAAAAAGGGAAAAAAGAAAGAAAGAAAAGGGAGGAGAAGTGTCAATTACGGAGTTCTTTTTTGTGCAAAACCGTGTCAAATTCCGCGGAGAAAAAGAAGAATCACGAAATCAGACCAATTATATTATCGTGGCGATACATTACGTTTTCTCGCGACACACGCATACAGGCACATAGAATCATGTATTTCCGAACCAAAGACGCCGTCGTATCTCCGATCGTGTTTACCGAATTTCGATCGATCTGTGGAGTTCAGCATTCTCTTCGTCGAGAACAAGTCGCTTAAACACAGTTCGTCATTATTGTACCACGAGGATTGTATAAATCTTGTGAAATAGTTCTTCTATTTCTTTCTCTTCTCTTTTTAATACTAGATACATTATCTACGTACTTAGAAAAAATCTATTTTCTTTTGTTTCTTCGATCGGTTTGACCAGTAGCGAACACATAACAATACGAAGGCCGCGCGGTGAAAATACGACGGGTCCCATCTTCGTTAATTTTCTTGCTTTTAATTTGATCTTCTCAATATGAAGCAGTTTGAAGGATTCGCCTTTTGCAAACAGATGATAAATCCACAATGTTTCTATGAGAAACGAATAATATTAACTTAAAATGTCGTCGAAGACTACGATAAAGCACACTTTTGAACTCGAAAATTAAACGACGAGATAATTTTCATATAGAATCGATCGACGCTGTATCGAATTAGAAAATTCCTTTATAGAAAATACGGGAAATGCTATCGTGTTTTTCACCCGTGGCCTTCGTATCGAGTCCCAGTGAATTTCCTGAGAATAGAATTTCATAGACGAATTAGAACTGCATAAAGTATTAGTCGATGTCACTGTGCTCGATCGAACGCAAGAACTTACGCCCGCTGATCCTAGAAAAAAAGAAATGATCAAGATCATCGAATCGTTACGATTTTACAAAGGAAGATTTCGTAGGAACATTCCGAATGGAAAATGATTCCTCGTGAACTAGTTTGCAGAATGAACGTCAAGGAACAAATAAGTGAAGAAAAATAGGAAAGTCGCGAATTGAGTGCAAGCTTGCGTGAACAAACCGCGAGCGTGCATAGGATAGAAAGTAATTGCCGTCCAAATAGGTTCCTTCTTTTAAATCAAAATTACCGAACCAAAATGGTTTCTCGGCCGTACGATTTAAATCGGCATGCTTTTCCGGAAAACCACAGTAGAACGCCGAATAATGCTACGAATGCAAGGAACACAAGGGGTGGTTTGAAAAAGTGCAGCCCTTGATTATTGATCGTTAAAGAGAAATGGAAAAATATCGCAGGCAACGATATTGGAACATTATGTTGAAAATTTTGTAAAACTTCTGTTTTCTACAGAATATTTTTTCATTGCTATTAATAGTACAACATTGATATACGATGCGATTAAGAATTTTTTTACGCAAAACCTTAGACAAAAATCTTTTAACCCAAATTTTCTTTTTATAGACAAATATTGTGTATATTTAACACATTTTTACGTATGTTTAATGTGAAACAAGTGATTAAGTATTTGTTTCGTTAAGGCACTTTTAAGGCACAGCCTACACACGCTCTAATATCTTAATTTTTATTCAAATTTTAAGCAGCGATACCGATATTTTTTAGCACGTTACGTGAATGACGTTATTTTTCTTTTGTTTTTGGCATTGCTTTTATTTTGTATACATGTATAGAAAATACACGTATCACGCGGTCCCGCAATTTTTTCAAATTTATAGAAATTTTGATAGATGGATCTTTTACAACGAGCCAAGTATGTAGTATTATTCGGCACAAGTCAGACGAAATTTTAATTTCTCTCGTATCCGTGTAGAAGAAACGGAAACATAGTCCTAAACGAAAGAGCATCATCCAGAAAGGAAAAACTTGATTTTACCGTTATGCCTTTGAACAGAGAAAGGAGTTCGAACAAACTGACGCTGGATCATTTCTTGCGTGGAGAAGTGTCAGAAGCGAAAAGAGAATTTTGGCGGGAATTCAAATAAAGGCACTAACGTGGATACTCACAGTACAAGGTTAAACGATTGTGCCATCTGAAATGCCAAATATTCTCTGGTACTTTTATCTTAAAATAAAAATTCGAAGAAAAAAAAAAGTATAAAAAACAGAAAAAAAAACGAAAAAATAAGAAAGAATAACAAAGGTAAGTAGGTAGAAAAAAAAAAGCAAAAAAGATGGACATTTAACGCGAAAGAGAAACATTTAAACGCGATGAGAACGGAACGAGAACGAGAACTTAAAAGTTTCGTAACGGAAGCTTTACAGACTTAAAGATACCTCAGGTTTATTTCATATACGGAAACAACGGTGAGGCCGTTTTGATCGAAGCGAATGTGTTCCGGAAAAAAGCGGCACGACTCGTTTAAACGATAGACGCGTATCTTCGCGATCACCGTCTGTCGTACTGGTTGCCCTTCTCCCGTTTCGATCAAAGTGGCTAGCCGATAGGTACTGAAAATATATTTCATACGTATCTCCTCGCGAAGCAAACGTCAATATTACTTAGTCGAATTCGTTGCATCGAGTCGTGAACTCGATTCGTTATTATTGTAAAATATATGTAATCGCATTTAATAGATCGCCTGAAAACGTTCAAACGCCGGGGACGAAAACCTGGGCCCGATCATTTTCTCCCGACTATCCTCCAACGACAATATGAACGATTAGGAGAAAAAGAAAACGTCGTTTTCGCGTCTACAGTGTTGCCGGAATGGACGTACGTACGGTGATTCGATCGGACGACCGATTCCGATCGAATCGATGGATTTTCTTCGCACGATGCTCGCAATTCGTCTCTCGCGGACCGATGTATCGTTCAGATCTCGCGCAGTGACAGCTGAAATGGCCGTGTAAAAAGAGTCCCATCGCCCCGTTGGCAACACTGTACGGCCGCGATAGCCGAGCATAGTCCGCGCGCGTATTAACCGAACATTCGATCGATTCGACAAGCGAGCCAATTAGGGGCGATCAAAATCCTATATTGAATGACAGCAGAGACAGCGATCGCCCCGGATAATCAATCCATGGGCTCTGGTGTGTCCCAGCACGATCGCCGAGATTCGGATGGGAAAGAAACGACAAAAGTCGCAGAGAAATTAAATGGCCGGGATTATCATACCAAAACGATCTCATATCGATTTAATGAAATGCAATTTTTGATCGTGCGGTCGACCGGGGGCGCCGTTCACACACACAAACACGGTAAACTTATTACATTACATACACGCATGCTGGATATTAAAGCGGCAACATCTTCGCAAGTGCGAGGAAAATTCATTGCATGTACCTGTTTAATAAAATCGTCGCTGACCGACGCGGGGCAGAAGGCGAGGCGTATTTATAAATTGATTTCGAATCAATCAAAGCGGAATCCCTTTTGCCGCTGGCCGCCTTTTAGACAGCGTTTGCACTTGGTCGATCGCACAAAGCAAAGACATATTATTAATAGTATATTATATTATATTATATTATTATATTATATTATATATATTATTATATATTATATTATATTATAATTATAATTATATTATATTATATTATTACCATTATTAATTATTAATTTTTATTGATTATTATTATTTCCATCGTCATCGTCATTATCATCATTTCTAACGAAAAGAAAAAAAAAGAAAAAGAACAAGCTATTAATTAGCATCACTATCGGTAACGATCATATGAATGTCAGAGGAAAGGAAAAAGGAAAGGGAAGAAAAAGATGCGCGAGATTCTTATCGACGCGTTATAAGGAACTTGTTAGTATTATGCAATACTCCGTGCATCAATATGTATAACAATGGATTAGGCTATCCAGCTATCCAAGACGTATTATACAATTGACCACAAGATCCGAAAGAGGGCTGGCACGGCGTGCAACCAGCGACTCTTATCATATATTTACATCCGTATATCGCTGCAGAAGCTACTATTTATCGAGAGAAAAAAAAGAAAAAAAAAAGAAGAAAATATAGTGTCATAGGTTAACGTAAAAGCTGCTGTGATTATGTCACATTATACAACGCCTGAACGATTCGAACATATATCATCCGTGGAACGAATCGTAGATGGAATAAGAAAGATGGAACTTCATTGAAGTGTAAATTTTATTGTTCGACTCTCCCGGTAATAAACTAACCGGTAAAAAGAAGTCGCATTGACTTATTAATTCGTACTTTCCATACTTTCAACATTAAGTTGCTTCAATTTTTTTTTTCGTTCACACGTAGGTACATGCCATCACACGATACGTTTACATGAATAGTCGAGTGGCAAAAACAGAGTTATCGTGTTTATTAAAGTAAATTGTAACGCGTAAAAATCTATGCATCGATCGCGTAAACAGTGCAAAATACACATGTATGTATGTATAGTATTAAATAAATTATATTCTGGTGATCATTTTTCAAAAGTTTGAACTTTGTTTTTACGTGTTCTTAACAGTTCTTTTAATAAATAGTAAATTTAATAGTAAATTAAGAAAGAGAAATAACGAATGAAAATTATCGTATTATTAGGTTTTAATAATTTATTAGTAATTGAATGAATGAAAAAAATGAATAATTGATATTAGGTTTTAAAAATTTAATAACTGACATATATATATATATTTTTTTTTTTCTTTTTCAGTACACAGAGAGTATTGAAAAATTCAAAAATTTTTAATCGACGTTTTTTTTTTTTAGATTATTTTATCTATTAAGTAGCTTCGTTTCTATATCGGCAATAATAGAAACGATATATTGAAACATTTAGCTGTGTATTATTAATTTTAATATTGCATTGTGATAGTAATGTAAATAATTTAGTGACTAGAGTATCACTAATTCTTATTTCGACTGACTAAGGTCTTTCAATTATATACCGCATAATATTTATTTTGTTGCTCAAAAAGTATGCGTATATACATATATACATTTATAATGTATCAGAACGAGAAAAGAAGGCGAGTATACGTGTAGAGGGAAGTATCGTCGCCGTGTGCTTTTACTCGTGCCATAATGAGACATAATCGCAGCTTCGGACATTCACCCGGCCAAATAAAAGTTTTTAAGCCACTTTGTGAAATTCTTTTCGAAATTTAAAGGCGTGTATCCTTGATCGATCGAACTTTTAAAGTGATTCTGTCCAACGATCTTTCTGTATCCTAAGCATGATCGATATCTGCGATGTTAGATTATTAATTAATATACTAGATAGAAAAAAAGAATAAGAAATATTAAATCCTACAAAACTTTTCTCTAAGAATTTATTTAATTCCATAAATTTACTAGCAATTAACATTCTTTACATTAACAAAATTATATATATTTTATCCGAATAATGTTATAAAAATTTAATAAAATTTCAGGTTACTTCGTTGTACGTTAGGCATTGTACATAAAACGAAAAAATTAATAAAAGGGAAAGAAAATAAAATATGTATAATGGAAAGTGTTTAGAGATGATGCTTCGATGAATTTTCTACAAGCACAAATTAAGTATATATACCGATTCGAACAGGTCAATATCAGAGAGTACAGTGCCCCTAATCGATCAATCGACAGTCCATTGAAGTTTCATTCGTTTGTGCTTGCTGAAAATGCTGCTCTTAATTACTTGTCGCGACTGTATTTAATATTCCGTCGAACCCGTCACTATACCTACTCTTAATACACGAACACGCGCATACACGATCATAGAAACGTGTTTAGTAATTAACAAAAATCTTGAATACCATCTTTCTACTAATCGTAAACAGTTTCTTGGATTCGTAGTGCTGTATCGATAAAGTAGTTGCAGTAATCGTTAGCAATATTTATAGATATCTGAAGAAAGAAATTATAGGAGACGCAACGAAATTTTCGATATTATTAGACGTACTATAAAGTAAGAATCTGCAGTGTGATATGGATCGCTTTAGGAAAAGAAAACATAATCATTAATTATTGGTATTGGTATAGGATGAAGCTTTTTCTCGGCGTGTATCACGTAATCAGTGATATAACGAGATAGTGGTATATCTGTCGCTGGTAGCACTGGTAATGTATACAAGGTGATCTGTCAGAAATGACACACCTAATTATGCAAGTATTTCCTTTTCCATTGCAGATACGAAAAGATGTAGAAATCAAAATTTAGACATTTTTTGAGATAAATAACAATTTTTTTTTTTTTTTAGAAGTATCATATTATTTTACAAATTACACAGGTTTAACAATTTTTTTTTTTTTGTAGTACAGCCATAAATTCAAGATATTGTATTTCATAGCATACATGTGTCGAGTAACGACAGAACATAATTTTTACTTCTTACATTTTTTCGTATCTTTAACAGTGAAGAAAGTATTCTAATTTCTGATGTACTACCCTATGTAATTCATACATATTGTTCCAGGATATATAATGTTTTAAAAGGTTATGTTCGAGAATTTTTGTCCGCGTTCTTCGCGCGTCGAAGACCAAAAAAGCGTGGTTCATACGAAGGAACTAAGGCACATATTCAAGTGCAACAATTGCCAACGCGTTACTAATTAGATAATAGACGGCGGCGAATTTCATTTGTTTTATTAGATAATAAATATTAAGGTACGTAACATCGACGCGCGCCACGCATACGAAGACTCCTTTTACGCAAAGACTGTTTATCTTCGCGGTGCGTCCGCTGAGACTGTTTTGGTCTCCAACGTTGCACACGCGGGATTAGATAATAAAGCATATCAGGATCGGATTATCGGGTATCGAAAACTGGGCGTACAAGCGATACTCTGAAACGAATTGTCATCTTCGCGCAATAATTATGTTCGTTCGACACGATCGAGACGCGTTTCCAAAATAGTGAATATTATCGAAGAGAACATCGATCCGATACTGAGAATGCTCATAACTCGATCCGATTCAACGTACATACATGTTCGTTGCGATCAGCTGAGCGGATCGTAGATAACGATGTAGAAAGTACGTTGTCAAAGTGACTCCTGTGCTTGTATACTCCTACATACATACATACATACATACATACATATATAGAGGTATACACACGCTCGTCTTACGACGTTTTTTTTAAATAACACTACCCGATACTATTGTACAAATATTTAAACGCAAAACCATTTTTAAGAAATGTTCTCTACACACGGTCGTTCAATTTGAAGAATAATAAAACGAAGAAAAGAAATGAAGGCGACGATAATTCGTGAATCGTTCGGACGGTGAAAATATCGCACATAGATATTTGTTACGATAGCGAATTATCAGCGTCGCAACAAGTCGACCAATCCAACAATACACAGGGGTCAAAAACCTGTATTTGCAATACACTAATATAGCAATAGGTGTCCTGTGTTTTTATACACGCCCTCTTTCCGACGCGTGTCAACGAAATCTAGCACAAAGAACGAGAGACGAACAGCGGTGCATTGGCGTCGCTAAATCGCATCGCCCGATATGGCCTTTCATGCCTGCTGGAACACCTACGGCATGCATTGTTCGACGAATCGTTTTTGTTACCCGGGCTAAAGTAACCGATTGCACCGTGTGTTTCCGTCGATAATAAGCTCTACCGACGAATTATAACACACACTGGAAACACACGAACACGTTCGTTTCGATAATACAACTTTTTCTCTTGCAGCAACGGGCCTAACCCAAAATTACGGAACAATTGCGCGCGTGGCAAAATGTTACGCGCAGAACACCTCTTTTTTTGTCACTTTTGCAATCACCATGTGGTTATCGAAGCAATCACGAGTATAGAAAGCGAGTTACATTTCATACATCCAGTAACTTCATCGTTAACGTCGTCATTACCTCTCTATTCAGTAAACGTTTATTCGTGGACCTGTGTGAACAATGCAAGCTCGTTGCTTTACATACAAGTTCACGATGTATTTATTCAAGACACACGTTACGTATTAACGACTTAATATCTCGAGATGGATAAGAAAAACGATGAAGAATTTAAACAACAAGCTACAAAGTATTTTGACTTATTACCTAATCATTACATTTCGCTATTTCCAATTGAATTGAACCAATTAATTATGTATCGTTGTGTCTGTCTCTCGCTCACCTTCCCTCTATCTTCGTTTCCATTGACATTTCGAACACGCAATTTTGTGACAGGGTATAATCAAACCTCTAAACACAGTATCGTGAAGTTCGATTCTTTCGAATTCATAAAGTATTATATAACATCAATTTTACACTGGAATACCGTATTTTATACTTTAATTACGGATTTCGTATTTTCTTAATTTATGATTCAGGATGAAAAAATTACTTGGATACAATTGTTCCAATACCAAAAAAAGAAAAAAAAAAAACAAGGAAAGATTTCGGTTACTACATCAAGTACATACTGATTGGTTGTATAGACTGTACTACTTAATGTGTCTGTAACGAAATGGAAACAATCGATCCTTGAAAACATCGATAAAGATACTTTGCAGAAGCAAAATGATCGTAAAAACCGACATAGGTACGTTAAAAGAGCGCTTCAAACAGAAAAGCTGTATTTAAAATTGTATTCATATTGTATCGAACATAATGCAGTGATGGCAGTGAAAATGTATTTGCAAAGTAGGATTAAGCACAGATAAATAAAAAAAGGAATGACATTGTAAGGTTTGAAAAATGAAAATAAACATGTGTACTATAAGAAAAAACATAAATATTTAACGACAAATAAGAAATCTCAAGCTATCCATACGCTAGCCGAATATTGTATAAGCCTTTTGAGATCATTGTTATTATATATAGAAAGAATTAATATAAATGGTAGAAAGTAGTTAATCGATCGACGACGACGACGATGACGATGATAAAGAACGAGATAATAATATATTATAGTCATATACGACTAATATTATTAAACATTATATTTTATTAATTATTACGTATATATTATATATATATAATAATGATTAATTATTACCTATATTATATATATAAATATATACCAATTCAAAAAAATATATACATAGACATACCTATGTAAGTATTGTGTTATATAGAATATATGTTATTATGAATTCTTCTGCATTATTGTTTTCCATTATTTACACCTTCTACTCGTTACATAATATATATTACTTAAGAAATATCTAAGACGTTAGTGATCATTAAGTTATCTCAATGTAATTGAGAATAGTAAACATTAATGAGATATGCGATTAAAATGGCTTGTATCGCGTGAAAACATGTTTTACGTAAACGATTAAACAACTGCAAATCGGAAAATTACATTTAAAGAAACATGTTCCTTCGTCATAAATGCGCTCGTAACAAGTAAATGATTAAATGTGTTTCATTATAATTATAGCATTGTATACTTGTATATGACAATTGTATTTTAAAGGTAAGAAGAGAGTTAGAGAAGTATCTTTTAAAATAAAGGCTACATTTTTGATTTGAAAAGATATAGTTTTTATTGCTGCTTTCTATTTATTTATCGCTTATTTATCTGGCATTATAGGGTGTTGAAAATAAAATGAGGCAGAATAATAAACATAAAAGATGACACAACATCCTTCCTATATCGCAACAGTAATTTATCACATTCAAATAGTAAAATCTAAAATTTTTAACTAAAAGAGCGTTTTACTAATTTCCATTACTAACTACTTCGCAATCAATAGGAAAGAAAAGAAAGAATGGCAGAAAATTCTAGAGATACACGCGTTACAGTAGGCATGTTTACAACACAGTAGAGTGTTTACAACACTCTAATAAATGTTAATTTATGCCTTCATATTTGAATATACGCAAGACTAATAACGAAAGGTTGGAATCATGTTGCAAGCTGTTGACGTATGATCATCCTCCTCCTGTCTTTTTAACTGTATCAGGTGATTTGTATTTCCATGATCTTAGTGAAGGAATTGAGGACATTTTACAGATGCAACATTTCTTAAAGAAACGGAATCCTATATCAAACAACCAATGATCCAATGAGAAGACATAAGACTGCATTCGTTACAATAAATGAAACATTGCCAAATCTCTATGAGAAGGCATCAGATTATCTGTTAGTCAACCTGTCATCCATATTTGAATTCGTATTTATTCCGTCATTAACCAATAATCTGTGCAAAAAGAACTAACAATTTGTAATAGATATGGAAAAAAACTAAAATCAACTGTAATAAAGCGAAACAATAATCGTATTTAAATCTCAAAAAGAAATAATATAACCTATCAGTAACTTTAACAATCAAATACATAATCGAAAAAAATAAGGCAAGAAGATCATGGAAGGTTATTCTATTTTTTTTTTTTTTATAATAATAAATAAGTTTATTAAATGAGTAAATGAACACGTATTAATTAGACAAACCTGATAGCAGTACGTAAAGAATAACGGGATAGCAATGAGAATAGCAGGGGATACTACGTAATTAATAGGTCACACACTTCACACAAAATTATATGCTCTAACCGGATTTTACAGTACGATGTTCAATAGTCGAATAATATTCTGCGACAGAATTTTTGTCTGTAAATTTGATATTGGTAGGAGAATATTTAGCCGAACATCAAGTCGAGTGTGTTTAAATCAGCGAATTCATGTAAAATCTGCGTATACTGCGTCTATCGACAATAAAAGTACAATATTAAAAACCTGTAAATTAGAAATTGTATATTTCTATGATATTTATGTTTATCATTATATAGATTGAGTACACATATATTTATATGCAACTGGTACAGTAATTTGGGAGAAATTGCTACGTATTTAATTTTTTTCCATTTTAACATGTTCAGATCGCAGTCTTTGAAATTAAGAATACCTGTTTTAAATATGTATGCATATTTATATGGCTGTACATTGTACATATTTTATATGTATGTAATTACGTACACGTATACGAAGCAATACGTGTGTATCTCACACATGTAAATATCTATATCGCTGCGTAAGAAATGAAAGTTGCAGGTTGCAGGTTAGTAAACACTAACACTTTGAATGTACATCAGTTTTTTATATTATATGGAAGGAATATTGAGATACTACGAACAAAGTCAAGAACATAAGTAAAAGCAATTTGAATATTATTTAACAACAATAAAAATATTTAAATATCGTTTAACTGCTTTAGAATATTTCTACATTTTTCCTTATTAAGCATAAATTATGTTCTTAAGATAAAATTAAATGTCAAAATAAAGATATCGCGAACGAAAAGGATTCATTTTAATTCCGTATAAATATATCTATATAATTCTACAGAAAATACGATGTATGTAAGTACTGTCGAGAAATTATAACGAAATGTTGGATTTTAATAGTTGTCAGACTTGCACATACATACTTATTGTGGCACAGACACAAATTGTGATATGATACTGTCATGCATCTTATTTAACTGTAGAACATAATTTAAACGTACATTATATAAATTATTGTTGTTAGCTTCGCAGATAAGTGGCAGAAATGTGTTGGTACGTTGGTAATGATATTTCAGTATGTGAAAATTCATTGTATCGTAAAATGAAATCTGCTTAAGGTTATGCTATGATACAAGAGGGTTAAAATATTTTTATAAGCAATTAAATTTGTATCACTGTAAATAATAATTGGCACCGATACAAATTTTTCGAGTCATGGTTGATGAAGCAGTCACTCCAAATGTGTCGACATACGAGTATCGTATGGTGAACGCTGAAAATGCTCACAATACCTCTAGAGAAAGACGAATAAAAAAAAGAGTAATGTTTCCGGAAATGAGAATGATCAGTAGGATCGACTGGATTACAGTCGGTGTACTGTGTTTCGTTAATTTAATAAACTACATGGATCGTTTTACGGTCGCTGGTATGTATTTCGTTATAATATCTTAAAGGTTATGGTCATGCTTCAAAAAGTTATGTTGTACAAAGGTAATAAAAATTTACGTAAAGTTTGTTTTCAACGTTGCAGGAGTACTAACAGAGATAAAACATGATTTTAAAATCACTAATGATAAATCTGGGTTACTTCAAACCGCATTTATTTTAAGTTATATGGTGTTTGCACCCTTATTTGGATATTTGGGAGACCGTTACAATAGGAAGGTTATTATGAGTAGTGGCGTATTTCTATGGTGTTTAACAACATTTATTGGATCCTATATGAAGGTAATGTCAGGAATGTTATCAACAAAAATCAAAGAACTGTAATTATTTAATTAAAAAAAGAATCCTTATACTATATAGAATAAAATTATATTTCAGACATTTGGATGGTTTCTCTTATTCAGGGCACTTGTTGGGATAGGGGAGGCAAGTTACTCCACAATTGCTCCAACAATAATTAGTGATTTATTTGTAAAAGATGTGCGTTCTAAAATGCTCGCATTATTTTATTTTGCAATTCCTGTCGGAAGGTAAATTCAAATTTCAATACTAAAGTAATAAAGTAAGATAATTTTAATATACTTGATGTTAATTTTAAAGATAATTTAATTTTTAGTGGTTTAGGATATATAATAGGTGGTGAGGCAGCAAGAGCCACTGGTGCTTGGCAATGGGGTTTACGCATTACTCCATTATTAGGTGTAATAGCAATTATTTTATTGCTTGCAGTAGTAAGGGATCCTATTAGAGGAGAGAGAGAAGGTGGAGTTCACTTGTCAAATACTGCGTGGTCAAATGATATCAAGGCATTATTGAAAAAGTAAATATTAAAGCAAATATATAATCTGTGTTTTATATTGCTATTACTTTTTTATCTTCTAGTCGAAGTTTTATGCTTTCTACTGCTGGATTCACATGTGTGGCATTCGTTGCTGGTGCATTAGCTTGGTGGGCTCCGACATTTCTACAATTAGGATTTGCATTGCATCCTAATGGTCATAATATTGATCCAGATGAGTGTGTTTCTATTTTGTTTCTTATTTATTTAACCCAAGCTATTCTATTTGCAGAAATTATAGCTTCTAATTACTTTAACTATTTCAGTGTAGCATACAAATTTGGATTAATAGGAATGGTAGCTGGTTTAATAGGAGTGCCACTGGGTTCACTTCTAGCTCAAAAATTAAGAGTACGGTGGCAGCAAACTGATCCTCTGATATGTGCTATAGGACTTTTAATTAGTGTACCATTACTGTTCTTCGCGACTATAACTGCTAATACAGACTCTGTCGCATGTTATATACTCATATTCTTTGGACAATTATCATTAAACTTAAATTGGTCTATTGTAGCAGATATATTATTGGTACGGTCCTTGTATTTTTACGCTCTATGTATTTTGTAAATTAAATTCACTTTTCCAGTGATTGTTCTTTTGAAATCTTATAGTATGTAGTAATACCAACAAGAAGATCTACAGCAGAAGCTTTCCAGATACTTATTGCACATGCCTTTGGAGATGCAGGAAGTCCTTATCTTATTGGTTTGGTAAATATCTGTGCAAGTTTAAATAAATCAAATCGTGAATATACATTAAATTTTTATTTTATTAAATTATATATTTCATATTTGTTTATGTCACTATATTGTTAATTTTTGGCACATTTATTGATTGATTTCAGTTATCAGAAGGACTGAAAACAGTTCTTCTTTCAGACTTGAGTATAGACGGTCAAGTAAAAGACATAACAGACCAAGCTGACAATGCACTTCTTGAATTCCGCAGTTTGCAGTACGCTTTGTTTCTTACAATGTTTGTGGCAGTCATTGGCAGCTTATTTTTCTTCCTTACAGCATTGTACATACAAAAGGACAAAGCCTTAGTCGACCTTATGATCGCTGGTGAGTGAAACGGCGTTCATATATCTAAAATGAAACGAAATTCTGTCTTAGCACCATATTTGCATGTCCGTATGAAAATTGCTACTAATCAGCTTAACGTATGATGTACATATACATACATATACACAAGTAGGTACAAGTTTTATGATTTTTTTTTTTTGAAAAGTTTTTCATTGTCTTGTTTTGGGAGCATCTTTTGCAAGAATAATATGGACATTTTCAACCAAAAAATAATGCATTATTGCTTGTAGTATATTAGTTGCAAGATTTATGGATTATTTATGAAATAAATTACTAATTGATAATAATTTTTTAATACCAAGTAATAAGATTAAAGGCATATTTTTTATTACCCATTGATTTACATTCTATAGGGGAAAACGTTGCGTGAAGTTAGAATATTGTTTCTATTAAGAGCTGTCATTAAAAATTGTATCAGTCCTTTAAATTGCGAGTAAATATAGAAAAAAGGTAATAATCTAGATAATTATTTCTGCACAGTGCATGAATTGTTCTCACGCTTGGAGTTAAATGGACAGTTTTTGAGAAAAAAAGTAAGAAAATGTAATAACTTCATCTTTTTTAACACGTTAAGCGCCCGAAATTGTTAAACACAATGTAATTATAAAACCTGTCGCACATCTTACTATAAAAATATGTCCAAAATGTTTATCTACTTAATATTTTTGAAACTAAATTGCTGTATAGTTTAAGAAAATGGAGGGAAATAGCATGAAGTTGTCTTCTTGTTCTATAACTGTTCTTTTCCAGGAATCAGAAGCGCTTAACTTGTTAAAGTTGATAGTTTTTTAAAATAAATGTTTTTTGAAAGTATCGAACTTATGGATTTATTTTCATCAGAAGGTGACTGTTACAGGTGATTGTTAAATCGCCAATAAAAAAAAGCATATTTTCCTCTTTTGTTTATTTACTTTGATTATTAATACCATGGCACTTAATGTGTTAAAAGACATTGTTATCATCTTCATCTATATAGCACCATAAATAAACAAATATAATTTTGAATAAACATTTTGAATATTACTAAAGAGATTTGCTATTTAAGGTAACGTAAATTTATCCTATATGTTTTTATACTTTTAACATTTTAGTTCTTATATTTTATGTTTTGTTGTTTTATAATAAATAGTAAATCCTATATTAGAAAAATTAATGTAATATTCTTAGTGATGCACTCCGAAATACTTCGAATCACTTCGAATACATGTATACGTGTAGCGAAAGATTCAAGTTATTTCGAACATGATTTTATGCTTTAAAATCTTGAAAGAATCATAATACGTCTTGTATCTTAACATATTTTCACAATTTGCTAGGGACTGAATCCTTGAAATATGTATCAGTAAGTTGAAATTTATTTCATAAAGTTTCTATCTTATTTTATGTTCTGAAATTTCTAAAACTTATTAAAACTTTAAAGATTCCACATTTATAAAGCTTTAAGATTTAATATCTATTATGATTTTCAAGAGTTTTAAGAATTTAATTATGTTCGAAGTGATTCGAATTTCCAGGATATTAAGAAATTTCGAATCGCCTCGAAATTGTGAAACGCCTCAAATGCCTATTACTAAATATTTTAACAGGTCTAACGCGAAATCAATGTGAAGTTAATTTTATATAATATGGATACATCTTTCTTGCAGACAAGTATCTAGATTCTAAGAATAATGGACAAGCTGAATCAACATATTTATAAATGGCATCATTGGGCCTTTCCTGATAGAGTGCTGTAAATCTGGTACATAATTTATTTTCATGATTTCAAATTTTTTTCATTTAATACGATAATCAGTTTATTACGTTCAAAAGTTGTTACAACCTGCTGTTTGAAAAAGTTAGATTATAAATTTTATTCGCTATATTTAAATGATAAATAACAATGAATTCAAAGAATACTGTAATTATTAAAATTAATTTTTCTTTTTTTTTTTTTTTTTGAGATATTACAAATCAATCTTGTAGTAATCTAGTTTAAATTAATTATATCTTACATTTTCAATGGCCATTTGTATTTTGATTTAGATTATTAATAAAACATAAAAATTTGATCAATGTTGAACATTGAAATTGATTATCGAACTTATCTTCTCATTTATATTAATTTTTTTATGTCATAATTCTCTGACATTTTTCAATTATTTTGCTTAATTTTATTTTTCGACAAGGACTCCACTCTCATCTATCTATTTTTATTTTAATTCTATCATTGGTCTTTTATTTATGTTACATTTATGCTTTATGATATATTCATGTTTTAACAATTATTGGGAAATGTATGAATTTAACATTATAATCTTTGCATTATGTAAAAACTGATGAAGCTTGTCTGCTAAGAAAAGTTATTTTACAGTATATTGCATAATCAGATATGTATAAATGCGTCTTGTTACTTTTGCATGATAAACGGTTGCATGTAAGGTGCTGCTGGCAGTACCACCTGGCATCTAACATACTAACACTTATTGTTGTTTGTGTAATCACAATCATCAGATTATTGCGTATCATTTCAAGTTTAAATTATTATATTAATATTTTATGTCATATTCCATACTAATTGAAATTTATTGTTATTTGAGGAAGGATAAGGCAAATTTTCATTGAATTTTATATCAAATATGTTTCAGATCCTAACATAAAAATATATAAATAAATATTAAAGTAAATATCTAGAAATAACATTGAAAATATCTCGGTTTTATATTTGGCTTTAAATTCTATTTCAAGATGTATCTGTGTTTGAAACATTCTGATATTTGATGTTCGATTGAATTTATGGTTGGCCCTATATTTTCTTTAGCAACAGTATATTTAATGGATTACTTTGTTTGTTTTGCAATAATAAATAAGTAACAGTCACGAAGTATTATTTGTAGCTTTTATAAAACTAGAATAGATTAAAGCAACTATTTTTGTTCTAAAATTATTACAATATACAATGTTACACATGTTATTATAAATTAGCTTAGGGATAAAAATGAACATTGAAATACATTAAGATGATGTTAACAATATGATATTGTCAACTTTGAAGGAAAAAGGGATTACTTATTGTTAATACATATTTTCACAAACATATTTTGTTCTAGGTGCAAATACTTCAGATTCGATGTACATATGTAATGATGAAGTTGAAAATGAGGCACAAGATGATACGCAAAAACCGTGATGGTGAATGTTTTAAATATTTTCAGATTTATTGACTACAAGTAAATTATGTAATTTGACATTCGAGTATAACCATCGCAGCAACGAATATTTATTAAGTAGGGAGAAGTGTTCATTTGATCCATTTGAATGAGCAATTATTATATTGTGACCCAGCTGATGCAATGATAAAATATTTTCAATACAGAACCTATATACCAGAAAAAATTTTTATGAATTTCATTAGTTTGTACTTATACTCAGAGAGGCAGTTATGTTAATAATGTACAAAAATATTAAGCTTGGCGAAGATTATATTTAAATAGATTAAAAGCTATTTAACATATATATGTATTATAGTAATTTTTCATATTATATTTTTATAGTAACTTTCATCTAACACAAAAAACACAATGTTCTTGCGTAGTATGTAAAATAAATATTTATCGGTCGCGTCCTGTAACAAAATTAACATTTTGTTATTGAACATCTTTGTATTTGAAAAAATTAGTAACTCTGCTCTTACTAAATGTTAATAATCTCACAATTTACGTGCCTTACACGCACTCGAAATATGTCTAATAAAATTGTTCAATTTAAATAATTCTTGTAGCGAAGATATAATAAAATATATTGCGATAAGACATCTCTAAATAAATTACCTGATTAATATAATTTACTTAGTTTCAAAATAAAATATGCGTAAAATTATATTTAGAAATGATGATAGTATTTATTTTTTATTTTTAAAAACTGAAATAAAATAAAATATATCTTATTAAACAGTTACTTTGGTGTGTAAGATCATAAATAATACTTTTATAATTCCCGCTCTATTTAATCGTATATTTTTATTTATATTACATGTAATACTTCAATCTTTTCCGTTGTAATGACTATTTAAAAAATATAAAATATCCATTTTGTAATACTTTGTACATGAGTTTTATTTATAAGCTCATTTAGTTACTAAAAAATTACTTCAGGCTATGATCTCAAAAGAAATCGTTCTCTAGGTATTGCCTTAAATTAACTACGACTCCTCTAACTATAATTTCATTTTGAATAATGCAATACAATTAAGGCTCTTTGAAAAGCAATTGCATTACGATTTTTTAGAATGATTTTATCGCGAAAACAAAGTAGAGACTGTTGACAGTGTTAATATTTGGCAAAGATAAGCCATTCGTTGGAACCTCCTCTTGACAATGTAAAGTATGCATAACTAGTGTATGGAGCATCATTACCATCGTAATGTCTGCAAGCCTTAAAATTTTCAGAAGGAAGAAAATCTATCTTAATTTTCAAGCAACTGTGAATATAAAGGATTAAAATAATTTTGTGAAAAGAATTTAGCAACGCATAGAAGATCCGCGTGGCATTTTAGAATCTGTTGCATAGTACGATCACTATAGAACAAAAGATGTCAAAATTTATTAGGGCGCCACTATCGACGCATCGGAAGTTTTGAAAGTATACCAATCAAAATAGTAGAATTATTTCGCGGCACGTATATCGTTCAAGGGAATTCGGTGTTTCTTGAACAATTTCACGGACGAACTGTGTTTCGGAATTTATGCATCGGATCCTCCAAGACAGTAAAAGTTCTAAATAAAGATTAAAGGTCGTAGTAGTTTCTGGAAATATAACGCATTCCGGTATCACTTGTGGATAACGTGTATTAGTGTACAGTGTACAGAGGAGGACGCGAGAGAAGCTGATTGGCAGATTACGTTTCATAAACGACTGGAGTAGTCGGTCAATCAAGATCGGCAATTTTCAAATTTTGCCGGCGGTTAGTAGTTTCAGTGGAAATTGCTTACGGGCACAGGAAGGGTCGAGACGATTTCGCAGAAAGTGTCGCGAAATTGCTTAATATCGTTGATGTTGATCGTCGCGGAGATAGATCTTTCGAAGGACATTATCAAAGAACGTCCAATTGTTGTTTTCAGAAGAAAATCACCAGATTTACGTATAGTTCGTTTCAAAGGTATGATGTCAATTTCGTTTTATTATCTTTTTCGAAATTAATTTTTTTGACAATTTGGTTTGTAATTTGTGTGCATAATGTGATTGAATGACGCGTATAAAAGGTAATGGCAGTTAATTCAACAATGGTTATGTTCTATAGCAATGATTGTCTTTGAATATTTTAATTTTATTACATTTTTTCCAAAACATGATGTGATTCGAATAGATTATTTTTAATGACTTTGTACCTTCCAAAATTAGTTTAAGGTTTCGTGTAACAAAAATGACCTTTAGAACACGTCAACAAGTTGAAGGTTAAAACCTTGAATATTTGCGTAAGGAATGATGACACACAATGCATATATGCTTTTAAGCTTATTCTAGGTGTTATTATCACCTGTTCATAATTTTGATCTCCACGCAATTCAGATTAAATATTTTTTCCACGAATATTTCCTAAGAGGGACAAATATTTTATAAGAAAAATTTCACCCACTAATGAATTTTTATTTAAAGGTTAAGCTTTCTGCTTACATTACAAGTAATATCGCATTCCACATAATTGAACTATATCATGTAACTGTATAAACAGTAGCCAATTTAAATGTAAAATCTGAACGATTCATGCTTGACTTGTAAAGTTCTGTAAAATTGATCGTGCCTCGCTTAAATTTTGTACTCATTTGAACGTTCTATCGTTACGTCTTTAAGATTCTAGCTCATTACCTTCTGAGAACGAGGTGAAACTCGTACCCCATAAATCGAAAGTCTTCGAGTAAAAAGTCCCCTGTAAATTGTGCTTACCGTGGACGATCGTTAATTCAATTTCGCTGACTGTTTCCTTCGGTGGCGACGAATTCATGTGGAAAATGTCCTGTAATTCGTTCCCTAGCGCCATCATTTATTCTCTCGTACAAACAAGAACATTTATATTATACTTTCATCGTTCGAATAATAATATTACTCCTCGCGTAGTGATGATAATTATACCTATATTATTTAGCTTCCACGAAACATTAACCTATCAGTTACTTTTAAGACACGTATCTTTGGACCGAACAAGTTCTTCTCAATTATGTTATATGAAAGTTGTTTATCATATACCAGCCAGAAAATCAATAAAAGTGTATTTATCATATTTCGCGTATTGTTGTATTTATGTGTTGTACATATGTATCACACATATGTATTTATCATATTTATCATCGCGTTTTCAACGATCAAGACAGCGATCCAACGAAACGTCCTATCTGCAACGAACAATTATGAATCATCAATGTCTTGCGTCCCTGGAAACGTATTAAACTATTCCTGGATACCAAATGTCGGTCATCGCTGATATTTGGAACCGCGCACACCTGGAACAATAATTTCCTCTCGGAACCAGACTCATCATCGACAAACGTTGTTTTTCCGATTGTGTATCGGCCTTGTGTACGATTGCCGCGTCGGCAGTTGCCCTTAATTCTAAAATAACACTCGCCACCGCTCTCGAGGCAGGAAGACGGGTCGGTCGGTCGATCTGTTTTTTTATCGCCAGCCTTAAAGTGGCTGCCTACTATCCCGTTTAAACCTTATTCTCCGTTGCTCGGCATTGACGTAGACGGTAAAGCATTTCTAGGTCGTGCAAGCTCGAGCGCCTTTTCGCGCGTAATATCACTCGTCCTCTAGCTTGCTGCCACTCGTCGTTTATCTTGCGAAACTTTAACGACTCGTGGCCAACCGCCATACTCTTCCCTCCATTCTTCCCTTTTTACCTTTCTTTTTTTCCATTCCTTCCTTTTCACGTTGCAGCCATAACGGAGACCGTGGCCTGTCGCGCCATAACGCGGGTTATACTACTGAAACTTGGACTCTCCTGCCACAGAATGGGCCGTTTAATGGCGAGGAGAATGATCTTTCCTGCATTAGAAAAGGATACGCGTTTGCTTAGTGGATCGTGGGTTTGGGGAATAGGTGGAGCAGCTTCCTTTTCTAATTGTTAATGGATTTAACGTGGTGGAGATTGTAGCGTTACCACGTTTGGTTTATTATCTTACGTACGCTATAGGCCGTAAGTATTAGCACAGCAAGGGCTGACAATATATTTCTTTTTGAAAATCTACACCCTCTTACACACGCTAATTTGCTTACATGTTATAGACTTCTATTTTATAATTTTATGATTTTGTAGGAAATCGGATAATTAGTTGATCTGTAATCTGTGCGAAAGATGTTACAAATGAAATGTTTTCTTTACGCAATGTCAATGAGATCCATTGGAAGTAGTTCAGTCGAAGCAGTTCCACATTCTTGGGAAGTAATTCTCTTCTTATTGAACTTCTACTTGGATTGCTCGTTATCCAGATGTAACTGAGAACTAATTTAGATGTACTTTGGAAACATAGTCCAATATAGTTCTATGTAGTCCAAACCCGACTCGCTTCAGTTATACCTAATCTAGATCTGATTCATCTTACACAGGTTCAAATGTAGCCAACCTGCCTCTATCTGATTCTTGATACGTGCCATTCGAAATTGAATTTATACGGTTATAGCTACGTTATAAACACCTAACATCATTGATCGGAGTTTAACTTTAACGCCATAAATTACTTCATTCTATATGTGTACGTACGTTACGTTAGAAGGATATAATTCTGAGAAGTTAATTAATATTTGATGCGTATATCGTAGATCATTTTGATTTGTATGTCCTATGATGCGCGAGGGAATAACTTCGTGATATTAATTAAAGTTCAACTTAAACAGAACAAATTATTCCGTTTTTCATAGATTACAATAGAAGGAGAGATCTTAACAAATTATTTACATCTATTTGCAACTTTGTTCGCGTATTTTGAAGGATACAGGGAACGGTATCCTACAAAGGCAGAAAAAAAGGTAAAACAGCTGTAGTCTCTTAAAAGAAAATAAGTTTTTTAAAGGTTCCTTTATTCTCTAGGTTGAAAGAAGAATGAATGGTACTTTCTGAACTTTTGAAAAAGAATCCCAATTTAATATGTCGTTACTTTTCATTTTCACAAATATCAATAGCGCTCCAGCCGTATCAACATAATTACGCGCTTGGCTTCAACCCCGCTTGAAGTTTCTCTACAAACTTTCTCCCTTCTTCGATGTTTCTCGGTTCAAACGGTTCATAGTGGTAATGAAGTTACAAACTTTTTTGCAATGGACCCCGGTAGCTATCGATCGAGTAATTCTTCTTCCGAAGGAAACTTTTAAAGAAAACTGTTAGCAGTCACGTCTCACTATCGAGGAGATCGACGCCCAAAAAGGAACAGATTCGTTCAAATTGATCAACTTATTTAAGAACGAGTCAAGCTTGGATTCGTACACGTGGACTCGTACAAAGTTGAAATGAAATTGCTTAAATTCAAGTGACTGGAATAATCTGCTTTACAGTTGATCACACCACTCTACACGATGATTCTTATCTATATCGGTTTATAATAAAAACGGATCCATGGGCGGTCGTAAATTTCAAGTCGATCGTTCGATTTACGGTTTCTTACCGGGTCGTTTCGCGTTGTCAGGATATCGTTGAAACAATAAGGCCAGTGAGCTCTGCTAGAGAGGATAGAAATCTCGAGTTTCCTGGTATCGTTAAAGAAAATGATCCGTTCGTTGGATGTAAGAAAATTTCGAAAGAAGTTTTCTTCTCGAGATAGCGGAATTTATCGTTCAACGTTGGTTGAAAATCCCAGTTGCCTTGTTTCCTATAGTATTTACTGTTTGCTGTTGATTTTTGTTTGCTATAAAGCCGATATCTAAATACAGAAGTCATGAGGCCGATGGGGATTGATTTTCGCTGTTGGTATGTGATTCCATCGTTTGCATAATTGATATACTTTCGATGCTTGGATCGTGATTATGTAACGTTAGATTTACGTGTTATTTACGTATATTTGCTGATCGCTTTTTATAAAGAATCTACAATGGCAATTATTCTTTTTAGTAACAAATGGGACTATAAAAATGGCACCTGCGCGTATTTAGAAAAGAGCGTGTAAGAAGAAGTAATACTTTGTTGGAAATTTACGAAGATCAATATCAGATAAAACTGAGTTTCGATCATCCTTCCATTCTTTAAACGCCGTGGGTTTCATAGAAAAGGGTAGATGGAAAAGAGAATTATGTCGAGATAAAGTTTAAATAGTACAGAGTTTAGAGATTATAGAAGTAAGGTTTAAAGGATTGTGTTTCTTAATGCAATTTCACTTGAAAAATAAAGAAAACGGCTTACATGTTTCACGAGATAATAGAAAAATGACAGAAGAAAATTCCAGTGAAACTTAAACAACTGTTTCTTTCAGAAAAGATGATAAATTACTAACAAGACACATTCGTCTTACATCGTTCGAACACTTATAAATGGTAAACGTTAGGATTAATATTTCTGTTTTACGTGAAACGTTTCTAAATCAATGTTTCTACGATACATAAAATCTTGCCATTTTTAAACACCTATAAAACGAGTACGATAAATGGTTCCCATCTACTTTTTAATCAGAAACTTTAGAACATACTAATGGCGCTTCTTGCACAGATATAAAAAGGAAGCAGGCAAATCATAAAAAGAGTTGAATCTCGACAGCGAAGCTGAACGACACCAACATCTATACGACACGTTTTTACCATTTTTATTCCATGATTTCTCCCGCAGAATTACGTCTACGTTTCATGCTATGTTCTTTATGGACTGTATTAACGATACAATCAGCTTTAATTAACAATCACGCGTTAAAGCTTGTAACGAAAGCCTTCTATATCGGTACAACAATCCAATGCGTAATAAAGCAATGGGGCAATAAAGCGTAGATCGATCTTTCGAGTTTGTCCAAATCACAATCTAGTAGAATAATTCACATACTAAATTACATCGATTAGCTTAATTATTCTCATTTCGTTGGGAGACCTACACGGGACTGGCGAATCGTAGATTAGTATTTCTGTTGTTTGACATTGATTTAGGACACCTCCATTGTGCTTATCAGATACTATCCGCACTATCAAATATCTGGAATATACTGGAACAGCTCCGACGCTTTCATTTATACGTTATTTTTATTTAACATTATTGTTTACTATTTTTATATTTGAAGATGCTGTATGACTAAAAATGGACAAATTCAAAGTAGTTAGAAATAGAAGATAATGGAAGGACGTAACTGATGAAGACTTTGTACAAGTCAAATATAGCTATATTACATTTATATATAGCTAATATTATAGTTTTGACCATGTCGCGATATTTTACAAGGAGAATGTCCTTTTCTTGGCAGAAGAACGAAACCGCGGCATCCGTGAAACGTTTCTCTCCCGTTTCGACGGAAGTAGAGTCGTGATATGCGCGTTCATATGTTTGTTTTTTTATTTGTAAAAGCGGCATAAAATACGAATATCAAGTAAGATGTATTGCACTTTAACGGATTATTTCCGATAGGGTGGAAATATTTTAAAGGGCAGCAATAGGAAACATACAATCGTTAACAGAGCAAGTAGAAGTTACGCGTGAGTTATCGAGCGTTTAGATATTCTACGCGTTTAGAAAACAGCGACGCGACAAATTTAAAAGCGAGAATTTTCCTTGAGAAAGTTTCTTTTTGCACTAAATTTTATGTTAATTGAGCTTTCGTGCATAATTGAACGGCATTATTAACGATCAGTGAAGGTTAAAAAATACAAAGAATGTATGTGATAATCGCAAGAAATGCGACGAAAGGGGCGAGAGAGGACATTCTATTTCTTCGCATGAATATTTATCACGTCGATTATTACTATATGCAAAACTTCACGAGCATGTAAAGTAATGCTAATCGCAGTAAATGAGGTTTAAACAACAACATACGCACCGAAATGTTATTATCAGGTCGCGTAACTTGTGCAACAACGATAGCAACACGCTACGAAAGTATCGGCATGATCAGCCAACTAACGAGATCATTTGCGATCACGAAAGTAATTTCACGCCCTTTATTCGCCTACATCGAAATACCAAGCCTTCGTTTGAAGATTTTGATACTTTCATTTACCTCGTACACTTTCATATACATTCGACTGTTTCGGTCGAGTGACCGATTTTTTTGGGCACCTTATCGTATCTAAGCACCTATCCAATAGCACTTCACGTTATGTGCGTGACAGTGAATTGTGTTTAACTTTGTCTGACGCATAATAGAATTGTCGCACTTACAGCCTTGAAGAAGAAAATAGCTTCGAGAAATCTTTTTTGATTATGTTTCTTGATAGAAATGAATTTAAATTTATTCAAACACAATACAATCGTGAGAATATAACGGAGAAATATTTTTGTTGTAAGTTGTAACTTTTGTCAGATTTATTCTCAACCTTGTACTATAGATGCATGCAAATAATATTCATGTATGTGTCTGTTCGAGCGTAAAATAAAGTAGTGAATTTATTATTATATGAGCGTACAAAATTTGCTGTTTAATTATTCTAAGAACGCTACATTCTGTAGAATATTTTCTACGTAGAAACATTTCTCAAAAGTATATACACATTTAGCTGTTCTTCTGCGTGGTTTCTACATTTCTTTCTGAGGTAGTACGTGTCCGATATTTATTACAGATCCATAAATCTGTCGGTAGAAAGTAACTTACGAAGTATCTTTGTCCTAAATTCAAAAGCACTCAGAAGAATTACGAGGATAAGCGATGGAATTAGAACTAAAGTTTAGCGAGAATCTGAAGATTAAATTGCTAAATTAAAATTCATTTCTCGATTAAGAATCAGTTGCAACGATAAAACAAATTTTAATACGTGCACATAATTTATAATAGCTACCAGTTATTCTCGTAATTGAATAAAAATTCTAACGCGAATAAGTAACTTTATATGAATTTAATTCGAAGCTTGGTGCGTGCAGCTATGTTAAATAGTTACTTCAAGTATGTACGCGTAGGCTGTTACGTTTCGCAAGCGGATTACCTTGGACCGACGCGCGTTCCTTTTGCGAAACGTAAACTCACTCGGCCATTCGGAGAAAGTATGTGCACTCAGAAGCTTCATTTTCGTTTGGAAAGCTCGCCGCGCGTTGTTCTAGAAACTCTAGAACGATGATTAATTAATACGCTGGAAATCTCGGTAAATTAGCACCAAGTATCGGAATTAAGCAAACCTTAGCCAACGTAATAAATGATACTGCGTCCTCCAAAAATGATGAGACTAGACCGAGAATTTCAACCGAGTTGTTAATCACTCATTGTAATGGTCGATCCCGCTGCAAACACATTAACATTTTGTCTGCCACTTTGGTTATATATGACATCATTGGTCATTGGTCATTGGTCATTGGTGATCGGAGCGCTTGAACTTCTTATAATTGTAAAAATTGAATGAAAATTGACAGTTAGGACATTTTGAATGTAACCGATAAATAAAAGATACTTTGAAGTAAAAAGTGCCCCATTGAGCAATTAAACATTTTTATTAGAACATGAATAAAAAAAAAAAAATGAGAACAAATCTTGCATCTAACGGTGCACGGTGTTTGCGTCCATATCTTTGAGGGGTAATCTACGAATATTATTATAAACACAGCTTAGAAAATAATCGTAAATGATGCTTTATAATGATATAATTGAAGTTAAAAGTGTGCACATACCTTACTGTTATATATAGAACGAGCAAATACCGTTTGCTAGTATCTTCTACACGTTTCAACAATGTACTCTGGGCCTTTTTCTTACGACGAAACAACGAAAGCGAATGGTTTGTTGAAATGAACGAAGCCTTGTTATAATATGTCGCTATCGACTGTTAGCAAGGCACCACGGTGGTCACCCGTGACCACCAATAGGATAAACGGTGCATTGGGGAAGAACGTCGTCTTACATCATCAATTTATTATTATTTTGCCATTATACGCTTTGAATAATCAAAATACTCCCGTGGCGTCCTCGGCGAAACACGTGATTTTTGGTGCGGCGGTCAAAGCGTCAAAAGGTACGTCGTTCCTGTTCCGAAGAAAAAGATCCGGAGTTTCTTCGTTAAAAATGAACGACGCCGATAGAATAAAAGACAGACGATCGACGCAACGAGTAGTTGGTGCATTGAACATGCATAGAAAGATTAATGCAAAACGGTTTGTTAACGAGCCAACGAAAGATAGAAGAGAAGAGAGAGAAGCGTAAAAACAAAGAGGAAAGGTGAGAGATGAGGTGGATGAACGAATCTAATTACGCTGAAGTTAGGACTGCTCATCCTGGAAAGTAGGTTTGTTACGGGCGTGCCTATCGAATAGTATAATATTTAACCTGAAATTAATTAGTCGGTGTATCTCGATGATTAAGAGGATAATTTTTGCTAGTTTGACTAAGCTTTCCCAGACTGCAGTGAAAATTGTGTATTTACACGACAAACGTATGCCTGGACTTGGTTTCGGTATCGTTTCCTTAATTTTCTCGCTTCTGGAAAATGGAAAGTAGCGAAGAGAGCGTTCAAACGTATTTTGTCTTGAGCAAAGAAAACGTTACTTCCTCCGTGTTTATCTTCTTGGTCCTTTTAGATAATTATTCCATCCACTTTGGCGCGATTAAAACTCGTTAAACGAATAGGCGGAGGATCGAGCGCGCTGAAAATACGCTGTTATCTGGTTGAAGCAACAATTTTCTTGATAGTAACAGGTAAACAAGATGCTCTTCGTTTGGCCTTCTCGGCACATGATCAATCCGATGCTGCTCGAATTGCACGTTCGAATAACGCGACGAGTCGAGGCAGAAGAAAAGCAAAAGTAAATTTAATAAAATTAAAAGGAATTTCTCTGGTTTTCGGATACGGTATAAACACAGTTTTATTCGATTGAAAATTACTTTGAATCGTTTGTTCTAGCGGAAAAGTAGAAATTTTCGAAGTTTGGTCCTCTGAATGTTCCTTCGCTTAAATTCTCCTACCAACCATAAATATTTTCACAAATTTATCCAGCTGGAAACTAACTAGGAGGCATTTCCTTAAGAGTCGGGACGTCCAATTATTTCACCAAGCTTTATAAATGTGCCTGGTAAACTTACCTTTCTTAAGGGCTATGATCCTATTAAAACAATGTAGAAATTAAATTCAGAAAGCTAGCTGTTTGTGTCCTTGTTTCGAACAAATCCACCATTTGTGGTATAACCATTCTAAGCTTTCGTTTCGGATATTTTAAACATTCGTACTAAATTTGTATATTAGTTTATTTTGTAATCGATTATACTCGACACGCACTGATTTATCTTAGAATTATTCTAC
The DNA here is from genome assembly GCA_014825975.1 of Bombus haemorrhoidalis. NCBI lineage: Eukaryota > Metazoa > Arthropoda > Insecta > Hymenoptera > Apidae > Bombus > Bombus haemorrhoidalis. The sequence goes on along the minus strand of CM026163.1, from coordinate 13,737,958 downwards.
ACCGTTTATTTCGCGTTTATACGCATTTCGCTTTCGCACATCACGTCGTTGGCGTATCACGTGCCTATACTTTTTCACAGGATTTTCACGTGGATCTTGTTTGGAGTTGGCCTTAAAAACGGCTTTTGTGCAAACAGCAACCAAGATTTGCTTTCTTCACTGTTATCATCGATCTTTATACGTTTTATCTTAAACTTTCATTGTTCGGCACGAAACCACTCTAAATATAGCATTAATATCGGCTGTCTTGTTCTTTCCATTCTACGATTTTATGTCAAGGATAGAAAGAGTAGAATAAACGACCAGAAATAGCTATGTAATGTGTTACGAGATACTTTCTTGCAAATTTTTATGACTAAAGACAAGTTTTCCTTAGTATAGGATTTAAAAAAGTATGGGATTTCCAACGTACATGGTACTATTCATATTCTATTGCCAGATATTTCCTTGTTTTTTTAAATAAAACAACATATATGCACACATGCACACCTTACTATTCTATTATTTTAAGTAAAAACGCGAAAAATGTTTACATATGAAAGCTGTTTTATATGTTAGAGAAAATTTAATAAAACGTTGAACCCAGATTTTTAAGCTATGCATAGAGGTAGCTTGTATGTTTCATTCGTATCAATATCAACGTATTTTTTTTTCAATAGACCTATAACAATAATAAAATACGTTAACAATTTCGATGGAAGATAATTTAAATACTAAACAAATAAATAACTCGGGTCGTTCTTTTGTCGTTTTACTACGCCACGAAAGAAGTAACATCTGCCTAATTGTATCAGTTGTATCGGTTCTCTTAACTTCCCATCCAATTTAATTTATCGAAATTTTAATTAATTTCGCAGAAAGTAATACAAACTCACTGTCTTTTAATTTCTAACGATAAAAATAGAGAGAGAGAGTTGTTATAGCAATTATTGGAATAACATAATAATTCTAAATATTTTACTATTTAGCTGGCTGTTAAATCTTCTAAATAATTTCGATCCTTATACAAAGATAATTGACAAAGGAAACGTCTGCAAATATTTTGGTTAGCGTGGAAATTGGCAACTGGTACAGTTGCTTCCGATGCTTTCGTTGTTCCTTTTAACGATTTAATATCGTCGACCCTTCGTAAATTAATGAATTCTCCTCGAGCTCTCCGCTCTCTTTTTCCATCGGATCTCGATATTTGCATTGACAATGAATATTGCATGGAGGAAAAATAAATGTGGAATTTATTAAATCCAGCATGATCACGTTTGCTGACGATATAATAATTAACGCGACAAAAGGATAAAGTTCGAAATAAAAATAATAATAAATATATGTGCGTTATAGGCAAAAGCACGCATACATGCCATGAATATCTGGAAATGCTGATAAAAATAGCGAGAAATATGATTTCTCCTTCAAAAAAAAAAAAAAATATGAAAATTCCACGTCGATAGATGACACGAAGTATATACATGCGTATCCGTTCACTCGTTCATCGTAACGATCTTCCTGGCCACTGGTAATATGGCAAAAAAGTTTGCACATTAAAAACCAGCGTTACGTTAACAACATTCTACTCGCTATTTTTTTCAGCCTACCTTTTATGACATATCGCAATAATTTTCTAATAATTTTTCAAAAATAAACAGCACGACGAAAATGTATATAACAGTGTATTTTTTGGTTTTGTATATCTATACATTTATATGCATACAAATTATTTAATTCATCCATAAAAAATATTTTATTTAATATAAGAAGAAAATGTTTAAAGAACAGCGCGTTTGGAATAATTGATACAAGTATAGTTTTATTTAATTAAAATAATGTTTATCAATTGTAAATATCAATTGCAAGGTGGTTTTTACTTTACAATACATTTATCCGAATGCGTCTCATTCGATTTTATTAAAATATGTGACATACCGATATTTCCTAAACACCTACAATTTGTTTTTCAATTAAATTATTACAAACCTATAGGTAATAATTTACGAAACATTTTTACCATTTCGAAATAAATAACGATTTTATCATTGAAACAATTTTAGAACGTTTAACAATTTAGTGGAATACGTAGAAACTTTTAAAGGCCAAACTTCTTGAAATCTTATTTATCCATTAATATTTCTTATCTAAAGTTGTTGTACCTCTAATTTATGTGTTCAACATTTTTTATGAGGATTGACGTGAATATAAAGAGATACATATTTCATGAAACTTAGTTTCTATTTGTCATTTTACGATCTCGTGATTTATTTCATCGAAAATTTTCACTGCGATGAATCATAATACGAAATATACGAACACCATAAGTAACAGAAACGTATAAAATTGTCTTTCGCGGGTTTCTAGATAAAAAGGAAATAACAATGCTAGGATATTCCTATTTATTCTAAAGATCCAATTAGAAAAGTCGAGTTAGTTCGACTTAAATAAAACTATTCCTTGGCCATTAGTCTACGATTATTATTCTACCTGTAAGGAAATTTTTAATTCAGAGAAACGATCCACTTGAGAGATTGAACCTAATAAAAAAAAACTTACGTTGAATTCAAACAGATAACAGCTCAATTGCTTCTTTCTTTTATTTATTGTCTTATATTTGAGAAACCTGGTTCAGTAAAAATCTGCGAGTCGCCAACAGATTGAAAAAGGCGTAGCAACCCAATCGCGTTTTTCCACAAGCTCGAATATAAGAAAAGAAATGTAATGGGAAAGTTATTCGCAATCGCTTTCTTTCTCACAACAGATCTTATACGTTTGTCGTAATCGTCGTGTTTTCGTCATTTCCTATCGACGCGCCCTCCAAGGCACCAACCGAGTGACTTTTTGCTGGACAGATTAGCGTGTCAGGATATCTCGAAAGAGGGAAAAAAGAAAACGAGACTGACGCGATAAAAAAGTGCTCGCGACTTTTACGCTCTCTGAAAAAAGAAATCGATGCTGGAATTGCTTTGTAAATTTTTCTATTATACTAAACGTTGCATTTTCTTCACGTCGATTAGAACGAAGGTGCTGTATTGAAAATAAGAACACGTCGGTTGCATCCCTGTCGCCAAGCACAATCGCTTGAAATTATCGCTTGAAAAATTCTCGTTTAAATGTCAGTTCTTTGACTGTAGAATACTCAAAGAGATTCTCAAAAATCAATGTAAGAATTGAAGAGAAAATGACCTGTAATTTTTATTTAGTCTTCTTAATTTAGAATTCACAAGGAGTATACTTAATTCTTTTCAATGATAAAATTAGGGAACGATCTTGAGAGTCGTTAAAGGGTAATTCCTATTATAATTTTTTCCACCGATACTCGGTAACGAATATCGGTCGAACGAATTTTCTCTCGGTGAAGGTTGACCCGTGCCACGTGTTCGGTAATCGATGAGGTTCCTGATACAGGTCGGTCGTCTTAATTCCAGGTGTCAACGAAATCTCGATTCGAGTCGTCAACGTGTAGAAAAGGAAGAAAAGTATCAGGAAGAAGACGCACGTAGTCTCAAATCCTTTAGAAGAACGTCGCCACGAATATTGTTCCTGAAGAATGAGGACAACTGTATAAATATAATATTTGGACACCCGTGGCGATTTGATCAAAAAGTTGATATTTTCCTCATTTTTTCAAAGTTATCATCGAAGAATGTTTGCTTCTTGTCGTAACCGAGGTCGAATGTTCCGCTATTAAACCGAAGCAAGAAATATATCTGCACCAGCGATGTTTATCCGTAACGGATAGCTGATACTTCACGCACCTGCACATTTAGTTGCACCAACATAGTATAATGAAGCATTTTTTTTTTAATTTTACATCGACTTCCTGAAAAATACAGACAGACTCATAATAGAACACGATCAATCTCGCGTCACCATCTACGCGAAACGTGAAAGCGTTAAAGCCAGAGAAAATAATCAAGCAGAAGAGAAGTTTTAAAGTAAAGTATAAAGTAAAGTAATCGGAAGAAATTCAGAGAGAAGAAAAGGTGGAAACGAGCGCCCAAAACGATAACAGATCACCTACACAAGGATAAACGGTGGTTAAAAAAGAAGACAAGGGAAAGAAAAAGAAGAAGGAAAGAAAGGATCGGAGTAAAAAGATTGTAAAGGCGAAGAAGCAGGTGAAACGGTGGTACGAACGAAGCTTATGGGGGTAAAGTGAGTTGAACGCGAGCAGAGGATAAATAAGGACGAGCAAAACGTGGAGGCAGAGGAGAAGAGAGAGGATAATGGTGGCGCATGCTCCTCCTCGTTGTGCACGTATCGTGGAGCAGGCAGTTGCCCTCGTCGGCTCCAGGTACACGCGAAAATCCATATCGCCGTCGTGTAGCGTCTCCTACGGCCGTTGACAGACTCCGCCAGAACCTCTCGATCGGGCGTCGCAGTGAGCGTCGCGACGCAGCTTCCTCGACACTTCCGCGCCGCTCCTACGGAGTAGCCTCTTACACTGCTTCGAGCACGTGCCTCAAACAGTCGCGTGTCACTGCTCGCCGGCGGAATACTAAACTGCCACGGAATTAACTTTCAAACAATATTTCACCAGTTTTCAAGCTCATTTGTTTCATCGGTAGCATTTATTTGAAAGAAATTCGTCTCGTTTGGGAAACCAAGTTGTAATTAGAAGAAATTGGAAAGGACGCTGCTAGGTCGAAGGATAAATAGAAGGGAATTTCAAAGATATTATTCATATCTTAAGAAAGTTGGTCGTCCGAAGTAAAGTGTTATTTAGAGATAATTAAAAAATATGTATCGTTTGGAAGAAAGAAGTGGTACTTAAGAATAGTTGGAGAGATAGACGTTGCTGGATCAAAATATGAATGTAAATAGAAACGTTAGTAATATTATTTGCTTTAAGGAAATTTATTCGCCGGAAGAGCGGAAGGATATTTAAGAGGAATCGAAAGGTCGGGCGTCGCTAAAATTATGGATAAATATGAGTTTCGAAGATGTTGTTTATCGTAGAGGAATATGAATTACAAGAATATTATTTATCCGAAACAAATTGATCGTTTGGAGATACACGGTGATAATTAGGAGCTATTAAAAAGTGCTTATTGTGGAATGAACATGAACTGCTCGCAAAAGTATCGTTTATTTCAAGGAAATTCATCGCTCGAAGAAAGGAAATATTAAATGGGAACAATGAAAAGATGTTTTTATAAAAGCACGAACAAATACGAGTTCGGAGGAGATAAATGTTAATTAGAAATAGATCGCAAGATGTTTATAGAATTATGAATAAATATAGACACTAAGGATGTAGTTCATCTCGAAGAGGTTCGTCCTTTAAAGCGATGATTTAATATGAATAAGTATAAGTGTCAAAGGTATTATTTACTTCAGAACAGGTAGAGAAAGATCGCGGTAACGAGAAAGTCAATGAAAAAGTCGAAGATGGTTAAATTGTTACAATACGCGTGAACATCTACTTTCGAAGAACATTTGTAAAACGCGAACACAGAAGATCGGAAGCTGATGGAAGAGATAGCAATAGCGTATCGGGAAAGAAAATCGATGGTATTCCACGAGGAGCAATAAATGTAGAAAGTTGGAGTACTGTCGCGTAAAGGTTACCAAAGATCCGTGAAACGAAGAATCGTAAGAAACCTGGCAAGGTTTCAGGCGAAACTTTGTTAAGATTTCCAAGAAAATAAAAGAATGTTCGAGATGGTGTAATTTGTACGTTGTAGAGACAGCGAGTCGCACGAGGAACGTATTTTCAGAGAGAATTTTACGATGGTATCGTGGAAAGGATAGCCAGTTGGAAAGAGTCGCGTCTACGAAAGGATTAGGAAACGGGAGCCTAACTTGCAGCTTAACAAATAGCTAAATTACAAAGTGAATGGACCAAGTTTTGAAACTCATTTACGAAACTACCGACTATCAATTATAAGGAGCTGCGAACTTCCTTCTATCTTCGAAGGAGTCGATAATAACCCCTGGTATCGACGAATACCATTTTCTCGAGCAGTTGAAATCAGGCACGAATACGCGTGTTAACCGAGTGGACTCTCGAAACATCTCCCTCGATAGTTTGCCGATAGTCTCTTGCGAAATTAGTACACTATCGAAACGTGGAACTGATCGAAGCCGGCCTTTGTTACTGGTTTTCAGCGCGATGCTCGCGATGTTAACGCACGAACAATAGGCGAACTTCGTCTCCAACTGTTAGTGCTGGATCTGATGGACGCCTTGCCGCCAGTAGTTTGATAATTGGCTTTGCGTTTCAAGCGGTTCGCCTAATGGCTGTCGAGTGCCGCTTTCAAACGGATCGACCAGTTGCAGCAGACTGTTTTATAAACCGTTTTACTCGTACCACTGTACGTTATTATATTTAAAGCGTAAAAGCTAGATCGTCGAGAATTTTAAGATCAAAGATCGTTTAGTAAATGGAGAGCTAGAGAAATAGCAACGAACCAAAAGAAAATTCCTTGCTCTAGAAAAAAGAAAGCATCTCTAAACCCTAAAATAAGTCAATCTGATTTCGTCGTGTTCCTAGAAATTACAAAACGAAGGCTCTCACCTTGCGGTCAGACTCCGTGCAACCGAGATATTCCGAAGCTGGACAGCTCCGGTGAAATCACCTGGTGAGATCAGAGGACATCAAAGAGCAATCCTATGTCGCGGTATCCCGTGCCTGGAGCGCGGAATTTAACGGGCTTGCGGGGATTTCTGGAAACTTTATTCGATCGTAACATTTCGATATATAGATAAATATAGAGAGAAGTTTTCTGATAAGGTCTTGTACAACGTATTAACGGGGATCGGGAGGATACCAAATAGAAATCCTAAGGAAAAATCGTGTGTGCGAGAATGAAATGTTCCTCGGGATCTTTTTATCTCTACGCGCGCGCTCTCTGATATTGGACGAAAAGAAGAGAAGAAGGTCCTTGAGAATTAACCCGTGGAATCCAATGACTGCGAGGTATGAAAAACGTTTGCTTGATCGTAATATTTCCAGATAATTTTCAATATCGTAAATAGATAAGAGAAAGAAAGAAGCGTGCGTATTAAATTAAGACAGAGAGAAAATTAAACTCAATCCCAGAAACTCCTAATTTATCTTACAAAAGATTCAAGAATCTTTGTATGATCACATTTGGAAATGTAAATGGACGTATTATATCAAGAAGCTTCTCGATAACATCTTATATCAGGTATTAACGAGGACGGCGAGAGGATACGAGGAGAAATTCGCATGAGCGTGCGTAGGAAGATTAAAGACTCTTTGGGGCCCTCTCGTTGTTACGCTTGCCCTGTGCTCTCCGAGTAAAAGGAGGAAAAGGAGTCCTCTAGGATTAACCGACCCTCCTTTAATGGCAAAGGATTTAGGGGGATCAGCGAGCATTAGTCGGCGAATCTCGCGGTTGGCCAGGAATACTATCTTCGGTCTCGTTTCTCGCGAACAACACCGGGTTTGGGGAAATAATTGCGTGTCGGTCGGTCGGTGAAAAATAGAGTCCCTAGAGATTAACCGCGCGTCTTTATAGAACTATGTGAAGGGAATGGTCCGCTCGTAATCGACGTTTTCGCCGCGTGCCACACATTCCACGACCTCGGCCACGACTGCTGCTCGAAACCTAAACGATGTATACGGTCCTCGTTACGCCCTTGTGAAATGCAAAATCACGTTGCGCTCCTGGGAAAATTTCCAAAAATCAATTTGCATAAATCAAAATATCAACGATGCGTAACGCGTAATGATAACGAATCAACGACATCGCGATATCTTCTCGCGAAGAGGAACATGGTACACTTATAAACCGAGAAATAATTCCTATAAACAATTCGGCAAGGGCGCTGGGCTGCCATAAAAATAAGAGGGAATCCGTGTTGTTTTCACTTTTTGCTTCCGCTCGAATAAAGTCGAGTCTCTCGAGAAGAAAGCAACTTGATCGAGAGGACGAATAAGACGAACAGTGTTTAGTTTGTGGCCGGTATGGAGTGGCAAGAGAATAACGAGAGCGTCTTCGACACCGGCAATTACGTGCTGAACACTTTGTATTATATCAGCAAGCTGAACGAATCGGTGAATCCCGAGGCGATCAAGTGCTTCGAGCGCAAACAGGAAGAGCTGCAGCTGTTGTCTCTTGGGAGGCAGCAGGAGGATCAAGGATGCGAAATCAGCTGGGATTCTTTATTGTGTTGGCCAAGAACACCTCCCGGTACACTGGCCACGCTACCGTGCTTCGAGGAACTGAATGGAATACGCTACGACAGCAGCCGTGAGTAACAAATGCTATTTGGTATTGCGATCGACAGTATCCCAAAATGGTTATTTTCTTTCTCCAGTTGGTTTCGTGGGGCGAATGGTTAATGGTTGGTCGTGGAAAACGAAATTCTGCGATCGGTTATCAGGGTATTCGGATATCGGATATACTTGTAACGGTTTGATTTCTTTATTCTATTAAGTAATCGGATTTTTCTTTTTTCCGGTATTGAGATAATTTCTATGTTCTATGTTCTGGCTGAAAAGTGATCTTCCAGGTCTTGTTCAAACGAATGCGGTTATAAATCACGTATCTTTCAAAATTTATCTCCCAAATTTATCTAAGCTTCTAGTTTTGCTTCGTACGTGCGACATAAATTCCGCCTGAAAATTCGATTTAACAAAAACACCGGACAGCAGCTACCGGTGGCTCGTTCTGATACGTTAGACGCGCGTATTTAAAGAAAAGCCGTTTCAATTAGTTTAATGGTCGCGCGGCTGGACGCGGAATTAAAAATGTGGTTTATACGATAATACGATTCCAAGTGCGGGGGAAATTCAAGTAAAATTAATTAACGTTCATTTTATCAAATACATAGCTATTTATCCACGTAATTAATATCCGTGTTTACCCACACTTATATGCTTCATTCCCTCCACGTCGAAGCTATTAATCTCACTGAAAATATTAACTTACAAATTTCATTATTTTCCATTCCGTACAATCTCAAAGATAACGATATTTCAAACAAAAGAAATAATTTGATCGCCGGAAAGATTCCATTTCCGATTATTTATTAATTAGAATTAGACATCGACCTGTTCGTTCGAAATCATAGCGATTTGATTCTTTGAAATTTAGAAGGTTCAAGTGAAAAAACATCGGGTAGGAAGGATTCAGGTTATCGGATTAAAGGGGAAAGGCTTAAAACCTTTTTATCGATTTTCTATCCTCAAATATTCATCAATTGCAGGATATCTACAAGGTTTTCGTAGTGACAAGATTTATTTATTTATTTCATTTAAGTCGTTTTCCGTATCTGAGTAATATTTGTCTTTTCTGAAACATCACCTCGTGACTATTATTTATTCGTTTCCTAAAAACGTAATTTCATCTAGGAAAGAGCAATCCCATCTTGTGTCGCGTATAATGTTTTCTCACGTAGAATATAAAGTGCATTGCCATCAACAGCGCTATTCGCATGAAGTGTATAGTCGCACACTTAAGATTGTTGTTAACGCGAGCATTAAGAGCAAATTAACATTTCATGGATCCTATTTTTCATAAAACTCGAGTTTTAAAACGGCCATCAACGTTGGCGAGAGACAAGCTTGAAACGCCCATTGTATCGTTTTTAATTAAATCGTTAAGCAACCGCTACATTCGTCCGTTTCTACTTTTCTGTCTTTCTGTCTCTTTCCTTTTTTCGTAATAAAGAACAATACGAGAGCCTCCCATTCGTCGCAGAAGATGGTCAGCGAGTCGCTTCCTTACTCGGTTTATTTTATTCGAAACCGCGTGATTTTTTCTGCCGCGAAATTGGAAAGCACACGACGTGAAGTTCTCGAAATATTTTGATGAATATCAACATATGGTCGGTAAATAAATACCATAACAGTGAAAAAAGAACGAGATCGATTAAAAATGTACAGAGTATAGAAAGGCGCATTTATCGATATAATCGAGATTTAAAATTGAAATTTTCAAGATAAACGAGAAGTTATTAGACGAGAAATATTATTATTATTTTTTTTTTATAGATACAAGTAAGGAAGATAGAAAATATGTAATAGAATAAAAAGTAGTAATTTCTTTTGATCAAACAGTTTGGATTCTTGTGTTTGGTATAAAAGAAAGTTGGTAGAAGCCAGGAAAAAGCATAATATTGTTCGTTTTTGATCGATGTGGCGAGTAACCATAATAAAAGTCATTCTGTATGCATGCAGCAACACAACTATCACGTAACTCGGGGAATAATTGAAGTGAAAGGAATACGTACATCCACCTTTGTGTTAGTTTATTCGAGCATAAGACGAGCATACAAATTCGCGATTGTGTTATTCGTATCGAATAAGATCGTATATATCTATAAATGGTATTTTACAAAGTCAAATTATTTACATTTCTTCAAAATCTTTCCATTTTATTTCCTCTGAAATCTTTCTTTAAAATCTCGTCATATTATTTTTCATTTTCAATCACTGCTTTTCAGCCATTTATTGATTTGTCCAGTTAATAATTTCTCCGGTCACGATCGATAACTGTTATCGCTGGCTTTCAATTCTTAATTTTCCGTTGCATCGTGTAACTCGTAGCTTTCATCGTTAATCTTCGCTTGCCAATTCACGCTGTTCGCTATTCACTTCGCAATGCGAATATAAAGTTTGGAATACTAAATAAATCTTCAATGGCCAATTCAAAAAGCTTCGACAGCGATATCCAATTTCTGAATTCTAAATTAGCTCGTTACACGAAGTGCAGCCTTTATCCTCTGATTTCCATAAAATCTATCTTTATCTTTCTTTCGCCTCTTGAACGATGTTGAGAAAACATTTTGTATACGAGGGAAGTTCTCTTGGTTTATTCGATAAAAAATGACGAAGATTTTTCTCTGTCGATAAATTTGACTAACAAGATAATGTCTTATTACGTAATTCGCGAGACATTTCTTTGCTTTCCACGAAAAGCCAATCATTTTTATGCTGTGTCAGTTTCAAAGCAACGACACGATATCTGATATGACTTACACGAAACCGAAACTAATCAACTTGATGAAAATTAATCTTTTCGTTTTATAAACGTTAACCATTTTAAATCACGTACAAGGTGGGGCACGTAAGATGTTACAAGCTGTTTTCTCGGAACTAGCGCAGATATCGATTTATTTCTTTTGTTTCTTCTTAAATCGGACGTAAACCGAACGTCTCATTTCTCTCAGAAGAAAAACAAGCGAGCGAGAAACCTCTTGTTCTCCAAGAACCACTAGAACTTAACGAGAAAGAAGCAAAGTATGCATTCGCGATGACTTGAGAGAAAACAGCTTGCGACACTTTTACGTAGCTCACCTTGCTGTTTTCTATTTACAATTAAAGTTGAAAAATCTAGAGCAAGTGAATTTGATCGATTTAGTTTACGGCTGCGCGCGTAGAATGAATTTGCAGATTACAATTAAATTCGAAAGTATGCAAACCAATTTCAAAACTTTTACCCACTTTCTGCCAAAGCCGAGTAGAAGAAAGCGGCAGACGAGCGCGTTTTCCTAAACGTTTCGCGTAATTTAAAATGCTCGTCGAAAGAAATCCCTTTGCTTGCGGTCGCGCCTCGAAATAACGAGAAAAGGAACGTCGCAACATGGAAAATGGCAATAACGTTCTAGCAAAGCCCCAAAGATCGCTTTTTCTCCCTTTTCCTCGCTGACTACAATCGATACCAACGCCGGATCGTAAACGCTTGCCACGTTTCTGACGTGAGTAGCTTCTGCTTTAATGATCCACTCTTTCCTCGTCTGTAACACCAGATCCATAAGACTGTCTTGTGCATAAACCTTCGAGGAATATTAAGTCTCAATTTCTATACGTTCGAGCGTATCGAGCAATAGTACGATATATCGGCGTCCTATGAAACGCAAATTATATCGGGCCACGTTCGATTTGGAACTGTAACTGCGCCTGTTTTCACCATTGAACGGCACGCGATATTGACGAACTATGATTGAAACGTTAACGCTTTATTTCTTTTTTTTTTTTTCTGAAAAAGATTCTTACTTTTTTTACGTTACGCTCATTTTTTTAGTAGAGATTGTTGAGAATTGTGGATCTTAATTGCCGAAATAAATGTATAGGAACACTTAGATCGCACTTAAAATTGATATGAAAATAGTTTCAGATTTATTTAACATGTGATTTACAAGATATTCGTCGATACATATTTGCACGCGTCTCAGCACTCTCCTTGTCTCATCATCTTCTTTACCTCATTAGTTACCCAATTACTTGACACGACGGATCAGATCCGCAGACTAAAGAGACACTATCCTTTAAATTTAACTAGAATTAAACATACTATGAACACTCATTATCCAAGTTACAGTACCGCGCCAAAATAATTTACTTACAATTCTCAATGAGAATTGATTGTAAAAATTCTACCGAATGAAAAGAAAAAATCTTCTTTACCACACTACCAACAGAACAATTGCATTCGTCTGTTTTACGAAACGCTGTGCACGCACATACTCCCACTATTTACCAAATGTCCAGAATTAAATAATAAAGAAAGACATACTCCCACACACTCATACTCCGCTTAGACCGCTACGTCTAATCTATTGTGGCACACAAAATTACACATATCTCAATAGAGATCAAACTTTCGGTCGTGTTGATGCAAAACGAGTACGATGTTAGCAGATGACATGCGTTATAAGGGATGATACTGGAAAGAACCGCTCACAAAGGTAGCTTTGTTTATCGGATCGTGTAATATTCGTAGAGAGTACGATATATCGAAACCATTCGAGCAACCAGCATCGAGCGTCGAGCATTTTGGAATTGTTTGTTATTTAAAAATAAAATAAAATCGGCGATAAATACCTTTAGGTATTGCTTTACGCCGTGAGTATTTTCGTCGGACGTCTGCAGGGATTGCTAATAGATAATCAAAGAGTTAACATGTAAATAGCGAACCGAGCAGGACAACGTAACGATACGATCTTTAACGATACACGGTAGAATATCAGATATTCTAATTAACAACGAACAAATGCGCTTACAAATACGTATAACTTGTACGTGCGTTCATTTATTTTCTTCAACGAGCAGGTCTCTTAACCGAGTGATATTCTTTAGATATAAATTGAAATTTTTCCATCTTTTATTCGAATGCAAATTTTGTGGAAAATATTTATACACCGCAGATGAATTTTCTGTCAATTATAGACGATAAACGATATTATTTTTTTTTTTCATAAAGAATCTGCATATTGTATATATCGAAGAATATGCAAAGAGAATACTTGAGCGTATGTGTGGCTTGCGGAACAAAAAAAGGCTGACTAGGAGAAGGTTAAAACGGGCCGAGAATTCGTTAGAATTTCATAGAGGAAAATTGTTATAGGAAAGCGTAGAGGATGTTTCACGGTTCGTTTACATTTTTTTCTCCAAAAATGCGGCTTATGTTTCTTTCCAAACTGCATGGCAAATGAAGTAGTGTGTCGTAAAAAAAGTTCTTCTTGACGTTTAATTTAATCGAAGCGAATAAAAAATAACGATTCAATAAACAATTCCCAGGCATTCAGCAGCGATAACAAACTTGCAATTGCATTATAGGCCTTCGATCTGAAATTCGCTATTTTATCTCTTTCCTTCTTTCTTCATCGACTGTGCTTTAACGCAATCATCTTGATAAATGAACCAATCGAAACAGATTCGTAACAATCGTTCTTCCGATTACGAACAACAAGAATCAATGGGAACCAATGGAATCGTTTTTTCAAGTTTGCTGGTTGGCGAAACGATGGAATCCATTGGTATTATCGGGAATTACGAACTAATTCGCGCAGGAAAAAACGCGTGTCGACGACGTTAATGGTTTTCAAATCCTCGCCATGAATATTCATTTAAAAAGATGATGACCGCGTACTTGCGATGACCTACAGTGCTAACAGAATGAGGAATACCCGGTGACCACAATTTACTCTCCGTTGACATTACACAAGGCTAATGTAATTTGATCTTAAATGGCGGGACCGGCTGGACGACCGGCTACTTCCATAATTAACTTCGCGTCGTGCACGATCGCGCCTCCCTTTCTAATTAAAAACGAAATCCAGTCACTTAGCAAGTTATTGAAACGACGGAAAACACGAAACTGTTTTCTCCAACAGTATCTCGTTGATATCGAACAAACATCTTTTATTCGTGTTTAATTATTAAACCGTAAATTTTGATACGTTTACGAGCAATCGAAGGATATGGAAATACGTAGAAGGCAAGTATAGTATAAGTAACGCAAAAGGAAAATATCTATTTGTCACTGAATTTTTCCTTCCTATTTGGTTTATCGATACGTAGTAAATAAAAAAGAATTCGATATTTCTATCGATTTAAACAAGCGTCGATAAGTGTTGGAAGAACAACGTCGGATCACGAGCACGTGAAAAAGAATCAGTTGAGCGGAAAAGGGAAAAGGAAGGAAGGGGCAAGAGGAAATCGACGAATCGTTCGATCATTAGCAAACGCTTCATGCAATGCCATGCAACGAGACAATGGATCTTGTAGCTGGTTATTTCCTCTGATTTATGACGCGAGCATACGATATCCATAAATGTAACAGACTCACGTGTACGTCGCTATTTCACAGAATAGAAGACTTGGTTACGCGTTATGTACGTATAGTCCTCTCGTACGCGTATGCCGTACGTGTATTGCCGTGCATGTTACGTGGATACATGTGCACGAGAAGAGCGGTAATATAATGGTCGCCAGATTGTTCGAGTTTTACGACAGCATTACGTATGTATTCGACGACAGAGCGTTAAAAGGGAATCTTGGTTACGAAACGTCGCGTCTGAAATTCCTTCTGTATCCTCATGAATGCTCAATTTGACCAGCGATTCGTCAAAAAGTGTGCTATTGAACGATCCAAATGGTACGGAATGAAGCGTACTTTTCATCGGTTTTCTTATTGTACGCGAGCGATTTCGAACCAGCGGCGCGAATGAATATCGAATACCATCGGTGAATACCACAGATTCATATCGCGATGCAATAATTCTATTTCGTAATCTAAAGATTACTAAATATTTACGTAGAATTTTGTTATTAAAGGTTGCGCTTCTCTGTATTCCACCGTGTGTGGAGATTTAATTAATTCAAATGGAATATCTTTGAAGTCGCTTGAACAGAGACAGAAATTTTTGGGAAATTGGTTATTCCGTTATGAGCTAACGATATACGGTGAGACGAGCGTATAATTAGTTAAATGGTAATACGCAAAAAGTAATTGCATAGTACGTGAATAATTTCTCCGCCATTCAAAGCGGGTCTCCTACGTACAATATCTCCTTTGTTTTTAAATGTTTAAATGGTTTCGAAAGAGGAAGATAATTTTTCATCCGTACGACGTTTCATACGACGATAAAATACGAAATACTGCACGATGAAATTACAATGGGACACGAGGGTGCACGAGATAGTGGATTGAAATTAATCTTCCCACTGTGACGCAATGAAACGAGTGTTAAAACGGTTATGTCCGAAATGAAAATTAATTTCAGGAAATTACGTGTAGTCCTGTCGTTCGTACATCTCGTTACACCTTTTACAAGGAATTTATTTTCAACGAACTAATTCTACCTCAGGTGTTTCGTAAGACCGCGAAATGCTTCTGAAACTCGATCACGTTGCAGAAACCTTCTCGCAATACCTACTTCCGTTCATGTTCACACGCTGCCTCAATGAAATGCTAATTCTAGCTTTATGTATGCATTGTAGCACTGTATATTCAACGTTCGCCAACAATTATGTATAATTCTGTAATTAACAGTTTCTATGTCAAACATGCCTTTGTCTATGTTTCAAAGTGGGGACAACGATAAATAGAATTTGATTTCTTCTATGGTTAAGAGGAACGAATTTAAATCACAATTTATAAAATCGATCGATACGTAGGAGACTCGATAGGTCGGAAAATGGCAAGGTGCTAAGTTTTCAGAACTCGGAACATTTTGATCGTGTTACAGTTAACAACTTCACAGCTCGGTGAGATTCATAGGTCATCGTGAATGGCATTCGGAAAGTTTTAGCTGCACGTGCTCGTGCCACGTTACAAGCGTGCCGATTTCCAAACTTACATAACAGAAAATGTTATTTTGTCAACATAGATGCAGAAATTTCCTGTCTATCGAGAACTGTGGAAAAGTTCACTTTGATTTGTTGGGAAATTAACGAGGGTTTCGAGGATGCGAATTAGATCCGCATTTTTTAAAAAAGTCTACTCTATCGCTTCGCAGTCTTTTCTTTGATATTGGATAGGTAAGACACTGTAACTCTAAGATGTTATATAGCTAAAATTCTCATTAAATGTAAAATTCGAGTTCGAAAGCGTTTTTCTTTCGCAAACGTGTTTTTTACAACAGTGCACCTTCGTGTAAACGTGAAACCAAGTCTGTAAAATGTCGCGGTGTTTATCTCGACAGAACAAAATGAATCGTACGCAGTTTGACAAAATTATATAAAACAAAAACCTTGTGTGTCTATTATTTCCTCCTATATAAAATGAAAGAAATTTTTCGGACAACCTAATAGTTATACGACGTGAGATCATGCAGCAGATCATATTACAAATTTGTAAATCCTTCCCATGTGAAACTCTCTGAAAGATCTTCCCCGCATTCTGACGGTGTCCGATCGATTTACAATTTAATGTCCACGACTAGACATAAATCCAATCACGATCATCGGCCTGTAAGGTTTCCAGCTAATGTATAGAGATTCAAGGATATCGCAACTCAATTTCTTTCTTTCCACCGACTCGCGTTGTTACCATAATCGATGTCTTTTCTTTCGGATGTTCCGAAGCGCTCGAGATCACGTGTATTATATACCGAATTATCTGCTAACTCTAGAACGCAAAAATGTTGGATCTCAAAATGTAAAAGCAAATAATTGAAAGTAGATTTATTTGTAAATAATACGTAGATAATAATAGAAGAAAAGAAAAGAAGGAAAAAGATAGAGAGAAGAGATATTTTGTCAAGAAACTTACGTTTGAAAGTACGTTCTCGTATACAGAATAAACGTTATCTAAATCACGATTTTATAGATTTTGCTAGTACGCAAGGTACATAGAGTTACGATGAGTTAGATTAAATTAAAGAACATGGTTCAGTTTGTGGAAGTGTTCGCTTCGTTAAACGACAAGCTTTTGAAAACAGTTTGGTGAAAATATTTTCGTAACCTGACCTATTGATTTTTTAAATATTCGCTTCATTTTTAAAATGGGAAATGTATTCTACGTTTAAGAAAGATGGTAATCTTACACAAATCTACAGAATACATAACACGCTTCATCTAGCCGAGTTTTAATTAAATCTTTTCCATAGAAATGTGCTGGAACATGGCGGAGATTACTACGAGGATATGATTGAGGACTGATTTACTATTTTAATAAGCATAAAGTCTCTCTTTGCGCTTTATGACGATATGTATTTCCGTGTTCTGACGCTAGAAAATTACTTCAGTATGTTCCACTACTAAAAAGCAAATTTTCAAAACAGAAGTATCACGTCGCGTAGAAAGTTTGGCAAATAAAAGTTGCTTCGGCTGAGAGTTTGAAATGGTCAGTGAACAGTGAAATAGGTGTTTAGGAAACAGTTGTGTGTACTGGATACGAGTTTCAGCTATTTGTTATTTAAATAAATCACTCGCTATCGTTCGAGGGGAAAATATATTGCGCGATTAAAGCGAAACAAGGCAAAGATAATACAAAGTAAAATAAAATAGAAATATAATAGTAAAAAATACATATCAGTAAAAGCGTGCGGCTGATTTTCCAAAATCCTACCTTTCGACCTTTCGACGATATCGGCAATATAAAATTACGTTGGTCTGTCCTTTGGAAGACTCGCTAGATTTCTCCTCGACCAAAATACCAAATACGTCGGACCAACGATCGCTTTCCTCTGCCCTTTGTATTCTTTCAGGACTTCCA
Organism: Bombus haemorrhoidalis; assembly: GCA_014825975.1. NCBI lineage: Eukaryota > Metazoa > Arthropoda > Insecta > Hymenoptera > Apidae > Bombus > Bombus haemorrhoidalis. Next base: position 13,720,055 of record CM026163.1, on the reverse strand, counting down.
GAAGTAGTTTCCATTTCATTCGTCGACGAAATTTCCGTGAATTCACGGTTGTACGCGACTCCACGCGATACGTTCCAATAAACGGGGTGGCTTTCGAGCTGCAACAAATTCTCGACTCATGATACTTGCGACAATAAAGGACAAAGTTACTGGTGGAATGTGTGCAGAATTTTTACGAGTTACTTTCATCCCGCTTATTTTTAGGACGATAATAAAACTATTCGAGAAGAAATACGGACTTACATTCCTTAATTTGCAACGAAAAAGCTGGCTGCAAATTACAATTATCCTCGGATCTCTCGTTTCAGAAGAATAGAAGAAATCTCAGTGAGCTATCCTTTTCTCTCGATTTCGAATTCAAAGTTGTACACCATTCGTCGTGAAAGATTTACGCGCATCACCGAACGTCGATCCGTTTGGAATTTTTATGGTATGTTTAAAATTTCAAATAAATTCCCCGGAATACACATTTTTTCCATAGAAAATTGTGGGTATATTTCGGATATATTGTCGTTGTTCATCACAAAGGGAAATGGTTCCATTTCGATGTGGATGAGTAACAAATGTTTCTTTTATTGACGTTTTTAAACGCGTTCGTTTAATACCCAATTTAAACGAGGATTATCGAGATAATTACAAACGTTGTTGGAGGATATGTGTGACAAAAAATTATCTTAAAAATTACCTTTAATCGACATCCGAGTAAAAATGCAAAGTTCATTCTTTTCCACTTTTATACTCGCCACAGTTTTACATTATATTTTCAAACGATAATATAGCTTTTTTTTATACAGCGAGTCATTCATTTTTGGCCTGATACGACTTTCTCGTCGAAGGAAATATTCATTCGCTACGAACTTGTTGGTAGAACTACTGAAAGCGGTTTAACCTGGTCAACAACATTGACCGTGGAAAAAACGAAATTGAAGGCTCATAGATAGTCATCGTAAAACGACGTCAAACTTTTATCGCTTCTGTTATTTATTAAAACGCGTGGAATAAAGGTTTATTAAAAAGCACAGCAGATTAAAGAAGTACTTTGTCGAAGGGGTTGCGATCTAGAAATAGCCCTGTCTAAGTATAAACTTCGTTGGCACTTTGTTTCTTAATTTTTATCTGATTACTTCAGCTTATCTGTAGTATCAGTATTTTAAATTATCTTCTTCGTAATATAATATACTTCATCGTAATATATTTCGTACGTTCTTGATTCATTGTGTACCAAAATTGATTTCACTTTTTGTTTCATGTGTTTAGTTATATTTGGATTAAATCAATACTATCGAGTAGTCCTATCGGTGCCGCAAAATACAGGTTCGCCTGTTCTAAATTATAAATAATGCGTAGGAATATGAAGGCGAAAGATTGACGAGCGTGGATGCCAAGGACACTTCCCGATCATTTATTTTTCTCTTCAAAATGCCATTTGATATCTCCTTCATCGTAACATTAAAGTATTTACCGCGATCGACGTCGTAAACAAATTAGGCAAATAGCACCTGAACTCTATCGAATATTAATAGAAATAAAAGTTAGTAAACTACGATGAAAATCAAAAGCGTAGATCTCTCGAAGTAGTCATGAAATCTAATATATTAAATGATAGATTTAAGAAAGAATATTAATAATTCTTTTTTGTGTTTGAAAGAGGAGAACCCATTCAAATAGCAAATATTGCAAAGTGAAAGAAACGAAAGTCAGAGGATCGCTGTCTAAAGTATCGCAGTTTTCGATGTTGGCGACGGTTATAATGGAATTTATGCGCAAATCGTGGCAGATTGGTGGGTGTACTAACGACATTAGCGAAGGAAGCTTAGGAAGAACCCTCGGAAACCATTAAAGGACATTTCAGAGGCACTCCTGTTTGAAAAGAGCCACTGAAATACCGCTAAATTACTGTCGCTAAATTAATTAAGACGCAATGCTTGCTGAAAATTAATGAAATCACTGTGCACAAGGTAAACGATTGTCGGAAATAATTTGCACATATTATAGTAATATTATGCGATTATGCCTCGAATCGACGTATATACCGAAGATGTTTCAAAGTACTGCGAAAGTCGTGATAAATATACGCTTGGAAATTTTATTTTATTAATCGATCGAAGATTATCGTCGAAGGACCCTGTTTCAGGAATTACTGAGATTTAAACGAATCTAGGACTTAATTTAATGAAAAGTCGTATTTGTGTGACCTCGATCGAGTAAATCGTAGTAAAAATGTTTTATATTAGATATTTAAGAAATATATCAATATTCATTTCTATTCAGGAGCAAAACCTTTACGCGGTTAAAGACTTTGTACATATTTATTGCATAATAATTCCTGAGATAAACGATCCTACGATTAGTTTCACGATCCTAAACATTTGTACGTAGGATAATAATCGCGAAATTACTATCAATCTCGCCTGAGTTTTGACCTGACCTGAACCCGTAATCTCGGACACTTGTGCACTCTGCTATTAATCATGCGAGTACGAACAGTGAATTTCCTTTCCTTCGCGCTTCGTTTGATCCCTCAGATTGAATGGACGTTTCTTGCGAAACTTATGAAAAATTTGATGCTAAAATTAATGTCGATACCTGATGCGCTTCATTTGTCATTGAAAATTGTCCATTTTGTCGGATCATTTACTACAAGGAACTGAATCTTCACGCTCTCGTCTCTTTCAGAAAAGTTCGAAGAGAAATTTCTTAGAAAATATTCAATATAAAGTAGTTTGTCAGTTTTGAAGCAAAGATTTTGTTCAAATTTAGTATATTATTTTATTCGTGGATTTGTATTAATAATTTTCACTGAATGTGAAAATTCTGTCGTTTGATATTTTTCTGTTACTGTACCTTATCTGTGGCAGAAATCAAACCATGACGCCAACGTGGTGTTATCAGCTATCGACCTGTTAAATTGCCTTTTATTGCCAAAACGTAAGATCGAATATTCGTCGTTTTTCTATAACCGCTATAATTATGCTTCATTCAATGATATTATCTTTGATACCAGATTTTCCGCCCTGTAGAATTGATGCCATTAAGAGCTAAATCGATTTGAAAGCATGGATGATAACATCACAGATGTGATGTTCGATAAATTGTGGTTCTGTTTCTAATTTCGAGCAGATCGTTACGAACATCGAATATCCCGTGGAGGACAACGATGAACGACAACCAAGTTCACGTTAAATCGGCTCGAAAATTAGGTCAGAGCCACGTTTCTGCACCGCAATGTTTTCAGACGAAATTATCGAGCTCCTAATGGCCGAGTCGATTTAACGATCCATTGGCGACTGTATGAAAATTAGTTTACACGCTGGAAAATCGACGTTAAACGTTTCATTTCGAGATCGCGGATCTCTTCTGCTCCTAATTTTCCTTGCTTCCATGTAACTTGCTCGTTTCAAAATGTTTGACAATTTTTAAGTAGAAATTTCTATTTTACGTTCAAACTTTACGATCTGAATTTAAGATAAAAAAGAAGGCATCTTATAATTTTACAAATAGTTTTCGCTCATACGTGCCCGGACACTGATTGATTTATAGTAACAATATGTGACTTACCAAAGTATACAAATTAATAATGAATTAGTAATTCAAAGAAAAAAACGGTATTAATTTATTCTTTGCTATCAAATTTATATTTACTTTCTACTAAGAATCAAGTAACTGTGTACAGACCTGATAATTCCTTTGTTGGCTACATCTAACGACCAATACAATTTTTATCAGAAGTCAGCGAATTTAAGTTTGACTAATTTCGAGCACGAATGGCAAATTGTGTAGCAAACTCAGTTCCGAATAACAAAAAGACAGAACTATAGCGTTCGTATTTTATTGATTTATATAATTTACCATGGTAGATCTGAATTTCAAAGAACGAGGCACCTAATTAACGAAGACAGAACAATTGAATAATCTGTATATTTTATGCTCATATTTTGTGCTAATTGAGTTTCTTGATTAAAACATAACACCAAATTTAGTATTTTTTCATAAACGAATGTATCTCATAGTAAATTCTGCACTATGATATGACTATTTTTTCATTTAACATAATTTAAACATACACTACGCTCGTTCAGTTGATGAGATCATAAGTTTCGTTTCGCAAGATAAACACGTTATAATACTCTGCTGGATCATGTGCAACCACAATTATTTACTGGTCCGCTTACCTACGTCCACAGCATTGGTCAATCGCTAAATGATAGTTGATCACATTAAACGAGACAACAATTCCCATTGCATAGTTACATCATTTAATTCAAGCGTTAGCATCAACAATGACCAAACAATTGATAGTGAGTTGTATATTAATCGAAACCCTAATTTACAACAGATTCGCTCATTCACGTACAAATGTTTTTCCAGTCATTAGATATAATCGATACCTTCAAAACTATGCTATTGTTTAAAAGTCGTTCCAACAATGAAAAATGTCAAAACTTGAAGCTTTTCGCGTGTCTTATCACGAAGTACTATCTTTAGCACGAAACATTATTTACCTTTTGTGATTTGTATCATGTTCCCTTTGTTATTTTCTATATTGAAGAAATTTTTAATAAAAAAAATCAAAATATTTAAAAACTAAAGAAACGGTTTCTTTATTTTTGAAGCGCTATTTCAATTACTGAATAAAATATGCTGGCTGCCTTTTGTACAATTTTTCGTATTGCTTAATTTGAAGAAATGAAAAGTAGAAAAAAATAGTAGTTAAACCGTGGGTATTTATCCAAATTAGATTTTATTTAAATACAATAGTACTCTGTTTGTCTGTTAAAAGAATTGAAGACAATGAAATATCTAATTCTCTCATAGCCGCGCCTTTCTTTTGTATCTTTTCTATTTTTCACTGAAACGAAAAGTTCAAAGATGTACGTGTTCAATATCAGTCGAGGTCCTGCTCTATATTGTTTACCGTATTTTGTATCAGTCGCTTTATAGAGTCCAGGAAGTGCTTCTAGCTGGGCTGGCTCAGTAAATATCTCCTCACGAGACTCATTTTATACGCGTGATCACGTACATATTTTATCACTAACCAAACCACGTTTTCCTTAATACTCCAGGTGGCCACTCGGAGAAACATAGCACGCTTCGTCTATAAATGATGAACTTCCATTGGGATAAATCCTAACTTTAAACGCTAGTGTAGAGTTTAGAACGATTCTAGAATGTATCATATAATTAGTATTCAGTGCGACTTTAACCTGATTTTCAGTGATCTTAACCTTCATCGTCGACAGATTCTTATCGGATAAATTGTTCGACCACCACCGTTCGAGTTTGTTCGACCAGAAATTTAAATTTCTCATTTCTCAATTTTTTTTACAAAATCATTCTATGCTACTTCCCTCGAGCAGTCGTATAAATGAAACGAAGGATCATCGGAAATAGAATATCCACGCCACTGGGTCACGTGCGATATATATTAGGTCGTCCGAAAAGTGTCTATATTTTACAGACGTGTCTTTTACAACAAAGCATCTTTATACAAACATGAAACCTAATCTATCGAACGTTGTAATCTTTATCTTGATAGAACAAAATGGATCATACGTAATTCGACAAAATAATGTAAAACGAAAAATACTGCGCATCCATTATTTCCTCATAAAACAAAAGAAACTTTTCCGACTGTTGAAGTTATTAGATGTATGTGAATACAAAGGAACGCGTGGATAAAATATATATATTTATAGGGTAGAAAAAATATATATTTGAAATATTGAAGTGTAAATACAAGTCGCAATACGATTGAGCTGGTCCAGATCTATGACTGAAAATCCTAAAGCCATCGTTGCCTGTCTATAGTTTTTTGTTTGCCTTCGACTCAATCTTTTGTCTATACGCTGCCGATGGCTAAAAGACCAGATGTAGAGTTTTCTTAGAAGTGGTGACCACTTCAGCACCCTCCCTAAAGCTCTACATCTCTACATACAATTATCTCTTCGTAAATATTTGAAGCTTAATTTCGTCAATGTCTTTCTCTTTATCACTTAAATTTATTACTAAAAAAAAAAAAAAAACTACGAGAAGACTAAACAGATCATGTAGAGTTTTTTCTTTTTTTTTTACAAGTGATAACCACTTCGACACGAACGAACTAATAATATCGAAATTTATAAAGGAAACCTATCGTTTCCGGGAAATTAAGCGAATTTGCCATTTGCGGTCGTAACGCACCGTTCTGGTACCTTTTAGTATCGTAGTAAATTAACGACGTACTAAACAGTGACTCAGTTTGATAATAATTATTCCGTAGATCGTCATCATGCGGTTGCCTAAATACACGCAACACGCCATTTACACATTTATTCATGCATAACAGACGCACGTTAGCTTGATCCAGGAAGTGATCTGTTACCGCTCGCAACTTGAACTGGTGGTAATCAACATTTAAGTATTATTCCCACAACAGACATTATACTATAGTAGCTGTTATTTGAACGTTGGAGAATTGTCTGGTTTCTACAATTTTTATGAAAAACCATCGCCAATGAGGAATAATTACATAGAACATATAAATATTCCACAAAGACAAGGAAATTATATTCTTCAGAAAGTAATCTGAATCAGTTAACCAAATCACAATACGGTAAATTAGTGTGTACTTATCTTCTATGCAAACGAAGTTAAGGTTATTGCAGAGAATTAAGCACTGTTTAAATTAAAGAGAGAAATAGAAGAAAGAGGTGAGAATTAAGTACTATACAAAATAAAAAAAAAGGAAAAAATATTTTAGTCTCTCAAATTTACACCTTGTAGAACTATATCTATCTCTTGTTTAAAAACATATAGCAAATAGTACCAATTTATACCTATACTAATAATACTAATAATAAGTAATATATCTATACAATAAGGGTTAAAATACATGTGGCGTGTAGCTAAATGTAACTGTGACACAAATAATTAAAACGCTATAAACCTTCCTGAATTCATTCAACGTTGTTACATAATGTCTGTCGTTATGTTACGACGCGGTTCGTCGACTGCCCCATTTTTCCGTTTCCCTCGCGTTCGCATGGAAAAGATTTCACCCTCCTCTTTATCGAATTTTGAGTTGGCCTCGCGAGATCAGATAGAATTATTCGTTGTTAAGGGAAAGTTTTGATCCAAAGGATAAAAAAAGGTTGAATCTCTTTGCAATATTTTTTACATTTTTTAGACGCATAAAAGTGTCAAATAAGATAACGTAACACGATGATCATAACGATATCCCTTTAACGTAATATTTCCGGGAGAGCAGCAAATGAAAAATTATCATTTTTTTTTTTTTCGAAAAAAAAAATCGAAAAGGAAAAGGATTTTTTTATTCGTTTCGACAGTTTGATAATAATAATTTTCATTTTAGTTGTTTCACTGATTATTCAACCTTTTCATTTCTACCTTTATTTCAATAATGATAATTCTGTTTTAATATTCCGCCTGCCATCGTAGCATGAAATATTATCAGAATAATTACGAGCTTTTCTAAAATTCATACGTGTGGGAATGTTCGATTTAATTTTCAATAAATATTATATTAAGAGTTCCATACGAATATTGTTGTTCATTTCTTCGTAAAAAGTTAACGAAGAATCGAAGTTCTTTTAATTACAACTAGAATCGTCGCTTGAAATTTACATATTTCTCGTGAGTTGGATAGGTCGTGATAGGTGCTGAAGAAAACTAGAGTATAGTTAACAATATATTTATTAAGAAATACTCTCGATATACACTTTGCGTAGAGCTCGCGGTTACAATGATTGCTCAGCTATCGACTAACGACTCACTTTCCGTCACGATAATGCTGCAGAGGAAAACTATGATGGGGTGTGTCTAAGGATACGAGATCATCGGATTCGTCGAGGAAAATCTTCGTTAGGAAAATGAGGGAAATGAACGTTGCTGTTAATTGGTTAATCTCTAGATTGGTAGTTGAGGAAGGATGCTAACCGCCCTCGAGAGAAAGTTGCTAGCGGGAACCATCGTGGTGAGAAAAACCAGATTTCCCGTACCTTCCGTAGTAGGTAGTAAGTTTAGGGAATACTAAGACAAAGGTTGTTTGTTCGTTTGAACAACCTTAGCTAGAGAAATTCTAAAATTTATAGCGGGTCCTTAGGCTAGTTGAAAATATGCTATAGGAATGTTTCGACATCTGGCAATCATCTTGTCCGAACTTTTGTACAAACTAAGGAAAATCCTACCACACGTATACTCCATCTTAAAATCATATCTAACCAATACGTAATACTATAACCGCAACATTTCCAATAGAAGCTGGCATACTTCTCGGACCCCTGCTGTTCACCATCTACACTGTCGATTTACCAACTTTGACATTTGACATACTAACCACAGTGACATTTGCTGATGATACAGCTTTATTAGCATCCCACTCAGATAATTGGCTTCTCAACGCTCCAGCGAGGTCTCGACTCTATGGAAAAGTGATTCCACAAATGGCGTTTCAAAATAAATGAAAATAAAGCCAATCATATAACCTTCACGCTGCGAAAACAATCCTGCCCACATGTGACCAAAAATAATATTCCAATACCAAACAAAGATACAGTCAGATATCTAGGCATGATTCTGGATAGAACTGGACAATATCGTAGATAAATCCAAACAAATCAAATCAAAATTTAAAAAATTCTACTGGCCATATTAAAACATATGTTTGGACATATGGGATCCAACTATGGGGAACAGCGAGTAATTCCAACATAGAAATTCTTCAACGATACCAATCAAAAACTCTATGATCCTTAATAGATGCACCTTGGTATGTTTCCAGCGAAACAATACATCGCGACCTTAAAACAGTTAAAGAAGAAATATCCAAATTCAGTAACAGATATAACATAAGAGTTAACAACCACCAAAACCCATTACTCGACACGACGAATCAGATCCGTAGACTAAAAAGATATTATCCTTTAGATTTAAACATTAGATTCAACTAGAATCAAACATACTATAAACACTTATTATCCAAGTTATAGTGCCACGCCAGAATAATTTACTTATAATTCTCAATGACAATTAGTTGTAAAATTCTTCTAAATAAAAAAAAAAATCTTGTCCGAAGGATGGGGTCTTTGCATAGCGAGCCACGAGACAGAAACCGTTGGAAAGTTTACTGTCGAGTGCCACTACACTCGCTTCGCAACTTCGTTACTCTTACAAAATGTAAGAAGTTCTTTCGCGATCATATTTTGCAAATTCAAAATGTTCAGGGAATAAGGATTTTTTCTCTCGGTAGAACGATGCAGAGTCTTTGGGACAAAAGTCTCGTGGGAGAACGACGGAACTTTAATCGTGACTCAAAGGAGCCCACAGAAAGGAAATTCTTGCTAGATCGTTGAACGAGGCCAATCGAACGAATCGAGAAGAATCGAGATTCTTGAAGGAGACGCGACGAATGGGAATGAAAGAGACGCAGAAATAAAATAAGGATAATAGAAATAGATTCGGGGGAAATGAAAGAGCCAGGATAACGAATGAGGATTGACAATCCTCCGAAGGAGATAAGGTAGCTTGAATCGGAGACGTTTTCATTTCGTGCGGTTGAATTTTAATTTTCATGGGATTCGCAGCGAAATGGCGTTGGGAATAATATTCGATTGGCAAGCTGCGGATCGTTTGCTCGCAAATGCGCAAGGAAATAATGTAAAAGAGGAAAAACAGTACGTTACAATACCGTGATGACTTTTTCTTTTTAGAGACAAAGGAGAATGATAAAATTGTAATAACATATTATGAAAAATACGAAGGGGATAATGTTAAAATGCAACACGCCATTTGATTATTCGTTATGCAGGAAATATCATTAATTCTAGTTTTCATTTATGCTACTTGTTAATGCAAACTATTATTGAGTGTATAAGTATTTTATAAATCTTGAAAATCCTAGGTAATAGTAGTAAAAAATCAAGTACTTGAAATAAAGCTAGAAATGAAAAGGTTGAATAATCAATGAAACATTGAAATGAAAATTATTATTATCAAACTGTTGAAACGAATAAAGAAAACCTTTTCTTTTTCCACCGTTTTCTTCGGAAAAAACTATCTCCATCTTAAGTTCATTTGATTAAAATACCAATTAATTGTAACGTTATATGTTAATCTTTGGTTAATTACGATTTAGGTTTTGTACTTTATAGATTCCTAAGTATACTCATATAGGCGTAATCTTAATCTTCGTTACATTTTGCATGAAAATTGTTTTCTTACTTCCCCTTACTTAAAAATAAATAACAGTCAAACATCGAAAATAATCAACTGAAGCTCGGTAGTTTGCAAGCTACATATCTTATTCGCGTAAATTAAACATTTAACCAAAGTCAATTGTATGATGTTTAACTTGTTTTCAAAGTAGAAGATCTTTCTTCTGTTGAAATCATATCTCGATCTTCGGTAAATCATCTTCTTTGAAACGAACAAAGTAAAAGTTGCTATAACGATCTTCTTCGTTAAAAGTAGCAGAATATATTATGATATACTATAAAGCACACGACATAGAAACACGCCAGAATAATTTACTTATAATTCTCAATGAGAATTGATTGTAAAATTCTTCGCGAAGATATCGCGATTACAAAGTTTCTATTAAAAGGTACAACTTGAAGAATTTACTCCTTTTTACTCTTTTCATAGAAATAAAACGACCTATCTCCTTCCACTCGATTTTTAATCGCAGAGAATCACTGAGAAGCAACAAGTAAATTGATTACACCTCATGTGTAAGCCTGTCTTCGATCCATTTAACTCTATTTCAATAAATTTCACGAATCGTTCAAATATTGTAAAACGTAACGCTTTGACAATCATGAAAATTCCAGACAAAATTTCTCGAGTAACCACCTATGGTATATCGTTGATCGTACTTTTCAGCTTTTAAAGCTCCGAACGTGTGTAAAGTACCGTTTGTTTATTTAACAGGAATAGTCCTTGATTTGGTTAACTAGTCCATTACAATATTTTTCTACTTCGTTCTTTAGTCGAGAAGTGTAATTTTGGAAGAATTTTGGAATATATATATATATATTTAATAGAGGAACGAAATTACGAAAAATATTAGTGCGAATAATTCAAGTATAATTTGATCAAGACGTTTGTAAACAAATATCTGATATTCCCTTTTTCGAAAAATAAAATATTTACTACGATGCGGATTGCGATAGCATCCAGGAATTTTCTACGGTTTTTTAAATATGACGCGCTTATCTTACGAGAACGAGAAATATCGTCTTTCCTAGTTAAATAGGATTTTCGTAATTACAGTATCTTGGTTAAAGTTCGTAAGGAAGATAGCTTTTATTAGATTTGTTGTATTTGATGGATTAAAAGTGCTGATACGCGGAAAGAGCTTTTGGTAGGTTAATGGTATTTTTTATCGATCATTGGTGTTTACTTACTTAGACTGAAAGTTAAAAAAGAAATTATGAAACGTACAAAAGGAGAGAGAGAGAGAGTTTTACAAAGTTGTTTACTGTACAGAATATAAGATGAAATTTTATTTTTAATATGTTTAAAAGGTATCTGTAACGAATATAAAAGTTCTGTAATAATCATTGAATAAGTTATTACAAACGTAAAGCCAATTTCTTTTCTTTCTCGTCGATCGACATTCTTTCACCAAAACGCTCAAGGAATAACGATCGTACAATAAAAAATCGACGCTCGGCTTTCTCTCCGACGTTAAATTTCCGGTTAATGATATCGAGACAGAGTGAGATACAATGTCATCTTCTAGCGGATGTAATCGCGAAGCGCGTTCCACCGTCGAAAAAACGGATCGTATTCACCATGGCACGTCGAACGATATTCTCTGCGATTTATATGTATATCGGTATCCCTTCTTCCCCTACAGAGGTATTTTTCATGCGAGTTTGTCCGTTCTTTCCCTCCTTCTCCTTTCCTTTTTACCTCTATTCCCTGTTGTTCGTCGAGAAAAAGTAACACCATCGTGATTGGCGATTTCTACGCGAATAGTCGGGTATAAAGCCCAAGTGAACTCTGCAATGGAAAGAAATTCGCTGATCTTTCATTGAAATGGCGGTTGTAAAAACAAGAAGAAAAGTTATTAATGGCAAACATGTACAGGAAAGGTCTTGTAAAGCAGCCTACACACATACCACATACGCGTGTTGATTTTCAAAGAAAAGAAATTCCACGAAATTGCATTGATTCGATTCTTTTTAGATTATTGTTACGAAGAAATATATACACGCACGAGGATTTATGCGAGTGCCAGTTTCTGCTATAGGTTCTCGCTAAAGAGTCAGAGCTAATGAGAAGTTGGCAAATGAAGAGTTATAATTGAAAAAAATGACAAGTGAAAGTTTCGAGTAGAATTGTTACTCGTATTATTATCTTATTATTAAATATAGTTTTCATAGCGTTAGATCAACGTTCCTAAGATAGAAATCAAACTCACGGTATGAAATTTTCGAATCGATGTACCTGTATGCTTCGCAATATATTTCAACTTGTACAATCCGCGAAAAGGAAAACGGCACTCGATCATTCGAAATCTACGCGTCGATGGAACGTAAGTCTCGAGAATAACCGGCTATGAATAACACCACATCGTCGGAAATTCGTTTCCGATACAACACTGACAATTGCTTTTTGAGATCGGATCCACATCGCCCAAATCATCGTCCGAAAAATACTTCGAACATGTCTCGAATCCAGATATTCGAGTGTACTTGATTCAAGGACACTCGTAGTCTGAATTTGATAAATTTATAGCGAAATTGCGTTTCGATGTGTTTCGTGTTTATTGATCTATGGATATAGTCGATTTATAGAATAGTCGAAAAACTTTCGAGAAAATGAGATCAGTTTAGTCAGAAAACAAAGACTAAGTCAAATTGCCTGGCATCTGACTTCTAAACCCGCGCTTGCAGAGTGTTTCTGAAAAGAAGCGAATTTACGTAGAAAGGTGAGTCGAAGATAAGTATATAATATTCTTTTGTACGAAACTTTTTATTCAAAGAAATCAATATCGGGGAGGAGGAGATTGATTGAGTGCACTTAAAACTTGAAAAGAACTTTTTTCGCTCCGTACAAAAAGCTGAAAAATCATCAAACCATTGCTCGGGCGCATTTTCGACTAAATTGTTCCCTTGATTAATGAGAATTCTTTAGATCTAATATACATCTAGATCTCAATCTTCGACGTCAAAATTATCTAAAATTAAGTTTTATCTGCGTATATGAAAGAATTATAAATTTTCGACTCGTTTCTTCGCGCAGAATAACCCGTCCCATAATCTTCAGATAAGCTTTGCTCTTAATCAGCGAAGACACTTTATATCCCATATCTTCAATATAGAGTTAATCGACGATGAATATTATTTTCCATTTTCCACTCGTTTCTCCGTGTATTTTGACCTATTTTTTAATCATTCGTTCGATTCAGAGTATAATAAAATTAGAAGGATCCTAAATCCATTTCTCAAACACAAGATATCTTCGGCCAAATCTTGCCCTTGATTAATGAAGACGTATTACATCCAGGAACAAATGGGATTAAAAAGAAGAATCGTAACCAGTAGAATAATCGATTCTCGCATTGAACATCCATTCACGACCGATTTATTACGGATCAGATCGTGTCAGGCGTATCGAAAGCGTTCTATCGCTTTTTCGCACCTATCTCTCTCTTTCTCTCTCTTCTTAGTCGTTGATCTGAATCGAAATGGAACGGGAGCTACGTGCTTTCGTACGTGTTACCGGCCAATACACGCAAATACCATCTACTTTAGCGGATTGCGACAGTTCTGTTGCCTTTGTCGCATAGCAAATGAGGAATAATTTCGGGAAATGGTAACTGGATATACCCGAAATAGCCGCGTATTTGGAAATCGCGTTTGTTTGAACAGCGCGATTCCCAAGCAGATTTGTATTGATCGGGAAGTTAAACTGTTTGACATTGTTCGAACAATATTCAATAATTGTAAAGATATGATAATATTTGCTTTCTCGGTATTGCACCTTGTCTATATGGAAATTTATTTGAATATTTAATCGATAGAGTACGAAACAATTGCTTAATTAACCTTGAATTGATATGCCGTGAAATGGCAAACGTATAAATAGAAAAAGTTCTTATACCAAATACAACTGTAATTAATTTGTAATTATTAAATTAGATACACATGCAGATTCATATTTCGTATCATGAACACAATTGAAAGAAACGAGACAAATATCATAACAAACGTTCTATTTTTGTATGTTTTGTATTATATTACACCGTATGTTATATTATATTATTCTTTGCATTTTTGTTCTACGCATTTGTACGCTTCTTCTGTATTTTTCTTCGTTGTGGCTTTGCAAAATTTGCTCACCAAAGCAACAGATGTGACGACGGTAGGGAAACTAAAGAACAAGATGTTTTTTCCTCCCATTTATTATGTGTGCATGTAGTATCGCATGATACAGTACATCGTAAATACAATTTCGCACATCCGTGTTAAGAGAGAAGCTACGACCATATTCGTGGTCGTATTTGCATACTTTCAACGATGACACACGACCACTGCGTAGAAGAAGATAATTAAAACGAATGCACGTGACTCGAAGAAATTTATGACCCCGGTTGATATCACGCAATTAGATAACATAATGTTGATACTTGAGGAATGTACGAAAGGAGTGGCGTAATTGAAGCATCTTTTCGTTCAAATTTTATTTCAAAATGTAAGGTAAATTTTAAGATATATCGAATATCCAACGTAACTACCATGCTTTTGTAATTACCTATATTTGAACGTTCGTAAAACGAAGATAATAGGATGAATAGGTATTAAGGGCATTGTGGAAAGGCTTTTGAATGAAACAATAACATCTTACACGCGAGTAGGTCGAACAAACGCGTAATTTCTCGCTTTGCAGTTGGAGCAACGTTTTTCCTAAATACTTGTGTTACCTTTACGTTCGCTTTGCGGTCTCTCACGAATGCACAAAGAGTTAATCATTTAAGAATGGTTTCCTTTCTTCCAGAGATTTTAGAAAAGTATACGCTTTTCGATCTTTCAAATCACGTGAATAACGTGACTAACGTATTATGATCGATCTGCTGGAAGAGTGACATATTTAAAAAATTGTCGGTAATGCAACATCCATAAAAATTGATCTTAAAGGTAAGCTATCGAATAAAAAGGGACTTGCTCACCTTCAACAAAATCCACCATTAAATATTCAGAACTAACCGATTTAAATATTTCTACATAGTAAAATGCTCGGAACTTCAAGAAGAAGTGGTATAACAGACCGTTGAAACTCTCATTCTCTCTTCGTATCTCTTTAAATTTGCGACCGAAAACTGAGTTTTATAAATTATTTCGTTACAAACGATTGCATGTCGAAAGCGTGCTATAAAATAATATAGGAACAATAATATAGCTAGAAAATAACACAGGAAGCAACGCAGTTTGTTAATTACTGTTCTTGATATCCGTAGTAGGAAACAATATGACCATCAAACTCTGTCTATTAACAAGAGAGCTACCCACGAAGTTAGCTCTGCCATGAACGACGAAATTAGCGACAGTTTGGTTAGAGAAACTCAAATATTGGTTGCCGATATCAGACGACGAGGTGTGCGATAATTAACGCGACCAGGTTGCACGGGAAAATTTATTAGCTGATAGAACGCATAGATACTGTTATAGAAATAATCGTGAAGATCGTAACAAGAAACTTGCTAGCATTTTCATAAAGTTACGTAACCGATATTACATAGAAAGATTATAAATACTGTTATCGATGATTTTCTTTCTTTTCAAGTACAGAGTTCTAGATAAGTTCTTATTCCATACAAATAATCGATATACTCGTCGTTTCTAATATTCTTCGATCATTCCAGTGTTCTCAGAAATATAATATCATAACGCACTTAATGCCATTGGTCTTTCTATATCAAATTCGTGTCTTTCAACATGGTGTGCAAATAGAATTACTCGTACGATGAAAGAATGCAACAAATTTACCAAGAAACAATGATTCGATGTAATAATTCCCCTTTCACCGATGCTTTTATAACGCAATAATTCCTGTCCGGAATTGTAGCAAACAGTTTCCATATCGATATTTAGTCGCTTTTCTTTACTTAAACTTTACCTTTTGCACGATTCCTTTAGAACAGCGTTTCTAACGTTGTAAATTCATAACGAGACGTTAAATGATTCTAAATAAAATCGTGAAATATCTGACTTTCGTTAGACCGGATTTATACAATTCTCTATCGCGATAACCATGCAAAAATCGTACACAGTTGATCGTTTAATGGGGAGAATTTTTATTAGCGATAAATTTTATTAGCAAGTTAGACTTGTCATATTTTTCTCGTGCGAACTTCAATCGTAGATTAACTGAGATACAAGTACAGTAATGTACAAGAACAAGTAAGATAATATGAAAGTAATCAAAATATCAAATATTGTGTAGAATAATTAAAGGATATTGGATAGTTAACTGTTGACATATGGTACATTTATATATAGTTCGTTGACTGTTCTCCCAATTATCCAGAGTTACATATTCTGATAATTAATATTCTAACTGATATCGTAGAGAGTTAATTTAATTTTATTCACATTATGCAACACAAATAATCGACATTTTATTCGTCTTTAACATTATTCTGTTGTTCTATTTTTCTCAGAAATAATTCATTCGTTCCACTTTATTGCATTTCCAGAAGCATTTTTTGGATTATCTACTTGAAAATTCTAGTAGTTTTTAACAGGATTTTTATGTAGAATATATGGATTATTACAATAAATCGAGAATATTTGAAGTACCAGGAATTTGGCTTTTAGTTTAGTATCATTTTACATAGAATAATCTTTGGAAAACGATACCAATTTCCAGGATCCATCCACAAGGAAGTAATCGTGCTAAGGTTTCAATTACTACATAACGTAATGTTAATTGAATAAAGTGTTGCTTTTCTAGCTAGTGAATAAAGTGAATTAGAAAGGAATTAAAATAGTTTGTGATACGAAATAGAAAATTGAAATAAAAAATTCATGCTTATTAGTCAAACATCTAAAGCTAAAATTAACTCTTTAAATTTTTGTATAATAGATAAATTGGATGCATAAATTTAATAGAAATGTGGTGTTCAATCTATTTTAATCTATTCTTTCATATCTCAATTTTACGCATTTACAATGTTTCCACTTGCTAATCAGATTCGATACATCACTCTGCTAAAGTGTTTGCCAATGTAAATCGATTTTTACCATCGTCTCAGGCATGACAACTTTGAAAGAAGTTGAATTTTGTTCGTTTTCTACAGTAAACGAACTGCACGCTCTTGGAAAACACTAGAATGCATCTCATCTTGATGCAAAGTTCTGTTATGTGTAGAATTTTTCTGGCTTTCCCTAAAGAGACGAAGAATTTTCTTTTCAACGAAACAAATAAAACAGTGAATGATTTTGCAAAAAAGTTTCAACAAAAATCATACTTTGTAGAGAAAATTTTATTTCAAATAAGAATACAAAAAGATAACAATTTGAAACGATGAATCGTTTCAATTATTTTATTATTTTTATTTTATACAAAATAATTTCGTATAACATTCTTTTTTGCTCTCTACTTATATCGGTAATTATATTCTCAAAATTGGTAGAAAAATAAATTAAAAACCTTCATTATGGATCTATTTACGTTGTTACGAAAGATTTCCACACAATGAAAAACAGAAAACCAAACAATGTGCAAAGGAGCTAAACGAGCAGAGATTTTATACTTGTACGGAATGAAGTAGAAAATAAGAGCAGACGTACGTATCTGCATATTACGAGAATGTGGACTACTTTCCACGTAAAACGACTAAAACTTGATGGAAAATTATTAGAAAATTATCAACACTATTACGGAAGTCACTGTGATAGGACGAAGCAAGCGACTTGGTGTCATGAAAATGTTGATGGCACTGGAAATCTACGTTAGCGATAAAAATAACTCTTTCGATGTGATTCTGTCTCGGCACTTCTCCGCTCGATTAAAGAAAAGAACTTGAAATTGTCGCTTCGTGTTTAAACTGCGCTTAATTATGATCGGAGAATGGGCGTAGACGGAAATCGAAAGTTAATTTTGCGAAGATGAAAAGACGAAGCGTTCGTTGAATCTACCACACAAAAAGATAGATTGAGATTTGGTTTTAAGAAAATAAGATTAAAGAATGTAGTTTATTTGTATTTTGCCTGTCTGGTTCGTTAGCTATCTGCTGTAACCGATCTTATTTAGCTTTTGTAATGTTATTTGACTTTTACTGTGAATATTAAATCAATAATAATTATTATAATAATATTATTAGAATATACGATTATATTAGCTGAATAATTCAAATTGTTTAGTGAAACTCAAAGTTTATTTAAAAACAAATATAAAAAAATACTGCAGGTGATGCAATCAGAATATTTGCTATTGTTCCCTACTACTTAAAACCGTCTATCAGGCAAGAGTTAAATTCAATCACGGAAAAATGTTGTATATTTAGACAAGATCTAATCGTCAAGTGATTTTTGTATCACATTCACTAATTACGGGTAAGTATAGGATAAAGCGTGTTGCATCGATCGGAACAGGTGATCCGAAATAGTAACGTCTAACGAATAAGCTGGCTGCTGCGAGACGTCTGAAACAAGACTCGTTATGATGCCCTTTGTCGTAGAAGCAGTATGTGATCTCGCGTTGCCCGCAGCGGTTTCACAGAACGTTCTCCTTTGTTACAGCCCACACGATTATATTTTGTCTAAGGACGCAATAGTTTACCAAATAGATGACATAAAGTTCTAAACAGTAACGACGAATACACTTTGAACAACTTATGGTATTTCTTTTTAAATAAACTATAGATAAAATAAACATGAACAAATACAAGAATAAAATAAAATAAATAAAATAAAAGAATTTCGCTGAATCTTTTATTTTCATTTATTTATAATTTCGTTATTCATTTATACACCTAATATATATTTTAACATTATCTTTAAGATTAGTACTCGTAGAATCCAGATAATTTTGACTTTATTCCAGTCGTTGATATCCACAAGAATTATACTCAATCTCTCGCTGTATGCAAATCCTTTAAAGCCTTTCCATTAAATAGATATATAAAATAAGGGGGCTAAATACTGGTAAACGTGATGGATGTCAAGTTCTAACTAGATTCGGAGGTTTATAACTTCTGCATTGCTGGGATTGGTTTGTTGAAGAGGTAGTTGCAGTCTGGGACTCTTGAACGGTTTGTAGATTGCAGTTGACTGACTGTTCTCTAGGAATTTGGAGGGGACCTGGAGAAGGAAGCAGAAACTTCCTGTACACGGAAAATGCATTTCACGAAGAGATACGAATACGTAATCGATGAAAATTTAATGTCCATTATATCAGCAAGACGTCATTTTATCAATTTTCATCGCAAGAGATATTTTCGTGTTCTTTTTCGATAAAAGCGAATGTACATAGAAAATTATAAAATAATATCTAATTATATATAGTTATATATAATGTATGAATTGATTAATTATTATCAAGAGTCCGCTTATATTCATAACCTGGAAATGTATACTAATATTATGAATATGTATAATTAATAATTCATGGACATACGTAAATTATGTGTACACTTACTAATTCAAGAATTGTTAATTTTAATAATCGTTAAAAATTAATATTATAAAATTAATATTCTACGATAATGTGATTTAATCAAAATTACACAATTAATAATTAATGATAATTGGTTCATTTAATTGTCGAGACACAACACTATATAACAGCCAAAGTTATTAAATTCAATGGAATAGAAAAATTTGAAATCGACTTAATTAGTTTTATCGTCGGCATGGAATTCGATCGAATTCATACTTTATCTGAGTGTTGATATTAAATCCGTGTCGGATTGTCATGTCGATGACATGATAATCCGATTTGTTATAATTCTATCGAGTGGTAATCCTCTCTGGGAATTTTTTCTCCGACGAAAATGAAATTCAGTAATCGGACGCAGAGATGCCATCATGCGAGAAATACGCTATCGATTCACATCTTTCTACGTAATCTATACATATCAATGTCGAACGCAAGTTCCTGAATGAAATTGTATAAATTATGGGAATATTTTGACATTTAGAACTGAAATGAATGTCCTACATGGTTGACACAAAATAATTTAGTGCCATGATTTAGTAATGATTTAGTGCAGGGAGAGATTAATATTAAATCGGGAAACATACAGTTTCTATAAAACAATTCTCTTCCGACATAAAGCAAAGATAAAAACCAGAGCTGTAGTACAAAACGACAATTATATCCTTTCAAAGTAATCTTATAAATAACTATTAATTAATAAATTAATAAAAAGATCTGTCTGAAGAAATGAACTCGAATATATTTCTGTCGTAAGCTATTTCTTCGTAAATAGCATTGTCGTGAAAAATGTAATTAAACGGATGAACAATATATGACAGCGACGTCTAGGTGACCAAAGTCTCGAACAGAGGTCATTGTTCCAGCATGAAATAAGAGAAACTATATTGTTGAATAGCTTGAATGTAAAGAGCTTTGTTTCATAAGCTGAATTATCTTCGTCGCACTTGACGAAGTATAAATGTCTCTGGCGCACGCCACTCAAACTACGGAACAGTCTCTTTAAAGAGTCTGTTATTCAAGTTTTCCACGAAACTAATGACAATGATTGTTAGTCGGTCAGAGAGATTCAGTGGAATTCGTGGAACAACGTTGCTGTCCATTAGCACGAAGAATAAAAAGATTCAAAATGCTTTCAGGTTCTTAGAATGCATTCAGGTTAATAATGTAACGGATCGTCAGATAAGAACTTTCGAGGAAAGTAATATTAGCGAAAAGAGTTTCATTTCGCCGTTTCGCTGGAGCATCGATTTATTTTTAACGAATAGAGGAAAATTTATATTTTCTGGAATAAAAGAATTGAAAGTTTGTGTTTGAACATTCGAAAGCCTGAAAATTGTAAAATCTAAAGCTTGGAAAATTTAATTTCCAAATTTACTAATTCAAGAATTATTAATTCCAATAATTGTTAAGAGTTAATATTATAAAATTAATATACTACGATAATGTGGTTTAATCAAAATTACGCAATTAATAATCAATGATAATTGGTTCATTTAATTATCGAGACATAAGGCTATATAACTGCCGAAGTTATTAAATTCAATGGCATAAAAATTCGAATATTTAAAAGGTCGAACGTGTATAATACGAGTGCTTTCTCGTATATTTCGATATTTCCTAAACTAAAATGTCAGTCGCATCGACTCCGCCAGTAAGCACTTGCATTCAAAATTACGAATCCTCTCAAAGCAATTTGAATTCAGCGAAATCTAAAATTAGACTAATTCTTGATTAACCTCTTTAGACGACGAAGAATCCGCATGAGTTGGTCATATTATCAACATGTTTACGTAACGAACATCATCTTCGTTTGAAAGCAAGAATATTGCATTAGCAACAATCTCGGCGCACAGTGATTACGTATGGAATTAGCAGGTAGCGTAATTCAATTAATAGGCATTCTAAGGCAGTGCAATTACACTCGGTCGATTTTTCTCATTTCTCTTGCGACGGGACGTAAAAAGCAACAAATGGAAAAGGCAATAAATAGCTAATGGCTGGAACGTGAAAGAGATAATCGAATTTCAACATCGATGGAATATCCCATAACATTCACAGCTTGCCAGATAGCATCGATTAACGTGCATTAGACCCACAGGCTACGGCTACAACGGACAGGCGTGTCGATAAATTTCCATCGTGTCTCTGCCTATAACGAATTTTGAGATGATTAAATATAATGGGCGGAAATTATAGAGAAAATTAGATGCTGTGGCTAATAATCTTCGTAGTCGACACTGAATTATAAACTGAAAAAAGGAAAATCGAAGGCAAGTCTTATTAGTAACAAGATCGGATTCCGAATAAGTAATCTCAAATTTTCATATAAATTTTATTTGAGTGATATTTAAGGGGATTCAAACAAAGTTGCAATAAGTGGTTGAGAAATAACAATAGTTGTGTTTCTTACGTGAAAAGAATTGCAAAAAATATAAGAAAAATGTCTATTCTTTGTATCATTAAAAATAATTGTGTTTCTATGAATTATTATTGATATTCAAATTTCTTTGAATCTTAAACTTGAATCTTAAAATGAGTGAAGAAATCAAGTTTTTATCGTAAACTCGGTCCTTGTCGTGAACTTTAGCATATCCGATTCATTATTTTAAGCATCCGTTTGAACCTAATGGTACATAAAGAGACAATTACTCTGCTTTATATTCTTTCAATAAACAAAATGGTCTGATCTTTAGGCTTTTATTGCGAACTTCGTGTAAATGTACCTTTGCTTTTTATCTTGATTTTTCTTTCATCAAACAAATCGTATAGTAGTAAGAAACCCTGTATGTTGGAGAATGAATTTAATGTTTTACTGTAAATTCAGCATAGTAGTTGTTCAGTTAATTATATGCGTATCCAATTAAACTCTTGATTATCCGAACTGGTTACGGCACATGTTGTTTGGATAGTCGAATAACTGTGTTCTTACCTATATACATGAAGAACTATTTTACAAAGATTAATGTCAAATAGACAAGTTTAACAAATAAATTTTCATCTCAATTAACTTAATGAATTACCAATTTAAGATCGCAGAGTGTGCCAATCAATAGAAACTTATTCTCATAACACCGAGATTGAAAAACTTACAACGTTCGCACTGCTATCAGAAAATAAGCAATTTCAAGGCAACTTGTAGAAAGTGTTATTGGCGATATTAACCACCGTTGTGTGCTTAACGTTCGATTATACGTTAGAGTGAAATAAATGGTACCAGCCAACATGTGACCGCTCTGTAGCAAGTAGTAAATGGACTAATGTAGTCAGACCCTAGAGAAATGGCGTGTATGTCCACTTGTAATCGGACGAAAACAAAACTACCTGGACGATATACATACTAAAATCATCTTTTCTTTATGCCATTTCATCCCTATCTATTTCTCTTGTGTCCTATTTTTCTCTTCTTCTTCTTTTCCCTTTTTTGAACGGCACAATACATTTTCGCTTTTATTTAATCCAATTAAACTATTTCTGCAACATCTCTTGCAATGTCTATGTACATCTTCAGATTCCTTTCAAATCTAACGAATATAATCGGTCGTGTCACATTACGGTGCTATTGAAACTTTTAAACGATAATACATACAAAGCGGACGTAAATAAACGATTAATAAAATAAAAATGATTTTTATCGTTCTTTTATCTCTCAGATTTTCCCTATATCTTTCACATGGTAGCATACAAATTTCATTTCCAAGCATTTTCTCACTTTCATATCTAACGACGGACACATCAATTGTCAGGTTGGCAACAAGAACTCTAGTTAATTACAGCGAACGTTCCACGGCCGGACGTTTACGTTGTCAAACAGTGATGATCGTGCACGTACGCGCGAGTGAGCAATCTCGAGTCGTGTAACTTCATTTTGACGTTCCCGGAATGTTTGAGATGGAACGATAAAGCTAGCCTTGGACCGTGGCCCTCTTCCATCACTTGGAAATTAAACGAGTTCGGAGAATCGTCTCTGAACTCGAGAAATGAAAGGTTCCGCCGTCATCGACGGAAGTTAGCGCACTTCGTTCCAGATCGATCATTACCGAGGTCGATGCAATTCCGCCGATCCAGACGGACAGTTGTAATATTTTAGTTAGTTAAAATACCCGTTGGATTTTAATCTTGCTGCGATTCTCGATTTTTTACGTCTCAAGGTATACAAGGGATATTAACGCATGAAAAATATCTTTAGCCAATTGTCCAATCTTATGAAAGTATTTTGTTGCTTGACAAATTCTTTATTTTAATTTCTCTGATTTAAAAGTCGGATCAAGAAGCATCTTCTGCATTGACAGAAAGACGTCGGATGTTAGTAATGGTATAATAAAGAAATCTAGTAAAATTCACATTATTGGTATGCTTTTGTAATAGCTAATTTGTGTTTATATTCTGACAATACGATAAGAAATTTAGCAAGCATTATGCTGTTAATTATCAAATTGCTCTTATCTTTCTCCACTCTCATAAAACTCACGCATTAATACGTACACGTGGATCAATCTGTTCGATTGAACAGTAACATACATTTTCTAATTCCTCGGCAAACTCGTTAAAATGCATATGAACGCGCTTTTCTGATCCCGAAGCCATTAACATCTGACAATTCAAACACGCGAAATAATCAACAATAAATACATCTGTCATCGGTACATCTAATTATAAAGTATCCATCAGTCATATCCAATCTCGTTAAGTTTCATATATGTCGAATTAGTAACAGCCAATGAGATTGTAATTAATCGAATGAACGATCAGAGGCTCGCCAACGAAAAGTCAAATATCATGCCCTGTCTATTTCGACGTAATTGTTGTAGTACAAATAATCTATGGACACGGTTTCCTGCTCCCTAAACTAAAGTACAGGATTTTTAGATTTATAGAGGAGCAGAAGCGGACGATAAGGATGAACAACTCATTACGTTCCCCTTGAACCCGAGGGCGCGGTCGGATATAATTTTAATGCATAATTTTAACTCGACAGATTTAGCTGGCTACCGAAAGCTCGACGTTCTTTAGGTTTGTAAATTTTATGAAAATAGCTTCCTCCGAAGACGTTGAATATGTGATGGGATCGTAAATCCTCGAATCGATCACAGCGGGTTTTTATGAAATCGGAGTTGATTAACATGCAGAGAGGGCTTTGAATGCTTTTCTATTACGTCAAAGACTCGCGATGATTTATTTATCGACAGTTTTGAATGGGTGCTTAATAAAATGCGTGTCATTGTATTTCGGGAAATTCATTGATGTCGATTGAAGTTTCGGTGAAGTGGCAGTTATCAATTTGGTACAGTATTGATCTTTTACTGGTTTTATTTTTTACTCTTCAATTTTACTCGATACCAAAAAATAAAATTCTGCTTGATCTTGCTTTTTCAATTTTATTCATTCCATGAATTTTCCAATTATATTCCATGAAATATCGACGCGAAACATGTCATTATACAATGGTTCTGATTTCGAAGCTTTCGATCGGATTTTTAAACGCTGTATTCCTACTCGAATATTGGCTGGCGAAGTTCGCATCCTAAACAGACAATGTCTTCCGCTCCATTCAATCCATTTATCGTTCAATGCAGAGGAAGTTGGTTCACTCCCAGCGCGCGAACCTCCTTCACTTCTGAAGTAAATGCTACGATTACAACTGCAGCTATGAATAAGCTAACTTCCACGAAATAGTAATATTACGTTAGCACGCTGAAGTTGACGGATACGCTTACCATTGAGTTTACCAGCTGGCTCACAAAAGCAAAGAACAAAAGTGGACGAAATATCAGATCGCCTTATTTTACCGATTTCTTTTCTTATCGAATATTTCTTATCGAAATTAAAAAGATGGATTTTGAGAAGAAGAGCTCTGAATGGAGCTGGTTTTTTATAAAAGAACGTTACCTAATTCGCAGCTATAACAGAAGCTGTACCCGACGCAAATCTCAATTGTAGAGTTCAAATACTGCACTCGAACGTTTACTCGAATAAAGTGGAAATATTTACAAAGAGCACGATAAATGTTTCAATCGAAATGCAGCAACCATGCCGACAAATATTTGATCTCTAGCGGCAAGAGAAGAATACAAAACGAACTGAATAGATACGAAGCGTTTAATTATCGATTTCCATACCATAGTTTTGCTTCTACTTTTGAAAAAAAGAACTATTTCAGTTAACCCACGATGGAACATTAATTAAATCATCAAGAGATGATAAGCCTACCTTTTAGATCCAGTCTTTTAGCAAACTAACGATATGTTATCTTAATGAAAGCCAAATTATCCGTTGATCAATTTTACTTCGAACAAAGAAATCAAATCTAATATTTTCATTTAAAAACCTGATCCCATTTTCTCGAAAAATCTAATTAACACGTTTAGAACGACTAAATCGAATCGAAGCAATTACGAATAATAGTGATAATATAAACAGAAATCCCAGAAGGCAGTTGGTCCTTTTGGAGGAGCGAAAATAAAAAGATTACGAAAAGATTTCCTCCGAAATAGTCTTATTGACTTCTCAAACAAAAGGGGAGCTGAACAGGAGATTTCTCTCTATTCTTCCATCTTACGAACCTTCGATATCTTTTTTAGTATTCGTCGATCGTGAATCTTTTACCGAAATGAGAGGAGAAAGAGAAGTGAGAATCTATGGTTTTAACGTGACATGACGGTGTGTATTTCTGAAATACAAGCGTGCAACGCGAATATCGATCGCATGCCAGGACGAGCTTAGATTGTAGAATTATTCCGGATCATGTAGAATTACGGATTATAAACGGTGGATTGCATTGAAGCTGGGATATATTGCGAATGTTAGCGTCTGCGTCTAGACTAAGCCATAAAATAATCTTCCTGCATTACATATTCCATGATTTTCGAAGTGAAATTCGAGTTTGATGTTTGGAAAATATTTTACAAGTTACAATTCTGTTTGTATGTCAATAGCTGTTATGCGATATTTAAAAATCTAAGTAAGGCAAAGATTGAAAATATCGTTTGATATCCTTTTAGAATATCACATTGTTTTATTTAATAATCTCTCTCTTCTTTTTATCTACGAGATGTCTCATTCGGGGATTTTAATTGTCATCAGAAGTAAATCAATAATCTGAGCTTACTTATACGAGATTATTAATTGCTATAACAAAACTTATCGTGTGCAATAATTTCGTTATTTTCACTGTACGTGGTAGTTTCAGAAATATTTCTAATTAGAAACCCGAACCATGAAAGGTAATTGGCTATTATAATTAACATCATCTGAGTGACTTTTTCATCGAAGATCTTGTTCTCAAGGAAATAAAAGATTATCATGAAGGAAGATTTTTCATGCGATACCTGATGTACAATGGACCATGATTGATATTCTATTAATATTCTTTTAAAGAAGTTGATGTTTTCAGAAAGATGCTTACGAAAGTGAGATCGTTAGTTCCATAAAATGTTTCCTCTTCTTTTCCTTCCTTTTCTCTTTTTAACATAAAATAATAGCAACCGTGCAACTCCGTGACACGAAAAAGTTGTTTAACTTAATTTAGCCAAGAAAGCGGCTGTTTAAGGATCATAGAAGAAAAATTGTATAAAAGATAATTACTAAATTTGATTGCAATCGTTTCAGGAAACACACGCACACTTACAGATTGCAAGAAGTAAAATATTTTCCAATATTAACACATCAATGGTTCTTTCCAGTTGTATCAATCTTCTAAAAAGTACCTTTAAAAATAACTGGCCAAACAGCTCAATTTAAAGTAAAAGATACAAAGACGAGAATAAATAATATTGTACCAAATTATTTTAGTGAAAAAAAATAAGCCTTTATCGGAAGAAAGATGCTAAGCTGCTACGTCTATGCTACTTTTATTTTTTCTTATTTTCAAATAAAAGGTAAAACGAGACGTAATAAAACTCCGGCTCTTCTTATTACTACTTAATTCAAATTATTAACCTCTTTTATGACACTACGTGCTACAGTTACGTTGATATTTAATAAATCAACAAAAGTGCCGTAAGGACATCGCTACCTTTAATCCAAAACTTGCGTCCAATCGTTAAAATACTTCCACAATTTTACTCGTATCACCGGCAGAAAGCAGCGGAGATTACAATTTTCAGGTGGTTAATCTCGTCGCAATAAGGACGTGGTTGACACTCTCTTCCGCCTTCTCAGCAAACTTTCCCAACTTATGGCCAAATAATCGGCAAGCCTCCGCCAACGGGAGGGAAGTTTCTGGCTCGACTTGTGCTCGTTTCGCTGCTTCATAATTGGCGTTTCAATTACGAACAAAGAACGAAAGTTGAAACCCATGAGGAAAATAAAAATAAGCATCGCGGAAGAAGAAAAAAGTGGAAGAAATAAGGACGAAAAGAATATGGCTGGTATCCTATTTACCTGCCAGCAGAGCGGAATAACTCGTACATCGTGATACAGACTCGCTTCGACGCTAAAGTATCTTATTATCAGGCAATTCACAGGGGACGAATAATATGGTCTGAGAGGTATTATATATTAAGATATTTTTATATCTTTCCATAGACGATGCACTCTTCAAACTTCGCCTCCGCTGTAGAGAAAATGATCCTTTTCATGGTTCAGATCTCGTATATTTTATACGAGATGTTTTGAAATGATCGGTTTTAGGATGATTAGAATATTTTATAGAGGAGACTGAATTTTATGTATAATATTTTGTTACTTGTAAAATTTCGCTAATAATAGCAGGTATTATTTGATTGTATAAAAGAATTGTGGAAGTATTTTTTATAGGATTATTTCTAACGCGAAAGTAATGTGTTTTATACGCGTAGAATTTTAATATAAATATAATATAAATATAAGATTGGAAATATTTGTGGAATTATTATCAAGTTCCACATTCCGATACTCGCGCAAGGAATTTAGAAGATGTAGATATTATCTGAAATTGTTTTGCCTTATGTTCTACGTCCCTCGATGGTTTCGTTTAAAAGATTCCATATCTTTTATATGAGAGGCACTTTAACTTTGAAAGTATGTTATATTTCTTTTTTAATCTTGAAACGTAAAAAAGTGAATAACAAATTATGCAAATATTTATAAAAAGATCCTAAACATTAGAGACCAAATAAAGAGACTTTAATCATATCTTTTACGGAATGAAATGAACAAATTTCAATGATCGAAACTCGAAACTATTATACTATATTATATTATAGGGTGCAAATTATCAGTTTGAACAGTCAACTCGATCGAAATCGCTTAATATTGTACCGATTGCCATCCGCCAACGTAGATGTCAAAATTGAGAGCAATTAAACTTGCAGAAAAATATTTCCCAATGACTCAATTATTTTTAAACGTTGTTCAGGGTAAAAAACACAATATTCGATCTTCTCAAATACTACTATTATACTCGCTATTTTTTCATGTCGTTATATTTTTCTAAAAAATTTTAACTTGTTCTACGTTTCCTACTACACAATTTTGATAAAATTCAATTAAAAGTTTTTATACAGATTTGTAAAACTTTAAATATAAATATAAAATATAAATTAAGGTATAAAATATTAAGGACAATATAATAATAAGTTACTATATATATAGAGTATTTAGAAAATTCAACGTTTTAATAAATGACTAAAATTTTATTATATTTCTATTCCGTCCTTATAGAGAAATAAATTTCATCGCAATTATTAAAATATGTTAACGTCTGCAATACATATAAATAAGGCGATATGATACTTTTCATTTCGAGCATGAAATTATGTACACAGTATTTTTTAAAATACTACGTTATAATGGTCATATTTCCTCGAAGACTTGAAAACCCTATTTCACGAAACACTATAAATAGCCACGGATATTTCCATTAACTGCAGGCTAATGTTATGGAAATCGTACGCATTTGATTATTATACGAAATACATCGTTATAAAGGAACACGATGTTGCTTCGCATTACATACGCTCTACTAACGTCTTCTATTCTCGTTCTTGCCACACAGACCATATCCTACCTTTTCGCAATTTAATGAATTCAGCATTTGTTTTCTCGTTAGTCTATAGACTTTCAAAAATATTTTTCAATGTAACGATGTTTCTACGATATTCTTTTGACATTTTCATAGTGTTAATTTATTATTTTGGAGGTAGATATATTCGTATAAGAAGAATGTTTAGATGATAATTAGATATCAAACTTTCAGTATGAATGTTCAAATACTTTCTTGAGTCACTATGGTTATCTAAACTAGCTCCACACCATCCATACATACTATCAACCAAATTGATCTGACATTCCCACGTTATATCCTATTTGCATATCAATCATATCTGTCTCGTTAATTATTCGATTCTCCGCAAACAATTTTCTCTAAGCCGGAGCTTCGCGTATCCCCAAGCAATTTTCGATTGGATTCACGTCTACATAGTAACTGAGGTATCCAATCTAATACATGAATACTATCCTCCACTTTCCATTGTGTACAGAACAAACTACAACGTATGACGTGTATTTCTAGTAAACCATTCTACCTGACAGTTTATCCGACACTTTTATATTTCATCGACGAGAAAAGCAACAGTTTTGAAAATTTCACGCGCAATCTAGAAATAGTACGACGTGAATTTCTCATAATTATATCGTTAATGCAATTATCGCATTCGATCAAATTTTTCATAAAGTATTCGTTTCCAACTTTTCGAATATGCGGTAGAACTAAAGAAAAAAATAAAAAAGAAAGGAACAAAGTAAAGGGAAAAAATCCAAATTGACCGTAGCGTAGGCAATAGTATTTTTCGTTCGAACGTTGTTACTGGATCGTTCTTTTGTCCGACGAGATCCGGAAATACTCCAGTGAAAATCGATGCACCGGTGATTGTCGCGCGTACACAAAACAGATAATCGAGAATGGAATCGCGACGAATTAGTTCGCGCCAGTGTGGCAGATTCAATTTTTCAACGTATCGCGTTTTCCCATCGATCGGCATTTTTTCGACGAAAGAAATCGGAATACGATGCGCTTTGTGTTTTTTGAAACTCACGTGGAAATCGCAGTTTGCCACAAATGCGATATATCGTCGCGTAACAAAGGGAGAAAACAAACGTTGCACGGAGTTTGCGATGCGCGACCGGAAGAAACTTAATTTTGTGTTTTATTAGCAGCTGCTCCGGCTGAAGTGAACTTTCGTGTTTGTCGAATGTTCCTGCGTGTTGTTTTATATGAATGTGACCCTGCGTTGTACAAAGAAAAAGAATCTGAGAATATTTGCAGAGAGAAAGCTTATAAGTACATACCTACGATATTTAAGAAAGTAGAACTAAACATTTATATTCTAGGACACGATTATTTACAAATAAATAATTTAATCGGTGTTGTACTTAATAGATACGATAGCTTGTCATAAACGAAACAGAGTAACACAATCCTCGCCGCGTTAAATGTTTCATAATTAAGTTGCGAAGCCGATTTTGAATTTTAATTTGTAAATGATAAGATGTCTCATAAACTAATAACGAAAACGCTTAGAGTTTGCTTTCGTACGATTAAATTTCCATTCCTCTACAATTACGAGATTTCTGCAAGCGTCCAAAGTAAATTTGCCCGGCATTTAACCGTCAAATGTTGAAACACAATCCCGATAAGTCTTCTCACCTGATTTTTCCTTTTCATTAATCACAGAACTTGGTTGCAGATGATTAAGGATTGCTCGCATTTTAATTACTAAACGTATTACACCGGTTTATTAAATACAAACTTCCTGGTTGCGGGCTTTTAAGAATCATTGCTTCTGAAGGCAAGGATTCATTTTATGATTTCGTCATTCTCTCTTTCAAAACGAATACAAATTAAAAATTGCAGATCGATGCAGCTTTGTGATGTATCCTTATAAACTCGATAGTAAATTAATATTTTTACTCAGAATTTAATGAAGAAATTTACTATCCCGACAGAATTCATTCACAATATGAATGAATGAAAATTTGATTGACCTAACGTTAGCCATGGTAATTTTAAAGGCTTTGTCAAAGCTCACGCTGAAAATTACTTTGACAGTATTCAGAGAGGCCTCGATAATTAATTCACGACGTTAACGTGGAAACTTAAACATAGGTAGACTGAATAAAACGCAACGTTAAATTCGTCGTAGCGTGACGAAGTAGCTGTCGTTCATTAATTATCGACTCGGAAGAACGGCGAAGACCCTGTAACTCGTGTAAATTAAGAAACTCGTTTGCATGCTCTTTCGCGAATGACCTTTCTTCCATAGTCTTATCGACTAATACAAGCACTTTCTTTTGGCGATCGTGAATAATGCCAGGCGACCGACATTCGTTGCGGTTCCGCAAATATCAGCGTTATTGCCTCGAAAATCTGTCGATTTCAACCGCTGGGCACGTAGTAACCGAACTTATCGCATTTATATTTAACTCTTAAAAGTCGAAAGGCATCGCCGTTGGAGTATCACATTTATATTATAAGAAACGAAAGATTGCGGATTTTTATACACTTAAGTGATATTTAAAGAAGAGAATCACGCTTTGTTAATCTTCTTTCCAAATTTTTAGTTGTACGCTGAATCGCGTGGAAGTTACGTCGACACGATATTTTGAAAGAATCGTATACTTAAAGAATTATTTTGAAAAAATACCGAGTTAAGCTAGTAAAGTTAAGCTAGTAAACACAGAAGATATGAAATGCAAATACAACGATTTGAATACAATTTGAATATTTCAATGACACGTGATCTGATAATACAGATCATTTCTGCGACTAGTTTCTATCGCCAAATACTTCGATTACGAAAGATCAAAGGTAACCGGGTGAGGTCATCTCGACGGTAATTCCAATTCACCCGACTAAATTGCTCGAACTTTCCCCCGTAAAACCGATCTACTTTGAGTTTATTCTCTCGTGGGAAATACTTCTTCAATTTTTACGTCACGTGTATCAAATCCCACCGAGTGCCTCCGTGATAAAGTAATTACGTATTCCTAGATAGAAAAACGGGATGTTAAATTCGTGAACACTAATGAGGCTAATTCGGATCATTTGCAGAGAACGCGAGTCGCTGGTGCAGGCTAGACGGTAATTGGAGCAACTATACCAACTACAGCCTCTGCCGAGATCTCCGCGTGCCAGAGATCGAGGGCAGTGTCGAGGTTATTTCAAACACGATCTACTTCGTTGGATACAGCATCTCCTTGTTTACGCTGATCATCGCCGTTTCTATTTTTCTTTATTGCAAGTAAGTGATTTTCGTTTTGCATCTATTAAGAACATCAAAATACTAGTAGCATATTAGTAAAAGCTAATATTTGTCTAGAAACGTAAAAAGAAACCAAATTGTACAATATATGTAACATTTACAATTAAAAGATTTCTCTTTATTTTCGAGTAAACGATTTTCGTTTTGAACTTATTAAAAGCATGAGATGATTCGTGGAAAGAAAAACTACTATCATAGACTATTAATAAATGGATTATTAAACTATATCTATATAATTACCAAAATATTGTTATAGAATGTAAGAGAATCTTCTTGAAATCCGTAAAAGGCTTCGTAATTTTCATATAGATTAGATCTTACTTGGAATTTTAACGTAGTATGATAGCGATTTGCATGTACGGTGCACCGTGAAATCGATGAAAAATATTCGCAAACGAATATTCGGCCTTCTATGCATAGGTTGATCGGCATGTTCAAAGAAACGCGATAATATCTTTTTGCCCTGTGCACGTTAACGAGCAAGGAAACGACGTTTCACGTGGCATTCGCAATTCTGATCATTTATTAACCGCATCGTTTGAAAGGTGCCGTATTTCCATCGCCTCCGGAAGCGGAGCCTCGCGAAATGGAGCAAACCTTATAACACATTCTTTCTATTCGTTAAATAAAACCAATGGCCGTTGGATGGAAGTAACCGTCCGTAGGATAAAAGCTCGAATGTAACTGAAAGATAAGCTTTGAAGGATTATTATTCGAGCACAAAAATGGGTTTTACGGGAGAATGGAATTGCGAAATAGAGGAAGCGTAAAATGCCAGATTCGCAAACAAAACGTGTTCGCGATACGGAGATTTGATCGAAAAGTAGATCGAATTTAAATAAATTTAACGAACTGTTGTTACGGTTTTTGGTTCGGTAAAGGGATGATTATGGGTTGAGTATAGAGGAAATGAAATTATGAAAATCGTGTAAATGAAATTTTCAAAGAGCATCTAGGACAAGTCGGGTTGAACTTTTTGAACGGCCGCGTGGTTTAATCGTAATGTTTGTTCTTATTTCGCTGGATGAAGGATAGTGATTACTTTCTTTAAAAACAAATGTAATATTAGTTTTTTGATTAATATAATGCGTACAGTAGATGGGAAGTTGAGGGATTTATTGGTAGATGGTAATATAGATGGTTTATTAGTGAATGCTCGAATATTATCGTAAAAATACAGATGAGATACGAAATTTAGATATTCAAACAAAGCGAATATACTATACTCACAGAGCAAACTAGAAAGGGACATGGGGAAAAAGGAAAGATGAAAAAGTGCAACTATAATATATGCTATATATGTATCATCCTCCGGTTTTACTTTGCATAGAATTTCAGATCAATTTTTTTTAAGCTTCCTATCGCGCGGATCACCCTCGACAGAGTCCTATTTCTTTATTCTCCAATTCTCCTACTTTCATTTATCTCCGAGAAACAGCATACACCAGCGTATATTTCCATGAAAGCAAATGGCTTCTCTTGGAAATAAAGCTTACTGAGGGACACTTCAGGCTAATGCAATGACCGAAAGATGGAATTCAGAAACCGATTGTAAAAGCTTCGATTCCGTGGCTGAATCTTGGTCGTTTCTTACAAATTCCTCTAATTCTTTCTACGTGAGATTTAAATATGATAAAGAAATTTATTCGAGTTATTGTTATTAGCTGTTATTGTATAATATACAAAAATTAATTGGAATCTCAATGTACTTATATCTTTATTTATCTTAATCAAAGCAGTCGTCATTGGGGTCATTTGTAACCAGCTTTTACCAAGCTCTGAGACCAAAATCTATGTAGCAAAAAGGAATTTCAGAAATACAGAGCAAGGAAGGTAATATGGAACTCAGTCTAATGCTCGAATGTACGAAACACGGGATATTTTATTAAGAGCATTTAGGATTGAAACGCACTTCCGTGGTGAATCCGTGGTTTCCGGCGGATATATTAGACTCATGCACACTAAACATCAGTTTTCTCAAAATAAAATGTTAACTCTACCTGGTTTCAATAAAACTATCGTACATTTAATTAAACCAATCTACGCTCGATTCTATGCATGTTTCTCAATTATTAATTTAGATTTTACTTCACAACGTTTTGCCACAAGATTAACGACGTGAAAGATATTTCCTGCACGGTACGCGTTTTTCTAACTCAAAGTATGATAAATTATTATATAATGGATAAATAAATTATATAATAAAATATAACATAATTAACTTAATAAATTGAACCTTAATAAATAAACGAAAAGACCTCGAATAAGGGAGAGAAAGAATAAGTTGTTTATTCATCATCATCTTTTCTTAATGATTTATCTCCGAATTAATTTGGAACGTTTCGTAGAAAATCATCTGATAACTTCTTAGTCAATTCTATTCGTCTGAAACGACGCTGCGCTTTAAATAAATATATTATTATATCGCTCTGTTTCTACGCTATGAGACACGATATTCTTTTAATACTGTGAGAAATCTATTTTCCTCGTTTCTTCTCATCGTAGGAATTATTGCACGGAATGAAAAAGTAGCTGCACCGTATACGCTTCCGCTTTACAAGTAAAATAACGCTGAAACATCGTTTACTATCCATAGCGTGTGCTTTATAAATAATAGTATTTGAACAATAACTTATTTATTATATTAACGATATCTCAATATTTAATAAGACCACCTTTAGTATTATTTTTATATTTAGTCATTAAGACAAAGGATTAAGGAAAAATTAATAATGATTCTGAGCCAGATCAATAAGTGACTTCCGTACCGATCAAACGATAAGAAAAGGAAACGAAACAAACACATTGTGACATCAGAGATTTTTACATCACCACGAGCGGATTTTGTTTCAAGTATTTGATACGGCTGTATCTCCTTTATTTTCGTATCAATCATTGTTGCCTATGTATCGTATATTCGCTTAACAATTAATCGCGTTTTTGCGATCGACCGCATCGAAGCACTCTCGTGGCGGTTGAAAGGCAATGGCTGTTGTTAAAAGCATAGCACGGAACAATTTGCTTTAAATCATGCGCTGGAATGAAACTTAATCGGGGAAGAGAGGTTCGACGTGAAATTGTATATCGGCCATTAGCCTAAAGGCGACCGATGCGATTTAATAAATTCAATCAATTCGAACGTATGGAACCAAATTTATCCCTTCGTTTGCGTAAATGTTAATCCTGACCGGTTTTGTGTATTTTATAACATTGCTTCTGTATTGTTCTGTTCTGGAACACGAACCTGCATGTTTCGAGTTATTTCTTTCGAAAATGTAGGTTGAAAGAGTAAGTTAAGGATTAACATCTGGTATTATCATTTTACGTTCGTATTTTTTCATCGGTGTTTTAATTAATTAACTTCCTACAAAAAGATACAAAACAACCTATAAAGATTGAAAGTTGTTGAGTGGTTTTGTAATTATGGAACGCACTTCGTTCATTCAGTACCTCGAACGAATACAGTTGACTATAATTAATAATGAAACGAAATTTAATAAACGTTATTAACTAACTAATCAAGTGCAAACTTCAGAGGAATAAAATTTAATAGGAACCCCTCGCATAACGACAGCTATGATCTAAACGACTAGGCTATCCCAGGTGTATTTGGTGACGTCTGACTAATTCGGCGCTGTTCTACTGAAATTATTCAGCGACTGCACATCGCTCCGCTTTACCTTTTGTTTGCCAGTGATAAAACTGGGGTCGAACTACCTTAAAACTCACCGTTCTAATATACACCGGGAATTCAACGTGCAATCATCGTCTCACCTTTATTTCCATAATATTATGCCGGTGAAACTTCGCTCGCGAAACAGCGCGATCCACAAGCGTTGCATATCTATCTGATTCAAGAATTAAGTTGTTGCTTGACACGCATGGAAGTAAATCGCACCACACGCGGGCCATACGTTGAAATGTGCACTTGAAAAGTTCACTGTACAATGCCCCAATGTATGCTACGAATTGCAAGAGAGAAACGATCCAACTGAAACGACAAAGCTCAAACAAATTTTCAAAGTTATCCGCTGGCTGAAACCATCAACGTAATGTAAACTTCTATTTAGTGCCGCTGCAACTAACAAATTAATAACAAACTAACAAACTTGCTGTTTGTTGAAACCGGCGGCAAGTGACTTCTTTACGCGTGTAATATTGTTATTAAAATTCTATATTGGATTATGCTGTTGCTCGTCGTTATATCTCTACAGAATGGGGCAAGAGATAATTCTACGTGAAAAAATTAGTCGAGAATTAATTCTGTAATTAAATTTAAATTCTGTAATTCTGTTAAAAGTACCTAAAAATTTTCGACTAATTTTTTCACGTACAAGCATCTCGTGTCCGGTTGTACTACAATTTCCGACTCACCCTGCATAGTATAATAAAATTTTTTACATTTAAATGTTATATATATACAAATTATATATTGTATATATATATACAAAAATACATATATATACAAATGTTATATTACATATACGTAACTATCAAGTCTGTTTGTAAAAAATTCGCTATAAATTATTACTTGTTTGTTGGAACGAATATGTCTTAGAATCCAGTTTGCTGTCTAACGCAGAATCACAAACTGCTTAACTTCGAACTGTGTCCGCAAAGAGTCACGGTGATTCGTGTACAGGTTTGTTAGTTTCTACGAAACTAGTTACAAAGTGCGTCCAATCATAATTATGGACGATATTTTTACTTGTATTCATTTGCCCTTGTTATACGTTATTTTGTCTATTTCATTTTTAATTTAATAATTTTTCGAAAACTTCATCATTCGTTCCAAAGAATATCGAGCAGTACGAGCAGTGTAGCAATAGACCGTAAAAATTACTCGATAAATCGTTAACTCTGTTTCAGGGAACTCAGATGTATCAGAAACAACATACACACGAACTTGATGTTTACCTATATCCTTGCAGATCTGATGTGGATTCTAAACAACGTGATGCAGGTATTTTCATAGAAAACACAATATCCTCCGGAACTATTTAACTATTGAATAATTAATTTTATTTATTAAATGCATACAGCATGCTGCGGTAACCGTAATACAACCGGGCAGGAAGCAATGCTACGTGAAAAGATAATCGAAAATATAGAATAAAACTTTCCATACGGCGCTTCGTTTCTGGGAAAATCCAGCTTAGAAATTTGTCGAGTATACTTTAACTTGACTAAGTATCGATTAGGTATGAGTAAACAATAAAAAGAAGATTATTATACCTGTGAAAATATTTGTTCGTTTAAAGTTTCATTTTCAAAAAAATAAGATTTGAATGTGTTTAATTACGAACTGGTCTGATACACGCGCATGATGTATTTCCAAATTTTTTTTTCTCGAAAATGTAGCACCTTATGAAAAAATGTTAGTCTACATTTTTTATTTATTTCCAAATGTAATTTAAACCCCTGTCGATTATTTACTCTTGTTCAGTTCCGAATTAACTAAATTAAAATATAGTTGTCAAATCTCTAAAGCCGATTTTCTCGAAAGCGAAACCTCACGTGAAAAAATATTATATCAAACTTTTCTGTTATTGTTTCATGTAAAATCAGTGCCTGTCCGATACACTACGATTACCGCCCCGCTCTGTATAAACGTAGTTATACTACTATTATTCTGTATAAACGTATGTGTATGCTAGGTAGAAACAATACGCATAGTGCGATTGAACGATAAAGTATTAAATGAGAAAACCAATTGACGTAATCATAGCCATCTACATCATTTAATTCATGGGAGGAATGAAATTTAACATTCTTACCGTTAAAGCTTTGCCTTTATAAAACGGAAGAGCATATTTGCTCGAAATAATTGTTCTTTGAGCTCGACTTTCTTTTTTATCATAAAATCCTTTTGTTTTCGAGAACAGACGTAGAAAAGAAGTGGAGAGGTTTATTACTTTCGGATAGAAATTATTTACAAAACCTGATCTACAAAATGACGAGAATTAAAATGCCGTCACTTGTTGCAGAAACGTAAAATTAGAATATTTCTTTGGAAGAAAAGCTCGTATATTAAATTTTTCCATGAAAATTAGAAAGAAGAAGGGTAAATTTGTCCAACTTTTTCAACTTAAATTTATTTTGATTTACGTCGATTGAAACCACTTTCCGAATAGAGGTGAACGATACCAATTTTTGAGTTTAAATATTTTCCTGTTCACAAGTTATCACGCGAAAAAAGTTGCATACTTTGGCGTGGTTCCTAAGATTTTTGTATGACTGAGAAGGAAGAAATTCTAAAGAAAGATTCCAAGGATTTGCTTAATATTTTTATCCCCTCACAATTTCTTCTTCCATCAAATTTGCCAATCGTTACACGGAATTCGAAGCAAACATTTCTTATACTTGTCATAGCGACATTATCAAAAGAGGAAACTTTCAATTTTACTCTCCATACGCTGAACTTGGAGCGAAAATTCGTTTCAAACTTCTTGAATGAAACTTCTACGAAAGAATTCTTCGTGTGAGATTTGATCGAAAACTTTCCACAAGTACAAATTGCATAAGATTTTACAATAAAATTTGATACAATCGCAATGCTTCGAAGATTTTATAGTCAAATTCAAACATATTTTAACACGTTACAATACATTATTATTACAATATTTAGTACAGAAACTTTAACGAGAATCTTTTTCGTATACTTCCAGAACATTCCGATGCTTTTTTATGTCATAACTTTAATTAACACTGTCTTTGTGGTTACAATTTCGATGAAAATCTGTTCTCGTACAGCCGAATAAAATTCTAAATCTTTTTTGCTTTATCTCCAATACAGAATCATCGCGATAAAAGAAGCTTAAATATTATGCCAGGAGAAACAGCTAAACTGTTTCAGACACGGACAAGATATCGCGTCGCTAAATTAGTCAAATAGCGATTTGCTTCACCAACGAGCAACCGGAAATGTGTTTGCTCACTGGTCACAAAACCTCTGGTAACGCGCTAACGAACCAATAGAAAGGAAAATTAATTACGCCTGCGGAATGGTGCATTTGGTTTTTCGATAATTAAAAAACCAATACGAACGATGAAATGGTTGCAGTGAAATTGGCCTCACGTAAAATTCAATTCACTGGGCTGCTTTTAATTACCAATTCTTCTACCATTTTTTTCTGGCCGTCACGAAGAATTTGTGTGACGAGGAAAAAATAAATGTTTCGGTTGAAGGTGATAAAGGTTTTGTGGTAGAAAATACTTCCAGTTGATTTTTTCATTAGGAAATATCGTATCAACCGTAAAAGAAATTTTACTGTTTGTAAAATCATACAAGTGTTTTATTATTATTATATAATTAGATCATCTCCGATATATTGTGTTTTTCTATCGTTTCGAATTTTGAAAAAATATAACAAAAATAGAGGAATAAATAGACAAATAGGAACAAATAGAATATAACAGAATTAGAAAAATGAATTATTATAAAATTTATCTAATATATACTACACACTTCGAAACCGATGGCTGTGCATTGCCTCTTCTTATTATGTTCTTATTATTGATTTATCACTAAGAAATTCTAATGACTTACTCGAC
Organism: Bombus haemorrhoidalis; assembly: GCA_014825975.1. NCBI lineage: Eukaryota > Metazoa > Arthropoda > Insecta > Hymenoptera > Apidae > Bombus > Bombus haemorrhoidalis. The sequence continues at coordinate 13,679,595 of CM026163.1, read as the reverse complement.
CTCCTTCGACTCTTTTTCTCTTCCTCGTTTCTATTTTGTTTAACTCGTACTTATTCCCTAATATAGACACCATTATAAATGAACATAATGCACTGCACATACGGAGTTATTTCAGTTCATCTGCAACTACTGCAACTAAAAATGAAATAATGATATTTAATACTCAGGATTTTATTCAATTATAAATCGCAGAAATTCGTAGGTTAAGATAATATGCTCCATATTTTATCTTTCATTTATAGAAACGAAAGAAATTGAGAAAATATAAAAATTCATTTTTTAGAATGGTATCTCCAATGTTTAATATGGCACCTCGATACCATAGGTATATAATTTTAATTGGATTCCCGTTTTAAAAAAATTGAAAATTGTTACACATTCAATTATACTAGATTAAAATATAACAGTTCGGACAGAAACACGACGTTCCATTAAGAAAGATAAAATGTTTACCCTAGATACATTTATATGTAAATTAAAACATTTTATGTAGGTGCTTATAAAATACAAATTATAACGTATAGAAATACAAATTTTCGTTACGGATGATAAAATTTGTACACGCATGCCATACATTATTTTTCTCTTTTTACTCTTTACTTTGTGCATAAATGCAAAATGGAACATCCCGTCGAGTTGTACGAGAGCGTTGAATCATCTTTCAGCTTAATTTTTAAATCAAACAATTATTCTAGGTGTCCATGCAACCGGACGTGCCAACCTGTATCGTTTTCCTGTCTCTGCTGAATTATTTCCAATTGACTAATTACTTTTGGATGTTCGTAGAAGGTAATCTGATTCGGTTTGTCGATGTTACAATTTCGGATTTCGAATCGCGACATTCTTTCTTACTATCTTTCGTATCGAATAATTTTATTCGTGACCTTGAAATTATGAAATTATTGAAATATTTAAATATCTGTTATTCATATCAATGATTGTAAATTATGTATTTTTATTTCAGGCCTGTATCTGTTCCTATTGGTCGTCAAGACTTTCACAGGCGATAATATCAAGCTGAGGCTGTGTCTTGTTATAGGATGGGGTAAAGTTTCACAACATCATTTTTATTCTTCAAAGCTCTGCTACTCACTCGGTAACTCGGATCAACGAAGAAACAGTGTGCAAACTTTGTATTCTTTGTGGAGCAAATTTTACCGGGAACATAAACTTAATGTCTGGAATTGATCATTTTTATAACTTTGGTATTATGTGTTTTGAGAACAGCTACGTTTTAACGAATAACCACGCTCGGCGCTGAAATAAAAGAGAAACTGCGTATAAGGAATTATATTCGTTCATACTGTGACTTTCCGTAAAATTTCCATATTCGAAGCGCAGAGAATCCTAATAATCAGGACTTTATGCTTCCACTCGATGAACTAAAAATCAATATCGACTGCTTTGAATTCGCAACGTATCCCCGTTGCAGAAAAAGAAAAATTTAGTCACCGAAGCATGCATACAATCCGACTATGGGAAATTTGGAAAAAATTTTTTATCTTTGCTCTCTAAAATTTATCTTACTCCAAACAGTCTGAAATTTTCTATATAATTTTTTATTGTTACCGATTACAATAATCTTAGTCTGTGAAGAAATTTTTCTAGCAAAGAACTATTGTGTCTTTAAGTATGCCGTATTATAATTCCAGGAATACCAGTCCTCTTCATCGCCATGTGGGGTATCGCCAAATCGTTGGATCAAAGTATCATGGTCCAACCAAATCAGGTACGAGAAAATAGTTCATAGCGTTTTGTAGACGGTTCATACTTTCATGCAAAATTTACATAAACTTCAGATATTAACAAAAGATCTAAAAATACTAGAGAACTAGCGTTATACGTCGGAATTATTATTTTATTATTAACTTATTTATTAACTTTTTCTCATCTGAATATTTTTGTATCTTGAATGGTCGAAGCAATCGTTCTTCGCAGAATTCCATCGCGTTTCAAAAAAAGTAGCATCTTACGAAATTAAATTAATTAATACGGATATGTGGAGACTTGTAGAGTACGATTGTATGGTTGAATTGTTTAGTTGTGTTCAAATCACGTCGGGGTCACCAATGTAAAGGACTTGTGTAGAGGATAGTTGATCGTAAGGATTTCAATTATCTATCAGTTATCAGTTAGTCGCGAGAAGCAGTATCTACCGAGTGTCTATCAGTTATCAACGAGTTATCAGCAATCTTATTTTGCGACTTATACACTGTCTTAGCGAATCTGTTAGTACGAGCGTCTTTGCGAACATTATCTGTACTTATTTATTAATTATTTTAAAATACACTTTCAACAACGAGCAATCTCGTCATATAAATCTACACAAGTCCTCTACAGGTATTTTAATACCGTAAGATGTAAGAAATATGTATAATGCGTGCTTCGCGCCTCATACTACGTACTATAGTGACTCACATAAGTATTCATACCACCTTTACTGCCGACTGTGAAAGATTCATGTTATTCTTACACTATACATTTCACAACTCTTATCTATCGAGGACAATTGACAATATGAATATTTTTGCCACTTATTGTATTATACAATCAGGGAGAATACCTGGCACCAAGATCCTCAAGCTTTCGACGATACCCAAATTTTCTGCTAAGAAGGCCGGTAATATCGAGAAATTTCGTAATGTAGGTTTCGAGACACGATCCGTGTTAACATACCGGCGAACTACGTGATGTGAATGAAAAATAAGAACAAAGAAGAGTAGTCGATACAATATAACAGGAAGAGGGAAAGATATTCTCAAGGGATGTACGCATTTAATTAACGACTTTTTACCTTTGTTGAAACCGTGTTCCCACGCTCCAGTTTTAATTCTTCAATCAAGGAGATAAAATATTACATAGACCTTTCTTCATCTTTTTTCTTTTTTTTTTTTTACTTATTTCACGTGTTCCAAGAGAAGTTTCCAACAACCCAACATGTCTATAATTAAATAACTTATGTTACGCAATGTCCAATACTCCGAATCGTTATTCGCTTCCCAACGGTTGAAAATTGCGCGTTTAATTCCTGTGAAAAAGAACTCGTGCGTTTGTATCTGCTTCTCTCGGTGTACAGCAAAACTTTCCTGACATCTTACGTAGTAAATAACCAAAGTGAACGAGCTGAAACATCACCGAGACGTGCTCTTCGCGTACCACGAGGAAAAGAAACTGAACGACTGCTAATAAAGTTAACCGAGAATTGACTTAGTTTCCAGTAGCACTGTAGCCAACAATGTTCACAGGAAGTTGCTTTGGGCAAGCACTGTCCCTGGATGGTGTCACATGCTTACGATTGGTTCTACCAAGCCCCCGCTATTTTGGTGTTATGCATCAACGTGATGTTTCTTTTCATGATTATGTGGGTGAGTAGATATACTTGAATGGCTGATTTTTTCTCTTTTTTTTAACATCTAAGGTAACATCAACAATACGATCAATACGTCAGCAACGAAGCCCTGTCTGTGAAACAATTAGATTATGCGGTAAAAGCGTTAGTTAAACATATTATTTTACAAAATATGATACCCATTAAATTTTATTTCTATCAATTATCGCTATCTTTCAGAAGTACGATTCTACTTATTTTATTTTATTTTATTTTATTCTCCATCTAAACTTTCCTCTGCTAATCATCGTTACAACGATTCTTCGTTACAGGTGCTGATAACAAAGCTCTGGTCAGCGACGAACGCAGAAACCCAGCAATATCGAAAGGCGAGCAAGGCATTGCTCGTGTTGATACCTCTCCTTGGAGTAACTTACGTGCTGGTACTGACGGGACCAACGGAGGGTCAGGTTGCTAATGCATTCTCTTACACTCGAGCCGCGTTTCTTTCTTCACAGGTAATGCAACTGAAAGATATATCTCGTTACAAGAACTAACTTGCCTCAAAAAGGGACTCATCTGTAGCGCGTTACTTTTCCTTTTGATGAAACATGGATGCATTCCTTTCTATGGACTCTCTGTAATCGTTGTTTTCTTTATTTTACACTTTATTCCCTTTATCTCGTATCTCGGCTATTTGAACGTTTCTTTGTACACTAACGTACAAATGTATGCAGGCACTTGCGTATTTTCGATAGAACGTAATTTAATTATAAAATTATAAATAAAAAGTTCGAGGACAGCTTTATCCTTTGTCAAAACCATCGTACAATATTATAATACGGTACAATTTATTCTTAAAATTGATTACGCAATGAAAAGATTAAAACCTATGTTAATTTACACGTATATATTTATACGTATTCGAATGTAATATTATTTAAAAATTATATGTCGCAGATTTTTCACTCGTTTATACAAACCTCGAGTAACCCTCTATTAATTAATCCATGTATTCGATCAAGAACCGGTAATTTTCTTCCTCTTTGACAAAATTTATAATCGACGAAACGCTATTGAGTTTTTAAAAGTTCGAAATTGTTCGAATTAAAAAAATCAATTTGTTGGTTCGTCGATATTCACAACTTCAGACACAAGAAATTTTAATCTCTCACTTCTTGTTACCTCTTCCTCCTCGAGATGATTTTATTCTCACTTTTCTAGTACCAGGACTTCTGTCTGCAACGATAAGAAACATATGTCGTAAAGTGTTGTTACAAAGTGACAGTAGTAGACTAATACTATGGTAATAAACAGAACACTCCACAGATAGTCACAAATTTCCTGAATAAAAATTTGGAAAAGGAAGTTTTCAAACGAAAATGAAATTTTCGCATCAAAACATTAAGACAATATTTATTCAAAATGTCCTCCTACGCACCGTAGTAACAAATATTTGGAAAGTATTTATTCAAAAGAATTTTCTATTCTCCGTAGGTTTGATCCATAAAAAACTATGCGAGTCCCTTACAAGATGCGCGGTAAAGTTACAAAGGTTACGTTCTTCCATATATCTTGTTGCTTTGATTACTTTATTTTATCTTGGAATGGCAAGCTTCAAAGTCACGTCGATCCAAACATATTTAAAAGAATCTGGCATTCACGGAACTTTCACATAAAACAAAATACATAGGAACATACATAGGATAATTCGATAAACGCATGTTCAAGCTACCGATAAAGTAATCGTACGCAGTATCTCCCGCAAAGTTTCTTTTTTAATAAAGTTACTTTATCGATTTTTTAACGTCAAAGTTCAAAGGATAAATGGATAAAATATTTCGAAAAGAACTATGCATCCTTAGTTTGCTTATCTTGGAAAGAGAGAGGAAGAGTGGGAGAGTGGAAGAAGGAATAAAGAAAGTTTAAATGCATTACGAATTTCAAAGAATAGGTTAGGAAAAAATAAATTAAACTCTTAAAGGATGGAGAGACAATTCTCCGACAAATCACACGATAAGATAAAAAAAAAACTTCGACGTCAAAGATTAAAAATCATCTTAATGCACATAGTATACTTTAACGAGTACTTGATATTTTCAGGGCCTGTTCGTCGCGTTATTTTACTGTTTTCTAAACACCGAGGTTCAAAACACAGTGAAACACCATATCGAACGATGGGCAACAGCTCGTGATCTGGACACAGAAAGAAGGTATTATAACAATTGGTCTCCCCGTTCGAGAACAGAGAGTATAAGGTATTCTATTCCCTTATTGCTTAATTATTTAACTTTCTTTTGAGTTCTTTCGTCACTCAATATTTCGTTCGAAGAAATCAGCGAAATTTCCTATGCAAACTGCGTTCACGTGATTGTTATGCATGTAATGATTAATTTAGAAGAACTGTAGAAAATTAAAACGCTTAAATGGGGACAATTTAGAATGGTTAATCGCTTTTCGAAATCGTTAACGGTGAAAATTTACAGATTGTACTGCCCACCGTCAAACCCATACAGAAAAAGGGATTCATCCGTAAGCGAGACGACCACAACAACTGTAATAGGATTAAACTCGACGACCACATTCCTAGATAAATCGAAAAAGGCTATTTCGGAAGATCTGAACGAATAGGAACGATTCTGATCTCGCCAATGGACGGATTAGAACCATTATCGAAGAATTTGTTAAAGATTCTTCTTTTGAAAAAATATCCTTAAGCAAATCAAGATCTAAGAGATACCAATCTTCTTTCTTTGCTTGTAAGTGTCATTTTCTTTTTATCTGATCGTCAAAGGTAGAAATAATTATTTGGAAAGATGGAGAATTGTTATTTATTATTTGAAGGAGATTTATATTTTCCAGTGTGAAATATTTTGAGCAAGAATATGTATAAGAAAGTAAATTGATTGTTATGAATTTTACAAATGTTGGAAACGAGAAGGAAATAGTCAAAAGGGCAAAATATTGAAATACGTACTTTATCACAGAATTCATAAAACAATGAAAATTAAAAAGATGAACATATTTATATATTATGATTTATACTTTTTGATATGTTTTCACTTTCTTTCGTTTTCAAAATAAAACTAATTTTTATTATTCTGGAATTAGCATTTTTTCAATATAGTATTTGTGTAAATTAATTACATTGTAATATGACAGAAATTGATTGTGAATGGATGATTAAATTTTCTTTTTTTGATACGATTTCTTTCTTTCATTGCCAAAATATACACGTAATATACACGGAAACAAATGAAATAAAACGATGCTTTGGAAAAAGTGGCGACATTCAATCTTTTTAGTTTTCTTCTTAGTTTCATTTTTAATTTCACAATCAACCATCTCATTTCCAAGATATTCATAAAATTACCGACAATTAAATTAACTTTACAATTGATATTTTCCGAAAATGTACTTGATATATGCGTCAAACTACGTAATGTATAAAATATAAAATCTTTCTTTTGTGAAATAACAAATCTCCTAAGGACTCTTAAACTCCTGCAAGTTTTGTTAAAGCACAAACAAACAAAAACAACGCCGGATATATTTCTAAAATAAAAATATTAGATTTCTCTCTCCCGTCAATCGTAAAATTTGATTTAAAACACAGAAAAACGAACAAGTCCACAGGAATATTTCTCAGATCTTTAGTGCTCCACAACAACGTCATTTTCAGGGGAACAATATATCGTATTGATTCGTCGTAAGGAATGGTTGGAGAAATTAAAAAAGATCTGAGGATATACAACAATGCATCGATGCTTTTATTTTGAATTACCATTTTCGTTAGGAAAAGGGTAGCCTCACATTCTTGCCCATTCACACGTTCCATTCGTGCCTCGCCACTTTCGCCTTCTCCACATTCGCTTCACTCAATTTTCCCTTCTGTTCTTTTTTATTCTCCTTTTCGTTTTTCTTTTTTTTTTATTTTTTAATCTCATTACTTCATTTCACGTCTGTTCAGCTCAAGAGAAACACGAACGCGTTCGAATCAGAGGGAAATCAATTTCCTTGTTTAAATTCTACGACACCCATCATCAAACTTCCACAAGTGGACTCCTGTAAAAAAGAAAAATCCGTGAGAATTCCTTTTTTTGCTCTTCCTTTTTTCTATGGTACATTATCAATTTTTTTCGTCGTTCTATTATCGTCAAACGTAAAAATTTCGAGTTTCTGAATTGAGAATTTGAAATCAAAGTATGCAGCGTAAAAGGACAAAGAAATTCCGGAAAAGAAATTAGCAATTCAAACTGGGTGATAATTCTAGAAATAAAATACCGTTAATATACATATATAAGTTTTACTTCCTTCTTAAATGTATTTTATTATTTAATAATAAATGTACTAAATATATAATAATATATAGATATGTTATAAATTAATAAATATATTAAAAATGTTTTATTATATTTTTATATTTATTACATACGTATATGTGTACTTATAGTTAAAAAATGGAAAATTGCTTTGTACTATTATTAAAATTTTCTGCTATTCTACCCAGTTTCGATTGCGATTAAAAAAAGAATAAAAGAATCCTTAAAAATAGCTCTATTGTCAGAAACGTACATTAGCATCGCTGTATGTGTTGATATCTCTGGTGCGAATTTAATTATTTGGAAAAGAAAAAGGGCAGAATTCTTCAATATTAAATGAACTTCATTAAGTTACCTTGCATGCGAAAGCATATTATACATATCCGCACAAAAAACTATTTCAACACAAAAACTTGCCTACTACATCGTTATGTATTTACGTTTGTCCATAATTGACATTTAAAAATTATAAAAAAATGATTAAAACAATAATAAATAATACGTTTAAGGAAAATATATCTTTTAGCTCCATCGTGTTGCTATTACAAATTTGTGATCGTCCTTGTTAAATATTATTTTTGTTTTTGAAAAATATAAATAAAAAAAAGTACTTGTAAGTAAGTAAAGTATTTGTATCAATATTTTAATAAGAGAGAAAAAGTATTTATTATTATAACAAACTGTTAATGAAAACATTATTTATTTTGACTCCATTGTAAGCATGAAAGCTTTATTGAGTATCGAAAATATATTGTAAATACTTATTAACAATCGCTTCCGTAAAACGTTGGGCATCATTATATTCCCAAGTCCGTGTACATATCGCAAACTTTTCCATTTCACGTTATTTAGTGATATCAGATGACCGACTATCATATTTTACATGTATCAAGATTTATAAAACGTGTTACACAATATCGTACGTGATGCGTGTGCTTGTATCTATAAAAAAGTTTCAAGAACATTACAATGATCGACACTATATTAGAAACAATGTTTCGATTATCNAAGATAAAGTAATATTATGCCCAATAGTAACAGGAGAGTACGTTACTCGGGGTTCAAATTTTGTCCAAAGATCCAAGGAGATAATTACTTTTAAGTAGCTATGAGGTGAAAGACCGAAGAAATGGTACCTGATATGTCGTAAAACTTTATTTTTGCGTTCAAATATAATCAAATGAACTTATATTTTGTACAGATTAAAGTTTAACATAGGTTGATCAGCCCAAAACTATTAATATTAAACAGGTTAAAAATGTTAGGAAAATGAAAATATATTGAATAATATCAAACACACTTAATAACCATGAAGCGATATATAATTTAAAAATTTTCTGAACAATATATATTTATATTATAATATAATTTAAAACTTGTATAAAATTTGTAAAATATTCGATAATTTTTAGTAAATAAATGTACTATAATTTCGTTCCATTTGTAAAAATGGTACAGTATAAAACATCAGATAAAATAACGTGACAGACAAATGATCTTTGGACCTTAAGAAATCACCCCCTAAATAACACTATCACTTAACATTTATTTTACTATGAATCAGGCGATCCGTGTATGTTTATTAAATAACTTCATATATACAAATTTGTATAGAGACAAATTAGAGAAAAGTCATGAATGGTATATGTTATTCAATGTTTTGTCGTTTTAAACTACCATTTAATATATACCTATCGATGTAAGAACACAGTTCTATTAAGACAACATGTCTTATGTTATGGTAAATTGGACTAAATTGTTCACGATAATAAATTCATTCGATAAAAATGATTAGATGCCGTCTATCACGAACTACAAATATATACCATAAGCAGTCGAAAAAATTTCGACTTTCTTTTCAGTGGAGAACAAATTTATCAAGCTAGATAGTTAAAATGCGTATTGTTATTGTTACTGAAAAGAAGACTAGTTTGCAATTATAATTTTTAACAACAAAAACACAACTGAGTCTGACATAACAGAATCAACAGGATAAATTTTGAATGAAATTTAAAAATGTTAAAAATTAAGAAAAGAAGAAATGTAATCTTCTATATGGAATGTCATAACAAAAAAGCAAAATGTACTAAAAAGAAAACGGTACTATTGTTTAGATTACAAACCTAATATATATATGAATTATCTTTGTTTTCCTTCACATCCAATGTTAATTTAATATTACATTAACAACTGCTGTAATGGTCACATTGTTATTGTGACCACTTTATGTAAGACCTAACAATACTTTGTACAAGTTTTATGATACAAATATATTACGACAATTCAGTTTATATACCATATAACATTATACTTTTAGTGTTACACCTTTTATGGATTAAACCTTTTCTTGTAGAAGGCAATGATTTTATTTATATGTAATGTCATTGATAAAAGAATCTGACTGCTTTCAAATCCAAAAATTTTTTTCACATGGTACTGGGAAAATAGAAATCTACACACTTATGCACCTCCATCAACAAACATACTTCACACCAATTCACTTTGAAGGTATTAACCTCGAAGTATCCTCGTGATTCTGGTAACTTGGTTTTCCATAAGTGAACGGCAAATATCTGTATTTGATCATATGCTGTAAATAAATTTCAAATTCATTATTTTATATTTTTAAGTATTTTTTACTCAACTTCATTAATATATTTAATATTATATTACCTTTATTTGACGCTTCATAGTAATGCAAAATAGCGTTATGAAGTACATGACAAGTATGGGCCAAAATACTGGTACATTGAAACAATCAAACATAGTACATATCATAGCAATAATTGTAGATTTCATCACAGAATACCAGAATTTAAATTCAGGTAACCTTCTAATAAATGGTCTAAACTCTTCGTTAGATCTTGTAGGTAATTCTGGTCCTTCACCATCTATCAAGAAAGTTTTCTTAAAAGTGTATTGTAGAAATGGAAGTGAAATTTGTTTAAGTACTAAACTTACATGGATTTTCATTAAATGAAATTCTACCATCATAATTTCTATTTAATTTCATTTCATATTAACAACTAATAATTTTCACAAATTTATATGCACTTACCATCAAAATCCATTCCAGGATCAATTTTAGGAGTAAGGAATGCTATGAATAAATTTAGGTGATAAATTGCTAGTGCATATGTAACAATGTACCATCCCTAAAAAGTATGAGAATATATTTAAATTTATAAGGAGAAGAGAAGAGAATACATTTTAAGCTTTAACTTACCTCTGATAAAAGTATACGTAATGAAAAAACAAATACTAGAAAAAAAGCCACTGTCCATCTTGACACTACATGAGGAGTCCAAAGATCCAAATATCTTTGATATAACTGTAATAAAAATACATGTATTTAACAATACATATATACATATATGTTATATTTTAAATACATATTTAACACATTAGCACAATTAGGAACTACAATTAACAATAAAATGAAATATTTACAAAAATAAAGCTTCAAGAAGTATAACTAAATACCTGTGATATTCTTCCTATTGCTTGACTAAAAACATTTCGTCTTGGAGGACCACCCAGATGCTCATCTTGCATCATTTTACCTTTTTACAATAAAATTTTTATTTTAATCATGATTATAAATTCATATGTACATTGCAATATTCCTATTAAAACATCTTCAATTAAACTACATACTTGTAGCAACATTTCCTATTTATTACATAAATACTATAGTTTTATAAATAAAATATTACATTATACAAGAATATTCTTAACCCCTTAAATATGTAAATAAATAATGAATTTGGAAAAACCGATAAAAACTAATTATAACTATAAATAATTAAATATCAAATATTTTACTTAAAGTCATAAACTTAAAAGTAAACAGCAAAAGTAAACTATATTTTATTTTACTTACTTTATTAAAAAAAGACATTAATATATATATATATATATACATATAATAAGTTCCGAATGTATTAATAAATTTAATTAAATATTTCATTATCATTATGAATACATTTCTTTTTTATATTACTAAATATATTTTTACAAATAAATTTAAACAATAAAAGTACAATATGTCTTGCAATGAACCCCAGCAAATGTTACAGACCCAATTAGATAATGCTATCACAGTGAAAAATACTTGTTGAACATTCGAATAAATAATAATTCGCGTGAACAGATGCAATTTGATAGTTTAAGAACATTGCTAATATACCGAATTATTAACATCAATCGTAAAAACGAATTCAAGGTTGCTAGAATTTAAGACTTCCTCAGTAATAGTTTGATCGAACCTTTATATCAAACGATAACTTAAAATTTGCATGAAATTTTAGATCTCTATTCATTGACTACATCAATATATTTTGGAAAGAAAGTACGAACATTCATTTTTAAGAAATTAATACTATTTTCACAAATTTCGAAAAGCACGAAATAAACTAAACGATATGCACATAACCTCCTCATTTTACAATTATCTTAAGTTCAATTACAAATCGCAGGTAAATCGGAAATGAATAACATTTACCTAAAGTATTTATATGTTTTCAGCCAATTTTCGCGACTAATTCGCTATTTATTCGATTAAAAAAATAACACGTCAAAACATTAATGGCATACTATGATTAGACGTACTATAAAATTTGCAAGGTGTTTCAACTTATCTCCTGGTAGTATTGTATCCCAAGTATGTATGACCATTAAATCTGATTCTTATGTAACGAATTATATGATTTACATCAATTTGTGATTGGTAACATGTACCGAGGTGACATTTTCATTAAGTAATTCGCTATTACTTGTAAATATTTATCTGCTTATTTTATTAACAAAATAATTATATAATCAATAAAAACTCTAACAAGTGCAAATATATAATCTTAATAACATACATATAATAAAAGAGTTAAAAACTAGATATTTAAGAAATCGAAATCGTTTGGCATGATCTTTTTCTAATTTTAAACATTTTTATATTTTTTATAATTGTAGATATACATTACTGAATATGGATTTTTTTATGAATATAGAATTTTTTATACTTCTATACATTATTGAATATAATACATCCTAAATTTTAGAAAAATACTATTTTTTCGATACAAATGTAAGTTTATGTACAAACTTTTAATATGTTCATAAAATATAATAAGACAAATATAATTAACTGATTAACATAAAAGTAATCCATAAAAATAATATATATATATTTATATTTATATATACATATATACTTGTTAAGCATAAGAAGAGGAAAAAAGAGTCATATTTTATCTGATGAATGTCTTATCACAATAATATTTTGTTATTCTGATAAAGATGAATGTTTATCTAGCGTTCATATACATATATACATATATAAGTATATAAAAATATATAAGCAATGATTAACTTTTGAAAGATGAAGTTTAAGCGAAACTGTCAGAAGCTGATGTCTTTTGGAACGAAAATAGCTACACAACGTTAAAATTTTCATTTTTAGAATAGAAGACTGTGAAACTGACAAAAGTGCGGCGCCATATTGCGTGCTTGTGTTTGGTTACTGTTCTGGCGCGTGGTCAAGAATTATTATATTTAATTAAATACCATGTCTGATAATCAGGTGAGCTTCCCGATTTTAAAGAGGAATTTATTGACCTACATTTTGTGGTATAGATGCAACATAACACTTGAATGTTCAATCATATTTTGAATCTAATCGGTCTAACCTTGCGTATTAGGAGCAAAAACCTGAAGCCGGCCCAGGCGACGCGAATTCCGAATACATCAAGCTTAAAGTTGTTGGAAATGTAAGAAGTTGCCGTTTTATACTCTTATATTCACGTCTTAGTTCCATGACGTTTAATGACAGATTTCATCATTTCTTTTTTTCTAGGACAGCAATGAAATTCACTTTAGGGTAAAGATGACCACTCAAATGGGTAAATTAAAGAAATCGTACAGCGATCGTGTGGTTAGTTCACTTTTCAAAATAAGCGTGTGTCTAAATGTCATGCATTTTAAAAAATAATTTATTAAAAAAGATAGCGCAAAAATTTTCTTATTTTATTTCGACTTCTTATGTGATCTCAAATCATGTACAGTAAAAGTATAAGTTAAAAAGTTCATGAAAACTTTTTATTATCATTAATACTACAAGACTTTTTAGTTTTGAATGAATTTCTATATAGATCCTATATTTATAAATGTAATTTACGGAAGTATTTTTAATCTTTCAAAAATAGAAAAAAGTGATAATTTTATCTCTTATTGCGAAAGTACCTAAAGTAATATTATCTTTGTGTATTTTAAAACATTTATAATTTATTTAGGGTGTTCCTATGACATCACTCAGGTTTTTATTTGATGGTAAAAGAATTAATGACGACGAAACACCAAAGCAGGTAAATTTCTATCTAAGTTTAAAATTTTTAATTAATCATTGTAGAAGTAGGAATTCATTACACCTTTATTTGACATTACCATTATGCCTTTAAAATAAATAATTTAAAATTAAATAAAATTTTATTATAATTTATCTTTTTTTTTTATTAATTTCATTATTATATTTATAACTAATATAATTCCATGTTGTACAATGATAATATGATATTAATATTGGTTTTTAGTTGGAAATGGAAAATGATGATGTTATTGAAGTATACCAAGAACAAACAGGTGGTCACTACTGAAGAAATTTATTCAGTTTCAATATCTTTTAAAGTGAAAGTGACTATCGTAAAGAAATGGACAAGTTTATCAGTATATATATATATATGTATGTTAAAGAAACATGTAATTTGGTTTTTTACGTAACATTTTGATGTGCAGTTCTACATTCCTGTAACGTGGCAAGTTTAAGGACCATCAACAGTCAGTTTCATACAATGTATATGTTCATCCAGCAAAAACAAAAAAAAAAAAAAAAAGAAACAGAACTGAAAAAGAATCATGCCTTAAATACAGTGAGTTTTGTCTATTAATAACATTTGGCAATATATTTGCATTCTATGGATTTCCAAATTTATAGATTTAGATCGCGGGAGTTTCCGAAAATTTTAATTTCATTATTGAAGTACGATAAATATTACGTAATATGAATATGATTTAAACAAAATTGTTGCGTTTAAGGTACGTCTATAATAAAAGAGATAATTGTAATATTTTCCCTTTGCCTTTTCTATGTAATTTTAATATTAACAAAAGTATTTTCTACTTCAAAAGATATGCATTACTGATATGCAAAAAATTAATTTTCATGGATAAATTATGAAGAAATTAATTCGATGTAAGTAATGTGGATGTTTCTGAAGAACTTATTTTAGATTTCATTTTATGTTATCATCAATAAATTATATACAACAATGACAAAAATTCAAATCACTATACATAATAAAAGTGACTGCTGTGCAGTTATACTTTATGTATAAACTTTAGTAAAAGAGGTTCTCATTTTTCAAAAACTGCTGTTTGATTTATATTGAAGTTAAGCATTGGGCCAAAGACTTACAAATTTAAAAAATTTTTTGATATATATAATTTGAAGCTATATGATTCTATACGGGCATCCTCATTACAAAATACTTATTCATTGATTTAACAGGACAAAATTTTTACAAATTGTAATAAAATTTATTCTTGTACAGATAAGTAATATAGTTTCTGTTTTCATTAATAAGGTGTAAACATTAATTGGCATTTTTCTTTCATTGTATGTTTAAACAACATTCGCTTTTTTTTAAATAGTGTAAACAATTTAAATAGATGTTTTAATGAGAACAAATAAGTAAAAACAATAATTACATTACCTTTAGTAGTACTCTATCATGAAACTTGTAGCACTTGTTAAATAGAAGAATAACTGAATAATAATAAAAACTAGACTTTCATTTTCGTAACAAAAGCAGAAAATGATTTTGATATAATATTGTAATAATCGTTAGATTTACGATAAAATTGCATCTATATAGCTTTATCGATTTCACAAGACATGTTTGCATCTGCCAAAAGCATAAATTACTTGTAATAATTGTCTAGAAAATAAATGATTCTTCATCTTTCTCTACTTATTTTACATATTGTTTAAGAAATAGTTACAGAAATAAAAATGCTTATAGATTATAAGGCAATCTTTTCATTTAATAGAATTGCTTTTATTTATACATTGAACAGAGTTGATAATTGCTATTATTATTTATTTTTTAGCACTTCTTAATGTATTATTCGCAAATTTTTAACATTATAAGCGGACATTCGTAAAAATAATTAACTATGTACAGATCATCTTGAGTTAACCAGTAATTCTACTATGTGGCGTCCTATCATTATTACACATTTACAGTGATCTATAATCTGGAAGAAGCAATTTTTTGCCTGTGTAATCATAGTTTCACAAAAATTGAAATCTCAAACGGAAAACTTTTTTGTCATAAATACTAATTTATTGGAAATTGAAATGTATACTAACGAAGATTTAAGATCAGTTTTTAGTTAAATGTTTGCATATAAATTGCTTCTTCAAAAACAATAACAACTTAATTGCCACAGTATAATTACTTAGCATTTATGCACCGGTGCGAAAAAAAAATCAGCGAGTAGATAAATAGTTCGTTCAATAAAATGAGTTTATAGGTTCATATACACAGCCCATAAATATGCATACAGAAAAATAATGCATCAAATATTGTTTGAATCTCGAGTTCACTGATCGGTGAATGATTTCCTATAGTTTCTCATGAACTGTTGCGAAAAATTCACATTATTAAATTAGAACAAAAACTATTTTTACAAGAGAAGGTTTTACAATATCGTTTATGGTGTTAATAACAATCTCACTTACTACTACATTGCTGAAACAGGATCCTTTAACAATAAAAACACGTGTTAATTTAATATTCCAAACATAATTTGCATGCCATTCTTGTTACAGTTAATATATCATTCTAGAAAATTATTTCTTAACATCTCCGCCAATTTAACATGACAATTTCCCCTTTACCTTCTAATTAAAAATTCATGCATGATCAATACTTCTACCTTGTTTATATAAATTTAGAATCAGAGTAAAACGTGTTATGAGTTGCAACAAAATTATACAGGGATTTAAAATCGAGCTTGTTATTAAATTTATTCAGAGATAGAGTTCTTATAAAGACTTCAGTCTTTGATTTTGTCATGTTTATAGATTGTAGATCTAATATAATCCTTAGTAGTTTTCTTGATTTATTAATGAATTATAAAATATTCTATTTCTGAATAAACCGGATGCAAAGAAAATTTTGAATCAAGATTTTTTGTAATTAACAGAGTAATTATGATAATAAATTATAGGATATAACGGATTTTCTTTCCATATTTTTCCTACATTAAGAAGAAGCACACAATAAATTCAATCCTCCTTAACAGACAAAATTATGATTTCATTAATAATGATATTTATCTTCAATGATATAATTTATCTAATTCTTAGCGTAACCGAAATTTCGACTAAAAGAATTGAATAGTTCTTGTGTCTTAAGTACAAATGCTACACACTAAAAAGTATTTTTTTTATTAGGACATAATTTATATGTATATACTTAAATAGAATGTACAATGTGTAATTCAAAACATAAATTTCTTCGGATATAATCTTTCATGTATTATGACTATAAACAATATTAATTCAGCTCTCACCTCATTTTTTTCTCGTAATACTTTCATTCAATATTATGTCTACTTACTCATTGCATCATAATAAATATAATTATCCATAAAGTATATTAGAGCAATCTGTTAATTCTTAAAGCGATGTTATTTCTTGGCGAGGCATTGTATGGAAATAAACCTGTTGAAAGTCTTCTACTCGTTCTAGAGTATGCACTTTTCAACACTGTAAAATGTTACAGTATGTCACGATGCCATACCCATGTTTTTTTTGTATGGTCAAACCTATGCGCTAGCCATTGCTGTTCTAACAATTGGTATCTATCTTGATTTAGGTACAGAGGTTTCCCGCGTCTATAAAAAGAAATTAATAAATGCAGTATAATATTGATATATCTCTAGAGAGGTAAAATAATATAACAAAAATTCCAATATAAATGTATTAAGAAATAGATTGCAATTTTTCAATATCTTATCTGATATTAAAGAGATGCTCTTACTTCAGATCTCTATCTTCTTCCTCAAAATCATCGAGATATAAAGATCCCCATAAACAGACACGTTGACCACGAATTACTACAATATAGGTTGATGTCACCACCAAATATATACCAGTTCCACCTCCACAATCTATCGAATGCTATAAACCAAAAAAGAATTATGTTTATATGACTCATATATTTTTATGCTTATATAAAGAAAAGCATATATATACATAAAGTACTTACTTGAACAACCTCGCATACATTCCACTGCTTGCGATTTTGCTTTAAACAAACGATGGCACCACACAATAAGCAGATACTAATCTCCTGAGGAATTGAATGACCTTGACGACACTGTCTTCCATGATAATACTAAAAATGAATAATCATTTATAAGGTTTTAACATTCAAGTATAAAATGATATATAAACTATAATTAATTATATATATTCATACTGTGAAAATCTTCTCATATTCCCTTGGAAGGCTCAGTAACTTGGGTACCTGCCACGACACATGCTGTTCCATAATTAAATACCTGCCTGCATCGCTTTGATTTACGAAAGCAAGGAATTGATCACACCACATACGAGGCACCGATATACTAGTTTCGCTATCTTGCCAGTTCAGAGCTACAGCAGAGTTAAACATGTTCCAATCCATATTTTCTGTAACTAATTCTAAATAACGAACTAATCTTGCAAATTCAGTTTGTGGTGATCTAATTATAGGTAACGGTTCCTCATATAAATGATAACGGAGCAATGCAGCTACTCGTAAAAATGGTAAACACATAAATTGTATCTGAAATGATATAATTATGTATATGACAATGTATCTTAAAAGGAAAACAAGAAAATTATGAATTATGTTAACTAATTTATATCTACCTGTTGTTCGATACTGTGCATTTTATCTCGTGCATATGGTGTACGCGATGAAGTAGATGGATCATATAAAACAGTATCTGAGTGGTAGAGTGGACTATTATTGAAATATTCAATGATTTTGCAGAATATAGTTTCAGAAGATATAGGACCGCGCTCGATGCATTCTCTTAAAAATGTATCTCCTAAAAATGTATTTCTCTCTGCTTGTGTGAGACCACCGCTTATTTGTACTATAACTTGATAGTACAATAAGTTGTAGATTACTTTTACTACACTTAAGAAATACGCTGAAAATAAATAATTAAGTTTTATGAAATCACTAAAATATTTACAAATGAATTTATTTACTTACCTTGATCGGCATGCAAAGGTAACAATAATATAAACTGTATAAGAAGAGCAGTCGGATCTCTGAGAAGTAAGGGGACTTCTCCCTCGTGTAGTGTTAAAGCGAGTGGGGTCGCAGGCTCTGGAGGCAAACCAGATAATTGTTGCCATGTGTGTTGTACCGGCCAAATCATACATAGACGTGCATTTTTTGCCAGAACATCAAGAAGTGCAACTTGAAAGAAAATGTTATTAATGTAAAATCTACAATCCTAGTTATTTTTAACTATCATCAACAATAAAATAAATGTACCAATGCAATCACGTTTTGGCCTTAAAGGTATTGTAGTAGGTGGTGGAATACATAATGATCCACCACGCTGAACAAGTTCAATTTCAAAATTAGTTCGTGCTATAGAAGTTATGAAAACGAACAAACTCTTGTAACTATGTTGTTGTTGACACTTAGAATTTGTACATCTTGTCATATCCTGTACTGCTTTACGCATTGCTTCAGACAAAAATGTTCGTCTCTATAAAGAACGTATATGTTGTTAATTGCAAAGAACATATAAAGTTGTAAGTAAACGAAATTCTTAAGATACTTACTGTTGATGGATTTCGTTGTACCTCTTTTAGAAGATTATTTATCTCCGGGAGTATCGTAGTGAAAGGGACGTAAGGAGACCGGACGATTGTTCCACGCTTCCCCAATTGAGGAGAAAGTGGAAGAAAACAATTAGCTAACTGTCGACAAAGTGGACATAGATATTCGCCACTATCTACAGCAAGAGAAAGCTGTCTTTGTTGGTGACCCAGAGACTTTACATATGGCAATAAACAATCTAAATGTAAATGATGTCCACACGTTTGCACATATACACCTCCTTCCCAACCTAGATTAACGGATAACAGCAACGAAATCTGTAAAACACCAATAAGAATGTATATAAATTGTTTTACTGTGTTCAATGGATATTATATGTTAAATACTTACAGTATCAAAATGTCGGTCCATTGCATCCATTCTACGGTCAAAATAGGCACCACGTGTATCACACTTTGGTATAGGCGGATCATCATCAGAAGTAGGTAAAAGCAATCTATCTGGTTGCTGTCGTTCATGACCAATGACACTTGTCCCCTAAGAATAGAATTTATATAGAATTAAGTAAGTAATCAATAAAAATGATATTATATGAATAAAATTGTACGAATTTAATTACTTGAACTAATACAACAAGACCCATAGGATTATCTTCAGTACTAGGACTACTTTGACTGCAAATAACGCAATCGTATTCTTTTTTGCTAGTTAGTTTAGTCGCATTATCTTTTTGATCCCAATCCATACCCGATACTCCTGCTTCATCTAAACAAAATATTATAATTTTTATTTACATTTTGTTTACATATAGCATGAACATCAAATTCATTATATCTTATATACATATTTTATCCTTTATATTTTACCTGTTTCCATTGCTTTTTCCATGAATTGCTTTCGTTTATTGGCAAATTCTGCCATTAACTTTTGCTGTCTTTCTTTCGCCCGTCTTCGTCTTTCTTCTCTTTCTCGATCTTCTTTCTCTCGCTGTTTATCTTCGCTTTCCTGCATACTTGGCCATAATTTGTTCCTAGCTTCATTTATAGCATCTTTGCACATAGGATCTAAATTTGTAATTTTGTTCAGTATTTGCGCAATAAAGAACGGACCATCACCAATTCGTGATTCTGTTGGTTCTATGGTTGAACTGCTACTAGCTTCGTTATCTGACATTGCAATTTGTTCAGGGTTATAACTATCTGGGACACCTGACAACTGTGAATGCAATTTTAACAATAATGTGATTATACTCTCGTCTACTTTTACAGTTTGTGATTGTAATGCTCCACCCTAAACAGAAAAGAATTTATAAAATAATAAATTAATAAATATGACAATTAATTTACTAGAATATACGTAAATCATTACCTGAGCATCTCTTCTTTTGAAATGTTTATATGAACTTGATGTAGATGGAACAATTTCTGTTGTTGTTACTCTAGAATTACTCAGTCTTGAGTACACTGTGGGTGCAGCAACTATTTCATTGCCAGCCATAACAGCAGGTCGTTGAGGTGTAGGTGGCAATGCAGGTTGACCACCAATATCTGTATATAGTTAATAAAGATTGAAACAATAATACGAGATTATGAAAACATGTTCTAATATAAAATGATATTAATTAGAAAACATTCGTTTTAGTGTCTCTTTTTATATAAAATTAGTGTCTTTTTTTATATGATTAACATAGAAGAAAGCAAAGTATGTACATATTTTGCGACAGTATAGAATGCATAACATCGATAAGATATAACTATGGTTAAGGTGATAAGATTAAGTAACATACTGTTTAGTAAAGGAGGTGATTCGATGGCAAGAGCCATGGATTCTTCGGTGGTTGGTGGCAAAGCTCTTTGTAGAGGTATTAAATCATCTTCACTATTAGCTTCTGATATAGTAACAATTCCATCTTCAGGTACAAAAGTTATTTGAAATTGATCTATAAAATAATTAAGAAAAGAATAAAACATCATTGCGATATTATATAATAGGTTTAATCAACACCAAAGTATCCATTTTATAGTTAAGAACATATAGTATAATATATGTATAAAATATGATATATATTATACCCAGATTAAGAATTTTATGTAGAGGAACCTTAAAGAATTGTTTGTTTTTAATATATACATAAAATTTACAAAGCTTACAAAAATGGAATTAGTTTATCAATGCACAAATATTTATTTTATAACTTGTTCTTAATTAGTGTGTTTTATACGATTACTTAAAATATATGAAAATACAAAAACAAAACATACCATTTGGTTGAGATAAAGCAGGTAAAGAAGCATTCACAGCAATCTGTAACCCAGTGTCATTAGTAATAGTATCTAAAGATGGAAGAGTTAAAACTTCTAAGGAACCCTCATCTGTTGCATCATTTATCATGAGCGAAGTTCCAACCTCAGCCATTTCACCTTGAATTTCCCATTCAAAATCACCTAAAAAAAAGTGTTGCAAAATGTTAAAGCAAAAACTATCATATGTAGCAAGATGTAACCCAATGTAATTTAATGATAGTTTTACTCACTATCTGAATTACTTGGCTCTGACTCTTGAATTAAAATGACTTGAGGTATCACTGTCCTCAAATTTTCTGATAAATCATCACTTTTGTACCAACCACCTAGATCCATATCTTTTATTATACGAGATGACTCATCGCTACTATTATATTGACACAAAGGATTCATCTGATAAACATGAAAAGAAATAGTATTATTATTTTATAATTCTATAATTCTGTTATAATTAGTTACTTACAGATTTATCAGGTATTTCTGCAGTAATTACTGCCATTTCTAATAAGTAAATAGTCAGTGCCATTACATGCTCTGATATGTTGTGTCCATACACAGCCTTATATAAAATTATTAAAATCATAGCATGAAAAACTCTCGATCGTAGTACAATTCGTGGGTCATCATATGCTGGTGAAACAGGAGCAGGATGCCTAAATGGTGGCCATGGAATTGCACTATTTTTCAATTTTCCTGATTGTTTTACACTGAAATATTTACAAAATATTTAATGAAAGAACTAGACAAAATTATGAAAATTAAAATAAACCAATAATTTTTTATATATTAAAAAAACTATAGCACAAGGTTTTTATGTTTTTCAAAATTATTTTTTTCAAAAGTAGTTTATTTACTATTCGGTAAAGCGATCCATTGCCATTTGGAAATCTCCTTTTTGTGCTGCTCTTAATAAAACATGTAAAGGATCAAATAATTCTTCCCAAACTAGACGTGGCTTTGGACCATACATTCCTTGCTGCATATTTCCACTAGCTTCAAGATTAGGTGCTCTGTACACTGCAACCTGTAAATCATATTTTACAATTTGTTCTTACAAAAAAAAATTGTTTTCTGTTTAAAGAAACATAAAACATACATCAGCTAATACAGATTCAAAATCTCTATTTTGGGTACTACCGGAACGTTCAGGCATTAACTCCATTAATTGGCTATGGGTTTTATCTCCCATAGATAATAAAGTAACCATTTCTAGGCGGGACATTTCAGGATCGGATAAACCTATAACAAGACCATATTTTTTATATACATGTATGTATGTAGATTCCATATGTTATTAGTGAACTTAAGAAAATAGCATGAAGAACTTACCTAAATTTGTCCGAACATTAACCAATATAGCTAGAAATGTTAAAAAACTTTCTAACATTGGTGTGTCATGTTCTCCATCCATATATTCAGTTTGAGTTCTATACAAACAAAGACTCATCTCTTGTTTTATATGAAACCTAATGGAATAAAATTATTGAAAAATATGACTATAATTTAAAGGGTATGTGTACTATAAATATATGTTTAATAAGATACTGAAAATTACTTTTTAACGATTGTTTTTAGAAAAATATCTGGTTGTAGCTTTGTTGCGCAAACTTGAAGTAGATAAAGATCTGCATCTACCATCGAATTACAAAAATTGCACTGTATATATGTCATAATTTGCCCCTTTATTTGGAGACCATTACGCACCCACAATCCATTTAAAATTTCATAAAAGGCAACCTAAACAAAAAATCATTGTCTTAATTTTCATTATTTCAATAGTTAACAATATATTACAGCAGCATAAGATATATAATATATAATATAGCACAGCATGAAATAGTATAAAAACTAAGTTTGAAAGAAAGGTATTTATTGAGAAATTATTGAATTCCATAGCTGAAGGTATCATTTTTTAACGTATGCATAATACGTAAAAAAGCTAACGGTACTGAAAAGAGTTTCGTTTTCTATAATTTCAGTTACTTTAATAATTGTTAAATATGATACATAGAGTTAAATAAATGAAATACAAATTTTTCTAACATTAATAAAATTTTATTTAACATGAAATGTTCAGATATACTGTTGAAATAAAAAAAATAAATTCTAAACATGTAGAAGACAGCAAAATGTCTATATGTGATCCATTACTTATAATAAATTTGTACAAAGATTTAAATTTATTTGTCATAATTGTCATGTATATTCATATACATTTATCATCTACTTTTATGCACATGATATTGTTTCATGTAATGTACAAAACATTTGAAATCCAAATATAAAAAAGACGGGTTCTCATAGAATACATGATTCGTAGACTATGGTAAATCCCCCACATAATCAACCAATCCCGTTACTGGAAAGAATTCCAACTTTCAACTGCTATGTTGTCAGCTCGTACTGTTCATAGTGATTCTACGATCAATGAACAAAGAGGGGACATTTATACGTCCGAAGAGCTGACTAAGAGCTCTTCCTTGTGTCAGTGTGTTTAATTCTTCAGCAATTTTCCGAAAACTTGATTCCATCCTCATAATCAGTATAGCTTTAAAACTTGTGACAGTAAAGAAAACAATTCTTCGATAATCAAATGCTAAAGGAAGAAAGAAGAACAAGATCGGATCAGTGTTATTTGTGCAAATCAATTTCCTCTTGATTCAGTTATTACTGAATTTAAAAAATGGCCACAGTTAATTTGAAGATTATTTTTATTTGTATGTTATGCGCAGAGCGATTTGCATATAGTTTTAAATTTGGTTATGTCGATATAAAAGACTTAATAAAATTCGGACATGAGGTGGTGATAGACATTTTCGAATCATGGGACTTCATACGTCCAAAAGATTCTGAGTATGATAACAATTTGCCATTTGTCCACAGAATGGAGAAAGAATTAAAGAATCGTATATCGAAAATATCGCAACAGATTGATACTTTTCAAGAACAGATAGATATGCGTTTGGACAGCATTGTGGCTAAACTTTTAACTGAGATGCCGTTACAAGAAAGACTGGATCAAAAGTTACGTATGATTGATCAATTCGTTGGGAAAATCAATGATTTATACAATGTCTTCCATTTGTATTCGAAAGCGCCTAACAAATATGAGAGGTACACATTAGAAGATTTCGCGAGAACGTGCGTTTCCTCGAGATCAGATGCTCTCCCTGATCTTTTGAAAAGCATTCATCGGCTTCTTGTTCCTTCTCCCGACGAGATTCTTAGCAGAAGCGTTCTCATATTATTGGCAAACCAAATGCAAGTAAGTTTTTGTAGATTTTTAAACACATTTTCAATAAAGAAAAATGACGCGTAATAGTGGGAACATATGTATTTTAAATGTGTTTCCTAAAAACTTAGAAAAATAAAAATTTCCTTCAACTTCATGATTTTGTAAGATAACTTTTTTAGATTATATGAAATGGAACAAATTTTGAAGTATTTAATATTTTGGCGATTCGAATATCCGTTAATGTACTGTTAGAAGTTAGTTAATCGTGACTATCAAGGGGTATTAGATACGGGAGAATATCATAGTGATCAAATGACATCCGACAATTTGTACCTATTCAAATTACACACTCGGTACGAACATAGATAACACTGCAATAACTTTGCTATTGTTTATTATCCGAAAAATCTTTTATTTTGTGTACTATATATATTTTTATCTTTTTAAAGAAATCGGTAAAAAAAATATCGAATAAATTTAACAAAGTTAATGATATAGAGAAAATAAACAATGACTTGTTTAATTATCTAACGAACTCTTGCGTAAGCTATATTCTCTCCAATTTTGTATTATCAAAAATAATTATCAAAGAATTGCAACGTGATCGTTACAATAAAAACTTAAAAATTTTAAGTCTAGTCTGCTAACGAGTACATTTTACAAAAAATTTTTATCAAATCTATGTCCAATAAAGAGCAAAAGAACGAAATGCAACATTTTTGTTTGAACAACAATGATGCAGTTTGTGCAAATGATTTAAGTACCAAGTATGAAGAGAGAGGGAGAATGAAAAGGAGCATGCGCAAAAATATGTAACACCATTAAGCCTCGAACGATCCCAACTCGAGAGGGGAGGAACACAGAGAGTCAAATGACGGGAACAATAACGTGAAGTTCTTAGTAGAGTCTGTGTATACGAGGAAAAGTGTTTGTTCCGGAGGTATATTTTCGTTGCATCAAAAACACGACTATCAATTACTTTCTAACTATAAAAGACTACTGTTGAGCGAATGTTTGTGCAACGATATATACAGTGAAACATTTCTAAACAACATAGAATTAATAATCCAAGTATTTAAAAAAAGGATATATAAGATTTTTTAATAGTTTACCAGATTTCAATGCTTTTGCTTATTACGGTCGAAACGCTTCAATTAATCATGCTAACCTTTCACGGCCTATATAACTTTCAAACGTTACTTTCCATTCATTAATAGAATAGAGCCATTGGAAAAAATAATGTTAAGATTAAATCGAATATTATTTTTGAGTTATTAGTAAATAGTGTGATGTTAGTTAAGTGTATTATATATTTCACAGAATATAAGAACGTTAGGGGATTTCGTTCTTAGTTATTCTGTCCGAATAACAGTACCACCTTAAAGTTTCTCATATCGTTCTGTCGTGTCGTCTTGAATACTTGCACGCAGGATTTGTGCTGTACGTAAATACAAATGCGTCACATTGAAACAATATTTGTACGTTTTAAAATGGTCACATAATATTTCAAATCTGTATACATACATACATAACATGTATACTCGTTAAAAAGGTATTTATTGATATATCTACGAATAAAATATGTATGAAAATAATTTAACCTTCATCTTCGAAATCGATCTGTTTGTAATTCGATAAATAAATATTAGATATAATTCGACAATAAATATTAGATATAATTCGACAATAAATATTAGATATAATTCGTGATTTGTTACGATAGTTGTCAATGTAGCGTCAACAAATATCAAAAGATATCTCTATTTATTTAACTGTGCGGAAGACGCAATCGTAAAAATCCCATCAAAGATCGCAGTATATCTGAGGGACAAAGTAACTTAAAATCTATGCTGCAATGCTTATTTCTGCGAAAAAAACTATATAAACATATAAAGTCTTTAATTATATTAAAATTAATACAAAATATAATATATAGATATATTTACGTATATAAACTACATAATTACTAATTTAAATGTAAAGAATGAACAATTTTGAACCTAAAAATATTTAAAATTAGATTTAACATATCAGATCAATTGCGATTTCCGGAGGATTAAAAATAAATAATAAAGAAAGAAATATTATAGAAATGAGTAACTTAAATCAACCGATATTAAAAATTAATCACGTTTTAATTAGGGATATGCACATGTAATAAAATTACGATAGATACGATAAAACTTTAAATTTTAATACAGTGAAACCGATTTTTATAAATTTTCAATTATTATAAATTTGGACAAATATGATTACCGACTCATTTTTTCCGAACAAACAAGTATCGCTTCTTAAAGATTTCTATATAAAACATCACAACGATATGAGAAACTTATTACCTATATCGAAATGAAAGTAAAGGCGCTCAAAATATCAATCGATTATTGTCGAAATTGTCTGAATCACCGGAAGAGTTAATAGCTACACACGGATGTGACTCACGTTTATATGAATTTAACGTGATCTACCGAAGATAAAAAAGTATTATCAATCGAGAACGAATCTCTGAAATGTCATATATCTTAGTAATTTTTCCGCGAACAAAATACATGATACGATTCTAATCCAATTATTGACGTATCTAATTATCAATGTAATCGGTACATTCGACCCTTGCTATTGAGGTTAGCGTGTAGTAATCTATGTGTACATTTCGCACAAGCACACAGTATTATGAAACATTGTTATAAATACGTCAGTCTCAGAAATTCCATGCCCGTTACGTATTATGAATACTGTTTTATTTTGGTTTTTTTTTTTCAAATCGTACGAGGACTCTCGTTCTGCATTATACGATTGATTTATTCCGAGCCGTGAGAAACTTGAGTTGTAGTAGACTTTTAAGTAAGGTCAAAGTAATGACAGCTATACACTGCTTAATTCTATATTGTTAAACATGACTCACCATCAATAACATTTTTGATGTGAAAAACAACAGAAGACTAGAGGAGGAAGTACGATATTTACATACCAATTCGTGAACGATAACTTGCTTAAAAAGCGAATACAGATGTATCCTTATTTGTATGGTTACCGTGGATCAGCAGTACGACGCACGGCACGGAATGAATCACAAAATATACTAATTAACTAATTAATTAATAAGTAAGAAGAGTGTACACCAGACTATTTATGTCTGCAAAATACTCTTGAGTGAAATATTTAACTTATCAGACGATTGTGCATTGAAACAATTTCTTTTAGCACAAATTTCAATCTTATATTTTCATACAGGTATTAAATACGCTAATGAGTCAAATATAAATCCTTATGCATCGGTTCATCTATATATATATAATCGAAAAATTTAACCCTTAAAGAATCAAATAAATAGACTGCAAAATGAAGATACCAAACATCCATGTATGCTTTCTGTTTTTCTGCATAATATGGGGGACAATGGGTATAAAATACGATACAACATTGATCGACAAAATGCGAAATAAGTTGTTGCAATTGGAGAAAACATTAGAGAGAGATTTGTTTCACTCAAGGCTCCATGAGTTTGAAGATGGTGGAAAGTACCTATGGCTTATAAAAAGTTTCAAGAAATTCGGCGATGAATTAGAACGAAACTTCTCGACCAATGGTTATGAAAATTTAAATGCATTGAGTTCTATTTGGTTATGGGCTCGAACAGAAAATGAACTAAAAGGAATAGATGGTCTGTACCAAGTTTTTCGAACGATGCAACAAGAGATAGTCAGCAGGAAGATTCCTCTTGATATACCGAAGCTGAGTGATTTCTGGGATATAATTCTACACGATCCGAATGCGTCAATTGTACGCGCCCTCACTAGAATTGGTGACCTGATAGTGCACGAAAAGTTGTTCGTTTCGGCTTATCAGGTACAAAAATAAATAAACGAGTTGTAAAGAACTTCCGATTCTGATGATCAACGAAGTAGCGAATGTTCTTCTTTGATAATTAGCAATTCAAAGATTTAAGAATTTATTGTTCAATATGGACAGATTTTGTATTTTCTTTTTCTATTTGTTTCTCACTAGGAAGCAGCTTCGCAAATTTGTAATGAAAATCAATCGCTTCAGCAATTGCTCTATAATTTATATACAACGGTAACCCTAACGGAAATCAAGGGTTACGGTATGATCCAATTCTCTTATAAGCTGCTGCGACTTTATAACCCAGGTATGGTGCAGTGACTGTTATTTGTATATTGCATAACTTGTTATTTTCTTCTCCAATTCTTGTAACTATGTTTAAAAATTGTATGCTATAGTATACAGTTCACAATCACGATTTTATCATATTTAAATATTCTGATCGTTTATTATTTAAAGGAAAGTATGCTGCACCTAATATAGTATATTATTATTGAAAAATTCGCTTTTTAATTATAATAAACTTGATGTAGGTACTAATTTCACTGAAGAAATGGAAGTGGTGAAGCAACAGTATGAGACGAGAACGATGGAAACTCTGCGGGCTGTTAAAACAGCCATGGCGTTTGCTCCACGACAACTCTGGAGATGTGATGCGAGATTACATCAATTAGGTATATCTTCCTGCTTTCGCGTATAACATGTGTAACAGATATAACTGAAACAATTGTTACAGATGAAACATACACCAAATTAACACAGTTGTTCCAAGGATACATTGTGAACGAAGTGGACTTAAATAAGGACTCGAGTTGCAGAGAAAATTGTGCTTATTACGAATATTCGAAAGTTTATGGATGTTACAAAAATCAATTTTGCTCCCAACAGCGCAAATGTAACGGTCGAATACTAAAATGCGAATATATTGATTCCGATATGTGGATTTGTCCTTCGGTAAGTTGAAAATTTTTTCTGCGTTCAACTGTTATATAATAAGAATGTATGTGAAGTGTTTATAAATTATTTTAGATACAGGAAAGTGATCGAAGATACGAATACATAGAATATGAAAATGGTCGACTGTTCGGACAAAAAAATACTTGTAAGAGAGAAACAACCAAAGTAGATAGCTGGTGGCGTTGGTTATTCTGGCATTGTAGCTATTGTTTCTGTTACTGTGATGACAATAATATAAACTCTGATCGATACTTCAGCTTAAGGGAAGTTGTATCTGATGTAGCAAACAATAAGTAAGTGACTGACTATGGCAGATATTTTAGGAAGACTCTTAAGATGTCATTGCTTTCATAATTAATAATAATATTATTTGTTATAGAGTAGTGACGGGCATCCGGTTCAAGAAAGTGAAGCAGATAATACATATGCAGATACAGGAAGGTGAATTGATGCCACGTGGATACATTAATAAATCCTCTATAAGGTGGAAACCAATAGAAGAGTTCAGTGTATTAGATAACAATGTTAAAAATGGTGTTGACTATCACACATTATCATGGGAAAAAAGGGGGTTAGATTTAGATGATCTAGTCCTTGATGACAATTTGCTTTTGACAGGTACATTTATGTGTAAATTTATGTTTCTTTCATATTCCTTTTTAAATATCACGCTTGCAATACCTATTTTTCAGGACTCAAGTTCCGAATGATTGGTTCACGATTAAACTTAGAAGCAAGAATGACATCTTTTAATTTCACCACTGGAAAATTAATAAAACCACTAGAGACGAGTTTCTGGACCAGTCATGATAGAACCAATAGGTAAAATTTGCACATGTCTTGTACATATTTTTGTATACTTGTAAATGTGTGTTTGCTTATCTAGCATTATAATTATTTGCAGAACTGAAGTGACATTTGAGAATCCTGACATACCAACTCGATTACCTCTTCTAGCATTACCAGACTCGAAACCATTCCAATACCTGAATTTTGCACCAAGCGATCAAAAAAGTGATGTTGCTCAAAACACAATACCATTCATCGATATTCAACCAGTAGAATCAAATCCACCAGTTCCAATTGCAGGTGCCGGAATTTTTCATAAAGGCCGATCAGGATCGGGTGGATTTGTAGCAATGAGATTGATTACGTATGATTTTAGTAAACATTTACAAGTTGATTTATCTCCTTCTGCAGATACAGTTATTGATGCTCCAAATGAAATAAGAGTAGTATGAATGTAATTTATACGCGTATTACTAAGATATAGTTCGTAACTATCTTTTGTGTTTTATTTCTACTTTCATACGTCTTTCATTAATATATATTTAAATTTAATAAGTGTGATTTATAAAATTGATTATATATCAATAATAACTCCCTCTTTTTTAGAAACAATTCTCCATTAAACAATTGTTTTTTGTGCCATCTTAGCATGTATAATTGTTTTAAAACAACATATCACAAAAGTTAAATTCCTTTCGTATTTTCTTACACTCCTAATTCCAATAAGACCTTCAATGATGATACTTGCTACTTTATAAGAAATTATATCTTATTGTTTAAATAGGAAATTCATAGATTTTCTCTAATATTATGCTATTGAAATAACTCAATGTAAACCTACTCGTTGCTCGAAGTATCTGATATTATTTTAATTTATTAAATAAAATAACTATCCGAAAAAAGCCAACTGATATCCATATATATCATATACACATATCGCCATAATGAAATTCTACTAAAAGTACTCAATGACATTCAAAATAATAATGTCTGCAGAAAACATGATTCTTTATAGATATTTTCAAATATTATTTTAGTTCTATCTAAAATGCTGTATATGCATATCATAACTACATTGAAAGAATATACTAGGAAGTAGAGAAAAGTACTTACCTGAACTCGTAAAGGATGCATCATTAGAAGATGTAACATATCAGTAGGAGGTAATAAATCATTTAGGGTAGCTCCTTGTTGACGCACAGCTTGGCACATAAACACAGCAAAGTACCGATGCAATGGTAGATGAAATGATACTTGTAAACTGTCACTCTGTAACAGAAAGGAGAGATATTGGGGCTATAATATTATCGATACCTTAATTCAGTTAATTAATTGCATATTAGGAAAAATAGAAAATATGTTATTACAAAATAAACATTTAATTACTTACCACATTTGGATGAGTGAAATTTATGGCGTCTAACCAATCTTGTAATGCCGTGAGACAAAATGATAGCACCCTACGAGTAAGAGCAGCACTTTCAGGACCACGTAAATGAGAAACTAAAGCCCACATTGGATATGCACTAGCTTCTAACTCGGCACTAAATGCAGCGTAGTACGTATTAGATTCATATTCAACATGCTGATTTAATTCTCGTTGATTCACGTTCATTCCTAGGAATAGGCACAACAAAGTATTTTATTAATATTTCAAAAATATTTTGTTATGTGTAAAAGTAACTATAATTATAATTGTACAAAAGTTAAATAATACCTTGAAACATAGATAGGAAATCGAACCACATTTCTAGAAGTGTATCATCGCTCATAAATCTAACAGCTATAGGCTTATGTGAAAGAACATTATTTAAATCTGATACAATAGGCCAATAACAGTGTTCCTTCATTACTTGTCGTTCACAGTCTACTACATAATGAAAATTTTTATGTGGATCTAAAAAAATAAGAAATTATATTTAATGTTAATAAACAAATACCGAAAGTTCAATAGATCTTGTACAAATATTACCTACCATGTAAAGTGTTTTGAATCAATATCTTACTCATCATGTACTTTAAAGCTATTACCATAACATGCAACAACTTTAATTGATCTACCATTTTCAATGCTAAACTTTCATTACTGAATAGCTGAAATATAAAGTACAAACACATCAAGCACTTTCTTTATTATAAATATAATATTATTTTTGGATAATACCTACTTGTACACTGACATGGACCACCTTATTGCTTAAAGTATCTGGGTCTGTTGAACGTTCAAGCATCATTGAAACTCTACTGTAATGTAATACAAATGCACGAGTAAGTGCTTCTTTATATTCTGGATCTGGTAACATATTTAATAGCAAACAAACTAATTTCTGTGGAAATTGATAAGCTACTGTCCAAAACATTAATTCTTCTAAGAAAGTAGTATGCTGTAAATGTTCTTGTAATGATGCACACTCTAAAACAATATAATATTTATTGTAAATATATTCTGCTACAACTGTAGATATACATTAAAAGAAAAAATTTACCTTTATATTCATCAGGTGGCTCTGGATTTGGCAAAGACCTTACTGCATTTTGATATATTTCGTTACTATCTTGGCAATAGCTATCATATTCTGGTTCTCCAGTTGATACAGTAGGATCCATAAGACTTCTATACTTTTGTGGATTGGTAAGAGCTGATGTCATAACATGCCTCATTAATGCACCCATTTTATTAAAATCAATGAGCATTGTTAGATATTCATCTGCATCTTGAATTGCAGCTTCATAATTTCGTCGACCCACAGTACTATATTAAATAAAATATTTCCACACATTATGCATTTTTTATACTTCTAATAATTAAATAGAAAGATATATGATATACCAATTCTCGCGTAAGTGTTGTATAAGGCGAAGAATTATTCTAGGCATCATTGCTTCTGCCACACACATTAAATTTGAAGGAGCAGCTGACTTATCAACAGCGGCTTTTGGACCATGTCGATCACAAAATCTAGGACAACAATTCTATTAGATATCATTCTTCTCTTAAATATCAAGCAATTTTATTTGATAAAATTGTTACCCTGACTCCTTCATAACGGATGAGTCACCACAATCACAAGCACCACCTGCTTGACTTAGAAACATATTGAAATCATGGCCATAGTGATTGCCTTTTTTGAAACATTCTGTACATAAGGACATACATGGTGATATACCACATGTACGACAACGATATGCTACAAAATTAGGTGTCCAAACCAGTCCACATGTTGTAGCATTATCATACATTCTCACTGAAATGTTTATAAATATTTGATTTGGATGGACGAAAATTTAATCCAATATATGTTTTATAAATGTATGTTTTAATATGTATGTTTTTAAAGATTATAAATATTTTAAACTTGCATAACTACATTATTGAAAAATATAATTTTCTTAATTAAGTTAAAAATTTTCTAATACTTAATATTGTCCTGAAATTATTACTATTGATTTAGGCAACTTTTGTTTTGACTTCAAAGTATTTGTTACATTTTATAAACTTTACTCTCTCATGTATTAAGATCATTCATACACCTATATTTTTTTAAATATAGCAATTTATATAAATATATATTCGACGGGTAATCTTGCTGCTGCCAAATACGCAAATTGCACTATACTTATATCACAGATTTCAAAATAATGCTCATAACAAAGCATATTATTTAAAAGTATCAAACAATGATCAGACTATGTTGCAATAGTTATTAAGTTATCTTAGATTAAATTTATCTTAAAGATAAATTCTATATATTGCTTTTTCAATAGTTTAAACATTTAAAATAAATATTATTTATAATAATATATAATATGTATTTATATATACACTATATTTAATAAAGTAAAAAATCTTTTAGAAACATGTTTCAAGAATAATATTTGAAGCAACTATATATAGTATAATCATAACATAGTGCAATATATAAATATGCAAAAGTATCAAACACGTTGCATAAAATATATCTATATTTGTCAAAAATATGATTAATGTGATAATACTGACAATGATCAATTTATTTAACTTGTGGGTTAGAATATGGTTGGATTTAACGTACTGTGCAGTTTAAGAAAATAAAATACACATGGCGTACCTGTTTTAGCAAACTTCTCCGGAGTATGACCACTAGCTATTAACCATTTACACCAGTTGATAGTTTCTCTATCACCAATATCTTTACTAGGATTTAACAGTTCATCCAATAATTTACTAAGAGATGATGGACATCCATTGTCATTAGCTAAATTGCTACATTCTGCATGTATATGGGCAGCTGTATAACTTTTACTCCTGTTCCTCAATATTTCAGTGCATAAATTAGACACTGAGAACATCGCGAAAAATTGTCCTCGCGCAGCGAGGGTACCATTGATTTTGATACGTGTTGCGGTATCCTCCGAGAATGACGAGTGTACGATGTCACGTCCTGGCTTCGCCAGCTCGCCAAATCCCGCGGGAACACCTCAATGGACCTGTAAATAATGTAAATAGTTATTATTGTAATGGTGCGGATCGTTGTAAAAAGTGTAACCTAGAAATAACAGACTTAACAGCGGAAAAGAAATGAGCAAGTCAAGTCGGGAATCAGGTGATACCGATGTTAAAATTTCAGGAAGCCGACAGGACAGCCGATAGTTGCCTGACGACTTACACCTTTTTGCGTGTTTCTCGTGTGAAAACTTCCGGGAAACCTTTCAAGTAGAGGCGGCCCGCGGACCAGGGAATTCTCAACAACCTCCATATCAGTGAGCATCTCCCGTCAACTTTGTCTTCCTCATCAATTTTGACAACATGACGAAAGCAGCAAGGGACCGTTACCTTATACCACTCTCCTGAACCGTGGATTACTATCGACTTTCAGCTTTCGTGTTTCGACAAGTACTCGGTACTTGCACAATAATCGTCGTTGATACAACACACATTCACACTTACCAAACAGCAAAAGCACTCGATCACCAATCGTTCGATCAATTGACCACAGCTTATATTCTTCTACGGTACATCTTCTTCTTTCTGATCAAGAATTTGTCTATCTTATCGACAGAACAATGACAGAATACCAGATCTTGTTTTTCAATGAATGTATTTCATCAGAACGTTTTCACTACGTTCAAATCTATACACGCAGATAATACTCATTAGCATAGTAATTACCAAACAATATGCATAAAAAATTTATAAGAATTGATATAATTAAACAAAATTAAAAATATCAGTTAAAATATATTTATTTATTCATTTTATTTATAATCCAATCATATATGGTTCTTTGGACAAATTGATCTATTAAGGAGCGTAATACGTTTTGCGTCTATCATGAAGTTTCAGATAAAAGGATTAGATATATAATTGTGTACTCTGTATTTGAATAAAATTATGTCTTTTGTATATAAGTATTGCTACTAATTATTATTATTCGTAAAATAAGCGACGATTATTATTAATCATTGCTGAACCATTATTTAAGTTCAAAGTATTTCAACCAATGGAATACAAGCAAATTTACGTGGCTACTATGGTAACCCTGACTTCCAACTTCTCTTTTCTGGTCAGCTAATCGAGCGTGTACGTTGCTGTGATAAACAAAATTATAAATCGCAGGTAATCTTAGTTTTCCAAATTCATCCAATGTAAATTAATTATGAATTAGTTTCTAGATTTAATAATTGATTGATCTATAATAATATTTTGCATTTATTATAATACTCAAAAAAGTATGAAGTTAGGAAAGGTTAGTGATATAGTTATTGTTTTGTTTTTTATTAAATTTAAGTTGTATTCTTTAAAATTGATTATTATTTTATTGGAGCTAATTGTATCGTATTATTAACGCTTATAAAAATATTAAATTACATATTTTGAATTTCATTCATTTTCTTTATAGGTTATGTTTTATTGACATCTTGAAATACAATTTGTGTATTTTCTAGAAGTATATATAGCTTTTAAATACTTATTAAATAACTTAAGATTACGTTTTATTTTCAGCCATGGTGCGTATGAACGTTCTTAGCGATGCTCTCAAATCCATTAACAATGCCGAAAAACGTGGAAAAAGGCAGGTGCTATTACGGCCCTGTTCAAAAGTAATCATTAAATTTCTGACTGTAATGATGAGGAAAGGTAAGGTTATACAAACATTTTCTTATTTATGAAGTAGTAAAAGAATTGTTTTATTTCTTAACTTTAATTTCTGATTTTAAGTTCATGTACATATGTAATACATACATGATCTTTTTACCAAATTATTTTTGATGTTCAAGGATATATTGGAGAATTTGAGATTGTTGATGATCACCGCAGTGGCAAAGTTGTAGTAAATCTTAGTGGAAGACTAAACAAGTGTGGTGTAATTTCACCAAGATTTGATGTCCCAATTAATGATATTGAAAAATGGACTAACAACCTGTTGCCATCTCGACAGTTTGGGTATGTATTTATATATATTGAAATTTATAGTGTTATATTTCAGAAAGAGTTTCAGTAGAGAAACTTATGGTTTTGCAATGAATAGTTTTGTATTTTCATTTTTCATGGTGTAATTGTAATTTATAAATATTTTAGATATGTTGTGTTGACCACAAGTGGAGGAATTATGGATCATGAAGAAGCTAGAAGGAAACATCTTGGAGGAAAAATACTTGGGTTTTTCTTTTAATGTTTATTTAATTCAATAAAAATTTCTTAATATCCAAAGTATTGCTTTTCTATATTTATTAAAATAAAGTAACTATCTTTATATTTGATTTTTGTTTCCTTATCTTTTTCGAATAATTTACAAGCTTGTTTATTTTTGAAATTTTTACAATAAGAGAAATCTAATATATCTGTAGTAATTTATAGTAGTATTTATATTTTAATATAGTAGTTCTGTTTCTCAAAATTAAAGGCAAATATTAATGAATGTGTTAAAGAAATATAATAGTAAAAAATTTAATTATCAGAGTAACATTATTATTTTAACATATTCTGTACAAATTTGAAATGTATACAATAACTTATACACTAACTTATAGAAACTATAGTATAATATAAAAAATAATACTTCTACATTGTTTATAATAACGAGTTCCAAACAAAAGTATTTTTTATTTAAAAGTAAATTTCTATATTCATGTGATAATTTATAGCAAATACCAACCAACGCATTTAACATTCAGAAAACTTCTGATTGGCCGCCGTATCTTTCTGTTGATTGGTTGAATAGCATTAGGGCAGTTCGAGCATGCGCGTGGTTGCGATTTCAACTTTACGCCTTCTGTGAACGCAGCCGATGACGGCCAGTCAACAAAACTTTGTAATTCGAACGAAACTCACGGACGGTTCGCATCATGCGTCGCGTCGTGCAAGTTTTTACATTTCGTTAGGGTTTCGTAAATAAAAGTTTTTCGATTGTGTTTTTAATTTGAATAAAAAAAAACGTATTAGAGTATTTCTAATAAATTTAACGGTGTTGCCAGGTGTTACCAGGTGAATGTGACCGTTTTGTGCCGCGTTACCTGGGATTTACCTGAAGAGACAACCGTACGGAAGAATGCATGAAAACTTTACTTCTCACGTACATTGCAATCGCTAGAAAAAATAAGTTTCGAGAAGAAATATGAAATCAAGTACGTTGACATTTGGATTTTAATATTTCGAGTATATGTACAAGTTTACCTATTCTATGATCGATGTATCGTGCAATTTTCGTAAAAATTCATAATTTTTTTTCCCCGTTGCTGCAACAATTCTCATGTGATCTCATCCGTTAATTCATACATCTTCCGACGATAAGATTACAAAGCTTTGTTTACATTTTTATGAGACTGACCGCATTTCACGTGTATAATTTCGAAAAATGATGCGGAATGTGAAAATGAACCGCAAGGTAACATCCAACGATACGTAATGCTAATTTTAACGAGGAAGCTTAGGAACTTGAACTATTAAGTCCAAGGTGAAAGAAAAAAGAACCAATTAGCGTATTGCATTAAATCAAAAGTCGAATGGAAAACAATACAGATGTTTCGAGATATTTGGTTTTTCGAAAGGAGGAGGGACTACGAGTGCAAGTAAAAGGAATGTTGTCTCACAGGTGTACGCCGTAATACTCTTCCGTTACGCCTACTAAAAAGAAATAACGCAACTCGAGGCTGAATTCGCACGTGAACTTAAAAATGTGGAGATCGTATAGGAATTGTTGGTACTCGTTTGCGTAATTTCGTCGTGGAATTTGTATGACGTTCCCGGGTTGAAGTGTTAAGGAAGTGGTGCAAGTGGGCAAGAGCGGCGAGGAATTCACCAAAGTAACATGGAGATGCCGTGGAGAAATGCAGTGGCGGACCTGTCGACCTTCCTGTTTGCCGCTGTTTATTTCATTTGGATCGCTGGAAGCGCCTGCGCCACCGGTGAGTTTTCGCGCCCATTTTCATCTCCTTCACCATTTTTTGACTTTCTTTCGCATATATCGCGCACGTTTTCTTTACCCGTACAATTTTTTGCTTAAAACGAATATCTTTTTATTAATTCTGCTATATTCTTTAGGTCAATTTGTACGTGATTTTCTATGGTCAAAAGTTTAGTTTCTCGTTTCAGTTTTTCTTAAGACATTATAGAAGTCTTTTTATTTGTTGAAACAAGATTGAAATTGAAAGATAAATATTGGAGGATTGTAGCAAGGTTGAAAAAAATACAAAATACTTTTATTTTCTGTTCTACGCTTTGATGTAAGAATTATTAAATTTCTTTTCTCTCAAAGATAATATCTTATGCATAACTTTACATAGTTGCATAGAACGAAATGGTATGCTAACTGCTGATTATTACTATGTATTGCTGTGGGGAATTTATAACTTCATTTACTAAGTGTTAGCAATATGAAGCATATTTTTCAGTTTTCGGATTAAACGTATTTGAAGGTGTCACGATACGAAAATATACGATGCGATTATTGAAATTTATACTAGTGTAGGATTTTTGGATGATAAATCGTGAATTCTCTCTCGAGGTTGCCGGTAATTGCTGTCATTATTACGCGTACAAACTGTATTCGCTTTGTCATGAAACTGGCACGAGAACAAGTTACATACTTGCCGTTACAATATTTGTGACAACGATGAACGTTCAACGTGAGTGCGAGACGACAGAGAATCGAACCAAACGGTTCCTGAAACGGGTCAAGCCTAATTCGCAACGATTTAAACATCGGGAACATTGCTGAGTAGAGCAAACAATGATTTCTTGGCGTTTGGCCAAATTGCTTTTATCCACGTATCTGCGTATATGTGAATGACAAATGAGCGGATATTTACCCAAAACAAGGGAAATTCGAAGCTTCTTCGAAATTTGTATCTCGATTTAACATTAATTTTTTGAACTACGTGCGTTTGGATCTTTGAAACTGATAGGTGTCGAATATTTAAATTTAAAGAAATTCCTAAAATGTGGGCGCGAGCTATTGGTGGATCGCGGGCTACTTTTGGATGGGTCGCGTTAAATATTACAATAAGGGATTAATTTACATATTCGTCAGGATAGTATTACTCATTCAGAATGAACAATTCAAAATTGATTCAGTTAAAGACGATATGAGGATTACTATCGGCGTCTAGTTTCTCTCAACTCGCACATCTGAATCAAATCAATTTTGAATCGTTTATCAATCAATTCTCGATGGTAATTACATTTTGCGTAATCTTCGGGTTGATTGTAATTATTGTTTCTGAATTAAAATAATTAAATCTAGAACAAAAGACGGTCTTTTAATAATATGATTAACTAATATCGAGCGTATTCTACGTTACAATAAATTCCAATTTAAATTAGGTCTTTGCGTGAAATTTCTGATGCCCAAGCGACCTAATACAGTGTGTAGTTTCGCTCGATTATGGAATTAATTGTGCGGTTACATGATTTATTGCGATGGTATCGATGGGTAGCCGTTCCTAGTGGCAGTATAATGTGCTTCATTACGAATGGTATCAAGGACAGATTGCACGCGTAACGTCGTTAAGTGGATTCTCGTTAATGGGCCATAAGTTGTTTTATATGGTAGAACAACCGCCAAATGCTGCCGTGGATTTATGCTCTGTTCTTATGAGTGCATGCATTAGCCTAAAAGAATGGTCGCGAGCATTACTTCATACACTACGATAACTCCGCGGAAAAAATTGTCGATTTAAATTTTTAGACGACAATTTTTCTATTTTATCGTGTTTAATGAAAATATTTTTTTTTACTATTACTGAAATGATAATATATTATGAAATAATATTATTCCAAGTTAGAACACCGATTATTTTCATGGATTGTACGATAATAAAGTAGCCATTTTATCCCGAATAAACGCGGAGGCAATACTCGTGCTTACACCGTACCGGAAATTCGTTTATTAAAGCAGTGGAGAAATTGGGGCAGATTTTCCTACGATATGGCGGCGACATTATTTATCGCAATACACGTATGAGGCGAGACCATGGCACGTGCTGTATGTATTCTTTCGGATCGTCAACCAAGAGGTCAACGGTTTAACTTCGTTCACACAATTGGCCGGATTAACGTCGTAATAAATCTCAATTAGGGTGGCTCCTACGCTCCCGTGTATAGAAGGGACGGATTTTCGCGGATTTTTATTTTTCTTCCTTCACATCGCGTTTCAAAGGAACCGATCAAGGATTTCCATGTGAATCGATACAGGTGCGACGATTCCAATTCATGGATGTATATGCACAGTAATTCTAAACTGGTTTCTGAATAATTTAACAAAAATTTAACCTGATACAAACTAAATTTCGAAAGAAGATAATCGGAGTGATGTAAAGATTTGGAGCAGCTTGCATGATGCTCCAGTTGCCTAAATTCGTCCCCTATCTCTTCTTATCGGCGGCGTGGTATATCAATGGCTGGTGTTGTTTAAAGAAAATTTAATCAATGATTGACTGTCTTCATTATACGAAACTACGCCTGCGTCGGTTAGACATAAAATGAAAAGTCTGGAACGAAAATGGTAACATTCCTTCAGACTTACTTTTAGTTTTTCGACATCTAAATTATTTAATAGTATTCAAAAGACTAATTGCTATATTTGTTACTGCATGAACGGTAATGAAATTTGTATACCTTATACATTCTCATAAATATTCGCGGTCTAACAATGAGCAGTCTATGAAAGAATCACGTGCATCGGTATTAGCTACATATGTAATCAAGATGGTATACGGATGCACGCTCTTTAATACTAATTA
Organism: Bombus haemorrhoidalis; assembly: GCA_014825975.1. Lineage (NCBI taxonomy): Eukaryota > Metazoa > Arthropoda > Insecta > Hymenoptera > Apidae > Bombus > Bombus haemorrhoidalis. The sequence continues at coordinate 13,637,689 of CM026163.1, read as the reverse complement.
TCGATGGTAGAGTAGTACGTACACGCGAGCCGAATGTGTAGCTCACTCAGGTATGCTTCTTCATTACTCACTGGTGGATAATAATAGATTACTTTCTGACTGAATCTAAAAGAATGCAGGAAAAAAAATGCGTAAACTATTTAAAGACAGAGGAAAAACGCGCTTTTCTTACTTTTATGTTTTATTCTGGTAACTGGAAGTGAGTACTTTAACTCTTTCAAGACGAATTTTCCTTTTGACAATGAACGTAATAATGTAATGAGCTATAATACACTGTATGGTATGGTTGGCAACTACATACACACTTAGTGAAGTGAATATGTTAGGCGAGTTAGCACAGCCATTTATTAAACGCTCAAACTGGTGTCATAGTACTTTAAACATTTACCAATTCTTTTATCTATGTTGTTTAAAACATTCAGCGGTATCGTAGGTTAATCATACGTAGCGGTCTATTATATACCATGTTTTCTTTTATTCCATACATATTTACTTAACAATATAAAATATGAAAGCGTTAAGCTGTCAAAAAGTTAACAATTTATTTATATTATATATTATTAATTAATTTGTTTAGCAGTTTATTTTAGTATATAAAACAGAACAAGCCCATATATGATTTATTATATCACTCAAGATGTAATTAATAATAATTAGAATACAGCCTGTGTATAACTTATTCAGATATATAGGAATAAAATCATAACATATAAGGCAGAATTTATTTCCAATAGAAATGAAATGACGTGTAAAAAAAAGAAGATTTCAAAACAAAAAAATTATTATTATATGTATATTCAAGAGATTATCAATCCGAATAATGATCGTCTTTCTTAGTGCTTAATATATCTGAGTGCTAAAACAGCGTCCATTACCATGCCTAATAATTTCTGAAAGAGCAAAGAACTATTCTTGCGACCCTTCATCGTTTTCATTTTAACACCACCTCGACACGATGAAACAACGGGCAATGGCTCCGATTAAAAAGCAGAGAGAACGCATACATACGAGTGTATAGTTTCACAGTCAAATTTTCCGCTATAGAAACACTGTGTACGCGAAATTGGTATATATTTCGTATACGCGTCGCAAGGAAAACGAGTGTTCTCATGTTTCCAGGTCGACGGTCGACATGATGTAGTCGAGTAAAGAGTATATGAGTGCATTCTGGTGTAAAGGTAAATTGGCGAACGATTCGTAGGGAAAAGAACACACGGCAACCAAGCCGAGGTCTCGCGTTTAAAAACGCGACCGGTAGTGTGTTTAACAATCCTTAAATATGGTGAAAGAGAAAAAGTACGAATTATCAGAATCTATTTCTACCTTTTCCAAGCTTTTAAGAGGCTTCGTAATATCGTTGTTTCGAGGAACGTATGCTGATTTTTTCGGCCATTGTATCTCATTTTCTAATAGAACGGTTTTTCGAGAGTTGTTTCAAGATGGAATTGATTTTGCAAGCTTAAGGACCAATTATGGCGTTAAAGGATAAAAAGTTTTGAGAACTTTTTAATACAACAGAGTTCCATTTCTTTGACCCCATCAATGAAACGCGAAGATATGCAAATTAGCCATAATTTTCTTATATTCTCCTCAAAATTAGTAACAGAATAAAGCAATCGCCATATTCAAATTTCATTACAGCAATTTTAATATCATACTATTTATCAGAAATTCTACAACACGGAGATCAAGCATTAGCTAATACCCGTTTTGCCATAAAATTCGCATAATAACAACGACTTCCTTGTAATTTTCTTGAAATTAGGAAGTTTTTTTAACGGAAGGGAACACAATTACTTCGAAAATGAAGCAAAGGCTGTAACAAAAAGCTTCATCTGCGTTGCGACAGTAATTACCATTTTCACGCGGCCCTGCCGCGTGCTCCAACTTTGCGAAGATATCAAACGATCTACATACTTCGCTCTGAAAACGTTCGTTTCGCGATCCCACCGCTGCGTTGGTAATGACTTCCTGCTTTCGCAATGCAAACGATCCGCCCGCGATCAACGATACGAAAGCGAAGTTACACGACATCACCCCCAATGTGGAGAGTAACGGTTGGACGATCATTAAATTATTGTTATTATGGACGGAGAAAGAGTGAAAGAGATAGAGGAAGGGGTGATTACACGTAATATGGCGGAGTATCAGATTCAATGGATCGGCAGGAAGAGAAGATTTCTCGTGTTTCCAGTTCGTTGTTGCCGCCACGATATGTGTGGGATTAACCCTTTGCACTCGGAGAAACATTTCTAATTTGCTGCCTGCTGCGGTCCTTGAATTTTTTAAGCCTCAGTTTCATTTTAGTTCCAAATTGTTTTGTGCAATGTATTTCGCGTTGAATAAATTAAGAAAATTTTCTGTTTAGTAACAAGAATGCTAAAAAATTTAAGTATTTAAAATAGTAGGAAATTCAAGCATAGAAATTAAACAGTTAAATATTATTTGACGAATTCTATTAGTTTTCTAAGTATATAAATTTTGAAATGTCCTGTGTTATCTATAGGTAAAACACCATACGTTCGGTAACCTGTGCCGTGTAAAAGGTAAGCGTTTGGTGGTATGAGTAGCATATAATGCCAAGAAAGGTATCTATCACTGGCGTCAGCTTAAACCGTAGTACAATAGAGGACAAGGGCCTTTACCTGGTCTTCGAGCACTAGCTCTCCCCTTCGTGTATTGGCCTCTGTTCCACTCTACCATTTTCTACAGCGTCCTATTCACCTTCACCAGGTATCTGCCCTTTTTTCCTGGCAAGGTATCGGCCAGCGATGGCTACGAACGAATTTTAAAATCATCTACATTGATCCTGTCTTTATCGTGTGTACGTTAGTTTAATTATTAATTCCGTGACAAGAGAAGATTCTTTGTCAGACACTTTATGAAAGATGCCCTCGTTCTTTCATTTTAAAATTTCATGAAATTCAATAATTTACAATTAAAGAATATCACGAAGAATAAGATCTATCACTTTTCATTCTCCAATTGACCACCCGTACGAACAGACAGAGAGAAGCTACATTTTATAATAGATAAATTGCCGTTATGTATCTACTTAGGCTATTTGTTACTCGACAATTGTTCCCTTTAGCCTCGTGTCTTTCGTTGTGCTAACTGCTTTCCTATCATCATCGAATAGTTTCGTATTTTGCAAATTATACATTGCACTATTGTTTCTTATTGTAACGTTAATATGGACAATTATAACATTCACGTCTCACGTGTTAACGAAATTTGGAAAGTTTGATGTGATAAATGTTCAAATACTTTCGTGGATCAGTGATGAACGAAGAGAGGTCACGAGACGCGAGATATCAAAATGCGAGGTAAATAATGTTGGGTCGCAAGATATTTCGTTGAATATCGTAAAAGAGGTTAAAGATCGGAACCTAGATCGTTCCATAGCGCTTCACCATTCGTACGAGAATCTCTAGACTCCTTGTCCACGTGTAGTGCGTTGCTGTTGCCCCACGGCGACGAAGAATACGTGTATGAATGCCTTTGCTCGTCGGCCGGATGTCCCTCTCTCCTTCCCTTTCCTTTTATTTCTTCACCGCATCATCTTCATTATCGTCATCTTTCTCCGTATAGCGGATAGCGGGCCAATTCGCCCTTCAGCATGTTACAACTTCCTCTTCGCTTCCATGAAACGGCCAAGTTTTGCGTTTCCGATTGCTTTTGTACCTTCATCGACGTAGTGGTCGATGAAAGTACAGCCCGCTATTGGATCTCGCAGGAATGTCTTAACTGCAGTTTTTATCTTTGATTTTATTCGTTTCATTCTTTGAATGGAACTAAGTAAATCGTTTGAAAATCAAATCTAAACGTAATTTTGTATAAAATGGTTTTACTTTCAAATTAACGTTACTATACTATCGTCTCTGTTCTGTTCTATCTTCTTTCTCGGAGAAAGAATTTCGATTCTTGTGAAATTTCTAATTTGATTGCGAACGAATCGTAAAAATGATTACATACTATGCAAGCGAGGGAAGCAAGTTATGGAACTAATAATAAGCTTTTGTAACGATGCCGAGTTGCAACTAAAGATCTCACCTCGTTCCCATTGGAATGTTTCGTACGAACGCGAAGATATGAGAAAAGTTGCTGAACAGAACGACAAACGTTTGTGTTTCAAAGAACGGAGCGATCTACACATGCCCTAGAATCGTTTTTGGGTCGTGTATTTGATCTCGAAATGAACCTGTATCCTTGCATACATCATTTCGCCCCGTTGCGGTACATGAATGCACATGATACATTATTTAACATTAAAACAATTAATCTATAACGTACAAAAATACTATATATAAATAATCATAATTAAAGCATTATGATGACATAACATTTTTTAAATATCTGTTAAATTAATCAATTTCCGACTATTAATCATTTTGTTAACCAAAATTTCTTTTTTTAACGGAATTCTAAATCGGTTCACTCATCACTGATTCATCGAGTGAAAACGATTACGTACTACCTGCCTGTCCGTTTATCGTTGATCAAATGAAAATGTGTTGCATCTGCTTCAAAACGCTGAAAGCAGGAACGTTTGTGTTATTATTATCATGGTTTCGTTTATAATGTATACACGACTGTTTGTTCAGATGGTAACAATCGATTGAAGCGGCGGAAAGATAGTATATCACGGAGCGCTGAATTTTACTTTGCCGCTATAGCTACTAATTTCTAACTTTTCGTATCAGTTTATGCCTGTTTAACCTTTCATTTTGAGATGAACTTTATTACAGGTTTCGAGTTGCCTATTTTAAATTCTTTATATGTTTATCCCGTCGGTTTATTCGGAAAAATAAAATCATTTTTTGAATTCGTTAAATGTGTTAATACTTCTAGGAATGTCTAAAATTCGTTGAATTCAGTTGAGTAATTTTACGAAATGTCAAAATTTTGTCCTTACTTTCACTTATTAGACTTAATTTCAATACTTCTAGCACGATGTACAAATTTATACAAGATCTAAGAAACGTATTTACAATAGCTGAAATGATACTCACAAAAATGGGTAATGTCAATTAATTAACGAAACCACCTAGCAAGCATCTACCAACCTTCGTTCATAGAATGAGTACACGATTTTCGTGTTTTCCCATCGCTTGACTTTCAGTAGGACGTGTCTCTGATGTTGTGGAAGTGTAACAAGAAATGACCGTTTCTTTTGTGGCGTTCGAGTCATCGTTTGCCATAATTCCCATTATTATTCTCGCTAGGGTCGTCTAAGCGCGTAAAGAACCGAGCCAAGGCGGTTCTGTCGTCTCATGGTAGCCGGTGCAGAGGCCACTGACCGCCCCCGGCAAGGCTTTCTCATCTTCCACTTCTTCTTTTCGGTTTTGTTCTCCGTGGAACACGAAGAGAGAGAGGGGCACGCACGTGTGCTGCGTGCCTTCGAACGCATCGACGCACGTAAGTGGCCCCGGTGCAGGTCGATTGAGACGAGCTCTCCTCTTTATGGAAGAATAGGCAACTGCCTGGAATGACGGATTCTACGGACAGTGGATTCTATTCACCGGGAACAGTAAAGTCAGAATCAGGTTTTTCGTTTTTAGTGCACTCCTCACAGCGTCCAACGTTGGTTTATTCTTCGGTTAGCTCATCATAGAGCAGCGTCATGGTCGAGGTGTAAACCTGGGCAAAATGGCTTTTACGCTTTCGATTTCGTGGAATGAATCGATCCGAATAATGTCTCGAAACTTTGCTATATCTCTATGCTCTGAATCACATTCGATATTTTATTCGATTTTATTTATGCTCGATGATTTGGAAAATTACAGATTGGTTATAGTTCTGTACTTTTGTATAAACTACTTGAATTACTCTGGGTAAAAGAGAGTCAAGCTACTTGAATTAATCTGAAGAAAATAAAATGGCCAAGTTTTAAATAATAAAAAGGACGCAACGTATGCGTCAGTAGTGAGGAATGAACTAGAGAACAAAGAAATAAATCTAACATTTCATATGCTAACGTTTCCATTTTCCCTTAGATCGCTTTAGGTGATCGTAAAAACTTGGTAACGACCAGGCAGATAAAAATTACACTTCAGGCCAGTCGCGTCACAGCAGGTCTATCTTCTCGCGAAAAGAATCACTTTACATAACGTTAAAACCGGCGTGGAACATGGCCGGGGTTTAGCTGATCTTGCATTTGCCACGTTGTTCTATCTTTTTGACTTGGAAATGAACAGGGAAGCGGAGGATGAAAATGTTTCGACGAAAATCTAAGGATTACGCGTGCATCGTTTAATTCCTCGGTTATAATTCCTCCGCGTGAACCGGTCAGTGAATCGTGACCGATTTGATTTTTTAAACTTTCGTTTTGTTCCTGGACGAAAGCCCTTTGCTACTCTTGTGAAATTTTTACAGTGATCGAAGAAACAAATTCGGTGTCATGATGTAATTCGTAGATCACGGATCTGTATATAAATTTACAGCTTTGTAAACGCAATAAAATAGACAGCAAATAGAAATTAAATTTTGTTTAATTACGTAGCACGAAGCTTAAGACAATATCTTCAATGCAATTTTCTGAAGTTTTACTTGATCATTTTCTGAAGTTTTACTTGGAACTAGAAAGGATAGACAACCTCGAATTTTATTCGTTCGATCGTTCTATCAAAAATTCTTTACGTTTACTTATGTCAACTTTTAGCAAAATCTATCCAACATCTTGAAATAGTATAAAGCAGTAGATTTTCGAGCAATGACTAAACCAGACTCGAACGATTCCTTGGGTGTGCTCCACGGACAGTGACTCGATTCAAAGGAATCCTTTCAAGACCCTCGATAGTCTGAGTCGACCATTGCCCGTTGAGCCTTTGCAATACGAAGAAATCAAGCTTTCAACAGATACGAAGAATCTAATGACGTATCCACGCAGATTTTTCAATTAACTGTAAGAACAGAAATAGTACATCCTGGTCGATTCGACCAGCATGAAACATTCGTGAAAGTACAAATATTATTTTGCGAAATGCGATGGTAATATAAATTTATTAATAATTAATTCCAAAATAAATTTTAAGAACTATTTATATGTACATGCCTTATACGTATATGTTATGCCATTATTATATTTCTCTATTTCTCAATTTATGGTTGTTTCATACTGAAATCAATAAGATGCTACAATATCAATTCGAGGACAACAGCTTTTTCCTTAGTATTTAATCTCCTTAATTCTCAAATTAAAAAATAAGACACAAAAATAGAAGAAAGCGAGGGTTTCGCAGAAACATTTTCTTTCCTTTTCCATCAAATTATCTCTTGGTGCCTGGCCAATTGTATTCTTGCATCCAGTTCCATTCGCTGCATACCGATGTAAGGATGCAATAATCGTATCGAAAACCTCTCTCTTTCTTTTCCAATGGAAATTTATCGTCCACGTGTTGTTCGTTATGAAACCAGCTTACCAAATGGAAAAAAGTGAACGCTTTCAAAGCGTGCTTGTGCCCTCCTCGACTAGGAAAAAGGTTCCGTTAGGACTAGGAGACCCCTCTCTCTTCCTCTCTGTCAGGGACGTGAAAATACTGAAACGCGTAACCTGTCGTTTTTTTCTAGTATCTGATACTCACACTCATTGTATTTAGTCGTCAACGAACAACTTTATTGTTTTAAGATCTTTCGAAGCGAACGACCTACGTGTCACGCCTCGTTTCCAGCTTTTTCTGTCTTTTCCTCCGCCTGTTCTTTTTCCTTTCGTTGTAGGTCGCTGCTAAACAACCGCTACTCGCGAGATTCGCGAAGTTATATCGAAAGATTTCTGTCTCTCTCACTGGATGTTCAAAGAGCGAAATAGAGATGCAAAACGAAGAAAAGGGGAGAATAGAGGAAAACGACTGTGCGGAAAAGCGAGGGCGATCTCTTTCAGCCTGGCTCTATAAGCTTCTTTCAACCGAGCGAAGCCCAGGCTATCAAGACGGTCTTAAACAGCTCTGAAATTCATGACTCGAGAGTGGCGAGACCGAACTCTGCTTGCTGATCTTCCATGTTTACGCATACGGTCAATGGAATGATTTACTTCAAAAACTGCGTAACAGCAACTGGATATTTACTTGTTTGATTTTGTCTGTTGACCCGTTTGCTGCTTCATTCTGATTTTTGTTACTATTGTAGATTACGCGTTTACGCATTTATAGAAAATTTAAGCGTGCAAAAATGTTTCACATCTTTTTATCGAGATGAAACTTTACTTAATATAACGGAGTTACGCAAGTAATTTTCTTCAAACTAGTTCGGAAAGAAAGAAATGATGTCGCAACTTTTAGTTAATATCATGAAGTATACGAACAAACTCGTGGAGTCACCGTAGTTGAAGTAATATGATTCTGTACGTGGCTATTTTTTAAAGGACCAAGTACCACTCGCGCGAAGTACTTTGGTTTTTTTATTTCTAACGAATTACGGTGCATACTTTTCTGAAGACGGAAGTACACTTAACTAATGCTCATACGTACGCGCATTTGTGAGAATTAGCGTAGATCTACTGTTACGCGTAAGAAGATCGGATGTATTTACAGATTTTTCACGCGGTCGTTTCGTTTTAGTATTTTGCGTTACTTCTGTATAGATTTTTATATTTAGATTATTTTTTGTGTGAAAAATTAAGAAATTTAAAACTATCAATTAATACGTAGACATGCTTATACATAATGTATGTTTGAACATAAAGATACTAAAAATGTTCTACCAATCTTTTATTACAATATATTTCTGTAATCCTCATCTATTAGATTATAATTCCTAAGCAATTAAGCGCGTTAATAAATTAACTAAAATTTCAATATCGAATTCAATATGGTAAATAATGCTCGCTGGAAAAAATATTCAAATGTGGGTTTCCTGGTCTTTAAGATTCATCAGAAAAAAATTTAGTTGAAATCAACAACCTCATATCTATGATTTTTTTGTCTTCGAAGTATTTATCTCTTTAAAAAAAATAGAGATATCACATAGCATTCCTCGTATTTTATAAATAATGTCCGTTGTAGAAAAATTATTATCAAAGATGGGAATGAACTAATACAAATATCATTCGGTTTCCTGGTATTTCACAGATAACATTTATCATAGAAAAATTATCAAAGGTAGAAATTAACGTCATCAAACATCATCCAAATTCTTTTCTCATAATAAGCAGTATTAAAATCAGAAATTATCATTAAATAAGAAGTTATCAAAATTAAAATTTAATAGAAGCAGCTATATATTTTATCCAAGTTAGTTTGTTAGTTCATTGTTTCCACGACTGGCAATATTCCAACAGAATTCTCATATTTCCATTAAACGATGCCTCTTTATACATAATTACAAGACTTAAAGCCTTTTTGTGCCTTCGTGTTCCGCCGTTGTTACCAGAAGCAGTATAATGCGTGAAAAGTGAAAATAGTCGGTGAATGGAGTAGTAAGTACTACGTTGCCAGTGCGTACCTATACGCTCAAGGTCTCTATCACTAACGGAAATGCTCGGTTACTTGAGCACGACTACGAAAGGACATTAAAAGTGTTACAGTTTTACATATGTAACGTCAGACAGTGAACCTCACTTTCAAAGACGATGATTAAACAGCTTCTTCCCAACTTCATTACATACATAATAAATGTACAAAGTTAGATTAAAAACAAATCATAAACTTAGAATGTGAAAATCATTCATTTTATTTTATATGTGCTGCTACACAGATTTTAATAAGATGTCTTCATTAATCCCTTCAATGAGAAATTTGAGACTTATTGTGAATTTAGAAAAATGTATTTGTTGCATTATTTAGATGTATAACAATAACTTGAATTTCAGCGTATAATAATCTCCACGTAGATAGCGCTCTCCGTTCAAAATATCTTATTGGTATGTAACATCAATAGGAACGAAGTGAAATAAAATGAAACGAAATGGGCACTGTTTTCGTAAGCTTGGCCACGCGAGTACAATTGATTGTGCAATCGTAGTTCGCAGTTTGTGCACTGTTATTACCGCACAGCGCATACCGTAGTATAGCTACTTTTACCACGATACCGCGTTTCCGGTACTCCCTTCAACTTTGCAATATACCTGCCGTGAACTGAGTGAGAAAGTGTGTACCAACGTAGCAAGCTTTTCGCTTCTCTTTTTTAAGAAACTTTTGCGTTACGCGATTTCTTGCTCGTTGCTTACCTTCCTTGTTCCCCGCGATGCGAGCTGAATGCAAAGAAGGTAAAATAGCAAATTTGACCAACAACTCTCAGTTGAGGTATTTTTTTTTAATCGGGAATCTTTGACATTAGCGTCTTCAAGCATTTTTAGATTAAATGTTTAATTCACTGAATACAGATTATTGTTGAACATTGTTATATTCACATCGAATGATTGTGGGAAATTTCATGTTCTTTTCGTCTTTTCTCGTTTTCCCCTCGTTATTTTCCAACGGTTATTGGAGAAAGTTTCTCTCCTCGATCATCAATGTGGCAAATCATGCAGCTGTAACTCGCAGATAACATCGTAACAATTGTGTAACATTTTGTTACACGAATACGAGATTCCGTTAAGAAATTCAACTATAAATCACTTTTGCGAACGCCTTCGACAAATTACCCATGGAGTCATTCAGTTTAAGTGTAACTGTGACAATTTACGAGCCGTGCATCTTCTACAAGCTAAGGCTTCCAGCCTTCCAATGTTCGAGTTTTTACTTCATTCTGTAACTGACGATAATACCAGGTATTTTATCAGAATTAATAAAAATATTTGATACAATCAATTTGCAGTGGAACATCTTTGTAAGAAGCCAATTCTTTGTAGAATGTTGAAAATATGTAAAATTGATAATAAAACAACGAAACTTATTTAACATTCTAATGACTTGGAAAACCTTAGAAAAGTTACTAAATTTTTAAGTGGGAAATTCTAATTTCTTATGCGTATTCTAATTGACGTCAAAATAAATATACATGCTTTTAAAATCAAAATTTAAATAAATCCATCGACAGCCAATTAAATTTAGCAACAGGATTAAAAAATTCCAGAAAAATCGTTGGCAGTTAAATAGTTAAGGAAGGTCTTCCTGGAACCCTTAATGAACACCTTTCAGTTTCTTAGTCACATATCGGCTCGGATGGGTATTTCCTGTACCGTCGGACGAAGGGATTACAGTCTCGTGAAAGGGTTCCGCGAACGAACGAACTCTTGTGGTATGATCGTCTCTGGCGTTCTTGACCGAGCAATTTGTAGAATACGCGCTCGTGTGTATAACGCGGTCCCATCCGCGAGCCCGAGAAACGAACGACGCGGCTAGAGAAACCTGATGAGGGGAAAAGAGAAGGTCGAGACGAAGCAGCGAGCCAAGTTCGCGAAGGTAAAACGTGGAAAGAGAGGTCGAAGAAGCCGGGAAAGAAGAAGAATAAAAGGGGACCCAGCCAGGACGGTTGTGGATCGAGGAGAAGGGATAGGAAAGACTGGTTGAGAAACTGCTATCACAACGACCGCGACGCTCTGGACTCTCTGTACACGGAGACATAACCTAACTTAACTCAGCGTCTTGTCACTCCGGAATCTTCCTTATGTGTCCTTACTACCTTCGTGTAAATAATTCTTTTTCAGCAAAGTATCCTAAGGGGATGATCGGACGTATCTACGTTTTGTTTCAGAAATGTTTGAAAATGTAGGGAATGTATATAACGGTATCGTAGCGTTCGAGTTTCTTTAACGATCATATAGTATCTATTTTCTTGCGAGTATAACGATACATTCGCTGTCTTAAGAAAGTACAGAATTTATAACGTATGATTTATATTACAGAGATTATATTACAATTTCTGCATTGCGTTCTGAACAATTTTGTTCCGAGCATTCTGAGGACTAATCCTGTATTCTTTTTCTGCCAAAATCAAAGTGATCTTTCAGAGTTTCTGGTTGAAACTATCAGCTGCGTTAATCATTTTTGCTTAAACGCGTATGTAAGTACGTGAGCTCATCGGCAACGTCGATAACTTACAATTAGATTGAACGCGTATATGGGTTCATCGCCCGCTGATGGTTAAAACATAGTCAGTTGTTTAATTTGATAGCCAGCAGAACGTCATAGCTGGTGAATGTACGAAGATTCTTTGTGGAAAGTACGGCTCAGCTTAGCCGAACTTAATTTAACGAGTCGACCACGCGGAAACTCGTCCAGTGTCCTGGTGCTTGTAAGGACACTCAAGACGAGCCACGAAGCATGCAGCGAGCCGTGTGCCAAATTGAACTCGGTTGCCCTCCTCCTACCGTACGAACCTGCCAGTTCTTCTTCCGTTAACCGTACGAAATGAAATTAATGTAATGAATAAGGGAACTTGCCTTTCTGATCGTGTTTCGCGGTGCATAAATGACAAAGAGAACGTGGAAAGTCGAAAAAGAAACGTAATTTTCTAACATTACTGGGGATGGACAGTATTACACAATTTATATTAGGTCATTTGTCCATTCTGTGTATATGTGTATTGGTCAGAACGATGAGGTTGTATTATTGTACATAACTCAGTCGAATAGAGATAAAAATAATAAACTCGAAAATAGTAAAAAATCGAAAGACTTTCTACTTTTCAATTTCATTCGGCACATTTGCCTTTCACGTCCGCTTTGTCACCGTGACGTTGTAAAACAGGATCTGTTCAAGGCTACGAAATGGGATGGCTCGATTCAAAGGGTAATCTTCCGCCACTTATGTCTTCGTGCGTCCTTCGAATGTCGGTAGGAATTCACGCAGCATAGCACGAACGTGAATAATAATTGGCTGAAGTAAATGCAGTATTGTATGTTGGGATAAGGGTACTGGTAGTTTAAACGTCACCCGTAGCGCGAAGCAAATGTTGTATAATAATGTAGTGAACTGTAACGTGGATGAAACAATTTTTATTATTATATATAGCAGTATTTTGTAATTAGCTTTACCTGCGTGCAAACGCTGCAATCCTTAAAGCGAATGATTGAAATTTTATCTTATTGAGTTTCGCTTTAAAAACTATGTTCATATATTTCCACTTCAGGAACGAACAGTTTTTTCTAATCGATCTGAGATCAATTTTATAAAGACATGACGTAGATGCTGATTGTTGTTACACTTGATCGCCTTCTAGTTTTTATTTCACTTTTACCCGAGACAGTTGCAACTTACGCAAGTTGGTAAAACGGTCAGTTAAGATTGCGAGAGCGATGAACTAATTCCAATTCAACAAAGTGCAATAACCGTTATATAGATACACGAGCTAATCGTATCGATCGACCTTATGTAACGCGGAACTTTGATTTCAGCGTCTAAGCTCAGTACAATCGGCCCTATCAAGCGTTTAAACCTTGTTTATCGCTGAAAAGAAATTCCATCGATTGTCGTTAGAGCTACGAAAGTGTCCGATTATTTCAATTGTATAATATTGAAAAATTCGTCAAAAGATTACTCGAGAATTCATTCCATTTCCATTTATTATTAAGCATACTTGTATCGAAGGTCCAAAACGTAATAAAAACAAATTGAATTTATAATCGAATTCAATTTGAAGAAATTCCAACTTTACTTTTAACTTATGAATTTCAGAACTGGATATAAATTGAACATTATAGCACTACATTATAAACAGCTATTTCCTATTTCATTGAAAAATTTGTATCTTGTTGCAACACGATTATTCCCACATAAATAATGAGAAGAAACTCTTCTTCCTTTATTACCTCTAACAATCATCATGGGAACAAAAGAAAACAATCAATTTTATAATCAAAATTGACATTCTTCTCCTATTGTATGGTTATTATAGAGATATAACAGATTTCTGTTATGTATTATAAATTTATGTGATAGATTAGATTCTTAAATACTGAAGAGAGTAGACCTTTCTTTAATAAAATCATTTTCGATTCTATTATTCTCATTCACTACCGAGACGAGCAACCCAATTATCGGTTTTATCTGCAGGCACAGGAAAGATAATCGGCTGAACCTCGAATCTTCTTTAGAAGAGAAAAAAACAGGTCTGAAACGTGATTAAACGATCGTTCGATCGAAAGAAAAAAAGAGGAGAGAGACTGTCGTGACTCGGTAGTGCAAAAATGATAGCGTGCACGGCGTTTCCTCCCTTCTCCTGAAGGATTTCCCTTCAAAGGGCTTCTTTCTCTCTAGGTCGAGCACGCGATGCTTACAAATTTACGTTCCATTTACATATCGCGAACCGTCAGCTGCCTCGTTCCAGCCGATTGTTCAATGAACTTTAAACACTCTGTTTCACGCTGCATCTCTCCGCCCGTTCTTCACGCGTTCGCATGTGTATAATGAAATTTGCACTATTAACCCCGTTGGGATTACAATTCCAATCTACTGTTTTTATGAGAAGATAGTTTTCTACTCTGCTTTACTTGTTATCTTTGCTTTCTTCAACATACGAATTTACGAATTTCATAATTTTAGAAATATTCTTTGTAAATTTCGCTCTCATAGCCACAAAAAATCAATCAATGAAATGGGATTATTGTTCTTGAAAGAACATTCGATTACCGCTGAAAAGATTCGATATTAAGGAACAATTCTGATAATATTCTTTAAAAAGGACAAGTAGTTCTATCAATAATTTTATTGAAGAATACTCTATGAATATTCTAGTTAAGGATAAGGTCACATTATATTTCGAATCCATACAAATACACATTAATATGTAATAGTAACAGAATCATATTTTTCTTCTCCTACCTATCCACATTATTGACCTCATTCTGCAAAGTACTTACCTACATTTACTTTGTTCTAAACAGAGAAACTAGTATCATTCGTTACAATTTTTCAATAAATGTGACAAGTTTGTGTTATTTAAAAAACGAGTTAATAAGAGCCATTTTACAAAACATTTTTCTGAAATTCTTTCTAGGTAAAGGAAACTTTGATTCTAGAAAATGTAGACGAAAAAAGGGGCGAAGATTTAGTCGTGGGAATGCGCAAGTTGTGAGAATGTGCACTGAATTGTCGGTGATTTTCTTCTGTGCTAATTCAAGGTTTTGCTCTGGTGAACGAGTTACTCTTCGACTCTTGAACGACGACCGTGTGTACATTGTGCCCTATGCACATTGTGCACTCCACGTGAAAACCTGTCATTTCTGCACTTTATGTCTTGACATTAAAATTGTACTGCGTGAAATGATTAGAAAATTGATATACATATTTTTTCTAAGCTTCAAGGAATTATTGAAATGAATGAGTCAAGGTCATAAATGAGCAATAAAAAATAATAATAATAGTAATAAATTTTATAGCATAAAGGAAACCTAATAAAATAGATAGAAACATTTTTACTATATAGAGTAAAATTTTATTTATATACATCTTTTGGAAGCTTAGCAATTTATAGAACTGGAGTTCACATAATAGGAGATAGATCGCTGATTTTCTGCGCAACAACAAATTTTTCGTGAATCTAATAAGAGTTCATGTTCAGATAAATGAATTAAATCAGCATGAGTTAATTTAATCGGTTAGTAAGTAAAATTTCTATCAAATAACCGAAGCTTCATCATTCGCTCCAATTATCTGTAATTTATGGAAACCTCTGAATAAGATTATAAATATAGAATCAAAGTAAATCACTTAAAGTTACATTCAGAACATTCAGAATAACCTACTTATTATAACATCTCATAGTTATCATTTTCAGTCATTCATTCTCATTCAAGAATCTTTTAAAAATAGAGAAATTCTATTTCCTGAGAATTATATGACATAACTGGTAGTAGCGTAGCCCGCTGATTTTTCTTTGACGTTTACATCAGAAGGCCGCGTCTATCGGTGAGAAACTGGTTTGACGCTACGACAAGCAGTGCCGGCTCGGATTGGCATTGGACCTCCGGTGTAATGTACTTGAACGCGATTGCATTGGAGAATACAGAGTCGGACTGTACTCTGTCTCGCGGTGGCCGTTTAGACACGTTACCAAGAGGGAAGAAGAGATATTTGGCTATCTGCCAGTGCAGCCGACCGAAATGAACGAGGTTCACGGTCGAGACTGGAATTCAGAAGCCACCGCCTGCGCTCCAAAGCCGAATGAAATCGTAACCGCGGAAACTGCCACGCATCCTCCTTTAGGATAGGTGCACGTTGGATGACGCTGTGCTGTTCAGTGGGTGTCGCGACCGGAACGTAAATAAAATAGCATGTTAGTGACATTAACCCCGATGCAGACGAGCGATGCGTCGCGTCGCTCCGATATTTCACTCGGTGACGTTTTGCGATTTAGCGAATTTAGATTTTTAATGACGCAATCCATACGAGACATACAATCATATTATTTGATAGCGGTAAATTTGCGTTAGATTTGTTGAACAGGGAATGGGTGAAATAGTCTTTAATTATTTGTTTAAAAATTAAAAATATATAACGTTAAAATATTAATTCAGTAAATTCGATAATACTGATATTAATTAATTAAATCATATTGATCCGTCGCGGGTTGAAACTTTTTTCAACTATCAATTGCACATGACCAATGAAAGATTGCAACTTAATCCCCCTTTATTTACTTAATTTATAATTACTCTTTATCTATTTACTTAATTTATAATTACTCTTTATCTATTTACTTAATTTGTCGCCTACGTGTAGTTTTGGAGTTCCCTTCGTGGCTGTTGAACTCGACCAATTTCTTGGAATACGTTCACTGAAAATCGATCCACTATACTACCTTTCTTATCTATGTGCTATGCCTACTGATATCCAGTAGATTCTCTGCTTTTGACATGTTACGTGAGTGTATTTAATTCAAAAGTTTCGGGTCGATTTTAATAGCTGTTTTAGTCAGAAATCGTGAGTTCAGGGTGGGAGCAAATGGCGAAAGTTTTAGGGCTGCTTTTATAGGAGTTATGCAGTCTATTGCTATCAAATGCAGACCAAAAGAATTGAGAATGAATTTCGAAAAAATAGAATTCTCTCACAAAACAATCAACCATCAAAACTTTCTTCAATCATAATTAAATCATAATTAAGGATCCTTAAGGCTACCATTCACTCTTTTACGATACGCAAATCCAAGAACCAAGCTTTCTACGCTTAATAAACGCAAACCTCGCCATAATGAGCTATATATACCAACAATTAACACATTCAAGCCATTATATAAGTATAGGTATAAGATAAAGGTCACAGTATGTCCACGAGGGATCGAGCTCCACGTTATGATCGTAATAGCGAACCAATGCGGATTTCAAGTCGGCACAAGCTTCTCCAGGTTAAACAGAAGAAATTCAGCAATTTCTGTGTGCTGGTATTGGCAGTCTAGCATAGTGGCTGGCTGAGTCAGCGGCGTTAGACAAAGGGCGAAGGGAGGGAACTTTCTCTTTTTTTTCAGGGGTTCGCCTTGAAATAACCACCCATCGTCGGCTTTAGCCGACGATGAAGTGCACTTGTAAGCGAAGTGCGGCCAGGAAGCCAAGCGCATATGGTCCTAGGAGAAACACACGCTCGAATTCGACGACGATGCCACGTGTTCGAGGGTCGATGCACCGTTGGTTTCGTTCTTTCGTACGTTCCTGTTCCGATGTCCCCACGATTCCCTCTGGGGATCTCCTTTCGTCGACGGTAGACGAGAAAAAGCCAGCATTGGGTTAGGTTAAGCACGTCCTGCGTTCTCTATTGAGCGTAAACAATACGGTGAGAGCGGTGGTGATTTAAATAACCCTGGCATAACGAACCTTGAACATGCTTGTTTCGGTGGGAAGCGTTGAGTGTTGCGAAAGGTGCACTGGTTTCATGGTGTGGTAACGCGCATTTTGGAAGCGCTTAATAATAATCTTCATGGGGAACATGGTTGAACATGTTATGTTGAATATATCAGATCTTTTCAAAGGTCTTTGCATATTTCTGCGTAAATGAGTGTTAAAAATGACCTCACTGAATATTAAGCGTTATTATTCTAATATAACGGATAACTGAATGTTTAAATATCTTTATATTTTTATTTATAATACATATAAGTTTGTACAAAATCCAAACGCATTAGAACAATTGTTTGATCTGTAGACTTCAGTTCATTGAAATGATTCTATGTTACTATTATTAAGTATACGATCAAATCTATAAATCACTTTAACTCAAATGACTCTTGTTTCTTACTTCAGTTGTTTCTCAAAAGGATAAAGTACCACTTCCATCGAGTACATTGCTCTTTTTACTTCTAATAAATCATAAACAGGGTAGAGACTATTATTGTCGAAACCAAAGCGTACTTACCTCATGTTCACACCTGTGTGCACTTATGAGGACCAGTATGGCGTTATTATTGGGTTATCCTTGTGTTTCACGCTTTATTCGCTTGTCATTGTTATCAAAATTTTCTTTTAACACAATACTTTTTCATAAAATATTCGAAATTGAAATAATCTCAAATACAAAAGTGCAGTAATTTGCTATCTCTTATTTTAACAAATAATATCTATTTTAAATCTTTTTCGATCTATTGTAATATTTCCGGAATAGGATGCCAAATTGTTCTAAATCTATTCGATTTACTCACAGCTTTACAAGTATATGGGTAAAAACAGTTCAAATTGTGGATGAAAATAATTTAAGTTATCGTTTCATGAAAAAACGTCGTGGCGCACGAACTCTCCGTTTCGAATCGTCGTTTTCCTTAACTAATTTATCCTAATTCTGTCGATTTCTCTTTTTTTATCAAAATGGGACAAAATTGCGAATTCTAAATTGAATTTAATTTTGATGACTAACGATCGAATGTGTTTTTACGATAAGCCAGTAGGTTTTCGATCGTGCGCGGATGGTACGATATCGATTTGATGCCAGGGGAAGAAAAAGCGAATGCACGATAGATGGACGATTACTTTCGACCGAAATGCACAGACAAGTCGCCCTGCTTTGCCAATTTTTCGACGCGATTTTTCGCCAGTGCCGCATTCTGCGCCCGTCTGCCTATCCTTGCTCCGATTTATCGAATCGTTCCAAAGAGCGTGCGTTTACCCAGAAAGATGTCGTGAACGCGGCCTTACATCCCCATCCGTAAATATTAGGACATCTATAAGGTAAACTAAAATAACTGAAGAAAATAAATCTAGTCAGCGTAGAGAATCAATAGCAAATTATTGACTCTTTTAAGGATTATTACTTCGTGTGAAATTATAGATTGTAATTAAATCTTGCATGAACACACGGTTCCGATCGATTAATCTCTTCGCTGACAATCTAGATCAATTGCCATGTTTTGTACGAGATTGGAATATGTTCTCATTTTTGGATGGAAATTTATGTTGCTCTGTTGCGTAGAAAATTTGCTTTACGGCACAAACTTGGAACTATTTCGAATTGGAAGTTGTTGAAACTCCTTTGTTCTGCCAACGGACTTTATAGTTGAGATATATCCTGTCGCGAATATTAAAAACTGTAAACATCGAGAAACTTATGATATACTTGCGCCGCAAACTATTGTCAGTTGGCCTTATGGGTGTTTTTGAAACTTTATGACTATTTAACACAAGTGTGTATATCAGAGATGGATAAATTGCAATGTTTTAATACAGGAAATTTTTGGATAAAATTATTCTTAGCTCTTTTAAAAAGACTTTTAAAATTCTAAGAACAGAATTCAGTACGAATTTTTGATTACAACATATGTAATACATTTTTCCGAGCTATTCATATTTTATCTATTTTTCAAAAGAAATATCAATATATTAAAAGTATTAGAACCACCTATCTAAATGAAAGAAAATGTTTCACAAATTTGAATTTCACTTTTATTGATCACAAATTTTCTACTTCAAGAAGAACCACTCCAGAAGGAAAGAGAGAAAGAAAGCCAGGATCAATGATAGAAAGTTACAAACCTCCCTCAACTGGGTTCGTAAACTTTACCGAAGCATGGATTCGCTCCGGAAAAAGAAAAATTATGGCGCGCACAGTTTGTCCGATTTGAGTGACAGCACGGATTTCACTTTGATTCGGGCTGGTTCACGCGAGATATCCTGACCGATAAGCGACGAAGGCCTCCGCAAAATGTTGCGCATTGCGTCTTACAACACGCAGTGCCAGCTATAGCTTCCGCCCGCTGGGGTGCATGCCACTCTCTCCCTCTCTCTGCAGTTTGCAGGTGGTCAACCTCGTGCTTGCCTTCTTTGTGCAGTGCTGAACTTCCATCTTCGTCTCGATCGAAGCTGATCCGACAAGGAGAAGCCACTCTGTTGGAATTTCTCTTCATTCTTTCCCTTTTTCTTTTTTTGGGAGCTGTGTGTACGGATGTTTGTATAGATGCTTGTTGGTTTATAATGGAAAATGTGGTGAACAGATTAATTGGCGATAAAAGTGAAGCAATTAAATGAATATACGAAAGCTGGATTTTTATACATTTGTCATTGTTACGTATATTTCGTATATTTTTACACATTACAATTTTTCATACATTCAAAAAAATCCGCAGTGCAGTCGTGAATATTTGTGTTATACAACACTTGACATTTCATTAGCATCGTAACGAGATACGAATGTTATGATAAAATCTGAAATCAATTTGAAAATATACCTAGAAGTTATAAGATGTCTCCAATCGAAACCGTTCAGTTTCGAAGTCTGTAATAAAAACGTTTATGTGTTTAACTCCTGTTTAGATATCTAACACGGCAGTGATACAGGGAAAGTGATCCACCCGAGGTCGAGTTCATTTTCAGTGAAAACTTCAACCCTTGTGGAGAGCGCGCATATTTTTAGGGAGCAAGGAGAGCGTTTCTCGAACAGATCCGGTATATCCTCAACTTAGTAATATGCTGTTAGTAAAAGCAGATTATCCACGGGCTACAGTCTTGCCCTTGTGCGTAAACGCATACCCTCTCTCTTAACGTATTTCGTGTGACAGCTGCGGTGCTTAAAATAGGGGTTCAGTAGTTCAGCAACGTGTACCGTTGCTTTTGTACAGCCACGATAACACGAGCATGTGCTGGATAAATCGTGCAGCGATTGTCGTACTGAATAAACCTGATTTTTCCTTTCATAGAGCTCGTTGTACGCTGCTTCGCCGACAATGATGGACGAATCACCGGAAAATCTATTTCATTTGCATGCTTCATTGATTACTGTTCTTCTGCTGTTGTTTGGCAAAAAATAACGAGAACTTATGCTGCGTTGAACTGATTGGAATTTTATACCAATAATAAAGATTAGTTTGTTTTTGTAGAAAAAATTACGAGAGATATTGTATTATAATAATGATTTGTATCTTTGCAGATATTAAAGATTTAGGCATTACAATGTTAAATCAAAAGGTATGGGTATTTTAATTCAAAATATTTGAATAATATACCGCACTGCATATGTTTGAATAGTATAATTTTGAATAATAAATTATTAAATTATTTGAATACCGTGTTAAATTGATTATACGCCAAATTTGGCTCGAATTGGTGAAACAGAAGTCATGCACCTCTTTGTGGAGTGAGTAATTGATACGATCAATATAAGGAGTCATTAGTGACTGAGAATATTCATATAGTTAGTTTTTAGAACTATTCCGTTATAATAGTTATAGTTTTTGGAACTATTCCATTGAAATAAAAAGAGAATTAAAAATTCAACAGTTCGAAGTAATATATATTTATAATATATACATTAAAATCACGTTATTTAAAACTTTCTTAAATTTTACAAAATACTGCTGTGAATTATTAAAATTACTTGACATCGTGGATATCGTGTATCAATTTTAATTTTGCAAATTCAGAACAAGATTAATTTTTTATCGATTTTCATTCGCATCTTAATATTAAAAAAGAATAGCAATTAGTTTTATTCAACTTATTGATCGAATTCTGGTTGGTTACCGGTCAGCAAAACACGTTACTATATAATTAATTATTCGCATACGTTTCGTAGACAAACGGGTGAACTTTGATAGAAACTCCAACTTTACATTTTAGACCCAGTCCAATATTTTTACTCTCTTTTATGCATCTTTTTGATACGTTTTTAATAGGTTTAGTATTTTATTTAAAAAGAATAAGACAATTTTTAAGGTACTGAAGAAAAGAGATATGAAAATACATAAAGATACCGTCGAATTTGACACGGAATGCTTTGTGAACACGAAAATATGTAATATTTTCAATGTCTCAAAATATTCCTTAGAACTTGAGCAGCTTCTAGGTCGTTGAAAAATTTTCTGTTCTTTTCCCACAGTTTAATATCTTGAATATCGTTCACGTTGACGCGAACTTTTCGAATCGGAAATTCAAAAGAGGCTGCATAAAATGCGGGACGAATACGGCACTTCTCAAATGTATTTGAATGAGTTTGCGGTATTCGGTCGTTTACATTATATAATTTCGTGTTAAAATTATGGGAAAGGATTGAATGTTGAATGTAGAATATTACAAAATATCTAGCGTATTAAATGTTCGATTTATTCAAAAATATCTTTTTATCTTGATAAAATACAGATGAAGTAGATTTTTATAAAATTTGAAGATGGATGATAAATTGATTTTCTGTCATTACTTGTACTATCCTTTTTGGAAATATACAAAGTAGCATGTATACAAGCCTCTGCTGATACAGATGCGCTTCCTAATTTCAAAATTTCCTAATTATACCGCGTTTAAGCTTTACAGTTAGTTAGTTTTACTGACGACACCGGGATGCTATGCAAATGATTACATTGTCGCATTAATGCATACTGTTATACCATGTTGCACGGTGTGGTAGTTAAGTACTGACATCTCGTCATGGAATAACTAAAACCAGGAAAGTAAAATGCTGCATTTTACATTTTTAATTCATTTTATCACGTAGAAAACAACACACATAGAAGTATTATAAAAATTACAATAACGATAAAAATTGATTTAAATTGATTAAAAGGATGAAAGGAAATTCCAGACTCACTATGCTACAGTGTATGCAGGACCCAAAAGCAACACCCGTTGTGCTCCACTTATTAAAGCTCTTCGAGTATCCCTCTTTGAGATGCTATAAGGAGCGCATATGAAGGTGCTGCTTCTTATTTCAGCCTGACCGCATTAATGTTCCGTCTTATTTCGGTGTGTTGAAGAAAACGAGGTAATTAGCTTGTCTCATTTTTCTTGCCATCTCACCAGAAAGAATACTTTGCTAAACTTGTACACTTACCGTTTGCGCACACATCGAGCTTCCTTTGAACAACAACCTGTTGTGTATTTACTTTCTCGCGCAGTAAATTTCCTGGAATTTCAGAGATTCTATGTTAAAAATAAGAAATTCGGTTTAAGATGCTATTCCTTAGATTTTTTCAGTTTTTGAGCGTAAATATTATTGATTATGTCACTCTTTTATGCTGTAAAGTCTGTAAACGAATTTATAGAGTCGGATTTATTAGTTAGTAGCGTTTATCATTAGAATGAATTACGATAAGCTGTATCTAATAACAGTAATAAAAATTGTACGGAAACTTGTGAGACACAGAGTATATCTCAACGTGATATCGATAAGACAGTTCTGTCGCGCATTCATAGATGTAGTGCAATTTTAAGTCAATAGAAAGTTTACTAGTAAAGTATTACATCGCGTGGCACTCCTAGACACTGATGGATTTCAAGAATAATGAATGGCGGTCCTTAAGCGCAGTGCTTATGCTTCAAGACGAAGTTGTGCTATACTCTATAAATGAAAAGGTGTGTCGTGTGTTTATCCATGGCAAATTAATTCTACATAGTTTGACTAGCGTTCTCTACCTTTATCTGGATACGGACCATAAGTTAGAGATAAGTTGGAGATAAGTTACATAAGAAGATAATTTTCCATAAGAAAATTATTATATTTATAGTTTTATACATACTTATATTTGTTGGAATAGATACCTTTTTCATTATTTTAGATTTGAACTGCTGTATCCTTGTTAAAATCGGAACTTTTCATAAAGAGTATACTCGAGCTAACAAAATATTCCCATGGGAAGACACAAAGATGCTGTTCGTGTACGTATAATCGAGTAATAAAAGCACGAGAATATTGTGTGTATTCTCTAATGGACGTGTATTTATCATATCTGTAATTCATTGCCATCGTTTCAAGCTAACGCGACTGATTACATAGTCATGGAAATAGAAACTGTCAACCAAGCACGACCGTTTAAAATGCTACTTGAAAGATAATAGCCCGTTATTTTTTCCCCCATTCTATATCATTTCTTTCAACAAGACAAACCTCTCGAGCCGGCCTTCAAGAAATTATTATCGAGTGTACCATCGATTATTGTGTCAACGATCATTCCAATTTATCGACTCAGAAACCGTCCCTCGTTACTCTTGCGTGGATCTTATTTAACGCGAAGATGGTTTCTTTCATCGTATTACGTTTTTATAGTATTGTAAAAGGAAAATTTTTAAAATTATAGAATATTTGATTATAAAAAATATTTAAAACAGACAGAAAGTTTAAGGACAGTCGAATTCTAAAAATTTCGGAACACTAATTGTGCATTCTGGTACTAAAATTAATTTTGTTGTAAATTTCAAATGAAAGATTTTCTCATTTCAAATGCTTTTCTGCGTAATTTCTCTAATAAAGAATATTTATTTTTTTCCGCAGCTCGTTCAAGATTAAAAATGTTATCCTCTTGACGAGGAACTCCATACGCCAAAAAACACAATAACACATCGTCGTCGTAAAGTGTTCTTGCGCGTTTATATGTACAGCTGAAAGGAAACGACTTTACTCGGAAATAATCCTTTCACAGACTGTTCTAATTATACTCCATTAGCGTGTTAATGCTCGAATCAGTTTTTAATGAAACTTAACCACATTAGCGGTTAGTTGTAATTTGCAGCGTTAATGTCGTATGGTGTTATCTTTTCATCGACTCCAAGTGAAAGTTAACAGATCCTTATTAAGCAAATGAATGGTTGACCAAGAAAATTTTCTCTGCACTATACGCTCAAATAGATTGCAAGACCGATCGTGCATAATCTACAGTTTGAAATTCTATAACTTAACTAAAAAGAGCGCAATACTACTCTGTAGTAATCGAATAAATGAATACAGGAACTATACTCGAAGTAAATAACTGCATGGATTCCAATGCAGTGCGAAGCAACCGAAAAAGGCTCATAAAGTTATAATTTATGGTGTATACGTGCATTATGTTCGAGTCCCATGTAACAACGACTGAGTCATCAGGTTTAGACGTGCGTAGTTTACGGTGTACCAAAAGGATGAAGAGAAGAGTAAAGAATGCGAACAGCCGGATGCCGTAGAACCGAGTCACATGGACGTAAACCGACACGTGCACCCTCTTTTCTGACACGGTCCGATGATTTTTAAGATGGGGGCGAATACGGTGGACTTTCTCATCGACTAACCGACGAATTCACCGCAACGTTCAACCTATTTCGTTTGATATTTCTCTTTGTTTCGTCGTTAATTGTCTAAATATACGCTTTTTCCTTAATTGTCTCGCAAACTTTGTTCCGTTCCTTGAAAGTTCCGTAAATTGGACGAAAACTTTCTTGAAACAAGGAAGAAGGTACTAGTAATAATATTGAAACGTGTCTTTTTACAAAATCACTAGGATCTAAGGAATTAAAATCCAGCTTTTTTTAGCGTAACATTTAGAACTGCTTCGAAGAATTCCCTTCTTTTTACTGCTTCGGTTATGAAGCCTACTAATTCCCCGAGTACCTTAAAAACCATTTCTTGTACAATTTATAACGATTTTATGATCCCTTCCTCAATTTTTTCGATATTAAATTTGTACAAGGTATGAAATGTTGTTATTTTAATACTCAATCTCATAAGTACTTCCAGAAAAATCTATGAAAATGTCTAAAAGTATATCTATACGAAATGTTATATCGATCTAATCAATTTGTTCGCGAGTAACAGCGTAATTGAACTACATATTGAAATTCTCTCTTTCGATCTTTTTACAGAGACCCTCCAGGAACCGCGCTTCACTACTCAGCCTTCCAGCAGCGGCAATATTCTTAGCGAAAATCGGACAAAATTTCTGCAGTGTCAAGCGAGAGGTAAGTAGGGAACGTAGCACGGATATTCGACGAGATTCGACCCGGAAACGATGATTTCAAATGCATTAAGAACCTCTTCTCGTCTCAATTTTACCACGATATTATATTATTTTAAAGATGAATCGATTAAGCCTTATAGAGTTCACTTAGTAAAACATACTTTTCTCGTATTCCAAATTTTAATCATCAAATTGAAAATAAAAAATGTTTTGTTCTTACAATTAGTAAATGTACAGTTTAATAAATTATTTTAGTCGATAAGTTTTGGGAGATAAAACAATCATGCGATTATTCCGATTTATGGTTCATTTTCGAGATTTCGAGGAGTTTTTTTTTACTCGAATTTCAGTTCTATGGAAACTGACAAATTTTCCTATGTGTTTTTAATATCCCATTGTTCTCATGAAATATCGAATAACAACCGGATGAGACGGTGGCCAGATGAAGCCTTACAGTTGCACCGTAGTGCCGTAATACGATAGTATGACCCTGTACTAATAGTATTAGGTCGCTGTATATTACATCTACTCCTTGACCAAACGAAGAATGCCTATAGTAACCGCGAAAAATATTAACACCTTGAACTGTCATCATTCTGACATTTAAACGTGAACTAGACATAATTCGTGAAAACGAAAACTAAAATCGTGTAAATTGTAATAATTTGTTAAAAATACACAAATTTAAGATGATCACTGTAGTACATGTAATGTATCTAGTAAAATGTTATGCTAATGAAATTTTCACTCTTAATGATTTCTATCTTTTGTAAAAGATAGAACTTCAATTATATAAATTGTTTGTCCTCTGACAAATTCAAGTAAATAAAGTACCATTCTCTGATACATTATTACGTTCACATTCTGTTCGCAGGGAATCCTCAGCCAAAATATAAGTGGTTTAAGGATGGGGTACCCCTCAGCAACGAGCTTACTTCGGAGCCTTATTTTCGAATACAAAGTACACGTAGAGAAGACGCAGGGGTTTATCACTGTGTCGCTACGAACGATGTAGGGTCTATATTTAGTGAAAGAATTACATTTGCGGTAGCCTGTACGTATATAATTAAACACGACAGTTTCACATTTTTCTAATTATTCTAATTAATCCTAATCAAGAATCGAACACGTTTTAGTTGCTTTCACTTTCATTTATTTCGATCTACTATAACAAAACTAAAAACAGGAAACGAATTACACGAAAAGCGTGCTATTTCAAAGTCGAGCTACATACTACAGCCAACTGTAAATTAAACACAGCGAGTTTTATTGCGCACAGCAACATTCGATCCATCCGCGTTCTCCTCTTTATCACGCTCTAGGACACGATGCTCTGATTATCATGAGCAACGTACATATTTTGTCGCAGTGAATGCATCCAGCGTGATGAAAGTAACACCGTAATATTATCCTGTCCAGATATGGGGGTGTTCGAGGATCTCACAGAGAGGATGGTGAGTGTGAAATCGGGCAGCGCGGCTGTTTTAACGCTGCCACCAATAGAAAGCCATCCTGCACCTGACGTTACATGGTTCACGTCCGACGGCTCGTTGTTATACGGCATAAAATATGCGTCTGTTCATCATACGTTGCTTATCCTGAACGCGTCTGAGAGCGATCAAGGCCTGTACAGGTTCGTATTAAAGTAACTGGTCCAGAGAGTTACCTTGTGTAGTCATCAGAGAATGGATGAAGTACCTGTGAAACTTTATGGGACGATAGCTATATAATCTGTCAATCTAAAAGTTTATATATTCATTTATGTATCTACAGTGAAATTTTTCAACTTAAGGGAATTTTCGAATAAAGGAATAAAGAAACTTATTTTTCGTTACATGTAATTTTCTTATAACTAGAGAAACTAGAAAAAATGTTCCTTTCGCACTTTTATATGTTAAACAGGGCCAGAGCCATTAACACGCAATTGGGCAAAGAGGAGAACAGTCCCTTTTTCAAGTTGCAAGTTACGGGAGATGCCAATGCTGAGGTGGCACCTAGTATCATAGTGAAACCGCAGGACACTCAGATCATCAAGGACCAGGACGTTACCTACATACATTGCATAGCCAATGCTAGGTAATTCGTGAATTTTACAGAAGAAAGGATACAAATTAGTCATATAATAAAATAATAATGCTCTTGCGACCTCCATTCTACAAAATCTGAATATTTGCAATAATACAAAATAAACCTTTGAAAAAGTAAGACTTTATACCTTTTTCCCTTTCTTAAAGAGAATGGGTTACACTTTGAAAGTTTGATAAATTGGCTCGTAATCACTCTACATGAAACTGTTCTGTGAGAGAAATGTTTCAAACGGATAATTTTAGGTCTCTTCATGAGTTACGAACTTTATGGACGAAAGACGGGATCCCCATCGAGAACTCGAGGATATCATATAGTTTTAACGACTCGTGGAATAGAACTTTGGCGTTAATATCGGCAAACATAACTTACACCGGCGTATACTCGTGCCATGTGGACTTAAGAAGCGGTGGATATCCAACAGTGAACGCGAGCGCGAATGTTGTCGTATATGGTAAGACGGATTCAATAATTGGAGATTTGTAATCTTTAAATTTCCCACATATACGTTATTCTTATGTTATAATATCTTAGAAAAACCAACTTTTATAACGGAATTGAAACGAGAGACTCTTAGTGATTATGGATCAACTGTAACGTTACCATGCGATGCTGTCGGTGTACCTCCTCCTAAAATCACTTGGTTTCGAAATGCAGAGCCTGTTGATCATCTTCTTGGATTTAGGTATGATTTTTAGAAAAATTGCTAAATTTTCAATCAGAAAAAAAAAATTCATTATTGCCTAAAATTCATTGTTACCTAAAATATGTATTTTAACTGAAATCATCTATCAAATTCAAAATTCTCCTATCTTCCTATTTCTATATTCTTTTGCACTTTTATGTATAGGTACGCACTGGAAGAAGATGGCTCCTTAACAATTAAAAAATTAACTATGGATGACTCAGGAATGTTCCAATGTCTTGCATCCAACGACGCTGGCGAAGCATCCAGTTACACCTGGCTAAAAGCAAAAAGTTAGTACATTACACGTTGGAGTGATATGAAGTTATTAAATATATTATTATTAATTTTTTGTTTTATTTTATTAGTGGAACTATGTTTCTTTATATTTATAATAAATGACGTATTTTTTATGGGGCAGAAGGATTAGAAAGCAGACTGAAAAACAGAGTTGTCCGCTGGGCAGCTGGCTACAATGTAGTCAGAGTTCGCCAATCTGATCGCCGTTTTAAGTTCTCTCAATATCCAGACAGTAAGATTCTAACGACAAGTCGCCATGAAATATCCACCTCCTTTTTGAAATTACCCCGGGCACATGCTTGAAGAATGCATATCACACCACAATGTTTGCTTTTACCAGCTGTATCCGTGTTTTTTCTGGTAGTTATAGTGAATACATCTGCAAAGCACGATAGTTTCTTTATGTGTAAAACATATTGGCTCTTTGAAAAATTATAGAAAATACTCAACATGTTCAAAGAATGTAATAATAAATATGATGTGATGTTATTACACAACATACAATATACAGTGTTATTAATACTATTACAAACAAAAAGTATTTTTCAATTATATTTATATTTGGAACAAAATTAATATACTTTTATCAGTATCAGAAAACGTAGACGAATTGTTTTAAGCATTTGCACGTATCTTCGTCACAGTAAACGGACAAAATATATCGTGAATAGCACGTTTCTAGATTAGGAAGATAATTGTAGGGAAAAAATTTTGAATATTAGCTATTTCTGTAGTTGTGCCATAGAGTATACGTAATTTAATTTTTAGTGAAAATAAAGTTTCGGTAATAGAGAATTATTATTAATTGAGGTCAGGTATTGGTAAATTCAGCGTTTTCCATTATATATATGAATGAACGTTATTAAATTCTTTCCAATGTTTTTTTTATTTATTTTTTACTATTATTCATAAAATGTCAATAGATGGTATACTGGAAAACACTGAAATGGGGAAAATTTACTTTTGTGATCGATTGTTCCTGCCTTTTTTTTTTGCGTGCATGTAATCAATTCTTCCTGGTCACAAGCAAAACGTTAATAGATTCAAATTATTGTTTTCAGCATCTGGACCAATCATGGAGAATGGCCCACAAAACCAAACTATATTAGATGGAAAGGATGCAACTTTAACATGTAATGCTGTAGCAGCTCCGATACCTAACACTACATGGATTTATAATGGTAAATTATTAATCACTAATTTATACGAGTAACTAATACTATAACACTGATATACACATTGATTCATTAATAGATACAATTCCTGTGGAAATCGCCGGAAGAGTACAAGTCTTAGATAACGGAGATCTTTTAATTGCTGCGGTAAAACCAAACGACGCCGGAAAATACACATGTATTCGAGCTAATGAAGCTGGTTCTGTAAATGGTTCAGCGTATCTTACTGTTTTAGGTAAAATATGATTAAATAATCTTAGGGTACTAAGAAATCACCATTTTCTGACCAGAATTTAATTCATTTCAGTTCGAACACAAATTATTCAACCACCTGTGGATACCTCCGTACTTCTCGGCTACACCGCGGAATTACAATGCAAGGTCTCCAATGATCCAAGTGTTTTGTACGATATAGCATGGTTTCATAATTCACAGTACGTGCATTTCTACATTAATGATATTAATGATAATAAAAATGTTTATAGTATATTTGTTACTTTTGCAGAGTAATAAATACACAAGCCAGTCAAAGAGTAAAAATGCGAAATGATGGTACATTGGAAATAGCGGCCGTTCGTGCGTCTGACGTGGGTGAATATATGTGTTCTGTGGTTTCTCCAGGAGGAAATGAGACTCGATCTGCTCGTCTTAGTGTAATCGAATTACCGTTCGCACCGATAAACGTAATGGCTAGTCGAGTCGAGCGAATTTCACCTCGCACCATAAACGTTAGTTGGGTTCCTGGCTTTGATGGAAACAGTCCAACAAAAAAGTTTATCGTTCAAAGGCGGGAGGTTTCTGATCTCGGTAGTTAAACATAAATTGATCTTTAATAAAAGATTTAATCTGTCTGTACATGTTTACTTATATACGTATATATTTCCAATTTACTTTATATAGGACCAATACCTGATTCTGCGCTAAATTGGATCACGGAGTGTAATAATGTTTCGGCACAAAATCGTTGGGTATTATTGAACAATCTAAAAGCTGCTGCTGCATATCAGTTTCGAGTGACTGCAGAAAATAGTGTTGGTGAAGGACCTCCTTCGGATCCTAGTAATGTAGTAGTTCTTCCTCAAGAACGTAAGTAATAGTTACAAGCCTGCAAATCTTAATAGTTTCCCAAACTTTTATTAATATTTGTGAATTTTACTGTAGCTCCGAGTGGACCACCGGTAGGATTCGTTGGTTCCGCTCGATCATCCTCAGAAATAATCACGCAGTGGCAGCTTCCATTAGAAGAATATCGAAACGGCCATATTTTAGGATACGTATTAAGATATAGACTATACGGCTACAACGACAATCCATGGACAATACAGAATATTACTAACGAAGCACAAAGAAATTATCTTATTACCGACTTAATTACTTGGAAGGATTATATCGTACAGATAGCAGCGTATAATGATAAAGGGGTTGGAGTATTTACGGAAGGTTTGAAGATTAAAACCAAGGAAGGAGTACCTGAAGCACCACCCACAAACGTAAAGGTAACAGCTATTAATTCAACATCGATAAAAGTGTGGTGGAAACCTCCCAATCCGCAAAAGATTAATGGAATAAATCAAGGTTATAAATTACAAGCCTGGATCGGGCATAATTTTACAGAAGTGAGCGAATACAAGTCGATGACCGTACCACCTAGCTTATTCGATCCTCTTGCAGAGCAAAGTGCAATTATGACAGGTTTAAAGAAATACACCTTATACAATATAACTGTATTATGCTTCACTGATCCAGGTGATGGTGAAAAAAGTTCTCCCGTTCAAATTCGTACACGCGAAGATGTACCTGAAGAAGTAGAAAATCTACAATTTGAGAACATAAGTGATCGTTCACTCACCGTTAGATGGAATGCTCCACAGGAAGTTAATGGAGTTCTCATCCAATATCAATTAAAATATATGATTAAAGATGTACCGGATTCTCTACGAGTAGAAAATTTCACATCAGACACTCTTTCAGCCAAAATTGAACATTTACAAGCAATGACTCATTATAAATTTGAAGTTGTTGCTTGGACTTCAGTAGGCCCTGGAAAACCAGCAGTAGCTGTTATTCAATCAGGCGTTGAGCCTGTTCTTCCTGAACCACCAACTAAATTAGCACTGTCTAATATAGATGCATTCTCTGTTGTTCTTCAATTTACTCCAGGCTTTGACGGCAATTCGTCCATAATAAAGTGGACAGTACAAGCACAAACCACTCGAAACACAACATGGTACAATATTTACGAAGTTTCAGATCCTGATGCTAGTACAATCACTGTAGGTGGTCTAATTCCATTTATGCAGTATAAATTACGATTAATAGCTAACAACGTTGTCGGTGCTTCCCAACCTTCCGAACCAACAAAAGAATTTCAAACGATTCAAGCACCACCGTCACATCCTCCTAGGAATGTTACGGTTCGTGCAATGAGCGCCACGGAATTGCGTGTTAGATGGATTCCATTACAACAGATTGAATGGTACGGAAATCCAAGGGGATATAATGTTACTTATACTGAAGTTCGAACGAACAAGTCAAAGAGCATAACTATAGAAGACCATACAGCGAATTCGTATATTTTAGAGAACATGGAAGAATATGCTCTTTATAAAATTGTAATGCAAGCGCTTAATGACGTTGGGTCATCGACAATAAGCCCGAAAGCTGTTGAAAGAACTCGCGAATCAGTTCCTTCGATGGGTCCTATTAATGTAGAAGCCAATGCAACGTCTTCCACGACCATATTAGTTAGATGGGGTGATGTTCCCATAGAACATCAGAATGGACAAATAGAAGGGTTTAAAGTTTACTACGGTGCAAATGCTAGATCAGCATTCCAGTATAAAAACATTCCTAGTAACACAACATTTACAACAACTTTAACAGAACTTCGAAAATTTGTCCAGTATCACATACAAGTTCTAGCTTATACGCGTCTTGGTGATGGCACTTTAAGCACTCCGCCAGTTAGAGTACAAACATTTGAAGATGCTCCTGGACCTCCATCGAATGTATCGTTCCCTGATGTAAGCTTTACCACTGCTCGGATTATTTGGGATACTCCAGAAGATCCGAACGGAGAGATTCTCGCCTATAAAGTTATGTTTCATCTAAATAATAGTCAGGATCATCAATTTTCGAAGGAGTTTCCTGCATCAGATAGAACTTTTAGGGCAACTGGACTAGAGCCAGAGAAGTATTACATGTTCTCGGTAACAGCACAAACGAGATTAGGATGGGGAAAAACAGCGTACGCTCTCGTTTTTACTACAAATAATAGAGAACGTCCGCAATCGCCATCGATGCCACAAATTAGCAGATCACAAATACAAAGTAGACAGATAACATTTAATTGGACACCAGGTCGTGATGGGTTTGCACCATTAAGGTAAATTTTTCACTACATCTAATGTATAATTTTTTATATTATGTAAAATTAATATGTATAATGCTTTTTTTATAGATATTATACGGTACAACAATCAGAAAATTCAGGACCATTTCAAACGATTCCTGAAAGAGTAGAACCAACATTAACATCTTATACAGCAAATGATTTAAAACCATTTACATTCTATCAATTCCGAATACAAGCAACTAACGATATAGGTCCTTCAACTTGGAGTACAGAATCTGTTCAAGTTCAAACTCTACCAGCAGGTACATAAGATTCATTTTTCATTTGTCTTAAATTTATTTCGTTAAGATACATAATTTTTATCATAATATGAATTTATAGCACCTTCTCGGGGAGTTACCGGATTGAAAGTAGTTCCAATAACGACATCTAGTATAGAGGTTCATTGGAACGCAATAGATGAAGTATATTGGAGTGGCGATCATGAAACAGGTGGTTATCGCGTCGTTTATCAACCAGTTTCTGATTTCCCCACAGCCCTTCAAGATACTCCTAAAGAAGAAGTTTTAGGAATAAAAGTAATGATCATAATTATAATTATAGAAAACTGTAATAGATTCTAAATGATAAGTTGTATTAATCTTTTCTTAACTTTTACAGGCTACGAAGATTGTTTTAAGCGACTTGACAGAAGATAGGTATTACGAAGTAATAGTGTTACCTTTCAATTCTGAAGGCGAAGGTCCATCAAGCCCTCCAGTGACTGTATATGTAGGAGAAGCAGTTCCTACAGGAGAACCACAACATCTAAAAGCAGAACCAATTTCTTCTACAGAAGTACATCTGC
Source organism: Bombus haemorrhoidalis (assembly GCA_014825975.1). NCBI lineage: Eukaryota > Metazoa > Arthropoda > Insecta > Hymenoptera > Apidae > Bombus > Bombus haemorrhoidalis. The sequence goes on along the minus strand of CM026163.1, from coordinate 13,603,256 downwards.
GTTGGAAACCACCCCAAGCTAATATGCAAAATGGAGATTTATTAGGATATAAAGTAAAATTATCATTTGCATATAGAATTTATTCTTTAATTTAATTGTTTAAGCAATATTTATTATTTATATTTCTTATTTTAGATTTTCTATTTAGTTACTGATTCTCCTCAAGATTTGGAAAACAAACAAGAAGAAGAAATAGAAGTTGTACCAGCATCATACTTAACACATAGCTTAGTGTTTTTAGATAAATATACAGAATATCGCATTCAAGTATTGGCTTTCAATCCTGCCGGCGATGGTCCTCGAACCCCATCTATCACTGTCAGAACTAAACAGGTACATAAGTTTAACAATAATTAAACTGATGTCGTAATTGCTTCTCTTCTCTCTTTCCTTTTTAAATATATCCAATTGATTTATAGGATATACCCGGACCACCACACAATTTACAATTCTCAGAAATTACAATGACTAGTCTCCGCGTCTCTTGGGAAGCACCAAAACTACGAAATGGTGAAATAGTCGGTTACATTGTTACATATGAAACTGCAGAACAAAATGATCGTATGTTTTTTAGTATAAAAGTTATTCCAAATATTTAATATACGAACAAACAATTGCTTAGATACGTAACATTTTATATTATTGTAGGTTTTAGTAAGCAAGTTAAACAAAAGGTAACGGAAACAAGTCTACTAATTCAACCTTTAGAAGAAGAAGAAACGTATACTTTTATGGTTAGAGCGCAAACCATTGATTTTGGTCCGCCTATATCTGGAAATGTCACAACAGGTCCACAAGAAGGTTCGCCAATGGCACCTAGCAATCTTGCTGTTACAAAAACAGTATCTAGTGTTGAATTACAGTGGACTAACGGCGCTTCTGGAAAAGGACCCATTCTAGGATACTACATCGAAACGCGCCGGAAAGGTAAATAATATAAACTATTTTAACATTTATAAAACCCCTCAAATATTAAAACGAAAATTGCAGAATTGATAAAAATGAATAATAGAGTTACTTTGATTATTTTATTTTCACATATTTAAAAATAAATTATCTATCTATAAAATTCCAGAATATATTATTTGTATTACTAATATTACCTTTTTTATAATCATATAGCAATGGAAGAGTGGCAGCATTGTAAGTGTCAATGCACGTAAATATATTGAACGTCGAGTATTATATTAGATGATCTCAACAGTTAAATATGATTTTTGTTAGTGTTAAAATATAGCTTCCTGTTTGTTATTAATCTGTGATTTGTTTAGTGATATTTGTACTGTTGATTGCATGATAATGTCATAGCATGACATTTTCCATGAGTTCAGTTAGAAATTCATCAAACATCTTAACTTCGAATGCTGCTATAATTTACAGTAATAAATGAATAGCTAAAGTTTGACATGTTAGATGATGGTGTATTCCTACAGTTTTAATTTTTCAGTTCTTACATCTAATACTTCATTAATTCCCTTAAAACATGTAATGTATAACACACAACATAACTATGCAAGTTTTCAGTCATCATTACTTTCTCAAAAGTTATAAAAGCAACCAGATATATCATTCTTTCCTGTAGCATATAATTTTATGAAAACCTGCAGAAGTTTTCAATTGCATTTACGATCTCATTATAAAAGCCAAATAAATTTTATTATTATATTTGCAATTATAGATGACAGTCGTTGGCAGACAATCGTACGTAGTAGTAATGGACCATTGACAGAGTATTCTGTATCTTACCAAAATTTACTTCCATCTACATCGTATTTATTCAGAGTAATATCATATAATCGTTATGGAATTAGTTATCCAGCATATTCCACAGAAACGGTAAATAGGATTGCTGTATATACATTTTTATAAATATTTCTAAGCATTAAATAATAACTAATGATAATTTCCTGGTTTTTTTTTAGATTTTAACTCCATCAAAGCTATACCTTGAATATGCATACCTACAACATAAACCATTTTACAGACAAACTTGGTTTATGGTTACTTTAGCTGCTGCATCAATTATAATTATTATAATGGTCATAGCAGTGCTATGCGTGAAAAGTAAAAGCTATAAATATAAACGTAAGTTGTAATAAATACATTCTAACACAAAGTATATGGGTTTATAATAATCAAGTAATTGTTCTAGAAGAAGCACAAAAAACACTTGAAGAGTCTATGGCGATGGATACTGATGATAGACAAGAATCTGATTTAGAGCTTTATAGATCAAGACAAGGAGGTGGTGGTGCAATGAATATGGCTAATGCTTGTGGTACATTAGGTAAAAGAAACACTTTAGCAAGAAAATCTATGCATCCTCCTCCTCCTACAATGTTGGGAAAGTCACCTCCTAGACCATCACCAGCCTCTGTTGCTTATCATAGTGACGAAGAAAGTCTGAAAGGATATGATGAAAACCCTGACGATAGTAGTGTTACGGAAAAACCTTCCGAAATTAGTTCAACAGATTCACAGGTAACATTCCTTAAATATATGTATAAAACATATGCATTATACATAACATATTTTATGTTATAGGGATCTGAAAGCGAGAATGAAAGTGTACAATCGGATCCACATTCCTTCGTAAATCATTACGCTAATGTTAATGATTCCTTAAGACAGTCCTGGAAACGTCAGAAACCAGTTAGAAATTATTCATCGTACACTGATTCTGAACCTGAAGGTAGTGCCGTTGTCAGTTTAAATGGGGGACAAATTATTATGAACAATATGGCAAGGTCGAGAGCACCATTGCCTGGTTTTTCATCTTTCGTATAATCTGTTCATAATAAAAAATGAAAGTTTTCGTTAAGTAGATAGGGTGCCGAATTATAGACTAGCGAAATTTATAATCGTTATACGATTAAAATAAAATAAATTTATGCTGAGCACGAATTAATTTTGAAGTATATAAATAATTTGGAGAGAAAAGAAAATTGTTAAATATGTATAAAAAGAGATATTATTAAAATTTTGATCATTTTCATGAAGCAGAATAGTTAGAATTTCAATAGCTCAGCACTGAAATTGAAATACACAGAGTTAAAGACTTATGTTGAAACACAAATTTATGAGTGTTTCACGCACGCTGATACTTCGTATAGTAATTTTAAAATGCTTTGGCACCACCATATTGTGATATATTGAAATACATATTATTTATAATTTTAGGTAAAGTCAAAATGTGTATAATGAATATCTTTACTTTCATTAAGTGAAGTTGAAACAAAATATTGCATGGATCTCGAATAACGTAATGCTTGCGCATTTTCTTAAGTGTAAGAAAGATAAGTTTGAAACAATCTGTTAATATAACGTATTAAAAATGAAATAGAATATCATTAATAATAATAAAAAACAATATCGTATCGAAAACTGCCAGAGATAATCGCATATATAATTAATAAACTCAAAAAATAAAATAATATTTTAATACTACATTAATATGATAAAAACAATTAAATTATATTCCATTAAAACATACGAACATACTAATCACAGTATCACTTATAAATCTTTTCCACTCGTATGAATACATTTTTTTAGTGTTTCTAATTGACATTTGTGCAACAAAATAAAAGTTGTTTGATATAAGACATCGATCTAAATATATGTACAATTCACAATCAGGCCTATCATATCAATTTCAATTAATCTTCATAAACTAAAGATGAGTCTGACAAAGTTATTGTACCGAATAAATAGAGAACATTACGTGAAATGCGACTGCGTGAATTTCTATCTTTAAGGGTCTTTGTTTTTAATATTATTATGTATAATGTACATAAAATTTATATAAATTACAAAATAGCAAATACTGATACAACACTTGTACATTTAGTGCACAGCTTAGGCAACGTTAGATAGAAGTTTATGCTAAGTAATCTTTCAACAACATATATTTATCTTCTTCAAATAGATATCTATCATCTATTTTCATCTTTCTTTTTAAATCATAGAATGAAGAAGAAAAAGACATGACTTTAATGCATTGACATTTACATATAAAGAAAATGCAATCTATTTAATTCACCACGATATCATAAATTCATTTGTAGTATATAATATTACACTTACAGTATTGTAAAACATTATCATACACGGACTTATTCAATTTTAGGACCGTAATCTTTTTACCATAATGCATTTAATCTATGTAATTATTGTTTTAAAGGTGAAAAGCATTTCAGACTGATATTGATGCGTGAAATGTCTTTTTACTTGATACTTATTTTGTAATAAAAAGATCATAGAAACGATATAAACAAAATGTTAAGAAATCGTAGAAAATATAAAACAAATTTTGAAATATTCTTCGATAATATACGCTAAAATCTAGGAAGATATGTATTATTGAAAATATTAGACAATGAAAATAATTGAGCAGTTCAATGATGGCAGCTATAATTCTATTATATTTAATAGAATAATTATTAATCGTAGTTGGTTAATGAAACAAGGTTGATAAAATTATACTCAAACTTTTAATTTAATTGATTTTTCATCCATAATATCAATTACAAATCAAAAATTGTAATTAATATGTCATGAACTAGATAGCAAATTGTTTGATAAATATTTACTTTTAAAAACAATACATTCTTTATTCTTAATATTATATTAGAAAACTTGCTTTCTGATTTTTATACTATATAGCATTAATTTTCTTATTCGTTAATATTATCAATTATTGTCATCCTGTGTCATAAAAACTTAATCTTCATACAAGTGAAGATATGATCGTCTCTACACACTGCCAATAAGAATTATTCGAGGATAAAATTGTTTTTATCCGCATTTCTATATATTAATGACAAATTCAAACAAATCGCATCTGAAATTATACATTACTTGTACAACATATTCTAAGTATGTGTTAATATTTTAATAAAATTTATATAATTTTATGCACACTATTTTTTTATAATTTTGGTCAATTTTGTTACTAAGTTTTGGAATATTTTTAAAACAATTGAAACTGTGTGTTTATACAAATAATAAATATGTTTTAATAAGAGATTTTTATTTATACAAAATGTTTTTCACAAACTTCATACCATTTGTTAAGTTTTGGCGGATATTTTTTGGGAAAAAATTGTTTAATTGTACACCATACAGCAACATCTGCTATATCAAAGTCCTTTTTATCTGGCCAATTTAATTTATCTGCTATTAAAGATAATATTTCTTGCTTTTTCTTTGTTGATTCTTCAAAATATAAAGAATGACACAAATCTAATATCAAGTCAGTAGTGTTTATCTTTTCTATACAATCAGAATTTTCATAATTATGTGAATTTATTAGTCTACTTAAATATCTTAAAAAATTTGTTTCGCCAGTTATATAGTAACTATATAAACCAGGTATAAGTTCCAGATCATTAACTGAAAATAAAGCTTTTTGTAAGTGTATATCTTTTACTATTTAACTATTTTCATAAATATGATTTATTTTACCATTTTTCCAGATCAATGATAAATTAATAATATTATTTTTCGTAGAACTTGTAGTTGATTCATAATTAACAGATACTTTTTTATTAATACTTGAATGAAGATAAGTTTGTACTTTAATATCAGTATCTTTCCACAACTTTTGCAATGCTGATATAAAATAAGGTTGTCTTTTAGGATTTACATTAATGATAAGATTCACATTAATTGGCTCCTATAAAAGACAATATTAATAAATTCTCATGTGAACTTCTTACTTAAAAGATTAAAAATATTATCTTACATTGATATTACCTGGCTCTTATTAACTGTAGAACTTTTATCAACTACTGTAGTTTGTTTCGTTTGTCTTAAAAACCCAGAAAGTGTTGAAACTTGTTTCTTAAGTTCTGCAAGTTGTGCCAGTATCTTTTCTTGCCTTGCTTCTAATGCATTATATTCTGGTAGTGGACTCTGAAATAAAATCTTATTTTAAGGTACATTTAATATTACCCATATAAAGAATTAGTGATTACCATAATATAAACCTTAATAAGAGGAATAAATTAACTAGATAGTTCTGAAATAAAGCTAAAATTATTTGACATTACTGTATGGAATCATCAATTATAATTTAAACATCATGATTAAAAGAAAATTTTTCTATTTTCCAAACATTGTCAAAGCAGTTTTCATACATAACATCATCATTATAATTACTAATCGATCACAATCTAAACCTCACAATTCAATATAATGTTTATGACAATACAGTTTCTCATAAAATATACTCCAAACTCTGTTTCAAGTTAAAAAATACTAGCAACATTCAAGACAGGCATATATTTACTATTTCCACTTTAGAAAAAAAATGCCTAAAAACATAGGGTTATGGAGAATAGATTTGATAGGTGATCACTAACATTGTTGATTAATGCCAGTAAATACTACAAAGTACATACATCTTTTTACTGGGTTAGGTTTTACATGTGTTTGGTTATACAACTGTACTTTGTAGCTTTCAGTGCAGTTCTAATTTAGTAAGCTTGCCCTTCTATACTAATTATCAGCGCATTCCCGCTTATCCTTCAAACGAACTGAATTTTTCATCTGCCGTAGCCGCGTAAGGTCCTGTTAGTTGAAAAATTGGAGGGGCAAGCATCGATCAAGTCTGTAGAACCATATTCCCGGTCGATCGTGATTAGTGCTTGTGGAAATTTTGGGAGGAGTCATGCACAACAAGCTTGAGACAGAAGAAACACTCGTAGCTACCATGCTTAATAAACGCGTGAGTAAACCGTTCATTCCAGTTAAACTAGCAACATTCTCGTTCACGTCGGCAAGATAACAGAAATGATGAAAACCTTTAAAAAGCTGATAACCTGCTCAGTGATATCAGGCACGATCTTGTTCTCGGCTTCCATATGGTCGTCTGTTGATTGTTCTTCATGAATATTTCGCATTTCGTACATCGTTTTCCTATGATGCAACATTTGTGGCAAGGAAACAATCGGCTTTAACGTATACATTCTCATATCGTTTTGCATTTCGTTCGTTATCCCGTGATTAATTCGTAAAAAAAACCGCCGACTCGTATTCACATTCGATCGTTACACTCTCGTTCGTTTTTCGTATTTCTCGATTTTCGCTTGACGGCCATTTTTCTTTAATCCCCTCTCCCTCCTTCATGCTTTCATACTGGCGCTAATGCTTTCCAACCACTGACATCCGTTTCAAAGATGGCGCCTTAATTTTTGTCAAAATTACATCATACGGGAATCTTATGTCGTTCTCACTAATATATATCCATGTACTATCCTACGTGTTATGCTTCCAAAAATTGTTTCTTTTTTGTTTGTCCTTACTTAAGTGGCTAATTAAAGCTACATTATTTTCTCGTTCATCCAGAAATCAATTTTGGAAATACATTATTATAATATATATGACGTTAATCCGGTGATTTATCATTGATAAATTATTCTTATAAATTTTAGTTTTATTATTTTATTATTTAAACAAGTATTTAATAAACATACATTTAATCATAATATATTGCTATGTATGCATCTGCAACTTCTATCAACTTTTATGTGATTGTTAAATGTACTAGAAAAAATAACGCTTGTAAAAAATTCTTATTTTTAATACAAAGTATTTTCTTTTATGGCATTTAGGAAGCAACTGTTGTTAACAATGATTAATAACTAAGTTTGTATTAAAAGAAAAAAGTTGTGCAACATCAGTTTAAACTTGACAGAATTTTAGCTTCAATTAGGAAGATGTCGCGTTCATCGCCGGTTTTTCTTCAATTAGTTGAAATTTATTATTAACTAAATTACATGATAAATATAGAAAAAATTTTTTCTTTGATATTAATAATATTAATTTTTAATTAGTATGATACTATGAGCTAAAAAGAATGTGTACCGACAAAACGACATACAATTTAGAATTATAGTGGTGTCCTCTATCGAAGCTTCTCTATAACTAAGGTTAGATTTCTCTCTTGCGGGTAACAGCGAATTCGTTCGATCGTATATGCGAATTAATTGCATAATTTGTTGGAAATAATAAGTGTAGTGGATTAAAATAGAGATACTTGTGAAAAATCGAGGAAACAAATAATGCGAAGGAAGCATATTTATCGGAAGTGTGGTTAGAATCGCGTTCTTCCAACCGCGCATGTCGCCACCTATTGTTGATCTGACAGGCTCTTGTGTAGTTACGGTGAAAGCGATTGGATCTTCTGTACGTTTCGTGAGAAATTAAAAAGCAATCAATTAGTTTCTGCATTGCATGAATCTTGTTAGAACTCAGTCGAGGGGAATGTGTCGAGCAACAGATTGTTCTAGATAGGAGAAAGGAAAATTTTATCAAAGATTTTTCTCTACTTTTGGAGTAGATGCGTTCGAGGCCAGACATGGCGGCTATTCGATGAACCAATTGCAGCAGCGCTCTCTTAAAAGATTAGATATTGTAAATTCCCCTTACATTCGCGTCAGTGAATAATTCTGTACTTATTTTGGTCGTTACTAGTAGTAATACAAGTTGTTATAATTACGGAAAAGTGATTGTCGTTCGTCGACAGAAAAATAGAAGCCACGCAAGATCGTACCGAAACGTTTGATCATGAAAGAATTGTGTTTGGTCACGTGACCATAGCCGAAAAATGGCGCAAAGATCAGAGTACAAACATGAGTTCTATTTCATTCCTACGATGTCATTTGTATTTGTTTACAAGCACGCGTTTCCATAAACCACGTGTTAAGTAAGTGCCATTTCGTTGACAGTGTGTGACGAACAATGACGGGGAGAGGGTCGAAGAGACGGGGCCGACCTCCGAAATCGGTGGTCATGGAAAGGCCCAAAAAATTTCAATACCATCTTATGAAGAAGCCGAAATATTTGCAAAACAAGGGTTCGGAAACACCAAACTCACAACCAAGTACACCGACACCTTCAAGACCATCATCGCCAGTTGAAAGCGAGGAAAGCAGACGAAGTACGCGAACTCGAAAATCTCGAGGACCCAGAGACAGACATTCACGGAAAGGTGGTCACTCAAGTTCTGGTGCATATCAACGCCGAGGTTACAACCCAAACGTTGATTATCACGATTCTGAATATCATTATGGGTCGGACTTTGGAGATGAGTCCAGTGAAAAAAGTGAAGTTGAAGAGGATCTTTTACAAAGCGATGCAGACTCATCTGAAAGTATAGAAGAACCTGATCCCTCCAGTGACAGTGACTTTTCCCTCTCCAGTTATAGTACTACTAGTGGCACACCCCGTAAAACACTGCTTAGTCAGCAAAGGCCACCAAGTCCAGAACCATTATGGCTCCAAAATAGGGAACTGCCGCCGTTAAATTTACCTAAATCATCTGATGATCTATTAGTCCCTAGAGAACTTGTTATGCCATGTTTATCTATTTACGAAGTATTGAGACACTTTCGTACTTTGGTACGTCTTTCAGCCTTTAGGTTTGAAGATTTCTGTGCTGCACTTATGTGTGAAGATCAAACTAATCTATTGGCTGAGATACATATTATGCTCATCAAAGCGCTTCTTAGAGAAGAAGATTCTCAGCAAACACATTTTGGTCCTCTAGATCAAAAAGACTCTGTGAATGTTAGCTTATACTTTGTGGATTCTATGACTTGGTCAGAAGCATTGCGTTCTTACGTAGAAAGTGACAAGTCTTTTGATCAAAATATTTTACATATTTTATCAACATGCGAATATCCTTTTACTTCTGTTGAAGATAGAATCAAGGTGCTACAATTTTTGACAGATCAATTTTTAATTACAAATCCAGTAAGAGAAGACCTGCTGCACGAAGGTACACTAAATGGTATTTCATGTTGTTTTATTTCTTATGTATATTTTTTTACATAACAGTTCATAAATGCTCATGTATAGAAATATATAAATTATTATTTAATCAGCAGGAAAATTTTGTATGTCCATGCTGAAGTCTTTGTTCCTTTGAAAATATGAATGCTAAAACATTTTTCATTGATTGAACATTATATGTATCAATTTGTATATTGATTAATAATTAATATTCCCTCAATGTCAATATGTATATTAAAAATTATTTTAATCTACTTTTTAATTTATTAATACCTTTATTAATTTATTAATAATTTTTTATCAATTACAAAATATTCCTTATATTATATTATGATGACAGTATGTATCATAAATACTATCATTCTATAGGAAATATGCATTACGATGATCACTGTAGAGTATGTCATCGTCTGGGAGATTTATTATGTTGTGAAACTTGCCCAGCAGTGTTCCACTTAGAATGTGTTGAACCTCCATTGGTTGATGTTCCTACTGAAGACTGGCAATGTAGTACATGTAAAGCTCACAAAGTTACAGGAGTTGCTGATTGTATACCTGATGTTGAGAAAAATGGTTCACTATGTCGTCAAGAACATCTAGGATTTGATAGACATGGTAGAAAATATTGGTTTCTTGCAAGAAGAATTTTTGTGTAAGTATACTATACAAAAATAAGAATTTTCTATACGATGTATTGCATTATATATTAAAGGAATATTGATTGTATTAATAAAATCGGTTATTGTAGTGAAAGTGAAGATGCAGAAGTTTGGTATTATAGCGCACCTTTACAGCTAGAAGAATTAATGCTTTGTTTAGACCGTAATGAAATGGAAGTTGCACTTTATAGAGAATTGTCAGATTACAAAGATGAAATCGTAAGACAAATGGAACTTACAGAACAGATCACTAATCAGTACAAGGGTAACAAAAAATCATACCTAGAAGTAGAAAACAGTGAGTGCATTTCTAAAATTTTGCATCTTTTAAATTTTATTTCTGATTTAAGGGAATAGTATTTAATACTTTTATCAAATATGCATTGCAGGTCTTATACAAAAATTACAAAAAGAACGCCAAGAGAAACAAGAAAAAGAAGAAGAGGAGAAAAAAGAAAAACAAAGGCAAGAAGCTGAAGAAATGGTACGCAGAATTCATGAAGGTACAGATTCTCTAGAAGAACAATTGGCAGCTGTCACTGAACAACAGGAAACAAAATCGTCTGAAGAATCAAATGCAAAAGAAAATACTCAAAAACTAGATACAGAAAATGTAGAAACAGATGGTGTAGATACCAATTTAACAGATGGAGTAAATAAAGATGTTAAAGCCAGTATATCATCGTCATCCTCTGAAGAAATTGATGAAGAAGTATTAGAAGGAGAAGAGGGTATTTCAAAAATTGGTAAAGATGGTAAGTTGTGCAGTTATAAAATTGATTTAATTAGATAGAATAATCTACATTTTTTTCATAGGAAAAAAACATACTATTGTAACGAGGTCAAAAACAGGATCTTTACAACCTAGGACATTTAATATGGATGATTTAAAAAAACGTAGTAGTGGACAGTTGTCAAAGGAAGAGTTAGAAAAACTAGATAAAAGTTTAAAAGAGGAGGGGGATGGTACTAGATTAACAAGACAGAAAGCTCATCAAATAGCTTCTGGTACACATCTCTTTAAATTAGGGATGGATAACAACTTCAAATCATATGTGAATCAATACAGTACCAATCCTATTTCTCTGAATAAGGCCCAACGTAACGAAGAACGCGACAAAAAGAGGCATTTGTCACACAAATTTTCGCTTACACAGGCCTCAGAATTCAAATGGGTTGGGAGTTTGACAGGAACACGAGCTCTCTTAGTAAGCACACTTCGTCAGACAATTCTTCAACTCGAAAGTAGCATTCAATCATCATTTATGCATACTAATTGGCCTCTTTTGCGTAAACCTTGGACTACGGCGGTGGGTGCTTGTGTTAATCCCAGAGATTTTGCACGTGCCCTTATTGTTTTACAAGCATGTATTAAATCAGTAGTGTTTGCTAGTGTATGGCATGATCAACTTGGACACGTGAAATTACAAAGAGTAACAGCCCTTGAACGAGAAGAGAAGAAGCGCCAGGATAAGAAAGATAAGAAGGAAAGAGAAGATGAAGAAGAACGTAATCGTCTGTTTAATTTTGTCAAATATACTTTGGGATTGAAACATCAAGTATGGAAACAAAAAGGAGAAGAATATCGAGTGCATGGACAAGGCGGATGGCTATGGGTATCTGCTAGTCGCCGTTACAGATGTTCTGACATCTCAAAATTGGGTCTTCGAATAGGCCCACAGAAAATTATGGTACAAATTAAAGATCAAGAAGGATTAAAAATATTAGCTTTAGATCCTCCTACATATGATTTTTTGATAAAAGAATATTGCTCTTCTAAAAAAGAAGAAAATGATATGAATATTAAAATAAAAGAAGAGATTAAAGAGGAAGAATCATCAAAGGATACATCAATTGACACATCTATAAAACAAGAGTGCAAAGAAGACAACATAAAAAAAGAACCAATTGAAGATAAACAAAATAAAACAGAAACAGATACAAAAATCGAAGAAAAAACAGTGGCAAAAACAGAACCGCAACAGATTAAACAGGAAACAAAAATGAATTTATCATGTGAGTGTGGTAAAAAAAATATTCAACTATTTTTAAGTATATACATCAAGCTTATGGTATTAATTTTTTTCTACTCATAGTTTTAGCTGGTATGAAAATCGAGAAAGTTTATACACCTATCAAAGAATTTGAAGAAATCGATATTATTAAGGCACTAACAACTAACGGGAGGCTCCATTACCCGAAAATTGCTAAAAAGACTAGGGTCGACGATTTCTTGGCACGTAGAACACATTTAAAACTTTTAGAAGAAAGAAGATTAATACAGACTGTAAGTAGATATTATTGGTAAAATAAAGCAGAATATAAATAGTACATATTAGCATATCATTTATGTATTCTTTGAAATATGCATTAATTTTAGGAGAAATCAAAGGAGTTGTTAAATCAATCGATAAATCATAAAGCAGATGGAGATTCCGAAATTGATATAGAAAATAACGAAGAAAGTGATACAGATGGAGCTGATAATTCTTTACAGAATATTCTTACTGGAAAACAGCCTAAAACTATGCCTACATCGACCAGAGAAATGCTGACTGTAATAGGAAAGCGTATTCAACATGTTAAAGCCCAATATGCCAATATAATGAGATTTAGTAAAAATACTAATTGTTATTCACGATATTGTAATATGACTGCACCGCCAGGAAAGATTACAACTACAACACAAAGTTTAACATCTACCTGTTATTCTCCTATATGTCTTCAGAAAGCAAGACTAAAACTCGACCTGATAGCATTGTTAAGGAAAGCTAATGCTTTAAATAATAATCAATCTACATCGAATTTGTCAATTGGAGTAACTATAGCACAACAATCACAAACAAATTCAAAGACAGATGGAAATGATGAAGCTAGAGATGCAATCAGGAAAGATTTAGAATCCGCGGTAGCATCTGCAACTCATTGTACAGAAGAAACACCAGCTACGAATGTAGTGAAAGATGTTGCTTCGCCTCCTATTAAAAAAATAAAAGTTGAATCTAATGGTAAAGATGTCAGTTCAGAACATGTAGTGACCACTACAACTAATAATATAGTTACTACTACGACAGTAACTACAACACAACAGACTATAAAGTCAGTTGATGGCGTTATACAGAGTATGCAGGAAAGTACAAGTTCTCAAAATTCAGTTACATTTTCATCCGAAGTTAAAACAAGTGCAGGACAAAAGACAATGATTGTTAATAGAAGAGGAAGAACAGTGCAAAGAAGTACAATGGCTAAGGAATTAAATGCTGATGGTACAGAAAGAGTGTACTCTACTACTTCAACTGAAGGAAAAGTTTATCTGAAGAAAGTTGCAATCTCTTTGGCTGATAGAAAAAAGAAGCGCACTCCTGTTAAATACCCTTTATGTTCCACATTTTGTACAAAAAATAAACATCGTAGTATATTGCTACTTCCACAACATGAATTGCGTAAATTGGCTAGAGTTGGTGGACGAATACAAGTTCAAGGTTTTCATCATATAGCCAAGGTATATATTATTTTATTAATAAAATTTGCATTAAAAACAATAAAATATAATATAATGTAATGAATTAATTTTAATTTATTTATTATAGGCAAATATGTCAGTATGGCCATATCCCTGCCCTAGGCCATTATTTAAGACTTGTTGGTTATATAGAACAGTTGGCATAAAATCACTGGCTGCTGCAGCTCTTCAATTAAGAATATTATGGGCATGTCTTCGTTGGGACGATATGGCTGCAAAACCATTATCTACAGATGGCAAACATCAAATTACAACTGATACAGAAATTATGTCATTAGAAATTCTTAAACACCGTCATGTTGGCCAATTTTTAGATAAGACGCAGTACTTACGTAGGAAAGTTGTTATACCTTTGGAACTTCCAAAACAAGTCAGAGGTTTGTATTAATAAATAAATTTTGATAAATAAGTGGTTTGATGTGTGATTATGTTTTATAGAAGTTACATCTATAAGAAGTGGTCTGCGAAAAAGGAAACGACCAGAATCACCACAAAGCACCGAACCACAAGTTACAGAAGAATGGGTTGATGAGGACAAATTGGAGCTATGGGAAATTAAACAATATGGTGATAGGTATGTTTAGAAAAAAAATTAATTTATTCTATGTATTCTGATCTATAACTTCTTTTTTCTTTTCCTATCTATACTATACTGTAACTATCTATACTATACTATTCCTATCTATACTATAACTTCTGGACTTTTGCCATTTAAACATTTCATTTCAAGAAAATTTCATACAAGTACATTTTTTACAATTTGTTAAAATATCTGTATTTCTCTACAATTTTATTAGAATTAGGATATTAATGATTGCGTTAAATTCCTATTGCTTTTACCTTATGATATCACTCAGTTCTGACCTATCCTCACTTAACACCATTCGATACTAACCCTCCACTTGGTGTGTGTCTTATCCAGGTTAGAGAAGGCTAATGCCCAGATTATTACTAGGAGTCGATCGGGACAACCACAATCCGCGGTTGGTTCTAACCGAAATGCAGGCGCAAATTCTGGTATGAGCGATCAACTTGTTAGTGGTAAAGCAACACCTGAAGAGATTAAAGAAAAAATGGAACAGCAATTGCGCATGCAAAGAGCTGCTCATCAACAAAAGAGAGCATTAGAAACTCTAAAAAGCCCAGCCAATTCTGGTTCGCCTACACAAGTTGTAAAAGTTACAGCTAACTCCACTCATGGTAAAATTTAGATATATTAATCAAATCTATTCTGAAATAGATTATAATTGATTATATGATATATCATGTAACTATCACTATTATAACAAAAAAATATTAATTTTTTATTACAGATGGCACAGTTAAATTGGTTTCCAAAGTTGCAATACCAGCAAATCCAAACAGTGGGACAAAATCACAACTAACTTCCCTTTTGACAACACCTGCACAGAATAAGCCTTTTATTAGTACAAAGCGTATTTATATGGCGAAATGTAAATACCAAATTAAATATATAAATATTAAGTTAAATATATACATAAATGTAACGTGTATTTGATATTTATGTATATATCTAATATTTTCTTTAAAATAGCATCTCTTGGAACAACAAAAGTTGTTTCTGGACCTACAAGCATTTTACCGAAAACACAGCAAGCTGGAAATCAACAGTCCCTAATTAAAGTTTCCGGTCAAGCAGGTACATTTATAACATTGATTATTTTTTATTCAAATAACAACAATTAGATTACAATCTATTTTTTTCTTTTTCTAATTAAATTTATATTCATAAAATAGGTTCTATACAACAAATTCAGCAAAGAGTACAGATTATAAGAGGTCCAGATGGCAAGCTTCAAGTTCGAGGTTTGATGCCTGGCCAACAATTAGTTCAAATGCCGGATGGAAAACTTCATGTGTTAAACAATAGTCAAGCAATTACTACTCTTGCACAAACTGGTGGAACAACCATACAGGTAAAATTATTAACTTGGTGTTGTCTGTATGTGTTATGTGTAAAATATTGTGAGATAAAGTATTCCAAATAAAAATGGTTTAATAATTTATAAAATTCCTTCTTCAAGACAAAAACAGCTACAACAACTACAGCTAAAGTGGCTACGACAGCTAATTGTACAACTAAGACTAGTCCATCCAAAACAACAACAAATACAACGTCACAAGTACAAGGTGTTCAGCAATCGCAAGCTCAATCTCAGCAAGGAATTCAACGTTCATCAGCAACCACTGTAACTATTGCCACTACACCTACACAACCAACTAAAAATGCTATTGTAGTGGCCAATACTGGACAAATTGTACAAAGTGCACAAGTATGTTACAGTTACATTCAATCTTAATAAAATATATGCACGCAATAGTAATATATTAATTAATAACATAGGTCATATCTTCTGGTGGACAAGTCATTAGTGGAAATCAAATAGTGGTTACTAATGCTAATTTAGCTCAACAGCTTGCAACGGGTAAAGCTCAATTAACGACAATCGGTGGTCATCAAGTGGTTATTCGTAGCACTCCGACAGGCAATCAAATTGTACATTTAAATTCGACAAACAGTGGTATTATTGTAAAAAATACTGTAACACCAACTAAACAAGGTATATTCAAATTTTATATCTTGAAAAATAAATGTTTCGACCAAAAAATTAAAGGTAAAACTATTTAAATAAAATGAACTTTTTGAATGTTTTAGTTCCTGTACTACAATCTACTCAATCAACAACTACAGGAGCAACAGGAGCACAGTCAACTGATGCAACAAATAATAGCACTGGTAGTACTACATCGACGAATGAGACATCGACTACTACTACAACTACAACAAATCAAACTTCCAATGCTCCAGCACCTGGAAGTGTAGAAGCATCTTTATTAGCGGGTCAACCACCTGGAACTGTCATTAAATGCGTTACTGCTCAAGTTATACAAACTACTCAAGGTCCTCGTATAGTTTTACAAGGTTTACAAGGCGCAGATTTTACCCCACAACAACTTGTAATGGTGCAGCAACAGGTCAAACAACAACTACTTAAAGGTTCGTATACATGTCATATATATATTTAATGTTATTAGCATATTTATACTATACATATTTTATAGCCCAAGCTGCAACAGGAAAACAAGGAGTTTTGGGACCTACTAAAATTTATTTAGCCGTTCAACCTGCACCTAGTAGTCAACAATCTATTCAAAGTTCTACAACAGCAAATACACCTGCTACACCAGCAACAAAACCACAAACTGCACAACAACCAGTTGTTTCGCCACCAGCAGCAACTGGTTTGTATCTATATGATTTGATATCTTTTGCATTGATTAAATTAAATTTGTAATGGTATTAATATTATTTTAATTTCGATAGAACCTCAAACGGGAACTGAAAGCATTCCAGAGCTTCCATCGACAGCAACTTCAAGTTCTCCCGAAAAACCGAAAGTAGTTGTTCAACAAGTTGCACAACCTAGTGTGACTACAGAAGAGGAATCGCAAAAAACAAATGTAGCTAATGGTCAGCAACCTTTGCAATCTTTAAAAGAAGGAAACGATTCCTCGGCTAACAAATTTATTTTAACGCCTGATTACATACAACAAAGTTAGTTATTAATTAATATTATCTTTACTGTTTGATTTCAATGGGATTAGAAATATTTAATTGTTTCTATTTTTATTTCAAATATTCTAATTATTATTATAAAAATCTTCAGCCATCAAGAATGCATTGAAACAAGAAAACCTTAATCCTGAAATAGAAGAAAAGCTGCTACAATTACAACGATACCAAGAGAAGCAGATGAAAGGGGGTGTTGAAAATTCAGCAAGCAATAATCAAACTCATACTACGCCTACAATTACGACTCCACGTGTCCCATCTCGTAAAAGACCAGCACCTTCTAACATTCCAACAACGACCTCATCTACGAATGTACAATCAATAACAAATGATAAAGATACAGATTGGGCAGAAACACCTAGAAAGAAGCCCGCATTAAAACAAGAAAATCGTGAAACTCCAAAGTAAATTTCTAAATCTAAGAGTAGATATAAAAAATAAAGACTTTTTGTTATACAAAATCACTTTTCTTTAATAATACCATTTACTTTTTAGAGTACAAAAGATTGAACCAATAGAGAATGAGTCTACCCCACAAAAAAGAGCAGCAAAGCTAAAAGACAGTCAAGAGCAACGAAGAAAGCAACAGGTTCATTCACGAATGCAAGTTTTGTTATTTAGACATAAAGAATTACTTAAAAAGGATATTCTAAAGAAGAGAGCACTGCTTGAGAAAGAATTACAGATAGATATTCAGGTATTATATATTAAATATATTTAGCATATGTTATTTGTTATAATATATACACATTCATATAAATTTATTTATATTATTCTTTGTTGAAATTATAGAAAGATTTATCAGCGGAATTAGCTTCGAGAACCAAGGCGGAAAGACACAAACAAGATGAGGTAAAAGTAGGAAGTGCGAAGCGTAAAGCGAATGCTCAAATGTCTCAACAAGTTAGTCCGCCTAATAGAGGTGGAAGGCCAAGGAAGTATAAAGCCCAAGGAAGCAATACTACACCACCGGGTGCTTCAACTGCTGCCGCTACGAATAGAATCAAGAAAGAGAAATTATATTGTTTATGTAGAACGCCATACGATGAAACAAAGTAAGTACTATAAAAAGATTCTTTACTCATAATATTTATTTAATGATGGTGAATTATGGTATTGAATTAGATTTTATGTTGGATGTGATCTTTGTAACAATTGGTTCCACGGAGATTGCGTTGGAATTACAGAAGAAATGTGTAAGACACTTTCTGAGTTTGTTTGTACAGAATGTAGACATGCAAGAGATACACAGGAGTTATATTGTTTATGTAAACAGCCTTATGACGAATCTCAGTACGTAATGGTGCCAATTTATTCGTAGATTACATTGACTTACTCTAGATCTATTACCACATATTTTAACATTCTTGTTTCTGCAGATTTTATATTTGCTGCGATAAGTGTCAAGATTGGTTCCATGGTCGTTGCGTCGGTATTCTACAATCGGAAGCAGATAATATCGATGAATACGTTTGTCCAAATTGTCAACGAAATTCTTCCGTTAACTTTGCTAACATGAAAAATCTTAATGCAAAA
Source organism: Bombus haemorrhoidalis (assembly GCA_014825975.1). Taxonomy (NCBI): domain Eukaryota; kingdom Metazoa; phylum Arthropoda; class Insecta; order Hymenoptera; family Apidae; genus Bombus; species Bombus haemorrhoidalis. The sequence continues at coordinate 13,584,145 of CM026163.1, read as the reverse complement.
GATCTTGATCTCCTAAAAAAATTAATTAAGCAAATACAGGTAAGATAGTTGTAAATAATAAAAAAAGTTATTTGTTAAAATAATATTTTCTATAATTATTGACACCAAAAATTTTGATATTTAGGCACATAAAAGTGCTTGGCCATTTATGGAACCAGTAGATCCAAATGAAGCACCAGACTATTATAAAGTTATAAAGGAGCCGATGGGTAAGTGTTATTTAAATTCCATATAACAATATTGTTTAATCTTTGATGAATTTAAAATTTAAGAGAGGAAATACAATTTTCTTTAACAGTATATTTCTGCTAATTATGTTTGCAGATCTGCAAACGATAGAATTGAGGATAAATGACAGATCTTACAAGAAATTAAGTGAATTTATCGGAGACATGACGAAAATATTTGACAATTGTCGTTATTATAATCCGAAAGAATCACCTTTCTTTAAGTGTGCAGAATCTTTAGAAACTTATTTTGTTCATAAGATTAAAAGTTTAAGAGAGAAGTTCTCTGAAGGAAAGTAAGCAATCAAATAAAGGATAAACGGGAAAACTGTAACTATAAACGAGTGGAAGTGTTAAGTATCAACGGTTTAATTCGTGTAACAACAGAAATGATCTGTGCCAGTAGAAAAGAGACATCCAAAATAGCCATAAGTATATTAGCAGTAGTCTGTATAAGTTCACTATTTATTAGAATTGTGTGAACATTTAATTTGCCTTCGCAAACTTTTATTTGCATTGTGTCGTACAATGAATTTTGAACCAGAACTTATAACATTTTAGTTCTAAAACACAAAGTCTTCTTTAAGTACAATGATGCTTTTCTCATTACTTCAAAAGCATCATTTATTGTAAGAATTTATTATAAATTACATTTAATATTTTTGAATGATACAAATATATCATTCATAATAACTACTTTTATTCTTTATTTATACAATTATTTAGACAATAAAATATTAGTTTCTTAAATATATTGCGCTTGTATACATCTTTTTAACAAAAAGGAGTAGTAAATATTTAATATAAAACCACTTAAGAAGGTGTAAGTTCAAATTCATAAAATGAGAATTCAGTTAATATACTGTAAAATGAAAAATAATTTATATTAAATAAAATGTGCAATACATGCTTATTTATTATATTTTGTATATGAAAAAGATGAAAAAGCTTTTTATAAAAAATCATCATAACTTGCGGTTCAAAATTCATATGTTCCTCACAGGCATCATTGTTTATGTATATCTATCAAATACGTGTAATAATGCATGTTAAGAATAATTATAAATATATCAAATCAGTGCCACTGAGCGTTTAGAATGGTATGTTTTTAATAATCTAATGCAATGTATTTTGAAAAATTATAAAAACTATGGGAAAAGTGGAAAACCATTAGAGAGTTCATTATCATTCAATAAAGAGGAAGAAATTGGTCCAATCACTGTCATTATGTTTCATTTAATAAAAAATGAAACCAGTTTTCTCACATCATAGATATAAGGATTATTTAGCAAGCGCATAATAAATTGTACAAATTTGTTTATTGTGCTCATAAGTAATTATTATTATGTTGTTTTATCATATAAATTTTCTATAAAATTGTTTATAAGTAACATATATGATGTTAGTTGATAAGGAGCAAGCAGATGTTTGCTTTGTATATATCCAAGTAGAAGTGACCATAAATTTGTTCTCATATGACGAGAACATTTAAATGCAAGAAATTGAATTTGATGAAAATATTGTTTATATTTTAGCTATTAAACTACGATTTGTGAAAATTATGAAACTATACCGTGTAGCATATGTACGAGTATGTTTAGTTTCTGTATTCTTACGGGATATGAAGACGCAATATTATTTCATAAACGTCTAATGATCGAGAAAGAATATATACGTATATACATACATATATACAGACATACATACATACATACATTCATACATACATATAAAAAGCAGCAAGGAAATACTGTTTCTAATGTTTCACTAATAAAATGCAAGAGTGAAAGTATTTAGTAAATATGTAACTCTTAAATGTTGGAGAACTCAAGAACTTTTATGAAATTAAACTACATAGACTTATTGAGTTGGCAACTAAGTGATAGCTGATTTTGTCAATACTGCCTGATGACAAAATCCGCAATCACTTAGTTACCAACCCAATATTCTGTGAAGGTCTAAGTAGTATTTCCACAAGGAAATCTGTTCTCTGATATTAAGAACTGTGGTTTCATATATGTACATTAACGTGTATGTTTACGAATTCAAGATGCGTCTTGAAGATTGTCAATCATTTGTTTAAGTGAGAAAAAAAAACAGATCGCTCAAAGCAGGTTGTACATTTTTGCCAGGATGATGCTTGTACAGTATTTTTAATTCAATGTTCACAGAACCTGGCACTGATCTGTTTTTTACCTTCGACTTTCGATTATAGTTACAGAATACATACAGTTCGTTATTTTGCCCAGATTTATATACATCATATTAGCTTTATTGTAAACTCGTTCCAAGTGATCGTGTCATATGCGTCTCATTAATTTATTGAGGCTCTTCTTTTATCTTTATTATAATATACTTCAAAAATCATCTTCTCAAAGTGTGTCGGTATATTTATAATTTAGATATACTGGAGTGTTATACATTTTTATTTTAATTCTTTGTCGTATTCTATCTTTAAAAAGTTCTATATCTCTAAGTTTGTTTGATCCATATATCGCAGAGTTAACCAAAAATTTTTTAAAAATTTTATTTTGTAAAGTATGCCTCAATGGATTTACTCTTTGAGATCTAGTGTATCTTTAATATTCTTCCGCTTTGCCTCAGAATATTATTTGACTCATAGAGACTTATAAATAAAAATTAACAAGTATTAATAAGTATTCACATTATATATTAATGCGAGCGGAATATATGCATTTGGAAGTATGTAATGCTCGGTACTAGCTTTATTGATCTTCGGAGACAAACGGAAGAATCAGATTGTATCTCAAAAAGTTAATCTCCCAACATCTTTTACGAGATGCACATGCACCTATAAAATCGTTGAATACTCTTGAAATTTGAATACGTTAAAACAAACTTGATCAGATTACGGTCATTCTATCGAGTATTCTTTCCTTACATAAGAGCGATACTTGACGACATACTGGAGTAAAGGATTTTTCTGTAAAAAATTGTAGAAATACTTCAAGACATATATTATATATTAGTCGTGTAAGTTTTTGGCATGCTACTGAAATGTAAAAACTGGGTGAAGAATTTGCAGCCACGTACATTCTGAGCTGCTCTATTTCACTTTGCCCGCTTATTAATCATGTAACGAGGTGTTTATTTCTATTAAGAACAAAAGCAACAAAGTGTGATTACATAACTATATTCATCTAAATCTAATACTACTAGTTTATAATAAATATATTTGTACTAATTTTAATCATAAACTTTGTTGTTTTTATTGCACTATAAATATAAGTTAGAGGAAAGCATAGTATGTTAATTTACATTTTTTAATTTGTATTGCTTAAAAAATAATAAACTACTGTATGACAGTGGCTTCATGAAACTTTAAAAAAGCACATTAATACCGTTTAGTAATTAATTTTTAGTTTTATTTGCAAGAAACAATGATTTTTGTATAAAGAAATAATGTTATAAATAATTTCGAATTACTTTAGTATTAACATCATCATTTGTATTACTATTAAGTGTAAACTTAAATACTTCAAAGTTCAAATAATATTACACAGGACCTATATTAATAGCTATTTACATTCTTCTGTTATAATTTGAAACAAAAGTAAAAATGTGTCATTTATGTGAATGCATATATTACACATCTTTTATCATTTTCTCTCAAGTTTTTATTTAATATGAGTTAAGAATACATGTACATACATATAGTAGAATTTCATAAATTCTCTATATTAGTGACATTATTTAATAAATACGGAAATTTCTTATAAAATGTTGTGCAAAAGTATTGTGTATTCTGTTCAAAAGAGTCCGAAACCTCGTCGTAAGTATAAAACAACTATATTGCTGATTAATAGAGAAATAAAATTATATTATTAAAATTTTAACATACTACACTTGGTAAATAATGTGTAGAACTTCATCATATGCCAAAGGCACCATTACCTGGAGAACCTGCAAAACCATATACGCTTACTGAAATTCCTGGACCAAGGTCAGAAGCACTTCTCAATGAATTTTCTAAAATTCAGGTTTATATTATTATCATAAAATTCAAATTTTATTGAAGATAGACACATTCATATAAACAATTATGAAATATTGCAGCAAGTAGGCTCCATTCAATATTTTGGAGACTACCAAAGATCTGTTGGAAATTACTTAGCAGATATTGACGGAAATGTTTTCTTAGATATGTTTATGCAATTATCTACCCTTGCTCTTGGATATAATCATAGGTCAATCCTTGGTGCATTATCTTGTGAAGGAAATCAAGTAAATATAATTGAAAATAATTATATCCACTAAAATTAGCTTAAAGGTGTCAACATAATAAATTTTTAGCGAGTAATAGCAAACAGGCCTGCAATTGGATTATTCCCTGGTTTAGAGTGGCCGTGTAAAATACAGGATACATTACTTCAACCATGTGTTAGATACTTTTACTTATCAAATTTGTAACTATGTTTATTTCATCAATAAGAATAAAAATAACATTGGATAGTAAATAATAATAAATAACAATGAATTTGTTAAATATAATATTATTTCACACATACATCAGGTAGCTCCAAAAGGGTTACCATGCATTTTTACAGCCATGTGTGGTGCTTGTTCAATTGAGCATGCTATACAAATGGCATTTATAAAATATGCAGAAAGACATCGACGTGGTAAAGATTTTACAGAGGAAGAAAAGGAAAGTGCACCTTTTAATAAACCACCTGGTTGTCCTGAATTGTCTATCCTTTCCTTTGAAGGTACCTTAACATAGTATTGTAATATACGAACACTATAAATTTATGAAATTTATAAAATTAGGAGGATTTCATGGTAGAACATTTGGTGCACTGGCATTAACGCATTATAAATACATAATGAAGATTGATATACCTTCTCTTCAATGGCCAATTGCACCCTATCCACGTTATTTATATCCATTGGATCAGCATGAAAAAGAAAATGAAGAGGAAGATGCTCGGTGCTTGGAACAAGTAGATTTGATAATACTATGATATAAATTTTAAATTAATTTTATTGCTAAAGATTAATAAAATCTACATCAAAATATAAAAGGTACAGGATTTAATAGAACGATATGAAAAGAATATGCCAGTTGCTGGTATCCTAGTTGAAGCAATACAATGTGAAGGAGGAGATAGACATGCTTCCCCAAACTTTTTTCTACAATTACAAGACATGTGTAAAAGAGTAAATGTTTAACATGCTCTGTTTAGATTTTTATAAGACATAAATATTGAGAAGCATAACACAATAAATTTTTCAGAGATCTATTCCTTTCATATTGGATGAAATACAAACAGGAGGTGGTGCAACAGGAAGAATATGGGCACATGAATATTTTGAATTAAACATTCCTCCTGATATCGTTACATTTAGTTACAAAATGCAAGCTAGTGGATTTTATCATTCTCCTGAATACATGTAATATATTTATTAAACATAATAGTATTTGAATAGAATATTGTATCATTATAAATATTTTTCATACTATCTATTTAGGCCCAAGCAACCATATAGAGTTTTTAATGCATGGATGGGAGATCCAATCCAAATTTTACTGTTAGAAGCAATATTACAAACTATTGAAGCAGAAGACTTATTAACTCATGTATGTTATGTCGGCAATTATTTGCTTTGTCAACTAAATACCTTGCAACATGAATTTTCGGATATTATAAGTTCTGTACGAGGTAGAGGCTTTATTATTGCCTTTGATACGAGATGTAGGGATATGAAAAATAAATTAATGCATCTTTTACGTAATAGAGGTAATATCAAAAATTTAATATATTCATTTGACAATTTTTATATTCTGCTTCCGTATAGTAAATTTGCAAATGTTAGGTATACAAGTGGGCGACTGTGGAACAAAATCAATTCGATTAAGACCATGTCTAATATTCGGAGAATATCATGCTGATATTTTTCTAGAAATTCTTCGCGATTGCTTGCAGGAACTTGCAGAGTGCTGATGTATTTGTAAATTATATTTTACTTATTTATTGTATTATATATTTGTTAAATATATACTTTAATACAAAAATACACGTTCTATAACATTATTATATGTATGTATATAACAACTAATTATGAAGTATATTATACGATAGTAATAATAATAACAGTTTGAGAGCGCACCTGCTACCATTACATTTAAATCTAAATTCAAATGATATTCAAACATCGCGGCTAGTAGTCACATAGTTCCATTACCGATCAAGGACCAAGAATATACATATTGTCTGTGTACATATAAAGGAGATCGATATCAGTATGGCGGTAAAGGAGCGGCTCTATTCAGCGTGATTGGAAATCAAGATTATTATGGCTCAGATTTTACATTACATAACGGGAAAGTGCATTTCCATCGAAGTGCATTTTTCGCGACTCCTAGTAGCATCTTGAGCGACCATAAGGATAGAACAGAAAACAAGACATTAAGTTTATCATTGTGAGTAAAAAAAAAGTAAACGAAGAGGAAAGGATTTTACAAGGACGTTACAACTTACAACTGATAATCGCAACATCGCAACTGAAGTCCTTAGCCCCGGCACGTTGAAGCGTAAACAATCACCATGGCAAAGTACGAAGATATTGCGTAACATTAGCTTTATCTAATTATAGCAGCGTAAGAAGTGCATCATTAATTCAATGATAATGCTCTGTTTACTATGCCACGCTGCAAACTGTATTACTATTACACTTGTTTCATCGGTTTATTTCTTGGCGGCATGTCCCTTTTTAAATCTTTAATTTTTGTCAAACAGAATGCTGACTTCAAATTGGTGTGAGTTTATGGACTAATAGTCAAAATATTGTCATACTTAATTTCTTTATTCACATAATACTTTTGTGTTACTAAGTTATGAATATGTATTAGTTTACATTATTGGTTCTAAAGTAATATATTTCTTTGTTTCGTACTTCTTGAAAAATTATTTATATTTTATGTATGTACTTATGTATATATATGTGTATGTATATGTGTATGTATATGTTGCTATAAGTAATTAGTTTATATGTATCTATAGCTTTTTTGTTTTATTTTTTCTGTAGTATAGAACTATGAGTAATTACTATATAAATTATATTTTCATTTGTACTTGTTATAGTAATTGACATGATGTATAAGGAAATATTTTCTTTTTTCAGAGTAAGGTTTCAGACTTTATTATGTTATAATCACGCCTTCTCATATTATTTGATAATAAAATATGTCTTATTAATGTCATTGATTTTATATACTTTCAGATAATGTAGATAATTTACATAGATATAAATAAATTATTTTCAAAATTAAGAATTTTGTCAAAATAAAATTTTCCTCCTTCATTTTGTGTTTTATTCTATCTTCAACAGTTTATCTAAGGCTATTAGATTAATCAGAGTTGAAAATGTTTTCATTGCTAACTAATTAATTCAGTAACTTCATACAACTACTAACATCATAAAAACTGGGAAAACATGTTGAGTTTTTAAAAAATGACTGAATCATAATGATGCAATGAGTTCTTATACAAAACATAGTGTTATATATAACAACGCTTTCAAAAGATGTGTTCTAAATTGTAATCTTATCTCCTTTATTTTGTTATCGGTTACTGGTGCAGCTAATCAGTAATTCTCTGTCCACAATTATTTACTTCATAGACTCATTCGTGTATCAGAATCAGAGCAAGTTATAGGCATTAATATTATGTCTATAATTTTGTAAAAATGAAAGTTGATAGGTTTTCACAGTTATATATAGAACAGTTTTATCAATTACTCCAGGGTAAGCTACTTCATTTATAAAGGAGAAATCACTTTGTTCATATTCAATATGAATTTACAAATCATACATAGTATTACGTAACTATGTATATACTATCAACATATTATATAAGTTAATATAATATATATGTATCAAATTATGTTAATTCTGACTTTTTTTTAGAGAGATGATGATAGTATTTGTTTATGACACTGTAAGGTGTTGTAAAGAAGATGATGATCCTGCAGAAGCAGTTATGTATTTCCATCCTGCATGGGTATCTCTTACGCAAAGATTAGCTCTAGCAGGGCAATTAATGGCTGTTAATCAATTTCTTTCAACTTCGTTTTCCAATCCAAAATCAATCACATTACAAGGAGGAAAATTTGTATTAAAGAAATTTGGACAGTACATACTTGTAAGTGTATCGTTATTATATTTTTTTCTTTACATAAGTACAATTAATAATAATTTATTTACTTATAAAAATAATTGAAAATATAAGAGAATTTGATTACAAGACTTCAGAATTAATATAATGCAAAATATGAAAATCATTGTATGTATAGCATAATTTGATAGTAGTAGTTATCTATTAAAGCAGTTACAATTATCAGTGTAGTCTCAATGAATGAAACGTAATATTTTTTCCATTGCTTAATGTGTCATGCTTAGTATGAATTAATATTTACCACATAAATTTCATTGTTTATTACTTTACAGGCAGTTGGAACTGATAGGAATATTCATGACTGGATTCTAGAAAGGCGTGCAAATACATTAGAATCATTGCTAAAATTTTTTCATTATGATTTGAATAAGATATTGGAATCATTTAATAATGACAGAAATAAGTTCACAGAGAAGCTTTATCAAATGTTTGAAACATATTTGCCAATACTTCAATATAGTGCCAATCTTTTTTCCAATATTCCTATCATTAAACTTCCAAAGGTAATTGATATATGATATCAATTTTTCTATTTTATACAGCTTCTTTTTAATATATTTAATTATTTATTGTGGATATAATATAAATTAATGTTATGTTTTTTTAGAGTGCTAGCAACATATTTTTGGAAGCAATTCAAGTTTTACAATATTATCAAGAAATCAGTGGTATCATAGGTGGTGCACTCTTCTATAATAATAAGTAAGTTTCTAGAGCAGTGACAAATAAATTGTTCTTTTATTTTAAAAACTAAAAGTATTAATATTTCAGAGTAGTTGCAACTCAGTTGAGTGCTGAGTTGACCAAACAAATTGTTATAACTGACCCATATAGAATAAAGGTATATTAAATTAAAATATATTAATAGTATGTAATATTTACATAATATACAATATTGTTTCTTTTAATACAATTTTTTAGGCTCCTGCAGAGAGAATATCAACAGAATTTCATCTACCTGTTGGAGTACAGTTATTGCGAGTATATATAGAGCAAAAACAGTTTACGAAACTTGTACAAGAAGCAAATAATGAACGATATTATAGTTCTTATTTAGATTCTGTGACAAAAAAGATATTTCAAAGAAAGGTTAGTAGTTTTTGACAATGAATTATAATAATTATTTAATGATGAAACTATTATATTCTTAGAATATGTCCAAGAACAGTAAGGAACTTCCTTTGTCCGGAATGAAACGTGATACTTCTCGCATTTTTACTGTACCTGAAGAAGGAGAATTAGATTCATTACAGTACAACGATAATAGTCACTATGTACCCTCCGTACCACTTACAGCTTACAGTTCTCCAGTGAAACGTAAACAGGAAAGTAAAACAGACCGTCCTAAGTGTGTAAATCCTTTAACTCCTAGTGTTTGCTCCACACCATTAAAAGATATTAATAGAGTATTACATGGTAATGCTATGTTAATATGTAACACAAACGAAGATACAAATAATGAAGCAGAAGAAGAAAAGAAAGAAATAAAAACAAATGTAGATGATATTCCAGATGTTGTTAAGGAATCACTTAGATATAAACGTTTAAATAAATTAAGAAACGTTACGCCAAAAGAAAAACTAGTTAAACGAAAAGAATTTAATAAGAGAAGCTTAAGTATGCATGATTTAGGATCGTCCAATTTGTACTCCAATCAAATATCAGTAAGAACATATGGATTAGGGTTGCCACAATTAAAACAAAGTATATCTCCCGAAACTTCTCCTCAAAAGCAATCTTTGCATAAAAGGCAGTTTCATACAATTACTGACCCATATTATCCTATATTTCGATGTGATGGATTACCAGTATCTCAGTCTTTATATAATCAATATATATCTTCGCATTACGAAGAACTTAAGGATGATCGAAATAATACAATTAATCGTAACGACTTTTTAACAAGTTTAGCTAACGATTGTAACATGAAAAATGTAACAAATAACTGTGATACCATGATCAGTGATAATTTAGAAAAATCAAGTAATTCTCGTGACATAAAAATAGATAGTAAAGTGAAACAAGAAATTTATCGCAGATCAATGAGTCTTCCTCTGAAACCACTCAATATCACTGATAATGATGATAGACGAAAATCAGCATCGGAATGTGGTAACGTGTATGAATTTCTTCAAAAGAAAAAGTTGGATGGTCTACAATTAACGCCTCTTATGTCTAAACTCAGTCTACTTGCTGATGAGAGAACTAGTGGTTTTTGTAGTAGAGAAACAACTCCTAGCGAATTTCGTGATTTATCGGGCTTCTCAACAGCAACAAATCAAATAATCAAGCAAAAACTGGAAGCAGTTAATAAGGAAACTGGCAGTGACGGTGAAGATGAATTGGAAGAAGATTGGGTAACTACTTCCAAAGATGAAGTTTCTTTTGAGAAAACAGAACTATTTCTCTGTGGACACCACAATATGGTGCTAGTACTACTAATGGAAAATGGAACTGCTAATAATCCTGATCTTATACACTCTCTCGTAAGTATATTTTATTGTCTAATATCTAATATATTGAAATTTAATTTTTTGATAATATATATTATAGTAATATTTGTTATAGTGGCAAACTTGTGTGAATACATTAGGAAAACTTGAAGCAAGACTACAACAATGTTTAGAGCCTCTACCTTCAAATGAAAATAAGGAATTATATAGTATATTAAGTATTGATCCTCAATGGGACACAATAAATCGTTCTGGACTCTGGGGTGTTACTGAATTGGATATTGTTTCTTGCCTTCATGATAGGTTCACATATGCCAGCAATCTCACAGATATTATTGTCAGGTAATTATTTAAGCACTAGGTAATTTGATTCATTTAGTGCAATTTTGCATATGTCTGCTTGCTTCAGTAAATTTATTTATATCCTTTTGCTCGGTTAAAATAATACTAATACGAAAAATTTTCAAGAAAATGAATTGTATTATAAATTTAGAGTATGTTTTGTTTTATATATTATGAAGCACTAAACTATTATATAATAGTAATATATAAATATTATATAAGTACTAGCTTATATATTTATACATTATGAAGCACTAAACATGGTAATTTTTCATGAAATGTAAAAAAATGAGTATATTTTATTAATTAACTAGAACGGAGGATACTGTTGTTTATGGTAACCAATGTGGAAACGTAGAGGTATTTTATCAACAAGCAGTGGCTCCAAATACCTCTGGAGGACTTCCAACTCCTGCAGATTTAATGGGAATTGTATCTCTTAAAGCAAAACGTAAACTGGAAAGAGATCATGGGATTGTATTGCTATAAATAATAATTATCTACAAATGCTTCCATCACAATCTCGTTTAGGATTGAATTGTTTTATTTAATATTTTGTTCTTTTTTTATATTTCCTGGCATGCCAAATTAATAATAATATATAACATTCTGTACATATTTTATCTCCGAATAGTGATAGATACGTTTTCCTGATGTTTTTAATAATATTAAATAGAAGCATTCTCTTTACCTTGTTATATGGTAATACAAGGGCATTAAAAATGGGAATGCAATCCTTCATTTAGTAGTTAGCATGTAACAGTAGTTGAACTCTTATTACCATAGCAACAATTTTCAAATAAATATATATAAACATCACGTATATATGTTAATGCGTGTATGTATACTTTTAGTATTATATTTATTTAAAACGTCCATATTTTGAGTAAGAAACAATGAGTTCAAATTTTCATATCTCTTTCCAAATAAAAGGATAATTAAGCATTCCATTAATTTAATCGACCAAGAACATTTTTACGATAAAAAAATACTACATATTAATAGAAAAAAATATTACCAAATTTTCTACATGTATTTTTGTAATAAAGATCATACTATTGAGTATAATAATTTAAGAATTGGCGGTAATCAAGGAATTTTTATATCACTCACATGTACCGACCATACATAACAAAACCGGCATTGAAACGTTACTATTTTCGCGATCATAAATGATATATTTTAATACGAAATATTAAATGTTTTATTAAAAGAAATTCTTCGATAATAAATTCACACTGAACAATTGTTTTTTTCATAATAGTATAAAAAGTAACGTGATCTTCAGATATTGTATATCTTTATTACATTTTTTTATCTTATTAAATATGAATGATATTACGCAATAAAATTTGCAATTACATTTAAAAGTTTTGTATCATAAACATAAACATAAATGTAGTAGAAATATATATTGTACCTAAACAATAATTTTTATCATGTATGGTTTCAAAAATTAGATAAATAATAAATAAATATTCATAACAGGTAGATAAAAATTCTTTTAAAACGTTTAAAACTGTAATACAGTTTAATAGCATGATGCAACAGTTCTTTCAAATCCAAGCTTTTAATATCTTAAATAAAACAAAATCATTCTAGTATTGTAACACTATGTCCAAATTAAGTAATATTGAGTATTAGTTTATTTGTCTATTTATAATCGTGTTATTATGAGTAAAGATTTTTATTGCGTTTAAACATAAGGCAATTAATTGTTGTTTACTGCTTGACCTCGTAACAATTCCGTTTTGTATAAATGAATTTATATTGTATGTATTATAAATATATAATTAGTTTTTGTATATAAATATATGTAAGAAGCGTCTGATATGTAATCTATTTACATGATTTATAAATAATAACGTAATTTTTTAATTTATTAGTATAAGTAGATTAAACTAATAATATTATTAAAAAAATAATGTATAATATAAGAGGTCAATATGTTAACAAAAAAGAATGTAATAAATAATATTAATGTAATTCCTGAAAATCATAAAATGCGTTATAAAAACTTAATAACAATAATAATGCGTTATAAAAACTAAACATCAACGTCTAGCAATCACGTTATATATATTTTTTAATGGTATTTATTAAATATTTTAATTTTAATCTAAAAAGTAAATTTTTTCCGAAAAAATAATTTTTTTATTAATAGGTTTAGATGTTTATGTATTCTTCTATTATAACTATAGTTGTAATTTCTAAGATGAATATAAATTTTATCTTAAGTATCTTTGTATATGAAAATACAACCTAAAATAAATTATGATTCTTCTAAACGTTTTAGATACTTTGACGTATTAGATTTCTAATTATTACGTAAAGTCCATATTTTATATTGTTTATAATAATATGTAGTATTTAAATTTTATTACATATGTTGACTGCAATTATAATAATCTTCTAAATATAATTATAATAATATCTTTAAATATATAATAATCTAATCTAGTCAATTATTGTATATTGCGGGAAGCTATGAATATTTCAAATTATTCCTCACGAACGGTATGTATACCTTAAATTGATTTTAAGTTATGAAACACTTTGTCCCTCTTATTTAAATCCAATTCAAACTAGTCATATCAAAGTATAATCGCAGATATTAATTCACAAATAATATAAGACATACATGCAGTAGAACATGAACAACAAAACACTGTAATGTCATCCATGGAATATACTTTAATTGAATAAAAATTATAATTGAAATACGCAATATTTGAACTTAATCATTTTTTAAATTTTTATTCTGATATAAAATAAAATTATTATAGATATTATACTTCAAATAATATATATTTCGTTTTTCATTCCTAAATATTTTCAAAGAAAAAAATAGTTTTTTTTATAATTATCCTCCTAGCTCTGCCGGTTCGTTAATATGTTTGTATCACGCGCTATGCACGTTTGTCATCATTATTTACATTAAACAGGTAATTTACATTAAACAGGGCGCGCCTCTAAAACCAGAATCTAAGTGTGACGCACGATCACGTTTTGTCATATAGAACGGCGAGCCTTCGTAAATGGAAAGTTTTACACGAATGAAATACTTTAAACTCTTCCTGTTTGTGGTGAAATAGTTTTTAGAAAAATAGTTATTTTTAAACAACGATATATATATAATATTAACAAATATATTATACTATATACATACTATTGCTTTACTTTAGTAAGTAAATTAATGTTTACTTTTTTTAATCATTCAAAAATGTACGGCAAAGTTGACTTTGGTTTGTAAGCATAATTAAAAAATGCTTAATTTGTTTAACTTGTTTAAATACTAAAAAGATGTATAATATTTTTTCAATAAACATAATTGTATTTTATTTTCGCGTTTGCTATACAAATACAAAATACGCGTGAAAAATAAGAATATTTACTGGAAACAATATTTACAAATACATTTTCGTTATTAATTGCAATTAATAAAGTGTACAAGAAATTTTTAAATGTTAAAATACTTTACAATTTTATATTTTCAAACATATTGTAATAAAAATTTTGAAAATTAGCATTTTAATATATCTTAAATATTCTAAAAGATATCACAGAGGATATTAATGTGGATTTTAAATAAATAAACTAATCAATATAATTGAAAATCGAAAATTTCTTCAGTACATAAGTCAATAAATATTATTTAAAGAAATGACCTTAAAACTGATAGTTCCACAGACAAACCGATGAATAAAATATCAGATGATCGTAAATAATCCTGAAAAACCTGCTATTAGTGTTATACGTTAGATTTACGACTCACAGTTTTTAAAAGAATGCGACGCAAACAAGCCTCTCTGATCAACCAATCAGCGATCAGGATATAGCATTACTGATTTTCACGCGCTTATATTTAAGCAAGGTATGTTTCCGATTACAAACCACGAAAAAGAAATCGTTAACTAGCTCGCTCTAACTTTCCGCAAGAATTCAAAATGGTATAAAATTTATAATCTACTTTTAACTATGTTCTATTATAAAAAAATGTATTCTTACAGTACCGTAGTAGTAATACTATTTAATTAAGGACATTTTAATTTGTATAAATGTTAGTTTTCAGTTCGAATATAATCGTTCGTAATTTAAATAAAATAAAGCTTTTAATGTTCTCTAATTTTCAGATGAATCGATAATACAAAATTTTTAATTTCATCTTTTTCAGACTACATATACAGATAGAGGTCCCAAGGTAATTATCGTAACACAAATAGTTTAATTGAAAATATAATTTATTATAACATATATTTAACATGTAATTCTTTGTTTTTAGCCTTTAGGAGGAAAATTCTTGTGCTTTGATCATCTCAAATTCTGGGTTGGAAATGCAAAACAGGTAATTAGATCAAAATAATACATATCTACTAAAAAAAAAAAAACAGATAGTTTCATTAAATAATAGATGAAATCATGAATTTCATGACATAAGCAAATATTCAGGATTCATATTTGTTAACACTTTAAAACATTTTTTCGTCTTTCGATATTTCTGATTTCTTTTATAATTTCATACGGAAACAAAATTGAAATAAGCCACCTATCTATTATAAATTTATATTTAAATACATTTGTTACTTTAGGCAGCCAGTTATTACTGCACTAGATTGGGTTTTGAACCTTTGGCTTACCGTGGTTTAGAGACTTGTTCCAGGCGCGTGGCATCACACGTCGTTAAACAAAACCAGGTAAATGCTAAACAAATGTTTATTATTCATATTTTTATAAAGTAATATCTTTTACCTGCCTAATATCTTATATTAGTAAAAAAATAAAAATACTGTTTTTATTTATAGATTATTTTTGTATTTGAATCAACTTATGAACCTGATGATGAAGAAATGGCAAACCATCTTTCCCGACACGGAGATGGTGTTCGTGATATTGCTTTTAATGTTGAGGACATAGACATCATTGTAAAAGTATGTTAACATTATAACTTCCTGCGAATATATGAATGGAAGGATTATTATTTTTTTAGATCGCAAAAGAAAGAGGTGCCATAATAGTAAAAGACATATGGGAAGAAAATGACGAATATGGTATTGTAAAATTTGCTACCATAAGTACCGTAAGTATATACAAAGAAAGAAACTAACAACAGTATTTCAATAAAACATAATTATTCTCTTATTTATTAGTACGGAGATACATATCATACGCTAATAGACAGATCCAAGTATAGTGGATTCTTTTTGCCAGGATTTCAAAAGCTATCAGAAGACCCATTTTTAAAAACTTTGTATGTAACTTAAATTCAACCAAATTATTCTTCAAATAATATTATTAAGTTTCTAATAATTTTGTTTTTGTTACATAGACCAAAAGTAGGATTGAATTTTGTTGACCATATTGTTGGCAATCAATCTGACAAACAAATGGAACCTGTTGCAAAATGGTATACAAACTGATAAAAAATTTAAGAAATTAGAGAAGTCTGTACGCGCGATTGCGTTTTCTATATGAAATTTGTTTTATTGTAGGTATGAACGATGTTTGCAATTTCATCGATTCTGGTCAGTAGATGATTCTCAATTACACACAGAATATTCAGCTCTGCGTTCCATTGTCATGACGAACTGGGAAGAAACAGTGAAAATGCCTATTAATGAACCTGCCCCTGGCAAAAAGCGTTCTCAAATCCAAGAATATGTTGAATATTATGGGGGAGCAGGAGTGCAACATATTGCTCTTAATACAAACAACATAATTACAGCTGTAAATTACACATTTGATATAGCTTTTTGAAATTTAAATAAAATCTGATTTTAAAAATAAGAATTTACATTATTTCACAGATACAAAATCTGCAGACTAGAGGGGTAGAATTCCTAGATGTTCCAGACACTTATTATGATATGTTAAGAAATCGTCTGGAAACCAGTGGTGTACAAATTTTAGAAGATGTCAATATACTTCAAAAATTAAAAATTTTAATTGATTATGATGAAAATGGATATCTTTTACAAATATTTACTAAAAATATGCAAGATCGCCCAACTCTTTTTATAGAAATCATTCAAAGGCATAATCACAATGTGGGTATTATAATGATCATTAAACCTACCACAAATCTTTTAAAACTGAAACTAATAAAATTATAAGAATTATTTCTGTTATAGGGATTTGGAGCTGGAAACTTCCAAGCGCTATTTCAAGCTATTGAAATGGAGCAAGCTAAACGTGGCAATTTGTAAAATTCATATTTTTAATACTTATGTTAACTAAGATAAAATACAATTATATATAGCAGCTTGTTTTTTAAAAATCATGCTTTTCATCTTCATTACATTAAAATTTTTTTATACTGTAAATTGTAAAATAGAAACTACCATCGTGTTATTAATTCCAGATATTGTATTTAATGGTCAATATTTGTTTTACAAAAATACACGTAGTATGAGGGAATAAAATATGTAAAAATACAATTTAAAAAGTAATAATCAGTCATTAAAATTGAATATTATATGCTGCTATATTATATTGTGATATTATATTATTAATATGTAAGCAACAACAGGTGTATTTAGAAAAAGAGGAAAACAAGAAAATTATTAAACTGTATTTATTTTTAATGCTCTTTTCTTTCTTTTGTGGCCAAGATATAAGCAAATGTTTTTCATATAAAAACTGCAGTATCTAGAAAGAATGGAATAATATGTGATGACAAAGGATATTAAGAAGAAAGTAGCTCACTTATTTTAATCTCTGGGGAGTCCATGGCTCAGATACCTGTCTGCTATTAACTGTAATAAACTTGCAGACATTTCTCTTCATACACTATCATGAATGCCAAGACGAAAGATGTCATGCTGGCAAAAAAATGAATTCCCCAGTGGCTTCAACACAAAAATCTGTGAGAAGGCATGTGGTGGATCTTCATCTGCCTGTAACAAATTATAGATATATAAATATACACTTAAACTATGTATAATATTATCACATCTATAAATCTAACAAAAAATATATAAAATACATAATTTTCCTTTATTGCTAATATATTTTACATAATCGTAATAAACCTTAGTATATAAAAATTGTATTGTGTAAAAATATATTGGTATGTAATTGAATTACTATCAATAAAAATAAATTATTATTAAACATAGCTAATAATCCTATTAATTGTATCCCATGCAAAAACTATGTAAATGTTTTAGAAATGTAATAAAAATGAAGAAATATACAGTAGAATGACAAACTCATCATACAATCAAATTTTATGCGAAAAAGGTTATATTACTTTTGATTTGTGATTAAGTTAACAATAATATCTTCAACTATATTATTATAAC
Source organism: Bombus haemorrhoidalis (assembly GCA_014825975.1). NCBI lineage: Eukaryota > Metazoa > Arthropoda > Insecta > Hymenoptera > Apidae > Bombus > Bombus haemorrhoidalis. The sequence goes on along the minus strand of CM026163.1, from coordinate 13,565,624 downwards.
ATTTTGAATATTATACAGATTAAATACTACAGAATTCTTTCTATTTAAAAATATGTGATAATTATTACAACATTAAAAAATAATGATATATTATTACAAGCTATACAAAAATTAAATTTAATTGAATTATTTTTATTTTCATATATTCATATATGATTTCATATAATATTTAAACTACTGTTATATTGATACACAAGACAAATTAATAATAATTATTATTGTTATAAACTTATATTATTATTAGTATAAACTATTATTAAACAACATGTCATTAAACTTTAACCAAAAGAGAAAAAATATATTTTATTCCGGTCAGTTCAGCAATTTAAATTTTTTTTATCATCACCCTTATTACATATACATATAATACATTGTATGCATTTTTACAAATGCATTATTCCAAAAATATTAAAATATGCGGATGGTGCAATAAATTACTTATGCTTATTACATAGTTTAAAATATAATTAATTAAATAATACATGCAAATAGTGAATTAATAAAATTATAAAACTTTGGTAAATTTAAATAATTATAATAACAAACATTAAAATGTAGCAAGTGTTTTCAATATTATAGAGTTATTTTAAGTTCTCAAATTTACCAAATTGTTAAATGTTAATATTAGTTAAGTGCAAAAATTATTTTCCTCAAATTATTGATTACAGCAAATAGCAAAGCAATATTGCAAATAATACATAATTGAATTAAAATTAATAATAAGAAAGCATACTGACATACATGAAGCAGCTTTAGACATCAAAAATTAGTATCAGGCTTGCCTGTACCATGGTACGAAGATCAATGGAATAGCAATACCTGACGCCTAAACCGTGTTGTGCAGAGCAAGTCTGAAGATGTCATGCTGCACGTAAAAGCTGGTGCCAATTGGTTTCAGGACAAATGTCTGGATGTATGCATGGGGCTGATCCTCATCAGTCTGCCCAATCATCAACAATCACTGACTGAATTTTCTTATTTCATCTTCTTTGCGGAGGTATATAGAGAGATTGTTGCTGGACATTAGTCATAGCTCAATCTCTATCTTCATATGGCAGCACAAAAAATGTAAGGCAGTACAGTACACATTTGTGTAGCATGTCCAGCCAATAAAATACAATATATGGACGAATAAAAATATAAATGCATCAATGAATTTAAAAAAAATATCGGGCCAAATATATCTCTTTGTTTAGAAAATGCACTAAATTGTGTATGATAGAAGAAGTTAAATTACTGAACTAATTGGAATAAGATCTCTGCACATATTAAATAAAATTCTTTCATTTATGTATAATCTCTGCTATTAGCATATATATATCTATATATATACATAGTTATATATATATACATATATATAACTATGAATAATTTTGTACATTTTTTACATGCAAATTCCCTGTCTGCTTATTCATATTATGGTCATATAATAATAAACAGTTATTTTCTTTACCTGCAACCTTCCTAAAACATTAATAAGCACTCCACCATCAAACATAGGTTGTGAATCAATGGCAGTTATTATCCGATTTATTTTTTGAAATGTTAAACTCTGAAAATTAAAGATTACTAATCAACATAACAAAGAAAAAAATGAATTTATTTTTCTTTAATTTCATAATCTTTTTATGAATTATATGATTTTCTAGTCTATATAGAATATACTTATATTAAAAAATGATAGCTTTAATATAATGAAATACATAATGAAAAATGATATATATAACCCATTTCATAAAAAAAAACTCACAGTTAATTTTTCCATGATTTTAATAGCACCTTGTATTTGCAAACCCTCGAATGTCATGAAAGATGACTCGGTCTGTAAACGTAACATCGAATAAGTATATAGAGAAAAAATTGTCACAATAGATAAATGTGATTAGAAACAAATAAAGCTTACATTATACATATTTATTAAATTTGGTCTTTGTGCGGGGTCGTCAAACATCGCATAATACTGTTGTACGAAACCCTTTCCAATAACTTCATATTGAGCGTTCAATGCCATCACGCTAACTTATTGTGTTCACACTCACTACACAATATCAACAATATCAGTCTTTTTAAATGATTCAATCCTTCGACAAATCGTATTTAAAAAAAGTTCTACGACAAGGGTAAAATAGTACCTATTAACATCCCTCGTGCAAGATACAAGCGAGCAGGAAGCTACTTATGCCGACCAATCATTTCGATGTATCGAGAAAATCATCGGGATTATTCTCGAACTCTCGAAAAGTTTAGATATTCGGCAACGATTGTACTCGTTTTTGTAGAAACAATGTTGTTTCTGATTCGTGGTTCAGACTGAAAATATACAAAATCAATTCGTTGCTTTTCTGAAAATTATATGATATATATTGCAAGAAATAAGTAATGATCTTTAAATGGTGTGGTGGATAAAACCGGTCCGAACGAAAATTTTCTGCCAAGAAATAATTTTGTTAAACGTCATTCAAACCACGACATAGGATTGGTTATTATTAAACATCGCCGGATGTCTAATGATACGACATCTGTAGGTTAAATTTTAAATATCGAACGGGTAACCAATTGAGAATTAGGTTGACTTCCTTTTTTCCGGTACGATAAGTCGCGAGGTGTGTGATGTTTGTCATTGCAGAAACTAATCCAAAAACATCGGAAATTAGAAAAATAATTTGTTTATAGATATAATATTCTTTTTAGTAACGTTTATTCCGGTATTTTTGGGTTAATAATCATTTATTTGATTATAGAATTTTAATAAGTTCTTATATGTTAACAAACATTTTTAATTTTGTTTTTGTTAAACTAAGATTAAAATTAGATTAATCATTTAAATTTTGTGTTTTAACAAACATTCTATATATAAATTTATTTGTTAATTTTTTAAGTACTGATGATGTAAAAGAGGTTATGTGATATCTGTTTACAACTGCCAATGTAGTTTAGGAGTTAAAAAAATCTTGTTAAAAAAATTAATAATTCACATAAAATAAATTACTATATACGAGTTTTACAACAAAATATTCGTTTCTTAATTTTGATACTACTAAATTAATTTTTTTAACTTCTCTTTATAGATATATCTTCAAGATGGTGAAGATTATGAAATCAGGAAAAGTTGTATTGGTCCTTAGTGGGCGATACGCAGGAAGGAAAGCTATAATCATGCGTAATTATGATGATGGCACTACAGAAAAACAATATGGACATGCTATGGTAGCAGGTATTGATCGCTATCCACGAAAAGTACACAAAAGAATGGGCAAAGCAAAGATTCATAAACGTTCCAAAATTAAGCCATTTGTGAAAGTAAGTTTGTCACTAGTTGTTTGTGTAATTTTCCTTGTTTTATATATATATATATATATATAATTTCATTTCAAAATATATGCATTAATTATAGGTACTTAATTATAACCATTTGATGCCAACGAGATATACTGTAGATTTACACTGGGATAAAGTAACACCCAAAGACCTTAAAGACCCAATGAAACGCAAGAAAATTCGATTCCAAACACGTGTTAAATTTGAAGAAAAGTATGTATATCTGTATCTATTATTTCTTAATATTATATTTTGCAACTGTTTTGAGATTGCAATTATTTACTATAGATAGATAAGTGATATTAATATCTATTTTTAGGTACAAATCTGGCAAAAACAAATGGTTCTTCCAAAAGTTACGATTCTAATTAAATTTAAATAAATATAAATCTACAAATATTTTAAGTGTAATATTTACTACCTCTTTTCCTGTTCCAGAATGAAAAAAGCAATTTTTTGTACATATACTTGAAAAGCATGATTCTAGTTTATTTTTAACTTGTAATGTTTATACATTAATGAATTTTTTGCTACAATAATATAGTTAACTTGTATTATTTAATTAAAAATAATTAAAGTTATATTATTAAAAATATTTTAACAACAATGTATGACAAGGTGTACTAAATTATGAATAAATTAAAAATATATTTAGAAAATATTAGTAAATAATATATAATTTAATAAATATCTATTAAACAAGTTGAAATATCATAATCTATAATGAAAATTTCAAAGACGCTCTTATGAATTACACGTTTAGTTTTTTAATACGTTCATCTAATGATTCTATGTTACTTTTTATAATTTCTAAGTTTGATGCAAAGCTCTCTTGTACTCCTTTTAAAAGAGATTTGTTACTTTCCAAATCAGAAGTTATTTGTGATTGTAATTCCTCTAAACGTGTTAAAGATTTGTTGAATGTAGCAGCTAAAAAAAATATGGAAAAAATATATATTTTTTGGAAAAAGAAATTTATAAAGTTTTATAAATATATTTAAATACACACCTTGCTGATGAATAGTATTTAAAGCCAACATTCGATTTACGGTTTGTGGTAAGATCTGTGAGATAGTTTCCGTTTGTTTCATAATATCATACATTTCCGAAATCTAAAAACAAACTTTGATTTAGATAAAATAATTATTCAGTTATTTCCAGTTTCTAATGTTGAACTCTCGTAAGTAAATTCATGTTATTTGAATATTTCTAAAAAAAAAAGAATACTTTTTGTTCTTGTTCTGAATCTAATGTTAATGCAGTCTTTTTCTGTGCAACATTATCCATTCTATGAATTAATGCGGCTAATCGGCTTTCAATTATATCTAACTGATAAGTATCTAATAATGCAGCTTTTGCTCCTAATTCTTGAAGAGCTTCCATTACTCCTTGACCTTTGAGATTCTATAAAAAAAAATGTATTACTTACTTATTATTAGAAACACGCTAAAAATATGACTAACAATAAGTATTATAATTATGTAAGAATTTGTGCTACATACCTGTGAAAATTTGGAAAGTTTATCACTGGTTGTCCCAATTACACTTTCTAAATTGCAAAGCCTTTGTTCAAGTAATGCAATTCTTGCTGCTTCCTGCATTCTTGCTTTTTCTGGAAGATACATCATCTGATACTTAAGTACACCAGGTTCAGTTGCTTTATCATCTTTTATATTCTGTGACTTTGAATCAGTTTCAGAAGTAAGAATACTAGTCTGCTTGAATGCTTCTATTTGTGATATCAGTTGTCTAAAATATTCATCAACAAAAGAAACATTTTCATTTTAAACACCTTATTATAATATAAATAAACTTACTTCATTCTCGTGCCTTGTGGATCTGATAGAGTTGCAACAAGATCAGCCCCGAGACATTCTTCTAATTTTAAGGAATCTAATTGTTTTCCTAAGAGTTGTACTTGAGAAATTATATCAGCAACAGATTTCACCTTCTCCTCTTTTGATTTTTCCTATATAACAAACAGTAAAATATTTATTCACTTTTAAGGTTTGAACAATATGGTACATCGTAAAACAAATTTCAAATATGTATAATAGAACAATTAATACCTTCAAGTCATTCACTTCTTCATATAATTCTTTTATTTCGCATTGCAAGCGCTGGTACTTTTGAATAGGGGTTTCTTTCTCTCCTTCTCCAGGTAATTCCCAATCTCCAAATCTAAAATTTGTTATATGTCTTCAACGTATATCTTACATCTTATATTTTCTTACACAAAATATTTACTTATAGCCAGTTCTTGGTTTGAGTGATATTCGATCGGAAAAGTCAACTTCCTTGCTGAGGAAACGTTTATTTTTAAATTTAATAAATGCTTCAGTGGCACTAGTATGTAATTTTTCTATAGAATCTGTTTCATCCTAAAAAAAGGAAATATTCATACTGCTAAATACAGTATACTATATAATACATTACATTATAATCAATTTTCAATACTGTACCTCGGGGTAAAGTTGAAATTGTTCTGATTCTGGTAAATCAGTAGTCTCATAAACGTCCACTTGATCATATGCCTGTAGATACAATGAAAACATCGAAATATTAAATGTCATTTATGTAAATTGTAGAAGATATAAACGAGATTATACAAAATTACATCACTTCAGATTATATCTTCTTATCTCAATTTCAGATTATATCCTCATTTCAAAATGAATTATATTTAATAACAAAATCACATTGACATAATTTTATCGTAAAATATGAAGTACTTACAATCCCAGGTAAGTCGGCATATTTAGGATCAGCCATTTTTCGTAATTAATTTTAAAAATGCTGTAAATTTTATTCAATCAAATTATTTTCAAAAATACAAGAATTTTTTTCGTTTAGTAGTGATTAATAAAATTAGTAAAATACTGGCGTAAAGCATTAAGACTTTAACCGAATATATTACGAAGTGTCACTGAGCATTTGGTTGTATCTGGTTGTATATAACATATGTTTCACATTCGTACGACTATCGCGATATCTTCCAGCAAGTATCAGTACTACATCAAAAAATGGTAAACTTCGAAAAGTGATACGTATTTTTGAAAATAAAATATATTTTATTTTAGTAATAACAAAATTATAATTTTGTAAACGTAAATGTAATTATTTTATATAATTAAAATAACTTTTGAATTGTTCAAAGATATAGGATATACAAAAAATACACATTTTAATTTTATATCTAATCAGTTTTGTGTAAGTTATAATTGTTTTGTAATTTACAATAAAACAATTAAAGTTTATATATAACGCATATGTATTGTCTTTCAAAAATGTAAAACTTTTGGATAATATTTTAGGTATCTTATAAAATTTCATCTTTTATATATATTTTGATATAGTTGTTCTTGAGGCCGTTATGGTTCGCGGGTAATAGATATTTTAATTGTTTGCTCTTACAAATCATACAAAAATACTAATTCAAGAGAGTTTGCATAACAATATGAAAGAACTAAAAAGTTCCCAATCAATGTTGTATTGATAGATAATTATTGAAACTTTCATGAATCATGTTATAGCTAGATAAACTTAACTTTAATAAAAAGCAATATTTATATATTTAAAAGAACTTTTATCTTATATGACCATTTTTTGTAAAATATAATAAAAGATAGTATACATAAAAGATCCTTTTCCATTGTATATACAATTATATATATCATGCGGTGTTTTAGAATAATTTAATTACAATAATTTAAATAGGTCCAGCTTTTATTAATTATAGATGAAGGAAAAATTAAGAGAAACAAACGGACCTAGTTCAAAATTATGTCGCTATAATTCTTCATGTGTAATAGAAGATGAAGACCTCTCTGAGGGGAAACCCCAAAAAAATGTGGGATACCCTTTAATTTCTCTTTCTCTTGCAACAAAAGCTGAGAATGACGATATACAGTTTCCTATAAAATAATTTGCTCTTCCAAGAATAGCTAAATCTAAATGAGGCGATGCAGGTGAATCCTGTTTAAAAACTGGAACCTGTAGTAGATATTAAACGGTTACAAAATTTTTCTTAATATTCGTCTATAAACATTGTATATATATTGTTATATTTCTTACTTCCATCCGTGCTAAGGCTTTAGTAAGTTCTTCGATCATATAGTTATTATCTGATGCTACAAATACTGATTTGATGTCATTACCATTGCGAATAACCCGTTTTAGATGACGTACTATTAAATCAAATGATGGTAGACACATAGCAGAAGTTGCTTTTCCACGTTCGTTACGATACCCAAGGCATTGTGGAGCAGCAAAGAGATTTGGTGTGCTGGATATAAATTCACAAGCACGAATCTGTTAAACATAAAATATGTTTTATTTACAAATCTAATTCTTTTTATCAGTTTTTTAAGGTTTTATTATAGTGAAATGAATAATTTGAATATCTGGAAGACAGATACACACCCAATCAATTCCATTACGTAGATGAATTCCTACAAATGCTCCTCTTGGTAATTTTTGTTTTATAAATGCTATGGCTTTATTAAGCATGTTTGTATTCCATTCAACATACTTGTGTAATTTTTTATTTTCCAATTGTACAGGAAAACTAGCAGGTGCACCTGTGAATGCTAATACTGGCCAATATAATGCAGGATATTGTTTTTTCCATTGTACTGCCATGTCTGTATGATGAACATCATAATGTAAAGGACCATAAAATTCTGATTTTACAAAATCTATATTATATGTATCCCAAAATGAACCAAATGGATTTCCATCTTTGGCATTGCATGAATCTCCTTTTCCGCGTGCAGAATAACAGAAAGCTGAAAAGGATAACATGTTTCAAAGGAACACTTTGTCTTTGAACTTAAACATTTAAACTTACATACTCTTTCCTTAGATTGCCATATTTTTGGTGCTATGTCTTGCATAAAATTCTCCATTAATAGTGCTTTATGATAGCTTTGAACTTTTGAGACATTAAAATATATATCAAATGGAACTTGTATCTAAAAAATGATAAATTTATTTATAAAAATATTCATATTTTATAAGATATTAAATGTTATTGTTTACAAACAGATTTTGTTTCTCCAGTTCTATATTCAACCCATGGTGGTAAAACTAAAGTACGATTTAGTGCTTTTGCAAATCCTAAAGCACCTAAAAAGTGATCTGCTTGATTTCCAAATCGCCCTAATAAAATTAATCAATTCGATGATTTTAATGGATTAATTTATTCTAAGATATATTTATATAATTACATACAAAAATCTTAATTATACATGGACATACCCATACAAGGACAATAAACAATATATCCATTTGTATCAATATCAAAGTCTTCACAATATGTGTTAAAAAATGTGGTTAATAGTAGAATGAAAATAATACTGAACATTTCGAGTTTCTTTACTTATTTTATTTAATTACAAATAATTAAGGACACACAATTTAATATAAATTACTCCGGTTTTTATACATTTCCACCATTACTATGGATACGTGCATCGATTATTGCATATGTAGAAATACTTTCAAAGCAAGTGAGTCTAGGCCACGATCATGTAAACAGGTCTTGACACTCATATACAGAAATCTAGGGAGAACCATTTGAAAATTGAGTCATGACTAGTTGTGAAAAATCATCACGGAAGACAAGAAAGTTTTCCTTCTCGCATAGATGACGTGATATGAATGTCTCAGATATCTCTTGTCTGTCTCGTAAGAACGCGGACTTTGTTGACTTTCGCTGTTTTTATTTTTCAAGACTAGACACGACCCAATTTTCGAATACTTTTCCTTAGTAACTGTAGAGAATTGTTTATATATGAATGTGATCTGGACAGTGGATAAGCTACCACAGTTGTACGATCTGGTACGACAAATAAGATTGTTACGGATTTACAGTGATTTTTCGGGAAACAGGAAAGCGAGTTGTTGCTGTGATCCCTTCTGCTTGTCGGAGTGCGGGAAATATTCAAATAAAAATATTAAGTTCTGCTGAAATGAGTACTTTTATTTAGAAGATTGGTCTGATAATTTGGTATAATTGACGTCTCGACTTTAGGAATTGCGAGAATCCTGGAAGTTCCCGTTTCTTTCGCGACTTACAAAATCCCTTCTAGTTTTCTTCCAGAATCTGAATTCCCCTGTAGTCCTCCTTCCAGGAATCCTGGTGGTCCCTGATGTTTTTCACCTCATAGATCGGTGCTTTTTCTTTTTCAATTCTTCTTAATGACGGCATTTCATCAGTGGTGGTGGAAACGAAACGCTGATATATCATCATGTGTACTTTGTTACGGATAATTAGATTATAATGTAGGTTCCAGAATTATATAGATTCCGGTTCAAACAACAATAGTGAATTATCGCTGGTTAGTAAACACGACAGTTAATTATGATTCGCGAAGTCTGCATCTTAATCGGATTCTTAGTTTTATTATTAGTTTGTGCTGACGCACGAACACGCTGTACTTATATTATACATAATGCTGATTCCTTATTTTTGGAATTTTATGGTGTCAGCATTTATGGCACCATTTATCTAAGATTTTGCCAATATATTGTTTATTGCAAAATTTGGTTTACGATATGTTACAATTCGTTTGATAGCAGGAGATTCGGACGGCAAAGGAGGGGATGTAAATATTGCTTCATCGAATATAAAGTGTAGAATCTTTTTAATTTTATTTGTTTATCTTTTTAATGTATCTTCTGATTTGGCGTTGTTAATGCTGTCCCATAATGTAATTTTTAATGAAGTATTTATAGCAGATTTAATACATAGTATGACTTCGAAAATTTCTAAATTCCTAGACTTTTTGTCAGGACAAATGACAATACATTGTCTTGGCTGTTGCAGCTGTAACTAGCAATTGAGGAATAGATCGTAGCTAGATCCTAAGAGTCTTTTGGAATTTTGCGTATCTTATTGTACATGTGTTGTAGTCTGAACAACATTTTAACAAACTTGTTAAACAAATATCTTTGTGGATGATTGAATAGTCCCTCTTTTACATATATCGAAATTGTTACTATGTTTACATTTATTCAGTAATTCTTCATTTGTAGTTACGAAGATTGTTTAAATCATGTTTAGCACGATATATTCGTCCGGAGGTTATAGGTAGGGTTCGTAGAAATAAAAGCTCCTGTAGCCTTTTAATGGGAATTATGTTTTCATAATGTTATGCTTCGAGCATAGAAATGTGCAGTATATAAACAAGCCCATCATTCATATATGTCATGATGACTTCGTTAAAATCGACGAGAATCGTAAAACAAGTAGTTTCTAAGAGTACCAGGATTTATATCACCACTATATTCATTTAAAATATTAGTTAACGCTATTTTAACGCTAATATCTTAAATTCGATTTCATATTCGTTTCGGGGGATATACTGTAAAGTTTAATATTATTACTATTGATAGTGGCCTATAAGTGATAATCCTATTGGTTTTATTTTTAGTACCTTTTCTAATTCTTCCATTTTTAATTTCCTTCCAATGTTATGTTGATTATCGAAAAGAATCTGTTCGGGAAAATCGTAAATTGATAGATATTCTTCTATGAAATTATTAGCTATTGATCTGACCGTCGAATACTGCAGAGCGATCGGTGCAATAAGTTAATTGATCTTGTATTAATAAAACATAACAGTTTATTCGTTTATTCGTTCTGGGCAATGGACGTAGTAAGTCAATAGCGACTTTTTGGAGTGCATCTACCACTGTGTCTATAATTAATAGATCATGTTATGATTTTATTTGTTTATCTTTGCCTTCCCTGCAAGCTTAGCTGTACGTGTCCGACACTTGCGGTTGTGAGCGGAATGACGGAGGAAAAGAGTTACAGACCAGATAAATAAATTAAAAATAATATATAATATCGACCTTTATGACGTGTCGAACGATAAAAAGTTTGCTTTTCTTATCGAGTGATTTATGTCACTGTTGGCTTTTCAAGAGTTTTTCGAGCCTAGACTCCTCTAAGAGTCCGCGCAGTAGTGTGATAAATCCTTACCTTAATACTATATAAGATAATGTTATATAACGTAATATGTTATAACGATATACTATATAGCGTAATACTATATAATGTAATACTATATATCGTGATAGTGTATAATATAATACGTTATAAGGTAATATTGTACAACTCCTTACTATCTGACTTAATACGATATAACGTAATAACATAAAAGGTAATACGATATAAGGCAATGCTATATAACGTAATACCTTATAACGCTGTAGAATATAACGTAATATGATATAACGTAATACTTTATGACATAATATAATATGATATAGTATAATATAACATAAAACATTATATCTTGATACTATATAACATAATGCATTGTAACGTAATAATATATAACGTAATTCTATATAACGTGATACTATGGAAGGTAATGCCTTATAAGGTAATATTATATAACGTAATACTACATAACGTAAGATGCAATAACGTTATACTATATAACGTAATAGAATATAACGTAATGTAAAATAACGTAATACTATTTAACGTATTACATTGTAACGTAACATATTGTGACGTATTATAATATAACGTAATAAGTTATATCGTAATACGATATAACATAATATAATATGACGTTATATGATATAACGTAATGGAATATAATGTAATGTAACGTAACGTGATATAATACATAATTCTTTTTCTTTACATTCCTTCGTAGCGATCAATGAGAAATTATGATAATAGGTTACGAATTTATGAAGTCTCCCGAGCATATTTTAGCATATCGTGAACATATCTTTACTGCTTCGTGATGAACAAGAATCTATTAGGTCATTTAATTTTTCCGTTTGTATTTTACATATTATGTTTGTTTCAAATTGTCGAATTGCAATATAATAGTAGCGTTAATTCTGTCGCTTTAGTACGTTTAAGTTTAACCTAAAAACAAACGTTTGTCTGGAAACTTATATGTAGGTTAAGAAATACTTAAAAAATGCTGTTGAGGATGATAGTTAACGCTATATCTATTGAAAATAAAGGCATTGTAAGCGTAATACCTATACATGTATCTTTTACTTTCTTTTTTCAATAAATTTCAATAAGAATATTGGAACTTTCTTTTAATTTTTTCGAGCATCATTTGAAATGAACAAATAACTCTAAATCAATATAATAGTTTTTGACGTAAGAAACTTTTACATGAATAAATTTATACTATCATAATCCTATTATCATACATTTTTGTAAATACTAATAAATCGCCGATCTTTTCATTTTTAATAATATGTTATCTACCTAGTTATATGTTATATGGATTTATGTGAATGGAAAATCTTATAATTAAATTTTGTATGCATGTAGAGATTTATTTTACAAATGTTTATACATATGTATATATACTAATAGACATAATGCATATTAAAGTTTCATTAATTGAACATTATATCACCTTATATATGTTACAGGTTTCATATTTCAATGCATTTTATATTAGAATATATTTTAATACAAGTAATTCAATTCATTTTTGTCACATTATATTGTCAGTGCTTCATGTGTAATATCGATTGTATATGTAAAAGAATATTTTTAACAAATTTGTGAAATTATATAATTTATTAATTGCAAGTAATATAGAAAGGAATTTTATCATTAGTAAATAAATGTACATTTGACAGTTGGTAATAAATGTATGAATTGTTAATAACATATAGATTGTAAGTGGATTAGATTAATAATAACTCATATTAATGTGACATTTATGGATAAAGATTAAATAAACATGTTTTACCACCATGAGCATTACAGAGTTTTATTATATCTTAGATGAATACTGTAGGATACGGTCGGTAATGGGTGCTATCTTTTCTGTATCTGTTTGTAATATGTATGTACATTATAAATAAAATGAGTTCGAAAACTAATGGAACATTTGTTTCTAAGAGAACGCCCGAGTTGTGGCCCATGATTCCTTTGAGATCTTTAGTCCTACGATGAGTAGAATACGATGCAATAAAAAAGATTTGACTTTGAATTTTAAGATCAAGGTTAATTGGCTAGAAGAGTAACGCTCTATATGTGTTTATTCTGAATACCTGATATATATTGCTATATTATTCTTATAATACTCTGGTAGAGAATAATTTTAAGCCACTTATTTAGGAAATACCTGGTTAGTGGCGTAGACCACTATAATTTACATTATTCATTATGATAATATATATGTACAACATTACAAACAAAGTACGACAATAATTTGAATACAGTCATGTCGTGCTATCATGTTGTAAATCGTATTTTGCTAGAAATAGTAATTAAAATAATGACATTGCTATAATTATAAAGAGAAGACATTCGAAATATCTATTAGAATGAATTTTTTACCTGAGATAGAAACATTTTTGTTTATTTTTATATGCTATAGCAAGTATTGTGCTTCTTAAAATAAGATTACAAAGTTTTAATTAACAGCGAAGTTTCTTAAGAATTTAAGTAATTTACACTTTTAGGTTTAAAAGGTCAACGAACGTTCAGGTTAAATGTTAATTTTTAGTAATAATAATTTGATAGAAAGTGAGAAAGTTAAAATTCATTGCATCAATGAAATTTGTATTCTTATTCAACTTCTAAGTAATGTTGCATAATGTTTAAGTATGTAATGCTTATACTGTGTTTCGTTTAAATATCTAGAAAATATTTGAGAAATCTAGCAAAGGAAGAAAATTGTTATTAATCACCCCGAATAATGCCATCTGGAAGCTTTCTTACTGGTTTGTCGAAAAGACAGAAACTGTTTCATTTATTTCGTAGTTCGTTTGCTTCGTCCCGCTCACAGTAATTACTTTGTACTACCATACATATATATCAGAGTAGAAATGAGTTTGATAAGGTTGAAGGTGGGGATTGGAGAAGGATGAATACAATGAATGATGGTCGATGAATTTCAATTTGTTGTAGGATTTTTTAGAGATAGATAGGGGGAGTAAACAGTATTCGTTTGCTGATGGATTACAATTGCGAACGATTTAATCGTGTTCCACACGCGTGCATGTTAATGCTACAAATTACGCTTTATCGAATTTCAACAAGGACGATAGCATTGGAAAAGAAGATCGCTTCACGTGGAATAACGACGAATTACGGCCAGAATTGATTTGTATCTGTATCAGAGATTTTTCCTGAACAAAACACGATAAAATTGTTTTGCGTACATAAATCCTTTGAAAAACTTTTGGGAATTACCATATGGCTTGGTTTAAATTGAACCTAGTAGGTGTATTTTTAATGTAATTTACAGTTGCATTAAGCAATATTTTGGGATAAAATGCACATATCTATATCCATATACAGGATGGTCCGGTTATCTTGTACGAATTGAATAACTAAAGTACGCGTTGAACGAAATATTATTGTATATAATAGTTGCATGGCTTCTCGATTTTTAAATGGAATGATGTAAACGAATAATTATGTGTGTGGAAGGATATTGAGTTCCGAATAATGATGGATTACCTTCCCTTGATTTGAAACCGAATAACTAACGCGACACCTTGATTTGGTTTATGAAAATTGTATTTAGTATAATTGACTTTTTTATTGATGAACCTGGGATATCAAGTAGGTATACAGTGTTTTCTTAGTTTATAACTGAAAATATAGATACTCGATAAGTACCATAAGATTTCAGTTTGTATTGTATTAGTTGAATCCTGTATTTCAATTTGTAATATTAATATGATATATGATATGTGATATATATTGATTAGGTAGGTTTTAAAATAATTTCCTACGCAAGTAATGCCTTATACAATTCCAATCGAGTTAATAATTATTAGCGATCTAGTGAATTGGAACCTACAACGAGATATATTTTTGTACTATACTTTTAAACCACGTATTTTTTAATATCTTTCTGAAGATATGTAAGTCCCGGTATATATATTTTCTATTCTATGATATCACTTCCTGCAATGAAAAGATTGAAAAGAAATTATGCGATTATTTTCAGCGATGACGTGTTTAGGCTGACAATGAATTTCTCTTAGTGCGAGTAGCAGCATTCGAACAATTTTAACAACTTAGCTGGTTGTGCGAATTTCTTAATTATAAAATATTGTTATATAATATCCTATCTTGGATCTATCTATCCATTCTATAATATCTTACAATCATTCTATCGAGATGTGTACTTTACTATCACGGTGTAACTTGTATTATGATATCGGTGAGCATAAAATAAATAGAAGCAAGTAACATCTTTTACAATTTAATTTCCTTAGTTGTAAATTTCAAGTACAATATGATACGCTTGTATTTTTGGAATAATCATTGTAATTTTGTGACTGTTCATTTCCACAACTTTATTGTTGTGCTTTATCGTTTAATAACTTCAACAACACTTTGGCGGCATGTAATCCATAAGTCCAATTTATCGATTAATATCAGTAGTTCTGCGTGTTTTATATATGACGTAAAAAATAGTCAAATATGACATAAAAAGAAAAAAAAGTGCTAAAAACTCTACAACGAATAACAAAGATAGGATCATTTGTCATGTGTCATAGAGATATGTACATCGTAGAGTCTACTAACTCGAATGCTAGCAACAGCCTCAATTTTAAATTTCGAATATAACTGAAAACGAGTTAAACATAAATCTTGATCAATGTAAATCCTATTAGTGAAACTAAAATACCGATCGAAAT
Organism: Bombus haemorrhoidalis; assembly: GCA_014825975.1. Taxonomy (NCBI): domain Eukaryota; kingdom Metazoa; phylum Arthropoda; class Insecta; order Hymenoptera; family Apidae; genus Bombus; species Bombus haemorrhoidalis. The sequence continues at coordinate 13,549,640 of CM026163.1, read as the reverse complement.
GTAATCAAAATGAACACAAATCAGCGGAAGTTATGTGCATACTGCGTAAAAGTCTTAGTTATATGACCGAATCTTCCGTAAAACTTTGATGTTACCGGTGTTGTAATGGTAGCGAGAACACACGTAAGAAACTGAACGGACATTTTTTCGCTCGATTTCCTATTATTACTTTATATATGATAAAACTGGAAAGGAAAGCCTGTCGAAAGCTGGAAGAATTTTTCCGACGTCTTACGCTTCAAGAAGTTCTCCATCTGTATCTGCCCTGTTATAAATCGCCGACAGTTGCCGCAGCTGTATCTCATCTGCGTTTGCTTCCAGTAATGTCTTACCGACGTATTCTGGTTATATTGGAAAATCAATCACGATCATAAACCCGGAAAATATGTTTGACATCCTCATTTGATTGTCCTGCCTGTTCTCGCCTCTCTGCATTTGTGAAAAGCGCATATCCTAGTCTGCGTTTTTAGATTCTAACGATTAAAAGCATTATCAGACGCGACGATATACATGTCACAGCCCAGCACCACAGACCCTGTATATTAAGACCAGATTTTTCAAGAAATGACATTTTATTTTCAATATTATTTTCCATATCAAACTTTCTATTTTTCTCGATGGTGAAAATTCTGTCGTTCTAAGCCGTTTAGTTTCCGATATAGTACTATAAAAAGCGAAAATGATGTTACGTCCATATTTTGTTTCAATGTTTCTGCGACTTTGATTTGCTCTATTGTAAAGTTTGAAAAGTGTGATTTAATATTTCTTGGCTCTGGGTTTCAGATATACATTGTATATATATGCATTATATATTGATTACTAAAATTTTTATGCATTTACGGGCAATTTAAAGATGCAAACGTACACACAATGTTCATAATACACAAAAATATACAAAACAACCAAATATAATACTTTTTATAATATTTGTTATAATAAAAAGTGAATGAAAAATATCTCTGCTTACGCTTCGCCTCTTTTTTTTATGTTTATTGAAATATTCTGCACAAACATCTGCATTCTACTCATTACTGAATAAACGACAACTAATGCCAAAGCTAAATGCTTTCGAATCAATATTTAGTTCTTTCATGACAGCCAGCGTTTAATAGAAATTTCAGAAGTTGTATATTTCGACTTCAGTTGTCAAGTCTATATCAGAAATTTATGGCGAACGTTAAGATTAAAATATGTTCATCCTTAAATATACCTTATACATATGTATTTTTAACCATACTATGGTAACATCATTGAGGTTGCTCCGTTCAATATTATCTAGCCACATAAAAGGTATATAGAATGTAGAATATTTACAAATCTTTATTTTGTCTATATGAACTTATTTTTTCATATATATAATATTTATGGAAACTTAAATTTTATTCGAAAGACTCTTAATATTCCATATTACTCTAAGTGTATTGTATAATATATTTATTAAATTTCAGCGTTCTAATATAACACATGGCGTAGGAGTAAATTCTTTTTTGTATTCATATGGAATACATTTCAAAGTGCAAGAAGGCAGCATTTTTATGTATTATGTCAAATGTGGTAATCGTTCATGTAAGAAACACGCTTTAAAAGTTTATTATATTTCGTAAGTAAAAAGTACAAAGTGAAAGTCGTAAATACATTTTACCGGAAATGTTCAATTTTAATATCCAAGACGATCGATTCACTACGTCTGTCGTCTCGAAAAGGAATGATGCGCACTCCTTCGTCATCCTTTTGTTATACCTTGTTATCGCTTTCAAATATTTTCGAAGAATATAAACGAATACAGACGTGGACAGTATCAGTCATTGATTCTAAGAAACATTTACTTATATTAATATATTTTCAAAAAATTTAAAAATTCAACTGTGTAAGCAAAAGCTGTCACCGAAAAAATACAGATTTGATAAATATTTCAGCTCGAAATAGTATTGTAGAGAAGTTAGCTAGAATAAGATTGTTATGCATGCAATAATATGAGGCGAAGCGTTCAGAGATAAAAATTCGAATGTTGTCAGGGTTCTCGTGCTCATCTGAAAACTCGATGACAACGGTTTTCTATTCGTGATAGGGTTGAACTGTTGAACGTATACCAAATTGAAGAACGAACGGTGTATTTATTGTATTCCTACCTACATTGCTCAACGTTTCTTGGTCATAGCCTGAGCTCGCTTTTATCAGTTCTATCTGTTGAGATTTCTTAGGTTACGTGACTAGACTACCAATACCGCCTCGAGCATGAAACGCTTGCCACGTATTTCCAAATATGCACCACGTTCCACGATCATATGTGTACCTTATAAAGTTCTACGTCGATTGAGTTTTGAAAAACTTGTGTAATTAGTTAGATGATAAATATAAATTCCTGATGAATTTAATTTGAATTTGATGTATATTTCGATAGTTGACATAGTTCATATCGATCAATGATAAGTCTTTCACCCTCGATGTTGTGTATACTTGTGGCATAAGTAAAATTTCTATAACTCAAAATAAAGCAAAAATCAAGTACCAAAATTGTATTGAAGGCTTCGAGTTTGAGAAAATCGAGTTCGAAAACTTGTTCAACACTTGTTGAAAGTTACTCTAGATGTGAAAATAAGTGAAAAATGTAGAATAAAATTTCGTTTAAGATCCCAGAGACTTTCACGAAGCCAAAGATTGTGTAAAGCTTTTTATGCAAAAAAAAAGTAAAAATAAATGATGTGGTTTGGTTGGTAGGATGTGTTCAATATCAATGTTATATATATGTAACATCAATCTTCAGATAGTTCTATGCTTAAAACAGTAATAGGCATATACAGTATGTATATAGCATACATATATATACACAGTATGTATACAATATAGTATATATGTATATGTATATGTATGTATATGTATGTATATTATGAGAGAGGCGTTAATGTTACTTTTGAAAATACAATAACACGTCTTGCTGCGAGATATAAAAAGAAAGTAAAAGTCCAGCCAAATCTGCTAGCAAACAACTTATATTCTATGTTTATCCCGGAGAGATTGAGTAAAAAATATCCCAACGATCTGGTTAACTAGAATACTTAATAATTTACAAACAAATATATTTAACTCTAAGGAATGAAATATTGGAAATAGTTGGAAATACTGTAAGCTGTTATTCAAATAAATGTTCACATGAACAAATTGTAAGTTATTTCGAGAAGAATAATAAAAAAAGTTCTGAAAAGCAGGTATAATTCTCGCTGCGTGAATGAAGTTTCCAAAAATTAAAAATACAAATGATATGAATTATTTCAAATTAGTCAGTATTTTTTTTTTAATAGTTAATGTGGAATAAATCGGTATGGTTGATCATTAATTAAATAATTAAAATGTTTACAACAAATATTATCTGAAATATTCATAATAAGTAATAAAAAATGACTCGAAGATATAAATATGTACTTTTTAATACAAGTAACATCAAACAAAATAGAAGGAAAATAAATTTTATACATATGTGCAGGTAATAAATTACTAATTGCTTATAATCTTAAAATTATATGTATAATTACAATTTATTTTCTAATTGTGCCTGCTTATACATCTAGTCATAGCATTATGATATTTTGAACCTATTAACTAACTTTTTTACACAATTTAATTTATCAGTCTGATAATTTGCGGCAATTCTTTTTTTAGTTTATGTTTGTTAATTAAAGAATCTATACTATTTTAATTTTCAATCATGGATTTCTAGCATATTTTCGTGTTTTAATATAGCGTAACTTCAATCGTTACTCTTTATAGGAAAATCATTAGCCTCGTTGCATCGCTACAATGCGTGTCAAAAAAAACAAAAACAGTTCTGACAATGCGTTGTCCATCACGAAGTAATGGACTGTATAATAAATGCCCGATTGCATTAGCGTTTTGATAAATGAAATATCGTAGAGATAAGAATTGAAATTATTTGCTGGAATGGAGTAGCATTTTCCAACAACTTTTAACTTAATTTTACAATTCATGTTAGCAATGTTTAATAATAATAGGATAAGGGTATTGATATATACATTTACATTAGTTTAAACAATAACATCAAATTAGGAATAAAATATATAAACAAATTACGTTTTAGAAAAGATATTTCAACAGACAGGTTATTAACTCTCCGCCGGCAATATGATTTTTCATTGTTTTGAGCTTTAAGTAAATCTGACAAAAATTCTAAGATACTTATTGTACTTCCTAATTTACTATACGAGTAATATTGTAGCCATATATTTAAACATTTTTGCAATAAAAACAAAAATATGAGGAAAAGTTTAAAAAAATGGGAATTTATTTGAAGATACACAGTTTTGTAATAAATAAATATTTTTAAAAAATTATTGTAGGGTTTTATCCAAAAGGCTATGTCCTTTAGAAAAAGTATAAAAAAATTTGTCAAGTACAAAGTACAGTTTACAAAAGTATAATTGTTTTGAGACCTGAATTTGCGGGATTTTCAAATAGAATATTTATTATTGGAAAATGATATGCGACACGCCTCGAAGAAGACAGATTTCGTATCTCATACTTACTGATGTATGAGAAACATAGCTGCGCCACGAAACACTAAAGCAATCACCAAGAGATTGGCATATGTAACAAAATAAAGACACTATGCGTATAACAAAATTCACCTACTTACCAAAAGACTGACGCGAAAGGCAATATAGATCGCTGAAGGCGCGGTGCTCATTCTACTCCCGTGATATTCGGAACTCAATTGAGCGAAATAAACAGTATTTAAGCCGTCAATACGTTTTAGGTGTAAGTTAGTTTGGATGCGAGAACGATGGAGTCTGACACGGAGTCTTCTTTTCGAGGAAATCAAACAATGAAAATTTCGTCTGGACCTCAACGAGCCATATTATTTTTTAGTCATAATTATATTATTGATTGATTGAATTATATAATTGATTACATTATTGATATAACAACTTTTATGAAAAGAAATTGTACACGTATTTTCAAATTGCATTGAATAATTCATATTCTCGTAGAATAAGCAACCCGATATCTAAATCATTCTCCCTTATATAAAACAACAAAATACAAAGATAATGTTGTGTCCGAATATGAGTGTCAATAATTCTACGTACGTACGAAGAAAAATCAATTAATTGAAATAGTACTGTATATAGATAAACAATTGTTAACTTAATCATAACATGTCAGTATAATATTTCTTAAATCAAAGATTATTTTTATGAACCTTAAAAAAGACGTGCCGACCATAAAATTTACTTTGCAGGAAAATCAGAAGCGAGGCCGTAATTAATTTGAGCATCCTTGCGGTTGCAAGCTCACGGAATTCTGTGAAAATAGCTCATAACATTCGGCAACTTTCGCCAACGGTGCAGAATAGTAATTCTATCTATCTACTGCCTTTACAATGCTTATAACATACCATTTATGTTTATTTTACGTAAGTAACGCAATTGCATTTATAGGATTATTACCGACGTTTATCCAACAGAATAAACGTCTACGTACTACAGTTACAACATTGTTAAAACAATTTACCGAACGTCCACATCTGAACAAATTGTAGACACAAAGATGATATAAAAACAATTTATGTTTATTTTAGTTGAATTTAGCGTTTACGGAATACTTTGAAGATATAATTTTTCATGTTAGTATATTATACTCGTTATGCTTAACTTTTTTACAAGCAATATATGTTTGGTGATGTTGCAATGTAAAAAAAGAGAAAGAAATGCTTATCTTCTTTTTGATAACTTTATATACATATATATATTTAGATATTTTTAATAACAAATTATTGGTAAAGTGTAAGTTGAAGATGTCAGACAAAATTCGATGTCCTCAATCTGTAAGCAACTTTAATTGCAAAAAGAACAAAGAATGTTAATTTTCAGTGGGGTAAAATAAACAAATTTTGATAGAAACTAATGAAAGACATTTATCAAACATGATATTGGGATGATATTGCATCAAATTTTTCGTTTTTTGGGAACTTTAACGTCGCTTCAACATCGAACATCATTAGCAACGCTGTACAGTTGTTCATTTACATATATCTAAATTTGCAATTTTTAATACAATTTTGATGTGGATGAAAATTGAGCGAAACTTATTAGGTTTTCCTCTGAATTTAGTATATAATAAGGAAGACACAAGACGCAAGATATTAGAATGCATTTTAGTCAATAATAAACAAACATTCGAGGTCTGTACTGTTAATCAAATGAATAATAATAGAAATGAATAATAGTGAAATAATAAAATATATTCTGCATAAATTTTATGATTGTACGATTATTTTATCAATATTTATGTAATGATTAACAAAAAGATCTGAAACGTGTTTTTTCACAAAGATAATTTTTGTAATACATTAATCCGTTAGTTACAAGTATCAAAAATTAAAACTCCTTTAAATATTTTAATACCATAATAATTGAATAACTTAGTAAAATGTACTTTTCTATATACGAATGGTATGGTGATATAATTAAATTTTTTACTAGATATTAAATTCTAATTTCTTCAAGTAATTGATATTCATAAACTTCGATACCACTTTTCCAAGAGTTTACCTTAGAAAAATCAATAATATGCCAGTAATATCATGGTGGGAAATTAAGATAGAAACAAACTCCTAATGTGAATTCGAACAATATCCTAAATTCCACAAATTCCAATATTACCCAGGCCCTTTATTTACAAAATGTAAACCCTATTTTTTGTTACATTTATATTGAAGTATCTAAAACGGAAGAAGTTAGTAATCAGTAATAACGCCATTTAACATCACCTCTGTACAATATATGTAACATATAAACTAAATAACATATGTTGTGGCTTTAATAGCGAAATACATGCTTTAAGGAAAGCATTAGGATTTATTACTAGTTCCTTTGGAAATAAATTTAAAATATTCTCTGATTCGAAAAGCGTCATTGCAGGAATTGAAGATACCACGTCTCTTAATACATTAAGCCACAAAATGCAAAAATTACATTTATCTGCTACAAGTAAAAGATTTATAATAATATATTGGATACATTCACACACAGATATCAAAGGCGATAGAAACGCCAACTTAATTATATAATATAGAAATGTATCGCTACTAAACATTAATTGATTCAGTTCATTTATGAATGGGAAATAAGTACTAGAAACAATAGAGAATTAAAAAAAAGAATTTAGTCGTAAATAAATTGTATTAAAAGATGTATCGCAATTTATAATACAAATGTATGCAAACGTATTGTATTCTGTTTTATGAGAATAAACTTGCGTATACGTTGGCAATGTTCATGATTGGATATCTCGTTTAACTGATTTCTAGCAGTTTCAATTATTGTAGCAGGGAATACGATTCAACTACCGTTAATAAAAATAAAACCAATAACTCGTTATTCCTCGTAAATTCGCTAAATATTTATTAGGTTCTTAATATGCTACAGTTTTCTTTCCATGTTTCAATCAAAAAGTTATGAAATTCATGACTGTTACGTTGATGTTTACAACAGATGCGCGAACTGTTTCCTATGTTATATCTGTTATAATCCGTGATCGCACATTCTTCCCTCGTTTGTCGTTAACGATTAATTCCCGTTCAATTCTTTTTCATTATGCTGTCTACGATACGTAAAATAGCCACTTGGCAAACGCGTTTAGCTCGGTGTAAGCCACAGCTTCGCAGTTCACCGATAACGGCACTTAAATCATTCGAGATGCTCTAAATAGGAGTCGCCGGAACGTATTATCAGCTTTCGTAAGTAATGCGAAGATTTCTGGTTAACTGCTATTCCTTTACGAAAATATATCTCCTTTGGTAATTGGCCAAGAACGAATTGTCCATATGATTTATATTTTCAGACACATGGAATTTCCATTATTTATTGTTCCTGCTATTTATGATCACTGAAAGATGCGATCGACCAAGTAATTTAAACGGCCATACCATAAAATCGTCTTTGTTTATTGAGAATAGTCTCACAGTTTCGCAGTTGCCCGATAGATAGAATATCATTCGAGAGAGATGCAATGTACGAGTTCGTATAAAAGCGCTTGAGATTAATATCGTTGGTAAAAATTCCGGTTGCGTTTTGCTACCGTGCAGAAATTGCACATAAACTCAGAGAAATTATAGTGAAACTATTTCGGATCGAGGTAATAATCCAAGTTAAGTTTTGAATATTCGATCGCTTCAATATTATGGTGTTGCTTTAAAATTTTGTTATCGCTCTTGCAAAATGCGCACGTAAATTATTAATAGCAGTACAGTTACTTTTACATTAGATAATCTATTTTCTTCGAAGTGTATTAAGAACACCGTACACTATCCAAAAGAAGAAGTAAGAGAAAATTTTTTGATTAAGTTTCATTCAGATAATTACTTGAGACCAAATATTGTTCGTATTATGTATTTATAATCATGATCTTTATTACGAATGTTGAACCGAAATTATTGTTGGTGGTATGATGCGTGTATCATTTCTGTATAATAAAATTTTTATAGAGTTTTCATAACATATCTGTCAAATCAACATAAAGAATATAAATAACACGATAGCCGTGATTTTACATGCTACTTGTTATTTATATAAAATTTTGTTTACACTATTACGGACGATATACATAATATTAGTGAAATATTATTACGATATCCATAACAATATATGTTATTATCTTAAATGGAAATGGATTTGTTTTTAGATAAGTTTTTCTTATTCTGTTAAATAGAAAGTAAAATGGAATCGTTCTTGAGCAGTTTTATCGGCGAACCCTTTTCGCGATTTTTAGACGTTCGTAACAAAGGATTTTCCCGATAAACCAAAGTAAGCGGGTAGCGAAGGTGAATATAAGACCATGGGAAAGCAAAGTGTTAGCGCGACAAGGTGCAGAGTTATGAAAGTACGCCAAGACATTAGGGACCCGATAACGGTATATCTTGTAATTGTAAATGAACTTTACGTTCTTCCATCAATCTTTGTTGTGTACAAGGATTAAAGAAGGTATACTATTCTTTATGCACATAATAATTTGAACATTAATGAATGAGATCATTAATTTTAACCGTTCATAATTATATATATTTAACAAAATTTCATTGAACTATTAAAAAGGAAGCTATTTATAAAAGCTGGAGATGTTATAAATATGCTATAACGTAGTGATAAACTATGCAATGTGTTTCAAAATAAGTGTAAAAATCTCCAAACGTTGATATTATTCTGAAAATGTAAGCAATATTTACCCAGAATGATTTTCTAAATAATCACTAAATCACTGGTGATTTTACACTACCCCTGAAGCACTTTGTATATACCGGTAAAAACAATTAAAATAAAGTGCAAAAAAGTGTAGTTCTATAGTTACGGTTTCCACGAACGGAAATAAAACGATTGAAATGGGAGTTTGAATTTGTATTTCGATCGTATAGTGACATGGCAAAATGGTAAATTGTTTCGTTGATCGAAAACAGGTTCTGCAATTAAAGTTGGATTGAAAGCAGTCTATATTCTCGGCCAAGGTTATGTGGCCGAGGTAAAAGTTTAAATTTGTATTTGGATTCTATTGCAGTGCAATAAAATGGCGAATCGTTTGGTTGACTAAAAGCAGGCAATCAATTAAAGTTATTTCAAGAGAATAATGATCTTTTAAAGAATATTTTCGAGCATCGCTGCAAGTACTTTCTGACTTTTCCGATAAAGTAAGATGGGAAAGGGAGAAGGCAACTGTGACGGCGAGGGCGCGAAAATAAGGGATGGAAGTGACACGGAGGACAGGGTTACGGATATGGGGTTACAGCATTACTATCCTGATAATGGAGTAGCGGTCAATGGAGCGATAGATCGCGCCATGGAGACGGTGCTGTAACACGCGGAGCCGAGCAAGCTCCCAAGGGAAACTGCTCAACCCCTTTGGTTGGTTGCCGGCTGCCACCTGCCACTTTCAACCGCCGTATAACTAGGCTCTAACAGTTTTGCCTACTGTCTTTCTTGCAGCTCTAGCCGAGGCCTTTCTCCCAATGTCAGTCGTCGATCCTTATCGTGTCGGAAACATTTCAACATCTGATGTGTTGGTACGTTGCCGGGTAAAATTGTTACCTTGTCAACGAAAAAACTCTAGAAACATCCTCCGATGTATGGAAATGATAAGATTTCGTGAAATGTATGATTCCCTGAAAGATTTTTAAATTTTATATTAATTACTAAAAATTACCGGATAAATGAAATTGATAGATCGTTTAGCTTTAACTTAAAATTACTTATAAGATATTAAAGAAAAACGATATGAATGCTTTGAGAACATTGAGAGAACGAAGTCAGCGAGCTCATAATCGTATTAATTTTAATACTAAGACTAAAGTCGAAGTTCAATTGCTTTCTGAGGAAGAAACGGTTAAAGAGAAATCATAGACGAAACAACCTAATGTGGAGTCTTTCTAAATTATACTTGAAAAAAAGAGCTTCTGCAAAGGGAAATAGAAGTTTCTGTAAAATATCGGGAATCGGAAGGTTGTGAAATGTGCTGGGAATTTATTAGTAGAACTTATCTCAAAGTTGGATTAGTTCTTACATGCGAATTTATCTGTTGAAAGCTTCGCTAATGGTAATCTGATTAAGGCTCAAGTGTATAAGGGATTAACGCTAATATTTTTGAGTTATATTTATTAAATATCAGTGGGATATAGATTTTCTGTTGATTTTTTGAATGCAAATTTTTATTATAGAAATTACGCAGAGAGCGTGGAAGAAAGAGACAGAGAGAGGGAGAGAACGAGAAAGAGAGAGACAGACACGAAATGCGAACATCAGTGAAACGTTTATTTTTATTAAATTTATTTTGTATAACTGACATATTTTTTAAATTAAATAAATTAAATTTCGGAAATGTACTAAATAAATATTCCAATGGGATATCCTAAAATTCACACGTTTTATTTCATCGTGTCTCACGTTTATAGAACAAATATTTTACATATTAAAAACAATGCAATAAATATAAAATAATGACTTTTCTTTTTAATTATTAACAACTTTTTTGAAATATATGTATTGACATCTTTCAAAATACTACTATTTATAAAATATACATTATATATATTTGGATAATATGATTTTATGCTTATATATATTTACACAATTTATAGATGCTTCTTATGTGCACATTTATGTATATATTTTTTTATAAAGTGCCATATCGACATTACTACAATTTTTGTGGAGCGTCGAAATCGTTTCGTTGCAATTTGAAAGGAACTCTGGAAAGACATTGGTTAAGATCGAAATAAATGGTCTCTGCGATAGAAGATGGAAGAGAGACGTTAACGTGATGGAGGTAGTATTCGTCGTAGTTTTATTCCAATGTTGGGCTCACGTTCAATCGTAAAGGTGGAAGGACAGGAAGGGATGAAGGGGAGAGTTTCAGACTTACAGTTGGTTCAGTCTGTCGATTGCCAAAAAAAGGAAAAATATGCGGTGTTTCTTTGCTACATTTTTGTATATGTTCCTCAAACATGTTCGATCAAGCATACGTAATAATTTCAGGCGAAACGAAATATTTTCTCTATGATCGTAATATATATATAGTATATGCGTATATAAAAGTGCTGTAAATGTAATTTATAAAGTTCGATAATTAAATACTTATAGCATTAATACAATAATTTTTTAATATTAAAATTTTTAATATTAAATTTCGATTTGTCAATCATTTAAGCGATATTATTTAAACGATCTAACATACGATGTAATACTCATTTTCTTGGACAACAAACATATTAAAAAGAGAAAAAACTTAAACGTTCTAAATATTATCGCCATATCGATACTTTAAAAATCAAAATTGAAAATTTAGAACTTTTTGCCGAGAAGAGGTTGATTTTTAAATTATTGTAACGTTGCAAAAATAAATTGTATAATAATCCTCCTAGGACTATTTTACAGTCACATTAAATACTAAATGAATGCACCGAACTGAATACGTACACATATACGAGGAAGTCCATTCGTGCAATCTAGTCGTGGTGTACCTTGGGATATTCTAATGGCTGGGATATTCTGCAACACATCTTTCATTTAAAATGCACTAAAACAGCAATAAAACTGTCGTGCATTAACTTTTTAGGAGGCTTTGTAAAGAGGAGCCTGCAATCTTTAAATTTATAGTGGTTTGTATGTAAATTCGTTTGGTTCTGTAAAGGTTTCGAAGAAAAGCATCTTGACTTCCTTGCTTCACGTTAGTATAAAGTCAACTTAGCAAGGTGAAAATAAAGATTTTTTAATTTATATGTATATTCGTTTAAGATAATGGCGAAACATTGCAAAGTATTATTCTTTGCGAAGATAAAATCAAATGTTTTATTGCAGCATTGGTATCCCTAATAACAATTGAAAACTGTTTAGAGAGATGTTGGTAAAGGTCTGTTTACTGTCTAATATGAAATTTTACTAGATAATTTATCGACGACACAAACATAATCCATTCTGGAGGATTTTTTATTTCAATCAGCAACGATCGCTGTTTCTTTGTTAGGATAAATGTTATGCACAGTCACTGTTGCGTGGAATGATGCTGGTGTGGACATTTCCAGATTGACTATACTTACTTTGGGACTTCGATATTTAGAAATTTCAAATATGGTTTTCTGAGTTTATTACATAGTGTAATAAAACATACTAAATATTACTAAACATATTAAATATTTAGCAATTGCTTTCTTTTCTTAATATGCTACTAACACAGGAGATGTAAGCAGTCGCAAAACAGAAACATGTACGTACAATGCTATGCGGTAACTTGGAAGAAACTTATGATTTTATTAATTTTTACGAAGCTATAAGAGTTCAAAAAATGACAGTTTTTAAGCAAAAATTTATTTTCTTTTCCTCTCTTTCCTCTTCTTTCTCTCCTAGTTTGTAAGAGGCGCATGTTTTGTAAAAAGAAAGTCAACTCGGACTAATTAAAAGCAGTATGCTCAAGAAAATTCAAGTTCATTCTTTCATCCACGACGTCAAATTTCACGATTCTCGCACAAATCGAACCAGACAGCCGTATAACCCAGCAGGCTGGTATCTGGTAGACATTTATGTGATAAGAGTATAAAAGAGGTCATGTCGAAGGTTATATTTATTACAACTGATAGCCAAAGCGACTGCTTGCAAAAAAGTGTGTTGGCTGACATCGATGGACCTTTGATGGTGAACGTAGGGCTATCCCTATAGTACAAAAAGTCATAGAAATATGAATTAAACTACTGATTGACTTTTGTGTGTGATTAATCTAATCAATACTTTGTTATTGCCAGAATATCGCAAAAACTTTTACAAATAAAAAAAGTTCATTACAAACATTACGTTTCTTGAAATAGATTATTAAGACCATAAAGATTTTCTTTAGTTTCTTTTATGAGGCATAATTGTGGCTTTTATAAGGTACGTTTGAAAGAAATAAAAACTATATTTGAGAAACTTATACTATGTTATGTAAAATGTTATATTTTTCACGTTATTTTTATTTCGAATCTATATTTCTGAAATTTCAAAGTACTTTTGCAAAGTACTTTTACAATAGTTTACAAAAGAAATAACTATCTCGTTTCTTAATTTTTATCGGTGGCTGTATATTTATAAACAAATATCTTGTTTAATGCTTACTATAAATTGGAAAAAATTCAACAATCGATTGATTCAATTACGTAAGAGATGTTGTTGATCGAAAACGCTGTGATTATAGAATTTCTCGAATTGAGTTGCTACCTATACTCTATACTGAACAGCTATTTGGAGAAGGATGGTAGGAGCGATGGTAGAAACGGAGAGGGGATATTTTATGGAGCAGTTCAGTGGTAATGAAGGTGTTTACATGCAGGCAAGAAGGCGTCTCGCCGGGCCGTAGGTAATTAGGACAGACAACTACCTACGCGATAGGCATTGCCAGAGGTAAATGTGGATGGGTGCACATGGAACGGTGGTGGGCACTCGTTATTTTAGAGCCTCCACTCGTGTAATGTACTGGCGTAATTAGCGTTATCTGATCTACGAACAAAAGAGAGTTACTCGTTTATAGGAGCCTGGCAGTTGCCGAAATGCTACTCGATTATGCGAGAAAGCGGAATGTTTTACGCGAGCTGCACAACCGATCCGACGGAACTGACTGTCGAATGCAGTACAGGTATCCGTGTTGAGTCGATCAAATGATTTGTTACTATACATATATAATACAACAACGGAGTTGAATTATGACAAAAGAATAAAAAGTGACATCTATTCTAATCGATATGATAAATCCTTTGCCCTCCTAATCGACCTCTGTCATAAATTCTTTTTTATTGTTATTTTTCAATACATTTTTTTTTATGTCGAGATTTTTATAAACAGAAAAACTCCAGTCAAACAAATACCTAGATATTTCACGACGTTTTACTTATATAAGAAAATGTGCAGCTAATTGTATTTATTGTAAAGTCATCGACAGGGCCGAAGAATTAGACATTCTATGCGTATAATCTGTCCTTATTGTACTCTGATAATAATATTAAATTCACTGAATATTTTACTTAATATATTCACATAAATCAGGATTTCACATTATCATTACTAAAATTCCTTTAAAAAAGGAAAGGCTCAGTCTTTGAAAGTAGAAGTATATTTCTTGACTAAGAGTAATTTTTTCGTTTTAATTGAGGCAGTTCTTTTGATTAATTAAGGCGATTAATTTCAGTTAGTTCATTTTTTCCATAAAATTTTATTTTTATTTTTGGGGAAAATTATAATATAATATTATATATATTATATTATTATAACTGTTAATTCAATGTAAACTCAATTAAACCACCCCAATTATCGTAACAGAAATAAGGGGATCGTTCAGTTCATGGCGTCGATTATCTAATCGTAACGGGAATTTACGATTCCCGTTGACGTGCTTTTTCACGATCGTGTCTCTCCGCGAACATTCGATTAAATAATAATTTTATTATAATATTATATAGTACTATTATTATAAAAATAATAGTATATAGAGAGTTAGAATAATATTTATCAATGGGTGAGCTATAATACTAACCTTACTCCCATAAACATCATGCACGATTACTTGAGTAATATCAAGTACGCCGGACAATAAATCGAAAGCGTAAAATAAAGTTCATTTTTATTCGGACATCGGTAGTTATGTATTAATGAGTATCTTTACACGGTCTGGGTTTCTAAACATTAGTGATATCAATAACAGTAAATAGGAAATAAATATTTAGATTTTATTCAATTGTTAATTCCTTCAAAGAGAAAATATTTCGAAGATGATCTCTTCATTCGTAAACTATAGTCTCTATTTTTAGTACCCAAAACCAATTAATACGTTCTTTTTATTTCGTTTTAGCAACATTGCAAATATCTTTACAGTACACAATTTCACGTTACTTCGTGAATGAAAATCAATTGATATTCTCTGTCAAGCGCACTCGTCTTTAGCGACCTTACAAAATCAATTTTTCTAAAGTGAAAGCCAGAATAATCAAACCTTTCAATTTATTTTTGTGCGAACAAATATTCCATATTCAGAGCGAACAGCAAAAAAATTCACATGGTAGAATAGTTATACTCATTTGTTTTTTTCAATTAATAAATATCGTTATTTTATTTCCAGGAGTCATTAATTTCAGAATGTTTTCAATGTAGTTATTCTAATTTTGTAAAAATATAAACGAAAATATAGTTTTTCATACTACAGGTTTTCATGTTATCACTTACAGTTTTTATGTATTTACAAGGACATTCTTATAACGTTGCTTTTAGTTGTTTCTTGTATGCACGATCGCATTAATAATGTTTAGAAGAATTTAATAAAGATTATAAAAATAATCACTTTTATCTATATATCTGGTTGTTATAAACAATATGAACTATAGAAGCATTAAAATATACAGCTAATATACGTGTATGAGTTCAATAAATATTTTAATTTATGAATCTTTTATTTATACATGCTAAAGCGTAGTTTTTAAAATATCTACTAAATCTAGTATATCTATAACAATATTTAGATGTGAACAGTTACGTAACGTAAAATGCATATTATTAACAGGAACTTAATATAAGCGTTATTATAATTTGTTACGTTATAGCTACATTATAATTTTGTTTTAGTTTTATTTTGAAATTATGTAATAAAGGAATACAGATAAAAAAAGGAATACAGTAAGGGACAGTGATTATACTTGTGGAACAGATAATTCCACGATGAAATTTTGTAGCTGCTAGGAAGATACTTCGAGGAAAACGAGATGGCACAGGATTTGAATCGGAATTAGATTCAGTTTGCCACAAACTATTATTTGACATGTTATTATGCTTGTATTTAATTAATTTAAAAAAGCTAAATTGGACTAAATATATTGAAATAATTTGCTAAAAATTTGTTAATATTCTAATACACAAATGTATGTCTCTAAGCATTAAAAAAACTTCTAGCTATAGTCAAAGGATTTCGACTACGGCTGTGACTGTGGCTGTGGCTGTTACGGAATAGAAACTTTTCCCCGGACATGAAATAGAGGACGGTCGGTCGGTTTGAGATCGTTTACTCGCTGATACGGAAAAGCTGGATAGTATCTAGCTAGGGAGCCAAGATATTTTCCTGATCCCGAATTCTTCGTTTCTTTGGCTCGTTAAAGTCACTCCACGGTCTCACCTCTCCTACTGGAGAAAAAGATTTCGTAGAAGTGGTCGACCATAAACGACCGACTTCACTGACTAGGCGTATTCAAAGATTTCTCCAATTGCAGGTACGCGTTCTGATAATACATTTTGTGCCTAGCAATTTCAGCGGAAACGATATACATATTTCAACTCGATTGTGATCAAATTTACTCGAGAGACATGTACATAATTCTTATCTTTCAAGTAACTAGTCAATATTACTTCTTTCTTTCTATTATATATATAATGTGTTTTCACTTACATATGTGCTTACATATTCATTTCTTCACTTACAATCGAAGGTATCATAAAATTCTGTGTATTCATTGTGTCAAATCTATTGATTATATTCAATTTAAAATTATAAATCTTACGTGCAAAATTTTTCTTCCCTTCATATTTGACAAATTTTTTTTTATATTATTCAATTCAAAATTTTATTCTCTGTATGAGGCATTTTTAAAAGATGCAAAATATTTGATATACATCAAGTGATTTTACATAATAATGATTGAGACTATAATGGCCATACTAACGAATCAGGAGAAAGTCTTGATTGCTGAAATTTAATCAACCAAACTAAAACCGGTAAAATAATCATTGACAATGACTAAGCGTGAACGAGAGAATAAAGTAGTTGTTCAGTCCTCGATGTTAACGAATGATGAATCATCTCTTTGATTGACAAAAAATTCTATTTTTTTCAATAAAATATTTATCCTATTTTATATTAGTAAATTTTGGAAATTGTCCTTATAAAAATCTATAGAATTATTTGGAACTAAACAATTATGTTCATAGATGTCTATGCTATTCTTAGTTAAAACTAATTCTCACAATGAAGTTCGTTAAAAACTGTTAAATATAATTGAAAGCTATATACTTCATAATATCGAATGAAACGTTTCTTTTGTAATAATAATAGTACTGTTATAACAAAGTCTATTATCTTCTTATTATGTATTTTAAATTTCATTCCCTTTTACGTATTTCCTTTAAAATTTTAATATTAACTCGGTTATTACTATTAACATTAATATTTGTAGCAATATTAATTCGACATTAGTTGTTTTGTATTGCATTATTAACCATATCAATAATCATATTTTTTTTTTAATAAGTTGAGTACAATGCTTCCAAGAAATAATATTGTACAAAGAAAGAATAGAATGAGTTAATAAAGCGAATTTTTTCTTCTAAGGAAAGTACTTAGCGGCAGGTGAAGAACCTAATTAGGTTACTACCTGATTAACGCGACGAAGACTTCTTATATACTTACAAAGATCTATTGAAAAGAATAACTTGAAAGTATTGACTGAATCGTCCAGTTACTAGAAAGTTATTACACTTGAAGAAATGAATAAAATTATCGAATTCTTTAAGGAAATTTATTTTGCTTTTTGTCATATCACTAAAAAACAGTACATAAAATAAAAAATTCATAGAATATACATTTTTCTACTATGTAGAAATATAGTAAATATTTATAAATATAGCCTGTACTCAACAACTGAATTTATGTGACCTTGTTACACTCGTGCGAATCGCAATATCAATAAAGTTTCGGAATTGTTTTTGGAAACGTACCTCTGGAGGAGTGGTAAAATGGCTCCAGATTGAAAATTGAAGCTTTTATTATATATCGTTCCTATTGGAGAAAATGCCAGAGTTTTCTGAGCAAGCAATATATGTGTTCCATTGTTATACTTACTGCTCAAATCTTGAATAAAGGGCAGCATGTTGCAACTTGATTTATTACTTATTCCTATATCACACGCCTATCTTATCTAGAGCAAGAAACCTTCGAAATTTAAATTTACAGTAGAATCATATTGATTATATTATATTCCTGAAAATGGCTTTTGATTCGAATCATTTTATAATAATAGTATTAAAGTTAATATTTTCATCGAATCGTAAGTACATCACATAATGAAAAGTCAGGAGTGCTTGAAACAAAATGAATATGAAGAAGATTATTTAAAAAAATGTAATTATCAATTTAAAAAGATTCATGATATTCTAAATATGAATAATGTATTCTGCCTTAAATATAGTATAGTATATTGTATTATATAATGTTTTTATAATTATAAATATACAATTTGCACGAATTATTAACATGATACAGGGAGAATTTTGTAAGGTCGAAGATACGACTGATGTAGAATGTAATATCGAAGTTAAGTTGAAACGAAAGTTATTGGCGTTGTGCAATTGTTCCGCTTTAAGTATCACTTCACATTAGCAAGCGACGAGAAGGCGGACAATTTAAATTATAGGTACACTCGACTGAGACTGTTCTCCCTTATCGCATTAACGCGAGAATACCGTAAAATGCACAAGGCAAAGTACCACGCCAACCAACAACTTCTAGCGTAACCGTGTTCATTACGAAGAAAGATCTCACCGAATTTCCCATTTACATTCCGCCATCGTGTGCGACTCTTGGCACGGATGCTTATGTCCTCCTATTCGGCCCTTCTTCGTGGATTAACTTATTTTCTTGTAACCGTGTATCGTCTTTCGATAAAGATTCTCGAACTGACTGCAGATTACTGTCTATTTGAAGGAAATATTTAAGCTGAAAATGTAATAATCCTTGTGAACGTTATCTGTGAATGCGTCTTGACTTCATAATCTATTCGAAGCATTATAATCGAATTAAAAAAACTTTAAAAAATTAAGATACATTATATGTTTACAAGTGTTTTTTATTCATACGATATCGCTCAGAGAAATAGACGATTTAAAAAGTAGAAGAGTGTAAGTACAAGAATGTGCAACATTATTACGTGCAACATAAGCAGAAGCTATCAAAAATATTATTCATAGCTGAAATGTACGTTCATGCATAAGGAGGTCATATTGAACATTTGCCGTAGCCTTATCAAGAAAGAATGCTTGTAAACACATCGCATGTACGGCTTCTATTTTATATTAAGGTAGTGAATATGAAATGTCATTTTTCTGAAATTTGAATGTTGCAAGACAATTGCATATAGTAAACACAGCAATTGTTGTAGATTGTAGAAGTAAATCGAAGAGCAAGCAGCTCCTTATAATTCATGCGCGTTAACAACAATAACGTTCGAAATTAATAAATTAAAAATGATTCTTAAAGCTTCGAAAACTGGAACTTCCGGTTAATCTTTCTTCACGAATACAAACTTGATAACGACGTAGTGAAAACTTGTACAAAACATAATTCAGCGTTTGAGGAAGATTTATGAATTTAAGAGTTATTCAACGTTAGTTTTCGAAATTTGGAGGTAGAGATTTTTCATTGAAGATGTACCAAAACGAGGGAAGAAAAACACTAGATAATACGTAAAGTATTAAAGTAAAGAATTACATGAAAATTATTTTGATCGTATGCAATATATTTTAAGAAAACTATATCTTTAGATTCCTAATACAGAAAACTTAATTCCATAATTACCAACATAATATTAAAAACTTATAAATTGTAATGGTAATAATTTCATAATGATAATTACAAATTCTCTTTTAAATAATTGAATAATAGTTTTATTTTTTATAGTATTATCATAGTTCTTTATTTCTTCCACTTTACTGGATCTTCTATAGCGTTTTTGTTTATTAGAATCAGAACTTTTTTCTTGAATACTAACATAAAATTTTCAATGGCCCTTTTTAGTGTCATTTTGTTTCTTAATACTGACACATTTCTAAACCATTTCTTAAATTTATGTGTGCACTTTTTTAGTAACGTGATAAGCTTAGTCAAATATATAGCGAAGTAACAGAACATATAGAACTATACACTATACATATATGCAGGCATGTAGTTTACAGGATTATTAACGTCGTTATGAAATATAATATGAAACTTAAAAATAAATAATAATTTTATTAAAAAGGATACTTTTCCTAACATTTCCTGAACTCTCTAAACTACTTTATTTTTTAAATTGCCTTCAAATAAAGATAAGAATTAACTGAATCACGTGTTAAATCAGCAAATTCCTCGCTTATTGTTTTATTGTATAGCAGCAATGAGCGCAAATCGTGCGGTTCTGGTTGACATTATTTTATACAGGTTGCGCCAAATGCTGCACATGGTCTCATTAGATTTGATGTGCAAACGTTGTTACCTTCTAAATACTGTAACCGTTACACAGAAATGAGCTGCTTGCCTGTTGAAATTGTTACTCTGTATTATAACGAACATGGAAAGAGAAAACACAGATAATTTATAGTAAAGGCATAGATTATATTATAATATTTTTCAGCATATTTCATCGTTCGAAATTATTTTCATTCGCATAGGTTGAATAAATTATTGTTTGAAAAATCTATAAATTTGACTTAAAAATTTTCTTCAACGAATTTTTTTAAACAGTGAAACATTGTCAGCATAACTGTATCTTGCATAATAGATTTTTATGAACATTTGCAGTTATGTTGGCAAAGAAAGGAAAGACATTTTCAACAATTTTTAAATTAAGAATTAACAAAAACAATTCTTTGACAGAAAGTACTTTCATTGTTTATTCTTTACTATATAATGTATTACATCCAAACAGCAATACAGACTGTGCATTAATATCTATTGGACATAGGGGTAAATGACATCATGCGTAAATGTACCCATACTCAACAAATCTTCAACATTGATTTATTCAGAAACGAAACCGCGTGCGAAAAAATGTCACTCTACATTTTCTATTTATTTTTTCATATAAATTCACACCCTTTTCGTTTGTATCACCAGATCGATATCATCCCATACCTATGTATATCGTAATTTCCAATGAAAATAAAACTGCTGTATTTTATTTTATGCGTTTCTTTCTTATATTAAAATGACATATTTTCGGAGAAGAATATTAAAAGCTACGAATATTTTCTCTTTTCTATTATTACTTTTATTTAAGAAATAAATACAAGTTCTCTATTAAAGGCAAATCTAAGGTACAAATATTTTGTACCTCTCCATTTGATAATGTTAAACATGATCTGACGAAAGGAAAAGATACGCGCACGTACTTCATTAACTTCGATTATGTTCGTAAGGAAATATTAGTGATCAATTTAGTGTTAATTGAACATTTAATTTAAACACTATGTTCCAAGATAATTTCTATTTATTGAAAATGAATCAGGATAATTTTAATCAGTGTATAACTTAATTCAATTTATAGTTATAATAATTCGTCGCTGCATTGTAGATGATGTAGATATAATCTCTGATGATTTGTCACGTTTAATTGTTTGGACGTTCCTTGATTTTTTTGATTAATGACCAGGCTGTAATAAAACAAATGATATATATATAATATAATGTCTAAATATTTTCGTAATAATTTTATGAACGTTAATAGTGTTCTTAAGATTGTTAAGATTTTCTATTTAGATAAAATTTATGAAATGAATATTACTGGAAATATTCTGTAAAAAGTATATTCGCCCCGCAGTTTTCTAATTTAAATAAATATGATGTTAAGCATTCTTAATTTCAAAGTCGTGCATTAACATTTTGAGAAATTTTGAAATTTTTAATAAAAAAATTATATACTACATAAACAACCTATATCTATATTCCGATTTTATGAAATTGTGTATTCTCAGGGACTTTATATAACTCTTGAATATACTTCATAACAATATTCCTTTTAAATAAGTTTCAACCCAGTAAATACTTTTAAATATTTATTGTTCAAATGTTAAGATATACGTACGTTTGGTAATGGGTATGGCCACTGAATTTTTGGATTGAATGGTCCATGACCTGGGAAGCTTGGAAATGGTCTAGATTGTCCCGGTCGTGGCGGATTATATGGTACAAATGCAAGGACTGCACATATTGTGGCAAGCATTACGAAAATAAGCATTACTGCCTTCATCTTGTATATATTTTTCTGTAACATAGAAACAAATTATTTTAATAGTTAATTTAAATTACGAAATATTTAAATTAAGCCACAAGACACTTTAAATGCAATCTGTTGTATTGTTTTCACTGTTTTAATTTGAACATAATAATCGTTAAATTAAAACTTAAGTTTTGATTGCAAGTACATTAATATTAACTTCCTTACTACTAATTAATTTCTTTATTAAATTCTTCTTCAAAGAACTCCTATTGTATGACGTATTTCTAAAGTATAAAAATCAAAGTGTGCAATATATATTGCTCATACATATGCATATAAAATTATTAAAAATGTAACTTTAAAAAATTAAAATATTACTTACTAGTATTTACATTAATATAAATTCCATGAAACAATTAAATTGTATAATTAGCTTACCTTTCCACAACTTGTTCCTTTGCAACAGCTGAAGATACTTTTGATGTTAGATGAATATTCTTGCATTTATATACCACTCTTATTGTGCAAGAATTCGCAGGAATATACATATATTTATTCTGTGTTTCAAAGATAGATAATTAACACAGTATGTGTGTACATTCTTATTTTGTCACAGGGGATTCCGTGTTCTTTCCGTATCGTTCATAAGCTGCAGAATATCAATGACACATAGTGACCTATGTTATCGTATTAACGACATATTTGTGTACTTCTTGCTGCGTTCACAGATACGGGAATCCCTGGGAAATACACTTTCCTCAACCGTCTATCTGATGATAAGTAGTACGTCTGTACAAAAATGTAACTGGCAAGATCAATATTTAGAATTGACGAAATAGCATGAAATAAAAGGATGTTATCTATTCTGTTGTCCTAATCAGAAATTTTTTTATAGGATAACGAACAAAGAAAATTCGATTTCTTTTATTATTTATTACAAAGCATATGATTTTCAAATTTCGAAAGAAATTAATACATTTCATTAACTAATTTGATATACAGGTTGTAGAACGCCTAATTTGATCACTTCGAATATCTAAGTTATTTTTGATAATAAGAAGAATATTGGAGGAAAAAATATTTAGTTCTGGTTGGGCGGGGCGAATATTATGAAGAATAACAATGTTTTCATATATAATATTTATTTTTTGCAATATACATATATCTGTTGCCATTTTTGTACTATTAGCGCTAAATAGTATTAATATAGAACATATAATTGTTATGATTTTTACGAGATTAAGCTTTGAAAAGTTTACTATTTATTATCCTGTCTTTAGACAAATTATTTAATTGTTGTTTTACCCTACAATTGGAAAAGATAAATAATAAATAATTTATATAGGGCAATGCTAACAATGGGTATAGGTTCTAGTTAAAATTAAAAGAAATGTTACTGGAAGATCTTTCTTTGTTTAATAAGTTTTCTCATATCTTATGATATGACCGTTTTCGAAACTCCATTAGCACTTTGAGTATTTGCTAGAAGTTTTTGAGGTTTATATTTTTTACTCTCAGAATGATTCTTATAAAAAACTTGAAATGGTTTCATTTAAAGAAAAGTATAAATATAGGAATAAACTTGCAGAAATCCTACAATAAGATGATAGAGAGAGCGAATTTCTCCAATAGGTACAATCTTTTCCTAATCTTATGAGTGTATAGTGTGACTGTTTCAAGAAACTTAC
This sequence comes from Bombus haemorrhoidalis, assembly GCA_014825975.1. Taxonomy (NCBI): domain Eukaryota; kingdom Metazoa; phylum Arthropoda; class Insecta; order Hymenoptera; family Apidae; genus Bombus; species Bombus haemorrhoidalis. The sequence continues at coordinate 13,525,424 of CM026163.1, read as the reverse complement.
AATTAGTTGAATTATTTAGTTATTTATTTATTTATTTACAATTACTTAGAATTATCTTGTATCTAGGTATGTTGTTTAATTACCATACATGAGAAGTACCACACCTAAACAATAAAAAATGGTATCTAAATCTGAATGTTACAGTTTATTAATTGTTTATTACAGTTTATTAATTGAATATCAATTATATAATATGAATTTTTATGAATTACAGTATATTTATATAGACAATCTATAATTTGTCTATACAGCCACATTTCAGCTGCTTATTGTTATTGAATATTTACTCAATTATATGATTTAAAGAATTTCTTACAAATTAATTTAAAATGTGAGTTTTTAACACAAGAGGTTAATGAAAAAGCACGGAAATTTTAATTATCTGTTTCGAAAGATAAAGTTTGTAGCGGTATAATTTTGGATGTTGCAGGAAAAGGGGAGATCGGTGGAAACATGCGGGACTAAAACAGAATAGCAGTAGGCTCGATGCACTTGAAACGAAGAGCCGCGTCAAGTATCATTATACCATTTTTGCTGCCTTGACTTTTCAAGTTGCAATTAGGAACTGCAATAGTGAACATTGAGGGACACGAGTGAAAGACAGAAAGTAGGTAGATGTTTCTATCTATATTTTTTCGACTTTTGACACATGCAAGTTATCTCTGATACCATATCACGTTATCCATACTAACCCACTCGCATTTGTGCTACTTTCCTGTATCTCAGTATATGTTAACTTTCTATTTCTTGTTTTTATCGCATTGTAACATGATATTAATATAATTCTTTATAACTATCTCTAATGTATGTATAAAATTAGTTAGAATATCTTTCGTTCATAATTATTGTCTTCTGCCAATTGTCTAGTAATAATTGGCTTGTATTTTAAGAATTGCAAAGTGACACCGAAATAGGTGATCCAGCTGTGATCAGTTTAGTCTTCTTAAAAATCAAAAATATTATGCAAACATAGATCTGAAAATTCCTGTCTTTGAAAATAAGCACTTTTTGCTTGCATTGAAATGTTATACGGATATCACCCATAACACACGCGCACACATTATTATATATATGTATTTTATACAAATATTATATTATACTATATATAATATTATGAATAGAATAGAAGATTACATTTTCACAATAGTCAAGTAAAATTATATGTATCTATTGAATTTTCACAATTAGGCTTGTCCAACAAGTTTCGTATAAATAAGTAGACTGCAGATATTTATATAAATTTATATTTTTATGAAAATAGTTGACAGAGTATAGGACGTGAAAGAAGATTTGTTTCATTTATTAAATTATACTGCTTTTAATTCTTACGCGTTGTGTTCATTCTATGAATATATTTTTTTGCCTTAAAATTTCTCATAAATGCATAAAAATGCTCAGTTGATCGATAAGTCTAGGTAAGTTTAGGTATTATAGTTGTTTTTAATACTTTTTATGTATAACATTTTAATTCTCACATTTATTAGCGTTTCTGTAAATGATAATAAATAATTTAAATAACATAAAATCACTTAAAATGACAATATGCTATAAATTATAACAAACATTCTGTCGATATTAAAAGGCATTTCTCAGCAAATTTTTCACGTTTATCATATTAAATAGATAAATATAGACGTATGTATAATAATGTACTTCTTGCTTATCCTAGAAATTTGTATAGAAAATTCGTGAGCCTACTAAAAAGTTTCCTGATTACTGATGGTTAACCAATATTATATGCAGCTACACCAAACAAGATTCTAAAGCATTGACAATATATGCATGTGTATATACATGCCCGCGTGTTCTTTAACGATAACATTGCACTTGTTATCCGCCGAATTAACCTTGAGTAATTTATTTGCGAGGGATTGTAGCGGATGTTCCGACTGATAAACGATCAACGACGGAGAGGGAGGTTGTTCTCCGAACGAGGAGAAGTTTTAGAACGTTTCTTGTCTCTGATTACCGAGACGAGACTCGCAAATGAGTAATCTAAATGATTTTGTTCGGCTGATAAAAGGTCTGTCTCCGACTGCTGAGACGATGCGAATGATTTGAAGAAAACTTACACTCTCAGACTGATGATTCTTACTTTACGACTGCTTGGGGAAAATTTTCACCTTTGAAAAGCTCGAACAAGAGTCGACGGATCGATTCGATCGATTTGCAAATGAGAATATTCTCTGCTACTGCTGAGAGTTATGAATGTTCAAACGTTACTAGACCAACTGATTGTTTCGGCTGATTAAACGATACTTTACTCTTCGACTGATGGGAGTGTTTTCGATTTTATGGTTCAAACGAGATTGGCCTTACTAGATCCGATTGGATTTGAACAAGCTGCAAAAGTGGAAATCGCAAAAATATACATGCTGATTGGTTTTTATCAAACGCAAGAAAAACTCAATTAACATATTCACTAGGCATTACTCGTGGATGTTCGAAGCATGTCCCTGGCGGGAAGAGGGTGAACAATACTAAGTCGAACGTGAAACTACGAATGAAAGGGTTGCGGAAAATCCTTAGAGTGGTTCGACCGATCGAGAAGTTATGTTTATGATACGTTCGGCTATTGAGGATATGATGGCCATAGAAAACGAAAAGCATTGTTACAAATATTGAAGAGACATCGTTTTGAATGCTAATATTCCGACTCAAAAATAGCTTCTGGTCTTCGAAAGCCCGTATTATAAAATTATGTATTAAAATTCTCACGTTTTTGTTCCTTCAAACCGAACAGCATGTACTAAATGACTCTATACTTAATTGTTCAATTACTTCATTTATAAAAACAACATAGATTGTTTCATAGTTACAAATTATACTTCCTGCAGTCTTATTATTAGAAAAAAATTTACTTGCATAGATATTTTTAACGAAATACTCTGTTATCTCTACTAAAATATCATATTTATATACTACTTGTAAATGCATACGAACAGATTGTAGGACACAATCGACAATGGAGGAAACCTTGTTTTTAATAGATCCGTTTCTTCGAAGAACTAATAACCAAGTCTTTTCTACAGTCCGTTTAATAAGTCTTTGAAAGTTCATCTTGCTTTGAATTCGTAGGTTTCACAGAAAGATGAATGAGCTCGGACGAAAGACAAAGCTTAGGATAGATGGATCTACGGTTCTTAGAGGAGCTGTAAGTAAACTACAGAGTGTATAGCTGCGGGCGTTTCCTGCAAGACGGAGGCTGAAATTAAAAACGTTCTGAGTTAATTATGTTGCTTATCTTTCTACAAAAATTAAAAAAATCTAGGGAGTTATACTTTTACAATGCTATAAAAAGAATATCTATTATTTCCCAAGTAAGAAAATTGTTATATCATATACATACATGTAAGTATATAGTATATCATGTGTATAATAGATTTTTATGAGGCTTTTCCACTCTTCATTATGCAATTAATTTTCCTTTAGAAGTTTCATATACGCAAAAAGACATACTAATTTAAATATTTTTGCAAAAATAGTATTAGTGATAATATTAGTAATGACATTATCGACATTAGGATAAAAAAATGCTATAAATGTATATTTTTCCTTAGAACTTTATCTCGATGTGAAATTTCCCATAATAGTTATTAATTAAAAATTTGTTATTAGTTATGAATCAAAATATTTACTTCCAGTAACTTCAAAATTTACTTTTATTATCATATTTTTATTAATAATAGTCTACTTTCTCTCTCTCTCCATATACATATATATATAATCGTAAAACATTTTACGTTCTTGATGGAACGTATAAAAATTGTTACTCCCAAGGGAGAAGTTCATGTGCATCCGATAACAATCAATCAAAGGAAACAAAAGAAGCGTTTACTCAACTGTAGCAACCCTTGTCTGCTTCGACAATAAAGGGGTGCCGCCAGATATGGGTGCAATATATTCATACAGTCACGTGCATTATTTTTACACATGAAAGAAATAAGCGTCTGTAACGGATCACGGTTAAAGCTTGAAAACGCCATGAACGAAATTCTTTTACCGAGTTTCAGGCTTTTGATAACTCCTTTTGTTTACCATTCATTGAATGCCAGTTCAGATAGATGGATTACGTCGTACCCAACGAATCTATATTCAACTATATGATTGTCTTCATTTAATTATAATCTACGTCCTTATAACTGTTCCTTCTTTTTGTTCCTGAAAACGTATTCATCGAATATTTTTAAGGCACACTAAATGTTTTGAAAGCAACACTTAAAAGTGCCACCGTTTTTACATATAAACAATTGCAAGCATAAAATTTCAAAAAAAACGTACGTTGAACCTATATTTTAAATTGCATTTTTAAATTGCATACCCTTTTAAATTGCATTTTTAGCCTCTTTGTAGAACAGCATATTGGTGAAGAAAAATCAAAGTAAAGCTTTTTTAATGAAATGCGATTTTATATTTTACTCTGACGCTGAAACATTTAATTTGTGGAAAATATAAGTTACACACACGATTGTATCAAACTCAAATGCATATAGATACCATCGGTTTACGAGAAAACAGGTTTAAAATAAAAATATATTAGTCGTATAAATTTTACATTCATAAATCCCAATAGAACAATAAACATTGTTTACTCTTCATTATTTTCATGAAATAAATGATTAAAGAAAAATGTGTACCATAAAGTATTAATATTTTTACATTTATTTATAAAACATTTTTTAATGTGCGGACTAGATCATTTCCAATTTTACGATACATATATACATATACATGCAGGGTATTTCACCTAACTCTGCAATCCTTGATTATTTTCTTATTTCTTACGACACAAAAAAATGTTTCAAGAGAAAGTTATTGTATTTTATAGGGGAATTAGACTATGGGAGCGTAGATTACCTCAGGGTCATTTCCTTTTCAGATTTTGCCAATAGTGCCATTTTTTTAAACGTAAAGTAACAGAGTACATATTTGCAAGTAAATGATTGAAATGGGAGTTCACGGAATGATAATTACAGAAAAGAAACACTTTTATCACATGATTTATTATTTTTACACAAATAAAATGTGCTCAGGACTCAAAGTTTATGTATATGGCTCTTACAAGGTTTTCCTACTCATTTTCTATAATATTTAGACTCAGTCTTGGTAAAGAGTCAAGGAGTTGTCTTCCACTTTCTCATTAATAAACTTAATCTCTGCCTCATTGTATTGTCTCTGTTCCAAGCCAGTTTAAATACGATCTGTTAGATGACTGAATAATTGATCTTTTTTTATAATTTATGATTCTTAATAATTGAAACTACTTGTGTTTAGTGAATTGCGTATTTTCACTTCAATGGTCAATTGGAATTGTTTCTCCTTTTCTTTCTAATCTCATCAAATCATTTTTCTAATCCTGAACTGAAACAATTATTTTTCGAATGAAATAACCATAAAATATTGACTAGTTCTTTTTTGCACTAGAAATTCCCTTTAGTTAATAATTATAATAATTATATTAATTATTTGTTTATCATTAATTTTATCTCCATTTGCAACATTGATGTCAATTAGCCGTTATAATATTAGATTTCTGATTAAAGCTTTACGATATACTGTACGGTGCGAGGCATCCAAATCTGCTATTCAAGTCAGCTGAAATTCTGTAAAACTATCTGAAACGTTTATACTTTTTCGGAAGATCATTAACATGGTATCGAGGGCATTTTCTTCGATCGTTGTAAATTCTGTTTAATCATGACTAATAGGATACAAGAAGAAATTATTACACATTGAGTGAATTTATATTGAAATTTTTCCCGTAGTCCTTATTTTATAGTCATATTACTGGATGAAATGATACATTTTTCATATTTGTGTATTTCATATAATGGGAAGAAGAAAATATATACATATTTTGCATATCTTATATATTGAATCCTTCTTCTTCATCCACCGTCGGAATGAATACACTGAATTTTGCGTTTATATGATATATAACAAAAAAATTAGAGAAAAAATCTAAATGTGAGCTGATGTTAGTCGGACAAAATGGTAAGATGCGTGGGATGTTTTTGTTTCTGAAATTATGTGTCAGCATTTAGCAAGTAGTAGACGCAGTATTACGTAATTTTACGTGTTTTAAAATCTTAGACTGATAGGACTATGTTGTGTCTCAGACTGATGGATTGGTCATGTGCAACGGTCCTGCGGCAGGTTTGATGCGAGTGTATCGGACTATGGGTTTCGGCAGCGTTATGTTTATCGTCTTGGAATCTCTGTAACGATGCGTAGAGTTGACTATTATTACATAGAATCGCATCTAGGACGGTAGATCTTGTTTATCCACACGATGAATGACATCGCGATCCAGCATCGTGATAATATAAAATAAACTACAGGTTAATAGTTAATTTAGATTAATTCATAGTTAATTTAAATTAAGAATCTCAGGTAGTTAATTTCAATAATAAAGCTGCATGGTGTATTTTTTTTGTCTAATCAAGTAGCAAATTTCCTAATAATCATCAGTTGAGAAAGTGCGCGCATGGGAGCGAACAAATTGGTTGAGGCGAAACAAATTTAACAACGCGAAGGTCAGAGGGTTCCATTAGATCTTGTTTATGTCAAGAACAGTTGCTATTTTTGAGAAATAGAACTTTAGCATTTCAAGCACCTGGGTGTCAACACTCAGATGTTACATGAGTAGTTTTAACTTTTTACATTACTCTCTTCGAAACTCAATAGTCGTGATCCTGTTTCCTTAGAGTTTCCAAATGGTCATGCGATAGCTAACCTAATGGTTTCGGCGACAAAACTCGTTCCTTCTATACTCTAGAATATTCACAGATGTTTCTATAGTACCATCTTGCTGTACACTCCCACATAGCACTAAGCCTCTGTCCCTCTTCCAAGGATACAATGCATAATGAAAAGAACGATACGAAACTAGGTTTCAAAAACCCGTAATTATCGCATTTTTATTAAAACTTGAAAAATCGTTTAAGAACTCGTTAGAATTGTACAGAATTCTGTAGTGCTCATTAGAATCCGTTAGAAGTCTACAGAACTTGTAGAACACGTATTACTCTTAAAAAAACTCTAACACACACATACGCAACATATAGCTTACTTAGAGTGAATATTTATTTTTTTTAATTACATGAAATATATCATTATGTAAAATATTCTATCATTTTGTTCCACACTGTATGTCAGAAGAGTTATACGATTTAATAATAATATTAATTACATTTATTTTATAATGTAATCATTTATGAACTCTCAATTGATATTGGGCATATAAAGAATGATATTTTATAGTTTATATATATAGTTGTATATAAAACAACCCTTACGCATATTTGTGTATATAATTCTTACAGATAATTTTATTTTTGAAATCGTCATGCATCATCTGTAGGTTTACCTACAAAGGTTAATCTCTGTTTGTACGCATAACATGTCCGTGTCAAGTACATGCACGAAGAGGCATCTCGTGTAATATACATTACAATTATAATGGCGCTGTTCAGTATCGCTATTTCATTTTAGTCCGTGTTGGAGATCAATATTAACGATGATATTGAATCTGGAAATTGGAGGTACCGTGTCGTCGGACAAACAAAATGAAATAAACAAAACTGTAGCGCCAGAACGCACCCATGCGCCGCGCCGCATTTGTGGTGTTCTCGGATATGTCATATTATTTTATGTGTTTGCGATCAGCTACACGCGTAAATATTTTCGAAGGGTCAACCCGTTTGTTTCTCACCAGCTATTCGTAAAAGCGGAAGGGGAGGAGAAGAATATCGTTAGGGAAACAATATTCAACTTAAATTTCGGAAAATGTGATGTATTTGATAGCTCGATACGAAATACATGTTATTAGTTTTATAAAAACCTGTAAACATATTATCATAATGAATTGTATTCTTGGCAGCGTGTCAATCAAGAATAGTCGCTTTCTCTTCGTCTATTATTCTATAAATTTGCTAACAAGGATCCTCGACTAATTAATTGCGTCGCTACGAACGAAATGTTTTTAAACATAAACTAGTTTTATGTATGTATTTACCTATGCAGCTGTGCATATATTGTGCTGCATTTTTATATTCATGATGTCGGGTGATAAAACTGACCAAGTAATAATAATAAAATAGTAATGTCTTATGAGAGTTCTAAAAGCATTAATTTGATTAACGTTAGCTGTAAGAATTCAATTGGTTTAAGGCTCGTCAATTGACAGCGCAATACTAGCTACACTTTATTGTATGATATAATCAACAAAATAAAATGGATCGGGCTGAAATTCTTGTCCAAGGCGCACTACGTTCTTTATTCTACTGTGTTTTATTTCCATATTATAATATTGGTAATTATGTAAAATTATATGAATCATTTTACACGGTTTAAGAATTTTTGTTTTATGCAATATTATTCGGTGTAATACTAACAAATTAATAATTTCTTTCAATTTTTCGAGAAACATAAAAGACAAAGAACATTTCGTACTAATTTTAGTAAAAATGAACAGCGAATTGTAGGTGGTTTTTTTAATCATAATTTCTATAATTTCAAGAAAGTGAGATTGACAAATTGCAATATTTATCATATTAGGTAGTGGCTGATTAAATAAAATGTAATTTTCTAATGAAGAAGATTATTATTTTACATATCTATAACTTAGAAATACAGTTACGGAATGGATTATTAATACCAAGACCTACATTTTCACGTCCATATGAATGATAAATGTAAATACTAAAATATATTCACATTTTCTGCATAAAAAGATAAGAAAGTTTGACATCCTCAAAGAGCGATTTGCTAAAGCGTTTTGTGTCGAGGAAGGAGCGTCAGTCAATGAAGAAAACTGGAGAAGGAGTAGAGAATGATAGGAGGATGTAAGGGGGAACAGTGCATTTGACTTTCCTATCGGCGTCGAGTGCTCATAAGCGTTTAAATGATTCCCCATTTGTGAAACACTACTGATAGCTATTCAGACGTATTTCTAAAACGAACTATCCTTGTACAAAAGCTCGACGGCCCCTTTACCCTATCTTTCCCCTTTAACGCTTTGTGATCTGTTTTAAAACCAACGCGACGTTAAAATATGGAGCAAAATTTTGTTGCATTCTCACTTGCTTTCGTTCCTATCATATTTACGGAAATGTCGCATGTATTCCATAGAATTTGCATAAAAATAATTTGCTTAAATATAAAAACACATTGTTTATTATACATTTAAAATTCCAATCTCCATAGATCTGATGGTGATGCAACATGAGAATCTGTTTATTTTTATCTTATGTCTGTTGATGTAACATAAGTTTCAAGAGTTTATTTTGAATTTATTGTAAAATATTCTTTTTCTAATGTTTATTATAAATTGTAATAATTTTTATATTTTATTATATTTCATTATTTACATTCAAGTAACAAAAAAATTTTAACGCGAAGTACGTATGCTAATTTCTTTCCATTTATCTAGTGTTCTATAATTGAAAAGACGCAGCTTGAATTTTTGTTAATTGTGCAAGAAATGTTATCGTCGTAAAATATTCTCTGTCGAACTAATTACTTGTCCTTTAACAATATTGCGCCCGTAATTAAAAGCAAACGTCAAGGATATAGCACTGCATTTGCATTAAGTTTGATGTTACATTGTTAACTCTGACATGGGTGAAGACCAAAATACAATTTAATTACTATAACGTATCCATAATGACTACGTCACATAATATCGGTACATATGCAAATTCACACACATAAACAATATTTTAATAACGCAATCAAATATTTCATTAAACCCTACGTAAACTAGCGTGTTCATAGTATATTCTCTTTTTCCCGTTTTCTTGCAATAAATTAAATAAACGATACCGCAAAAATATTAATTTAAAGAAAATAAAGAGTAATTTAAAGTAAGCTTTAACTTCGAATAATATATCTGCACATGTTATTTGAACTTAATAAAATTCAATATGAATTGGAAAAAAAGAACTTACAAACGAAATGTTGCATTAACGCCATCGTTGGCCGTTACTGGATTAAAATACGTTGAAAGGAGGAGCACCATGAAGATTGTATACATGCGCAAAACGTAGATATGTTTATCTCTACTTTGAGGGAATAAGATGATTGTAGTTTGGTTGGATAGTACTATAGGTCAGGTCATTGTACCACAAAGGCAGGTTTGTACGAGGTTGTAGAGGGTGTTGAAGCTAAAACAGGAGAAGCGCTAGTGGAAACAGAAGGATAGAAGGGGCAAGGGTCGAGTAGGATGGAAGCAGTGATGTAGAAGGAGGAAGAGGTAGAGTAGCAGAAGGACGAGGCTGGTAGCACCCGGTATAGGCACTATTCCGTTGAAAGCCTGTCCTTGCATTCCTTGGTAACCTCGTTATGTCACCCACTCAACTTAACCGCTAGATCGCGTATACTATGAGGGAAGCACGTTTCCGGAATCGGGATTACCGCTTCCATGTCTATAGGAAGTTACAGGATCATTTACTGTTGACAAGTAGGACCTCTGTTAACGGCCTGTACTACATTCAAGAACTATTTGATGGATTGGAGATTTAGGATACGAAAAAGCTTGACAACAACAGGAGACTTTGGATGTATAAACTATAAATAAATTTCGTAATCTAGTCATACGTATAAATGGAATAGTTATATGCACAGAATGCGTGAAAAATAGATATCACGACCTCTACTGCAACGGGATTCTACGTATTTAAGATCTTCTGCTTGCACAGTATTCTATTCATTACGGAGATCAAAGTCAAAGAAACCGGAAATCCGCAATTCAACCGTTCTTTTGAAAAATGATGTTATAGTTTCCTGACTTGTAAATAATATCAATGTAGAAGTATATATTTACATACAATATATTTACATTTCGCAGTTAGGCAGATAGGAAATAACGTGATATTAAGTAAAAAAAAAGAAGGAAATTACTCTGTAATACGTAAGACACCTCAAATAGAATAAGATACCTAACATCATGATTTTAAATTATTCCAAAAATACTTACTGTATGAAAAATCTTTCAAAGACGCATCGAAGAGAACATGATTTAATAGTATGTATTAATTCTTTTATAGGTGGTCGCGTAGAGGATATATAAAGGTTAACTATGTTTTTTTCGTAGAATAGCATTATTTTAATCAATTCGTCGTATTGTTCTCTATAAGTATATAAGTTGATCATGCCAAAAAACAATTAGTTCGGGAGATATTTAAATAAACTGTGGTTTTAAAACAAGCAACAAAGTAATGAACATCTCCTGAACTGATTCTTTGGCATTTTATAGCAAGACAAACTAATACTTTCCTACATAGAATAACGAGATGCATCGACCAAGGCATAGAGAAATGTGATCCTATTTAAGAACCGTATAGTTGACTTACAAACAAATTAATAATATCAAGTCGTGTCTCATTTGGTAATGTTCAACTCCTGTTTGAAAGGTTTTTTCATACTAATATTACAGTCAAAAACTAGCTTTCTCCATTCGCGCTCCCGAAACTTTTTCAAAAAACTCTCAAGAAATGGAAGCGTCTTTTGACCTAAACATTTCTCATCTAAAGCGGTAGATTGATCTAAAGTTGCAATCAAGTCGATAGCATAAGAACGTCCGAGGAGAATCGTTTCTCAGAAATTTTGGGATTAATGCTTTTCCACGTGCAAACGAATATGGTAATTGATACATTGAGAATCTATCTCGCCATGAAATTTCGTACTTTCATGGTATATAAGCAGCCGAGAAATCGTGCTTCTTGGATAGAACATCACGGAAGGTCCCTGTATAACTTCGTGTTGCGTTTGTTAGAAAGTAGTATAGTGGGATCGGGCTAAAGTTCCTTCTCGAATCAATCGTTAACCCTACGGAATCCTCAAGTTGAACTAAATTCTGTTCGGCATTACTTCGATACTGCTTTTAGTCTCCGCATTGCTAGTGTGTTAAAAAAGAGCATCCTCTCGTAGGTAGTATTACATACACTTGTATGCTTGTATTGTACGTTTGTATCAATTGTTTATTACAATATACATATTTGTGTTTTCGTATAAATTCGAGTCCAGTTATCTAAAACCTTAATATTCAAGCCAGCAATCCATACAATCCAGCTGAACATTTCCACACTACACGACTTTATCACTCGAATCGTTTCGACTTTTATTAATTAATATTACGAGGCCTATACTAATATTTCCTGCGACACGACCCCTTGATTTGATCAGGTTCATTCGCACGTCTCAACACCCAAAAGAAATCTTTCCAACCTAGTGGTTCCTCGATTTTGCAGCGAGTTCGTTCACCAAAGCTAAACCCCTTGTGCGATTCCCAGATTTTGCATTAGTTTCGTTCGCATCATTCAGCTTCCTGATTTCACACCAGGTTCGTCTGTATTTTCTCTAGTCCCCTAACAGCTTCTCGACTTCGCATCGAAATGGTCTGTGCTATTTTCCAACTTCCGAGCAATTCCTCGATTTCGTATCGAGTTTGTCTGCGCCATCTCTCCTAGTGACTCTACAAGTTCGCATCGGGTTCGTTCACGAACTTTCAACCTTCTGCTGCGTTGTAACCTAGCGCCAGCTTCATTCGCACATGTCTCTATCCTAGAGGCTCCTTGGTTTCGCATCAAGTTCGTTCTTGTAAATAATAATTCTAGCGATTCCCTGGCCTCGCGTTAGGTTCATGCACATACCTGCTGACACACTGCAAATCACTGATATGTACATTGCAACCGTATTCCTCATCGACCTCTCGCGCTGCTCGAAACTCCGGCTCGTAACATTGTATGTAATTTTATAATAATTTGAAATCATGAAGTTAGATACTTCGTTACATGGAATATTTTCCCTCATTAATATTATGTTACTTGTTTTTTACATAATTGCAAAATGTATTCATATTGTGGATGATGTCAATGCAAGCGCCAATGGAACTCTGACATCATACTACAGGAAAGTAATGTTTTATCATAATCTTTTTTTTTGCCAACATTTTGCACCGTACTGAACTCGTTAATGAATATGGACGTTTGTAACAACATCAACAGTTTTATAATATTTAATACTAATTTACAATACATTTTAGTAATTTTAATACTTACCATTATTGTTCATAATTCCTAAATTATTGCTCGAATGATAGTAAAATATCAAGACACTTGCTATTTTCATAAATGTGTAGTAGTGCAAGGAAATGAGATTATAGTACTAATGTACGAAGGAATAATTTATAAACGGCTAATTATCAGATGTCTTTAGATCCATGATTTTTGGGATCAATGACGATTCCAATTTCCTTACGTTTATGCTAGGCAAATAATTGAATCCTCTGAGGTTCCATCGTCCTAATTATGAGTCTCTTCATAGTTAAGTAACATTTCTAGTGGCAATTAGCTGTTGTTGACAAACGCAATTTGCGAGATGTAACTTTGTGGCTATACAGTATATAGGTAGACAGAAGGGAGCGTGCCTGCCTTGTGCTGCGTTCCTAAATACATCGGCATCGTATCTGTCGTTGCATCCTCGGTAGAGAGCATCGGTTGTTGCTTTCGAAGTAACCAAGCGTCATGTCCTCTGCATCCTTGTTTACTAACACGAAGATGCGTGCTCATGCTCTTCCAAAGTGTTTTGGTTAGAATGGAAATCACATTATAAACCTTTGTTCAACTGGGATGGCATAAGGTTCAGCAATTATCTTTTACGAATACCTGCATATATGTATAAAACGATTTCAAATATGAGATTCTATACACTTGTACGTATGTATTTAGATATCATGTGATTAATTAATTATAGAGTAAGCATTTTGAATGAGTACATAAGATAATATGGGCTATAAAAATAATACAGAAAAGAATGTATAGGACACTGCCGAAATCATCATATAATCGGAAAGAAAGTAACATTTTATGTAAAAGGAAGTTGGAATAATTTTGCCATATTATGCTCCGCTTTTAAAATAAACCGAATATTCGTTAAATAGATATATGAATTCGCTTGACTAGCTAATACTGTTGTATTTACAAAAAATGTCAGTCAATATTTGATACAATTAATAATCCAATAAGAGTTTACAATTTTAATAATCAAGGTGGGAAATGCTGAAAACGCTCTTGATGTCACAGACAGATCCACTCTTTCGATGAATTATAGAAATGTAACATGGTCTTTTTATCTGTAGGATCACATAAAAGAAATAGTTGCTATAAATAATCTAAATCGTCAAAAATTAAAAGATAATGTAGTAACCAGTTCACGCTTTTTAATTTACTCAGCTATTTAATTTAATTTACTGAGGATCTGTTAGTGACATCAAGAGCAACAGTTCAGAATTTTGAAAATTATCAGGATCTTTTTATCGAATAATTTAAAATTATACTGACTTCTGAGTTATAAACATAGTTATCACGGTTGTAAACATAGTTTATAAACGCAAACAGAAATACCAATGGTTAGCCAAATTGGATAAACTAAGCAGATTGTGGTTGGTTACGTGTACACGTACTTAACGAAAATCTAAACTCGATTTTCTCGGCAATGGCATCCGATATTGAAGATTTATTCTGCAAAATGGACTATTTAGCATCTTCTCAATTATTTTTGCTATAATAGTCTAATTAAGACATCTTTTAGCAAGTATAGTCACCTTAGACATATTGGTACATATTTATGTAACAATTAACTACTTAAATATTTTTATGATTTCTAAAAAATGTATTAAATTATAATGTCAATACTTCAATAATAATTATCGTATCCTACTTCAACGTTAATGAAATTTCAAGAAGTTTTATATAGCAGTCATAATGCACTCATAAAAGCTTTCAACTATTTTGATCGTCAAATTGATGTCTACATTACGAGGCAGGAATATTTCAAATCTCGGAACAGGTGTATGCCCTGCATGGGTAAGTTTTGTAGATACAAGAAAACAGAAAGAGCAATTGGAAGGTTTAATGAGAAAATGCAATCTATTTTGGGGGCGAGTTGTCGTTGGGTATGGTCGATTGACTTCAGTATGGTCAAAAGGAAAAAGGGGCGGGAGAAGAATTTTCACTCGTACTCCAGAATTCAAGGACTAGCGTGATACTGGCAGGCGATAGTTGTGCAGCAAGGAGTGCGCAAACGTTAGCAAGAGAGGAGAGAAAAGCCGAGGCCGAGCTCTAGGTAGGGTTACTGGCAGGGGGTAAAGAGAAAAGGAAGCGAAAGGGAAGAAGAAAGGAAGACCAGCATCGTCAGAAGTTGGAAGCTACAATGGCAGTGTGTCTTCTGGCGCCTTCGAGTCTCTCAGACACGCCTTCTAGCATGGGCATCTGCAAGAACTTATTCTCCACATACCGTTCTTCCATATGCCACGATTTTGTAATCCACACCTCTACAGAATCATTATTCACTCCCAGACATCTTGCTACGTGGAGGAGTGCAAACATCGACAACAAGGATAGTTACATGTTATTCCTAGGTAAATTCTACACGTCGGGCTAACAATTTTTTTGCATAGTGTTATACATTTTTGCTTCAACTTCTTTGCTTAATTGTACTTCGAAGAAAAAGCATTGTAGTTATTTATTAGAAATTTATAATTTTGCATTTAGTATAAAAATCCTGCGATAAAATAATAACTATAATTTAAAAAATAATTCTTCACATTGTTTATCTAATTTATGTCTTTTATGCATGTTGATTTCACGCTTGCTTTCGTTACCTTTATTTATTGTTTATTATTTTTACTTGTGATAACTATTTTTCCATAGAGTACTTCAACGGAAGACAATTATTACATGGTAATTTTTCCATAAAAATCTTTTCCATAGTACCTGATCTATTTTCACATGAACTATATAGAATTTAAAAATATGCGTTTTAAAATTCAATTCAAAAAAATTTTGCCGGACTATCGTTATTGTAAAAGTTTTAGTGATATTCATTAAACAAAATATTTTCAATATTTAATTTTCAAATTTTTCATTTTACATGATATCAATAGTTATTCAAAATTTATACTTAATTATGATCCTGTTTTCATAACATTAATTTAATTTTGTGCAGGAAAATATATTGAACAAAATATAAAATTTGAAAGAACTGTTAGCATAAATTGTATATAGAAATACATATTAGCGAATTTATTGAAATTGAATTTATATGCACAATATTTTGTAACTTTATACGATACAGAAGATTTACGATTATTTAACGCAAGTGTTCAATATATAATCCCCATCGTTTCACGTTTATAGGTCTATTCAGTTCAGGTAGATGATTAATATCGCTTAACGGTCCATCGTAATCACAATAGAAGCAGCTTCGATGATCCCTAATCTTAGTCATTAAGTGTACTGTGGTCTCCGTTGATTGAATAATCGACATTCCTCGTCAATTGATGAATATCCCCGTGCATTAAAATATTTTAATCACTTAACCAAAGTACATATTATTTACGTTTAATTTAAGATATTTTTTGTAAACCAAGTTAACGTTCTAGGCCGTGAGGTTAAGATTTAATATATATATATATATATTATTTAGATTTACCTGAGTCTTCATTTCTATAAATTACATTTTATATTGTTATACTAAATGTTAATCAGTATATAAATGCATAATTATGTTTATAGTTGCGGTAAATATTTATGAAAATGTACCTAAAATGTGAGCCTCTTTAGGACAATTTATATGATAATGGGGAATACAATAGTGATCACGAAATGCTCTCACAACTTATTTACCTACTGCTTCGAATTGAAGGTGTTGGGAGATACTTTGAATGAGAAGCCACTAATAGAAAGATAGATAGATAGTGAGGGTGAGGGAGAAAGAGAGAGAGAGAGAGAGAGAGAGAGAGAGATAGAGAGAGAGAAAAAGAGAGAGAAATAGCTAATTACAAAATAAATAAAATAGCTAAATTACAGACAAAATAAATTAATCAACTTTTGATAAAATGGAAAAAGCAATTATATTTTTATATATTTTGACTCCAATATGTAATGTGAAGTTATGCTACAGAATTACACTTTTTAATCTATTGTTTAATATTATTTAATATTTTTTGAAGAATCGTAAATGTGAGTGTATTTACAATTCATATATATTCTAATTTTTAAACTATTTAAATTAATATAGGTGCTAATTAATTATTTGCAATAATAGTTTGAGTATTATTACAACAACAAAAAGGGAAGAACTCCAAGAAGTTATATGTATTTGACTTTCCTACATGGATTTGAAATTAATTTTAAATTGACTTTTTTGTAGGTCTTCTCCTAATATTTCCAGGTTATTTTGATCTTTTTTGTAATTGAGCGTAGCATGTTTCTATATAGTCTTGTAATCAATACTAAAAGAAATTTAATGACGAGTTTATGAATTTGCAACTTAAACTTGAATATTTATACCAAAAATACTGATTTCATTAAAGCATTAACTTAACTTGAAAGGAGTAGTTTCTTGCCAATGTGCGACAAATGATCCAACAATACTATGATGTACTTTCTATCTATTATGCCATTAATATCAGGACGCCAATTAAATCGATTTTATTCAAATCCATGCTTTCGATCAAGCAATAGAGTTAACTGCAAGATCACCTTGTAAGATCACTCCATTCGCATTTTTTTTATTTTCTTTTATATTTTGTTTCTGTGACACATGTATAGATACTAAAGGATACTATCTACCAAGAAGTTCCAACAAGTATTAAAGATACGAAGCCAGCATATTATCAATGTCTGCTGTATAATTAAGCGTAATATATTCTAGGCTATACATTTTTCCTATATGAAATAGATGTAGAGAGTATTCATAGAATGATTGATTGCAGTTAAAACATTGTACCATTATATGTATTAGCCAATATTTCTGAAATAAATATGCTGTATACACATATCTCTCTTCCTCAATTTCTAAAAAAAAAAACATCAAACGAAGAGAAGATAAATATTCGTGTTGTAAATATGTAAATATGTTTTATTATAAATTGCAAATATGCGTCTAATGTAAAAATGTACTTTAGTTTATGAAATAGCAGAAACAGACATTGAATAAGTAATAAATATTCGTAGAGTTATAATTTGTTAGATCTCATATATTATAAATGTGGTATGAATGATTCTATACAATAGTATTAACGCGTAAATATGAAACGTTTGCCTAAAAACGTCGTTTAAAATATAATTTTTTCACGGGAAGTCTCGTTTCCGAAAAAATTGTATTTGAAAATTTATCGAATGCACGTATATTGGGTTACTCCTTGGTTAGACATGCCTATTTCCTTCAAAAATAGAATCTCAAATGAAAATATTTTTTTCAATATTTTCGACTTATTCTCGCATGTGAAATCACCTCCAGTCGTTTGTCTATTCTTATTCAGTTGGAACTTGGTCAAATTTAGATTACTTAACAAGTTTTCAAACTCGATTTTTCCAGAAGTCTCTAACGTAGTTTTGTTATTGTTGACAGCTATGTTATATTAGATACTAATCTCTTGATATTCGATTAACTGAGTCATTCTTTGATATCTATTTCGAAAACTAAAGTTCGATAGTGCTAAATACAGGGACAGGGCAGTCCAAAGAACATTCTACAGGTGATTCTATCTTTTCACAAGTAAGCAGAACGTTGGCACCAACTCAGGGAGTTATAGCGATAATTAATCGTCACCTATTGATAAGAGATAAGTGAGTGGGATTAAGAGGGAGACAGAGTGGGAAAATGGGTAAGCACAAGAGTTAGGAAGCCTAGAACGTTGAAGCGTCTGCGCGTGGCGGGAAAGGAATTGTGGTAGGGAGAATAGAGGGTGCGAAAGCAAGTAGAAGGGAGAGGGGAAAGAGAAACACGCTCTTGGGGTTCGCAAAGCGCGATCCCTCAGTCGGGATGCCGGCCGCGTACCCTCTCCTCCATTTGGTACCGTGATGTTCAGTGAACGTGTGAAGCGTGTTTTAGAGACCATTGGGAACCGTTCGCGGTTCTTCACCACGGTTTTCCTGGTTTCGACGTTCGCAGCAAGTGTTTGGACGGATAACTCCACCGGTTCCGGTGAGTGCGTACTTACTAATCTATGGCTAAACTCGTGGAACACGTTCGACGCTCGGCTCTTGGTGGCGGCAAACATCGAAACAACGTTTAAGCAAAGTTTGTGTACACGCTTCTATTCGTTCTGTTGACGTCTCGCAACTCGTACACGTGTATTAGCTGTATGCGAAAATCTAACGAGTTCCGTTGCCTGTCGCCACCATCGATGACGTTTCAGGGGGACTTCCGTCTACCGTTCTGCAATTCTACGACGAAAGTTCAGATTTGGCATTTTACGTGTCAATGTGACGGTGTTTCTTGAAACGGAATTACATTGCGCAGTGAATGTGTCGAAACAACGTTGAAACAAATGTACATGTTTCTCTGTGAAATTTGGTGACATCTATTAAAAGGGTGACTTGTACGCTTCGTATCTCCACAATTCATAATTCGTCACTGTACTGTTCGTTTTATGTCGTTTCTTGATATATCACGGGCAGGTTGCAGTTGACTTCAATTGTTGCAAAGTATTTCTAATAAGCGTGCTAGTTTGTCAAACTTGTAATTATAAATGACAAACATAATAAAAATTAGTCAAATGCTTGAAGAGTAAGAAACAGCACATGTAGTCGTTTTACAGACAACATCATGTGTTCGGTATACTTAGCGTACGGCCGTGTCATTGAAAATTGCTTGTCTACTTTGTAATAGGGATTTCACAATTGTGATGTAATAAAATTGTGAAATATTTGAAATGCTCTTTTTTTCAAATTCATTATTTATATGTAAAGTAAAACTTGATTAATTAAATGGATGGCCATTTTCATCTTATTCTTTCTAAGGCTCATTAATATAGCACTTGAAATGTGATATAGAAATATATCATTTATATTTATATAAAATTACATAAAATTACAAATCTTTCATTGGCCTATAGTGAATTTCTATGGTATGAGAAAATTAATGTGTCGTCAGTGGAAGAACTACGTGCCTGGCTAAACATGATATGGTATTTCAAATTGCGCACGATCATATATTAAGTAACTTCCACAGTAAACGAATATATAAATCTTAAATTTGATTTCAATTCCTATTACCGTTCGATAAGTTGAAACGATTACCAAACAAAGTATGAAATGTTAAGATCTATATGCCTATAATTAAATGTTCATAAACGTTGTTGCATTTCAATAATCTGCGGTTATTTAAGTTTACAAAAGTTAACGTATAAATAGTAGTAGCGGTTATAATTAATCTGTTTCGAATAAATAATCGGTAACAATTGTCATTATGAATACGTTGTCGTTTATGATTTTGAAACACGTTTTATATGCTTAAATTCCTATGTAACGTGAACAATTGATCGGGGTTAGATTCACCAGGACGCAGCATTAAATTCTCATTAATGATGCTTGCAAGATATCTGTATTCAGTTTCAATCCTGTGGCTGCCATCATTACTGTCCAAAGTTATTTCGTGTATCTAACTTGTGATACCGTACGTATGTTGTAGCAAGTAGAAACACAGTTTCACACTGTTATCGGTGAATACAATCACGTGCATTTTCGCAGACTTCGGGTAGAATCACGTACATACACGGCGTGTAGAAATTGTTGTGTATAGCATTAGCTCGATTACATTAATATCCGCATTCCTGTTGGATACGACCCGCTACTCGCAAGATGCGTTACTTGTTTTCACTATGATTCTATTCTGTTCTTTCTGTCATTATTCATTTTCACCTCTATCAGTTTGTACAAATATTTGTTTTATTTACAAAATAAAATATATCGTTTCTGAATTCGAATTCAAATTCAGTTTAATTTATAAGTTCTTTACCAGAAATGATGCTTTGATTTTGGAAAAATTTGAATGTTGACAAAAAATAATAATTAATATCATATTGCCAATATTATTCAGTCATAATTCAGAATCTAACGTTTTACTTTGACCTCTAGTATTACCTATAAGATAATATATAAATAAATGTATGATATGATTATTTAGTTTCGCAATAGGTATCTATAATATCAATGTTATTTATGTTATATATATTATTTATATTACTTATTTGAAATTATGATATTTTATACAATATAGTGTGCTTCATTTTTGACTATAAAAAATAATTTCAAAATTAACTGTGATAAATTTAAGAAATAATACGTTATATAAATTATCTCAATAATTATTTTAGCTAAAATTAACATTTTTAAATACTTGACCGTAAGATATACTGTTATATTTGTTACATCCTTGTTCAAATATATTGATTGCACTATAATGTAATGAAAACTTAATTTTATAAGTTTCTTCGAAACTAATCACTTTTTAATTTGAACCTTTATAATAATATTTCGGGCTGCTGTAATCAACGTTAATGACGACATTATAGTTTGCGGTCGTCTGCGTTAAATGATTAGGTCACTTAACTTTTATACAATAATGATTATCTGATGCTGTTGCACGAAACAATGGGCTACGCTACTTTTTCATTCGTTAAAACTGAATTGTTTTAACCATTTAACAAGTTTGAAAGCAGTTATCGTTGTTCAAAGTTGCTCACCGGTTTACTGCTAACAATGGGCTTCGGAGAATTTCATACACTTAGAGTACTTCTCTGGATTGTTTGAAACCTCAGTTTTATGCTGAATCTCGATTTAATATCGACTCGATTCGATTGGAAACGTGTAAGTCAATTAAACAGTTATTCATTTACGATATTTAATTGCCGGAACATAAACGACGAGACCGCAATAAGTTTTTATCTTTATTTCTGCTTTTATATTTATTCGATAATCTAAATACTTAATTCAAGTGACCATCTACTGGATTTTAAATTTATCGAAAAGTTTGCATTCTGATTTGTTCACTTTTAAGGTATTTCAAGAATTTGGAATTTTGAATATTATCGAATGTTTTCTAATTTCAAATTAGTAATTAGTTAATATGTGTAATGGTAACTTAAATTTATATAATAAATTTGATAAATATTATTGCAAACATGGTTACGTTCCCATCAAGACTATATCAGAAATAAATAACATTAATTATGTTAGTGGTTGAATAGTAACGTGTAAGTTCCTCGTCAGTTTTGTTTTTATTCTTCAACGTAATAAAAATATTCGTACGCTATAAGTATGAGGGCGAAAAGTATTCGGCGGACCAGTTATGCTCATACTTGTTCAATATTGAAGACGAATTACGAATTCCATTACTAAAGGTATCAAAGGCAAATAGAAATAGGCTTAGGATCAGTACATCTTTTAGGTCGACAATAATATTACCAGAAAAATAAAAGATATCCACCATTCTTTCTTACAGTAAACTACAGGCAATTCATAAACCAGTTTAATAGTTATATAATAGTTTAATAGTTATAGTTATAAGTTTAACCAGAAATTGCACTTTTTTAAAAGAGACTTCTGTTATCAACATTTTACAAATCTGGTTGTGTACATATTTATTTGTCATATTGTACATTTTTACTATAATTAAGAAATTGATGTTATATTTTATTCAAACCAGTCAAATGCATTATTAAATTATTATTATACTTAAAACCAATTTTGTTCGACACATGTACATTATCCGTCTTTCTTGTTAGTTATATTCGACTTTTTATTAACACACAATAGCGCGATAAATTTTTAGCTATCTAATTTTATGATAAATTTGTAAGGAATGTTAAAAAATTCTAAAAATAAAACATAAACATAAAATATTCAATAGAAATATATTACACATATGTAGATATATCACTATTTAAATTTACTTTTTTTGAACATCTATGTGCACCAAAGGTAGAATAACGCTCAAAATTTATTACATGATCCATTAATCTGTAGCAGCAAGATTCAAATATTTTAAATAGGATTATGTGGTCTGATGAATCATAGTATATAAACAACGGTATTTTTAACACGAGTAATCAACGTTTGTTAGCTTTATAGATATAATATTTTGTGTATACTTTCAATAGATATTTCATGTTTACCGCAGCACGACGTACGTAACGTATAGTTGGTTATGAAAGTACTCGAACACTTGCAGAAATGTATTATGAATACATTATGCGTGTTATATGAAATATTTTGAAATTTCAGTCATATCTATTATAACGAGATCTGATGATCATAATTATAATGGAAAGTTTGAAACAAGTTATTTAGTACAAATATACATATATTTCACAGGCATAAGAAAAGTGTAGAAAGATGCAATTATCCATTATACTAATAAGTTCCGATATTAAGTGGTATTATTTTTAACGCTTGTTACATGTCTGATATTGTTGTTCACCATGCATATTAATTGTTTACTAAATATATATTTGCAGTCGACCATTTTGTATATATTTTCAGATTGATTTAAAAGATCAATATAATCACGATAGTCGTATTTATGTCATTACTATATTAATAAAATTTCGAAAAATTTCGTATAACATACATAATATAATACTCATATTTACAAAATTTTTTTTGTGGTAAATGTTCAAATACATTTATGATTAGTCGAATAATATGAATATATGGACGAATTCACATGAAAATCCTGTTATCGTAGCATCTCATTATTTATAATAAAACAATTACGATTGTTCTGTTTCATGTAAAAATTACTCGACATTTCAAAACATTTTCTCGGAAGATTAATTAATACCACTCTGCATGCATATACATATAATGTCTTCGTGAGAATTCCATTGACAATTAATTCCTAAAATTATTGGAAGCTCACTTTACGTCGAGTATTCACGACGCACTGAAAATGCATTAGACGAACAAAGATTATGTAGATAATAAAGTAATTATTATTTCTAACAAACTTTTAATGTTTGTATAACCTTGTTTCAAAACAGATACAGCTCAAAATATAAAGAAACTAGACTAGTAATCTTTTCACTATAAACTTATAACCTGGTGAATATAATATGCATGCGAGTGTCTCATTTGTCTTGGATTCTTAAATATTAGTTACTTTTATCAATAGAAGAAATTGTGTAAAGACAAAGTTACTGATTTAGAAAGGCTAACAGTATGATCATGATCTTTTTTCTGAAAGATCATTCTTCTCGAGTGTTCAAGGTTATCGAAAAGTTTTCAAGTGGAAGTATATATTTTATATATACCAATCGATGCTCCATTTTATTCTGTCTGAAACATCTTTGCGATTTTTATATCTGAAAACGATTAGTTTAGAAAATAGTTTAGTCTCAATATTGTAAAATTTATCGCATTGAAAACAAGGGAGTAGTAGTTTTGTATTTATAACTTTGTATAGTACAAATATTTCATTAACAAACTGCCTTTGAAATTCATGCAGTAATCGGCATGGACAAAACAAAGACATTTCTATTATTATCTATCGATTCAAACTGTATTTATTATTTTATAACGATTAATACGATCGCAAAACGCACAATTCAGCAATATTATGATTTTCACTAAATTTGAGATGGAACTATAATGAAATAATGGAATAATATATGGATATTATATGTCTATTATAACAAATTATAATTTTTATATTATAATTATGCTTTTCCCATAATTTTTAAATAAATGGTGAAACGTGATTGTAAATGGGATCATGATATTAGTATTATAGATATCAATATTATTAATATATATATATAAATCTATCCTATTTGATTCACTAATTAATATTCGCTAAAGATTGCAGATGAATCTCATGAGTCAAGTAAATATTATGATTTGTGTAAATAAAATTCTATAATTCAAAGAAGTAAAAAGATCTATAAAGTTGTAGTCGTGGTTCATTAAATTCTTGTTTCAATAGCACAAAGACGAATACTTTTCTTATTTTGCGTAAATTTTTTTTTATTCGTGACAGTTTTATTCTTATACACTTACTTTTATACACTTTTTATATCAATTGAAACGTTTCATCTGTTTCATTTATTTCATTAAAAGCACGAGAAAATGAATGCGGTGATATTAACTCTTATTTATCAATTTTTATATCTTCAAGTAATATCATCACTAACCAATTAATTACGAAAGAAGTTATTAACATAAATTAATCTTATATAAAAAAGCAGAATATGACTGATAAAATCCCCAATTCTTAGTCATTTATCATTTTGGTCATTATCAGTCATTTTCAGTGAAAATTGAATAAGTAAAAATTAAATTAACGTTAATACTCTGAATTCACTACAGTTCATTTGGACGTAGCTTAGAATTGCTTTTTATAAAGATTAAATGACACGAACTAAGTTTGATAATTTCACAAGTAACTACGTGAACTATGTCGTATGATATTTTATTTAGCGTAATATACAAATTGGTTTTCTAAATTTATAATTTTCATATGAAATTTATGAATTTATTATCATATTTTATATTTGTTTGTTGTTACTTGGAGATAAACTGAAGCTATGTATCTCCACATTAAATTTAGCCTTTAATTTCCATTACAAATATATTTTATTATATATTTATGTATATTTTGAAAAATAAAATAAGTTTTAATAATGATAAATTGAATTAAAGGTAAAAGATTAATTTAGTCTATCAATATTTCATCAGTTAAATTTATCAATGTTTTATTCAAAATATACTATTTACTGTTGTGCGAACAACGTAAGCAGAAACGAGTTATATGCAAGTCGTGCATACATCACATGCACACTTTCTTTGCACATGACTGAAGAAAATACAGACTGATTTACAACTAGCATTTACTCTCCAAGCATTTCCATTTTACTGAAGATAAATCGACAGGGTTTCTGATATTTACTTTTCCTATCTTTTCTTTCGCACATTTAGGATATGTTTCAAATTTAGTCTACTAGGTATTTAAATCTTGTACGAGGGTGTTTTCGTATGACTTAAACATTATTTATTCCCACCAGTAATAATTAAATAATAATTATGTAATAAATTGCCGAAAATTTAACCTTTTTTCCTGTGCTGTGTATATTTAGATCTCAAATGAAGACGATGCACTCTATTTTTTATGGATTATTTTATACAACTAAGCCTATTCCATTTTAGACGATTAGAAATTAAACGTAATCAGTTTAAAATAATCTAAGGAAATATTATCAGTTTGATAATTCGTACATTTGGGTGATTGGTTTTACGAGATTAATATAATTTAAATCTTCGAGATCCGATAATATCCAGGTCTGGTGGAAATTTTGGAATTTCATAATTGTGTGTATAATTTTGCGTGTCGGATAAATTACAACTCAGGAAAGAAGAAAATCAAGCTCAGTGGAGCCTAAACTGTGTGCCTACTAAGCAATATTTTATAATGGTTGTATGAGGTGCACGATACTACTATTATATGGATGACAACGAAATTATTTGGTTGGCAGTTATTCCTAGCGTGCTACAAACCCATTTGTGGGCCAACATCGCACGTTGTATAGTAGAAGCGTGCATGCAAAATGAGAGAGCCCATCAGTCTGATTCAGCTATCGGCAATTTCACAAATTCAAGTTGGTGCGGAGTATTATCAATTGGAATTTAATTCGTACAAACGTATATGTACGCCATGCTTATCAAATTTGCACGCATCCTAAAATTCATTTAAAATTTAAACAAATTTTGGTCGGTTGCTCGATTTGTTTAAAAAATGGATCTTCCCTTTTTGGGAGTTATCACTTTAATTAATAATTTTTTTTAAATTGGTTGTAGTAAAAAAACATCACGTATGGTTGATATTTATGACAGCATTTATTAAATTAAATAAATGCACAAAAGCTAATGTTACGTAGCTATCGAATTTGATTATTATGTAACAACTATTTCAAGTGCACATCTTGCATAAAATATGTATATCCTACTCCTTTAAATGCTTGTTTTCTCTATATCAAACTTTCCTTCATCTACCCTAAATAAATTATGACGGCATTCTAAGAACGCACGTGATCTTGTCCATCTAAATCTTATTTATAATGACAGACTCTGTTGGGATATCAATTCTCCCATTCTGCTTATAATTGCCTCAAGTAATACCAACAGTGTTACTGTCCGAGATGATGACCGATTGTCATGTGGATTTAAGCTGGTGCGATCTTCGCAACATATCGGGCTTAGTATCGCCTGATCATGTCTGTCTACCATGCGCTTATCTTTTGTATCGATCAATCAAGATGTTTATTCCATTAAAGCGTGATAAATGTGTAACTGTCGAGACATTATATTAAAGCTACACCGTGTAAATCTGGTTACATTCTTTAGCCCCAACAGAATCTGCATAAAATCATTTAGGTAGGGGATTGCTAAGATGCACAATTTTAGAAAAAATTATTTAACGTAATTAAGTTTTGTGGCTACATTGTATGACTGAGTGACGTTCTGATATACTTTGAAATCTGCCGTTTTAACTATAGTTGGACTGATTCGTGATTTCAAGTATTTGGGCAGTCCATTGAAAATAAAAGAAACAGAAATCATTATGATTATAATTCAAATCGCGATAAACCATAAACATATTCTTTACGCTAGCAGTAGTTTATTATAATGTTTATCGGTTAAGATTAATTTGCGAGCGGAAAATATACATTCAACGTTGCTTTATATACTTGAGCCGTATTTAAATTTTTTTCTAGTAGCAATATTCAATTATTTCTCGATACGTTCTATAGACCTTTTCAATGTCAATTAATAATTGTGTTGAAATGATTATTAACTTCCCATTTGCCTCTAATTTTGTCATATTAAGTGATAGAGTTTCAAAACAGATCTTTATGAATACTAAATTTTAGACCGGCTGTTCCTTTTGAAGCACGTTCCATGTTAATTTAATTGCGGCTGAATCATTCGTATTTAAGGATTCAATTACTTCCTTTATATCTTCTGAACTCATGGCATAAAATATCGTACCTTCAAGCCACGTCTTGGTTAGAATCGAGTTAGATGGAAATGGAATGTAGCAACGTAAAATGGCGCATTCACAAATATTTTTTTAATAGAAGATATCAAATTATTCACTAATTGAAAAAGGAGACAAACTTCCTTTACAATCTTCTTTAATAAGTGTATTGTGTAAGTTGAATGAATTCAGGCGGAATATATTCTACTCCTTAGCACTATTTTTTCATGCGTGCACGATACTCAGCCGCATCTTTCATTAATGACATGTAATGCTCTTTATTCAGCACTGTGTACGTATATTCATATTCACAAAATAAGCAATACTTGCATAATTTCTTTTTATTTATTTCGTTGCTCGGAAGCAAATAACGTACTGAGATTTCATATTCACATATTTTCTCAATAATTAAATTTGCTATATACCGATCAATTTTGTCTGTCAGCAAATTCATATATAGTCTTCAGTAATATCATTTTAGTATCGTGGATTGTTAATTCATAACAATCATTAACGATCCTTTCTTCAATAATTTGATTTGTATATTTTGGACTTAAATTCGCAGTACATTTTTTATTACCATTATTATAATTCTTACTACAATGCACAAAGAAGTACGTAAATGATTATTAGATATTATTTTCTATCTATAATGACACTCTTATCAACTCATAAAATTTTGTAGATCACTTTTCTAAGTCCTTTTGCATGAACTCAGCTTTCATCGAGCAATGAATATTCTAACGGCAGTTAGAGATAATTAAAGTAGGTATATATTAGGTTCTCCCGAAAGTTTCTTTCATTTTATAAGAAAATAATAGCTGCACAATGTTCTAATAGAACAAGATGGATCATACATAATTCAGTAAAATAATATAAAACAAAAAATGTTGTGCATCTATTATTTCTTTATAAAACAAAAGAAACTTTCGAGACAACTTAATATATGTATGTTGTCCTGAAAAATCATTTTATACTATAGTATACAAAATATGTAATATCCATATTGATAAGATAGGCTTCCTTCTAATCACAAATGAACAAATAAGGAAATGGACATTTCCTGTCATCTTCCGATTTTACATCTAGCCCGTTTATAAAAATCTAAATCTCCTAGGGCAACTATTTAAACAGGTTTGTCCGCTTTCGACGATTCCCTGATTTTTGTGTCAGGATTGCCCGTATGTTTCACAATCTCAAAGCAGTTCCTCAACTTGCGTTGGATTCATCTACGTATTTTCCAACTTCCTAACAGCTCGTCGACTATACGTCGAATTCGTCTGCAAATTTTCATCCTGGTGATACCCCAATTTCGCATCGAGTTGGTTCACAAAGTTTCATCCTCCTGCGGCTCCCTGATAAGGCATCAGGTTCGTCCGCACGTGATTCTATTCCTAGAAGTTCCCTGGTAACGCATCAGATTCGTCCCCTTCCTGAATATTTCCAGTTCCCTGATTTCCGTGAGATCTTCTTGCACTGCTTGCGGCTATGACTCTTAGCAGTTTAAATTTTATATCAGTTAAGGTCCATTCTACATTATATTTGGGCTACTTTTATATAATAAAATTT
This sequence comes from Bombus haemorrhoidalis, assembly GCA_014825975.1. Classification (NCBI taxonomy): domain Eukaryota; kingdom Metazoa; phylum Arthropoda; class Insecta; order Hymenoptera; family Apidae; genus Bombus; species Bombus haemorrhoidalis. Next base: position 13,496,033 of record CM026163.1, on the reverse strand, counting down.
AAACGCGTAATCCACTAAGTGATTAAATATAAAACTGTAGAAATTACTAACATTTGAAATCAACGTTTTCAGTATACATCAGCTATATAGGATTATTCAAATCATTTTGTCATTCTTGATATTTTCTCTTTTTATATACGTGAAGCGCACGATATTCCTTTTTTTTACTGTTTTCGTTATTATATTAAAGACTAATGATATCTCGTAGAATAAAAATTTGATTATTCTCAGCAAAATTCAAGATTGAATATTAAAATATTGAAATTTAAGTGTGTTACATAATTTTATCTTACCATATAAATATTATTAATATAACTAACTCGGTAAGGGGCATATGTTATAACTAATTTAACTTTAAATCTGTCGCGATTAAATTCTAAATGAGTTACAATTCTGAGAAGGGAATTCATATAAATCGCGAATAATGTCAATTAATTTTAACGCAAATTTGTTACATTCAAATAAAACAAGAACAAAGCATCAATCGACCATACTTGTCATCATCCACGATATTCAATAATATTATTTTTAGATGTATTAATAAAAATTAAAAGAGAAGTCTAGTCATTTTTAAAATTGATATAATTTAAACATGATTTTTTATAATACTAATCTTAATTACGGTACTTCAATTAATTATTTAAATTTAAATTAAATTAAATTAGTTATTTGATTTCTAGTTTTCCAACACTAGTTATTTCAATAATAACATAAGTCTTGAATTACTTTCGATCAAATTGATGTTCATCCTAGAATTACAAATATGTGGTATTATTTTTATTGCGATGTACCTGCGTCGCATAACGTGCGCATATGGTCGTTTATGTGGGCATACCAAGTGTAAAGAAATATGTACATATGTATTGCATGTGGTGGTATCAATGAGTGTATAAGTAGTACATTCTTGAGCAAGCGTGCGTCGACGTGCAGCAAAAACAGTTTACCAACTAACTAGATGAAATAATTTAGAGAACAAAAGTAAAACTATTGCCAAGTTAGGCTTTAGAAATAAAATAAAATAAAAAATTGCATATTAACTAGAAAGTACTTATATTATAATGAAGGAAAAATATTTTAAGTATAACAAACAAAACTGAAAATGTTACAATAATTATTAAACGATTGATATGGGAAAACTTGTTAAATTGAAAATTGTCTTACAATTGATCATTTTCTAATGTAATATGAGCTTGATGTCGGAAATCTTTTAACTGAAATTTGAAAAGTAACAATTTCAATTATGGATCTTGATGGAATTGTGACTCTAATTCCTCATATATATGAAGGTGATTTTGGCAATCTCGGAATGTTGGTCAAAGCTGCAATTGAAACATTTTCATGATAATCCTCTTAGTCAAGCCTAGATGAATCTCGAACACATCTCATAGTCGTACTTCAGTTTGCTGTCAAATGCAAATACTATGTGTTCTCGCGCTCTAATGTCGAATTGCTATTGCGTCGAAGGAAATCTACAGGCAAAGAGACAGGAATATAATTGTATCTACTATGTATATATGACACGTCAACCTTTCAGTTAACGTCTTTCATAATATCATCGACCTACGCCGAATATCTAATTGTCATCCGTTAAGTCACAATTCGTATAAACGGCATAGGTGAGCAATAATGTTTATTATTTTATAAGAAAGAAAAGATGCATTTATACGAAAATATAATAGTTCTTATTGATTTGATTGTTTCATATAGTTTCTTATTTATTGATTATATTTTTATTTTTATCATGTAATTATTTTGTGATTAATACTTTCATATTTATATATTCATGTGCATCTATGCTTGAATATGTACGTACTCTATATTCTACTTGTTCAGAATATATGTGTATAAATTCTGTTTGTGTATAATACATCCTGTAACTAAAACATTGGTTGTTCAGTGGTTATAGAATTTAACTCAACTTGCGCGTACATGCAGAAACACTGAATTGTTCAATATTATATAAAACAGATACGTAGTAACAAATATTCCACGCGAAGTGCTACAGTATACGAAGGGAATCTGCGTAAGGGATATATCCATGAGATTATTCTGACAGCAACCGTTCGACAGTTTGTTTCGAAACAGTTAAATAAACGATGTTTATTCGATGTTTGAAATAGTGCTATAGAAAAAACAAATTAATCCACAAATTTTGTTAATTTCTTCAGATGGTTAATCTTTAAATACATCATCATTCTAAATATAATATATCTTTCTGAGATTACCGATTTATTTACAATAAAATGAAAAATAGTTTACTTGTAGATACTCTATATTTATTTGTTTACGATCGATGTTTTATCGTCGATAGTATGAATACATTCGAATGCACGCTGCAGTAAGTGCATATAAGTGTTACATTAAAAAATATAGTTACGTTACCAGTTAGTAAGATCATGCGAAGAGATCATTTAAGAGTTAAAATTTTTACGATAGTATACATGTCAATAAGTACACGTAACATGCAACATTTCCTTAACTCTCTCGAAATGGATTTTTTTAGTAATGAATATGGTAACGTAGTAATACGGTTTATAGCACACTCAAATGAAAAAAATAGATTAAATATAATTTTCATGATGACATATGTAGTCCCATTTACAATGGCTTCCTAAAATGTTTCAACGAATCTAAATGATACCATTTTAACATCTTTTTTTCCAAAAATTTTAACATCTCAGCGATCGTTCTAGAAATTATCTTGGAATTCATTATACCATTATTGTCGAAAGAGTTAAGCGTGTAGGTAACTATATATTGGCTCTAAATGTATAATGTAAAGAGTGTAAAAAAATAATTTGTCATGATTTTGACAGGTGATTGTACACCCCTAAAACGACTGAGGGGGTTCCATGTTTCCTTTCAGATTTTTTATCCTTGTAACGAATAACTACTATACAACGCAATAAAAAAGATTCGTCCTTGAAATTCAAGGTAAAAATCAATATTGCGACTACTTTTTTTTTGCAGATCTCCATCGATTCAGAACTGCAGAGTCACTTGCCAAAGCCACAACAAATAATCTTTTTACACCCTGTACAAACTAGTCTGGATAATAAACAATAGTAATAAAATTATCTAAAATGATTTATGATATGAGTATATCAATATCAAACGTATACATATATGCAAAATACCTTGCTTTATTTATTTAGTATATTATATGTATACTTTTGACGAAAAGACTATTGTACTGGAGACACTATAAGTAACTTTATGTCGAAACACAAGGTAACGCCTCCGGAAAGTTCATGAATCCCTATGGATTAGCAAAAAACACTACATAATCTGGGGAACATCACGGTACATTCCTTTACTGCGTTAAAAATATTAACAAGAACATGCTTGAAAAGCAAGACAGCCAGAGAAAAGTATGTTGTTCCTCAGGACTCTTTAACAAAGCTACACTTTAAAATAGGATTTTTTACTAGACTTTAAAGGAATTTTTTTATGTAGACTCTTTGGCGAATTTACCAGTGTTCTCTAGGCTTTAAAAGACTTTTAAATGCTAGATTTTATACTCTGAATTATACTCTTTTACACAAGTAACAGTAGCTTATGAAATATTTTCGTAATAGCAAATAAAGTATTTTTATTTGTAATACGTAATATTTGTAATAATATATACGTTGCTAATCGGAAATGAACTGGTTGAATTATCGTTTAACTACAAGTTAAATATGCAAGTACATTTTATTTTATTATTAAACTGTCATCGAAATATAGACAGTTTAATTAGATTTTGACCAGCTGGAACAAATACTTGCTTTATATACTAAACTTTAATATCGGATACAAAATTATGCTCAGTGTACAGTAGAATAGTCAGAATAGTATAAGATTGTGTTATACATATACATATGTATTCATTGCAATGTATGACACAATCGTTCAGTTGTTTGCGATGATGTAATAACAAAAACTTATTAATTGAAATATTTCTCTATTGCGTGAACAACGTAAACGATAGGAAACATTTCGAAAATGCTTTTTTTCATATTGAATTCAAATTGATTTTGATTTTTCAAATAAAAGCTTATAATACTTTCTCTATTATACATCAGAGTAGAGTATATAGAGTACATCAAAATCAATTTAAGAATACCAAATTTATGGCGATGGAAATAGTATAGTAGTATAGCTAGTAGTAGTAAATAGTAATACGTATCTACGCGACTCATTTATTCTGCTTCTCAGTATAAATATAACCACAAATCCTACTTTGCGAATGATTATAATTTTTCAATAAAGAATAAAACTAAAAAGACAACTCTCTCAAACTGCATATTGTTTTTCGCAGTACAACATTTTTCTTCTTCAAAATTGTATGCATTATTACCTCCTGGGGTGGCTGAATTAACTTTATATGCTTTAAGGATCGTTTTCAAAACAATGATTTAAAATTCATTTACATTGTTCATGAGTATAGTTAGAGCATCTTGAGACAAAATCAAACATTTAAGAATTTATAACACATATTTCGCAGAGATTACGAAAGTGTATAAAAAATTAAACACATTTATTCTATGTATACGTAAGATGGGTATTCAGGTTATATACTCATTTTTTACTAAATAGATATTTGCAGTAAGTATCGTGTAATTTCTACATATACATGTTTTGAGATCCAAATAATATGTATCTGGTAATCGTATTTGTAAAAATGGGCTGAAGTAAATCCGAGTATTTTCATACGCCATTGCACGTACATAGTTACTGAAGTTTGTACATCATCCCATCGAATTATATACCTAATAATATGTTTCTTTCCGGTTTAAAAAGTAGAAACTCTTTGTGTACATATTATACGTTTTAACAATCATAAGGGCAACTAGAACAGATCAAGATTTTATTTAAAAAGAAAAATTAATCTCCTATTAGTCCGTTTATCTTTTTCTTTTATTGTATTGTAATAAAAGTCAAATCATTGTTTGATTACGTTTCAAATATTTAATATCTAATTATTTAAACTTTACACGTTAAAAACAATATGATATTTTACGAAATATCCTTCCTTGATACACTCTTAAGTAATAGTTGCTATATGAGAAAGCCTTCCCAAATTTGGTAATGCGAACTATGAGTTACCAGAGGAAGCATGCTACGGTTATGCTTTTGTTGTGAAAGTTATTTTCAGATATCCGCCTCCCTTAGGTATTACACCGATAAACTGCGAACGTCAGAATCGTCAATTAGAAATTAATTCGAAACATCCATTAAGCAAGCAGGCCTGTTTCGCTAAAGCAACGATCATTTTATACGTTGCACGGTGTTGTTGCAAACTTTGCAACAGGTACAACAAGACGTGGTCGATGTATCTAGGTTGTGTGACAGGTCAGCTTTACTCCGCTCGAGTTGAATTGCATACTGCATCACACCTAGTATGCATGCAATTCATTAGTAATGAGCCCGTCCGATAAAACCGATTTAATTAGCGGGATACGGTCAAATCATGGTAAACCATGGTAAACCATGAAACGATACGTAGAGTTCAAACGAGAATTTTTCAAACCTACATATGAAAATTAAGACTATTATGAAGTTTTTGGGTGAAAAGAATGTATTGATTTGTATATTATAATAGACAGATGACGATAAAAAATAGATGAACTGCTTTTTACATTATAAATGGAACGATGCATCTAAAAAATACAGATGCATTTTTTTAAGACAAAAATGTGTATTCTTTTACGTACATCAATTATTTATGGCAAAATGGGCATTAGGGTGGTATGTATTAAGGTGTAGCGGAGGACTAAAGGAAGTTTAACATCGATACTTATATAATTAATACCAGTAACTTTGAAGTAGACATTTTGGACGATATTAATAATAGTTACTAGTTCTGAAATATATATCACATCTATTAATTTTATTATTCTAATCAAGTAGTATTCTTGTCTGTAATATCATATCGACGCATATTTCGTGTTCCTTACTATTAAAACTTTCTTATTTTTTGTTCTTTTATTTATATTTATTTATTTTTACTAACTTGCTCATGACAAAAAACAGTTCAGGACACATTTTAGTAAATTATCCTCTTGAAATAAAATAACAAACGTAATAAATATTTCCTGAGATGGTTTTTTGTCAGGAGCAGCTAAATACTTCTCCGTACGGAATAACGAGATGCAAAAGATGCATCTACAAAGAAATGTGATTCTATTTTTTAAAAAAACATAATTCACCTTCATATGTTTTATATGTGCCTCTGCAAGAGAAACTAATAACATGAAATCGTAATTGCTTCACTCAATTCTTGTTTGCAAGATTTCTTTATAATACATTAGCTAATTCAATAATAACGTGAAATGACAAAGTTAAAGGCTTCGTTCAATTTTGAATGGGATATCTCGTGTGTTAAGGAATAATTTTCTGTTTTCTCATTAGTATTATTACTTACTTTTTATCTGACTATGCAATATAATCATTTTGCAAATAATGTCAATGCAAGAGCCAATGGAATTGGAATGATTGAATTGCGCGATCTATGATTCCCTTGAAACTTTGATTTCTTATGACAGGTTCTATACGACGTAATAAAAAAAATTTAACATTGAATTTCAAGATCAAGATTAATTTTGCAGCAAATTGTTTTAACAGATCTTCACCCATTCAGGATGTTCACGCAATAGTGATCGCGACGCTTGTTTTTTAGTCTACCTTGTGCATAGATCGTTTCATGTTAATACATATATATTTATTGTTGCCAAATATGATAGGCAAGTTTATCGACGTTATACTGGGATACTGTATATGTAAATTCTTAAATTATTTCTAACTATTTATTACTAGTGCCACTAGAAAGAAGAACGTTTTAATAAATCACAAAATGCAGTAGATTTCAGTGGATTTTGGATGTCATACAACAAATAATTTCAAATTTCTTTCTATATGTATTTAATTTTCTGCAAATAGATTAGAATCCAATATATATATCTTAACATAATATTTGAATCAAAAGTTTGAAATATTGTGTGGATCACTATACCATGAAATCAAAAAAGCAACTAGTAACAAAAACGTTTGTGTGTATGTGTGTGCAATAAAACAATACAGAGGATATGGACATGCAACATAATAAATGTTACAAGAGAGAGGGGATTTATGAATCGCGACGCGAAGCAGAATTTCGTGCGGTTAGCGACGAAACTTCCGTCGTCACCAGCCGGAAAACGTTGTTTCTCTCACTCGTCGACCCTTCCTTCATCGAAAACGAGTAACACAGTTGCGATAAAACTTTTTAATAGGACGATAAAAGTACTACATCTATAGGATATACACGCTACTAAAACATTATTATTCGCAGAATGTAATTAAGAAAATTGTAAACCTTAACTTTTTTCGAACAAATGGAAAACATAAATGAAATTATTTATTTTTGTCTGGTAATAGAATTAACAGTATTTTTCACTTTATAATTATTCTGACTACATATGGAGCAACGAAAAATTGATGTTATGTTGAAAATACAAAGTTTATTTCGTTTTAATTATATCTAGTAAACTCTTTAATACCAAAAGTCATATTCCACTAACGGTTTTATAGCAACTGCTCTTACATATTTTAGAAAAATTATGCTAGACGTATATCATAATGAGTCACGATATTGAGCACGTCTTTTAGATATGTGTAAATAATATCGACAAGTGTTATGTTGCACGTAGCTACGTATAAATATATTATTATTATTCTGTATATTCGAAAAAGTGTATTATTCAACAAAAATAATCAGAATAAGTTAAATAATGCGATATAAATGTGTGTATACTGATCTTAGTTCATAAAGAATTTAAAATACCTGTCTTCTGTATAATCAAATTAAATGTTTCTGGTAGTTTCCTACAATACTATACAGCATTAAGCAACATCTCAAGAAAGAAAATTTTAGATAATTTTATTAACAGAGGTATTTATATACTCTTATTTCCTCTTATTAATTAATTTCCTCATCGCGGTAATTCAAATAAGGTAATTAAAAAGTCAGATTTGATTTACTAACACCAAAATATGGAATATTATTCTGCTCTTAACTTCTCTATAGAAAACTTTGCAATATAAATAAATTGTCAATATACGGTTTCAGTCAGATTAATTTATTTAATGTTATTAACATATTTAAATTTGCGGCTTATAAAAGAAATTAACATATTTCAAAACAATTGAAAATGCTACAAATGTTGAATACTTTCTATTTCGATTAGTATTCGCAATGTTACTCAGGTTTTTAATATGTTTTAACAGAATGCTTTGCTTTGCCTGTAACTTATCAAGAAACTTCTTGTTACTTCAGGAAGGGGAAAATTGAATTTTAACGATGCAGGAAAGAAACAACAGCGTAAGGATCTTGAATCTAACTCTAAAAGAATCTCCTTCAGTGAGAAGAAATGTGCGTTGGTTATAACTGGTAGCTGCATGTGAACTTTAAGTTCTTTAGACAGAATTATGCGGTGTAAGCGTTGGGAGCGGGTATTAAACCCACAGTCAGAAAATTTCATTTCTTTCCTAATAAACTTCACAATGTTCATTTGTTCTTTTAGCTTAGTTCGACTTTTTTCATTTCAGTCTCTTACATTTTCGCTGTAACAAATTTCAATTTTTAGCACCTAACGATAACGAATCACATTTCTCTGAATTTATTTCATGTTTACATAGTGTATATATATTAAATAAATATAGCAACTGAAACTTTTCGTACTAGTTAGTACTTCAGGGAAATGAAGATAGAAATTTTGTAAATTTCTAAAAATTTGTTGAGCTAACATTTACAGGCATTTTTGTTAAAATAGAATCAGTTAAATTTAAACATTTTTCAAGTAACAAATTATTCTTCTATTAATTCAAAATGTCTTTTATCCGCTTTTATCCAAGAAAGTATTGTATGGGTTTCTTCCAAGTTGCTGTAATAAAATTATATGAAATAAGTATATGTAGTAAGGATTTGTAACTAAATTGTTGATGCGTATTATTAGAATCTATTAATTATTTTAGGTAAATACAAAGAAATATATTTTCCATAAATTTATTCGAAAAGTTAAATAAAAATGATAAAACTTTTATTGGAGTAGTTATTTCGTACATGTAAAAAAATTATAAAATTTTGCATAAAAGCTTGAGATAATTGCTATTGAAAGATACGAAAAGTGTTGACGGAATGGATAGGAATAAACGGTACGATTTTCAAGAGTCGATTAACATCCGTTTCGCGTGAAAGATTAAGGAAACACTTGAGTTGCTATCGGAATACTAGAAGAGGCAAATGACAGAGAACGACTTCGGAAGATGGAACGACAGAGAAACCTTGCGAGTTACAGTATACCAGAAAGAACTGAGATCGGCACAGTTAAGAACTTTCAGGGAAGAAAACGTATAAAGAAGTTTCGAAGAGGAAAACTCGAACGGATCGTATCGACGATTCACGATACGTTTTAATAGAAGTAGCCGAAAACGCGTGCGAGACATCTCTGAAAAATCAACTAAAAGGAAACTGCTACAAAGCAAAACAACAAAACACTATATATGTTAAGATCTCAATACTTAAAAGATAGATACTTAAAAAGTCCTATCTGATAACATATTAAATGAATACTGAAATTTATTTTTATTTTATTTATTATTTGTTTAAATGTATCGAAGTCTTCGGTGTTTGTAAATCCGAAATACCATTTATTTCGATATAATACCTAATTATCTATCTTCATATATAAGTAGGTAAGTAATTTTGAAGGAAGCATTTATTATTCGTTTCATATAATTGATTAACAAATATCTTATAGATAGAATAGTTATGTTGGTATCAATTTGAAACTTAAACATACTTTTGTACTAGGTACTTAGAAACCTAGGAAAGAACAAACAGTGTAAACAACAGTATAAACAAAACAGGAAAGTATAAACAAATTTTTATATTTAAAATAATATTTTAATGCGTTCTGTTATATTCAGAAAAAACAGTAAGAGCGTAATTATTCGCATTGGTATCACTAAAGTATAATAACTAAGAATGATATATTTTTTCTATTATTTTTTCAAAATTACTTGCTTTGATAATGAAAGTTTATTTACATAGAAACTTTTTTTACTACTTGGCACGTTCATATTTTATGTGATATTTACAATGTTTGCAATTACTTTTTTTCCAGAAAAATATTTCGTTTGGAAAAACATTGCGCTGATAAATAAGAATAGATGAAACATGTAAAATCATAAAACCATAAAAGCAATATATTTCTGAGCACACAAGCACATTTATTATTGAAGTATTTAATTCTTTAAGTGTTACATACATTACATTCTATATTTTTCAATATATTTATGTTTTCTAATTTGCCGATTATTCACGATTCTATATGAATGTTTTTATTTTTTCGTAATTGTATCTGCATCATACGATTTGCATGTGTTTACGAAGCTAATACTCATAATTTTAGTATCAGCAATCTTTATAAACTTAAATACGGTTCTTTTGCTTAGAATTAAAATTATATATTTTATAAATATCAATATGAAGGTAAATATCACACAACTGTTATTACATGTTATAAGTAATCTTTGCTACTGATTATTTTTCATGCGATATTGTTTATTATATCAGAAAAAAGGCCGAAAAACATATAGAATACATATCACACACTACTACATTTTCGACCCATCTTTCATTATTCTCTTGACATAAGGTTGACCATGCTCAAATACCAAATACAAATTCTGTATGGAACGAAAATTACGATATATGCAATGAAATTAGGATCACTGGAAATAAAATTATAGCTTCCTTCAACATTACAATGTAATAAGTGCTATATTAAAATTTAGTCTCTGAAGATATCTCCACAATATAAAATAAAGAAAATGAATTGAATTTTTGCTTAAACAGTGATAATAATCAAATACCATTTGTTAAAGGGAATGGAGACCATAAGTTTCTTCTGTGGCTTTAATCTTCTTCTTAATTCGTAAGGAAAGTGATCTTGATAAGATTATTACAAAAGATTTTTAAACTTTACGTGTAAAACTACATGCACGTTATTTCATATAATATATTAAAATTGATCATTTATAAGATAAATATATCTATATTAATAAATGATGAAAAGAATTTAATGTTCGAACATTTCCTCTTTAGCAAATCTGCACTGAAATAAGTAGGAAGAATGGTTCTTAAACGTTTTCCGTTCTTAAAGTCAATAAATGTACATACATATATCGAGGGCTTTTAAGGAGGCTATAAACTTGATACAGAAGGTTCTATCTTTAAGCGTCAAAGCTAACATATCGATCTCGTGGCTTTAAATTTTCTATCATGTTTCTCTCCATATTATTCCTCATGAAAATCCAGTAAAATTTTCAGGAAAAAAAGTTAATTCATTGTAAATACTTTTAAATGGTTATTTTATAAAATTGTAACAGTCTATTAATCGTATGTCCAAAGTATTTTCTTTTTCTTTTATATCTATTATTATTCTGGTTTGGCAACGCAAATAAGATGACGCTTATTTCATTTTATATAAAGAACACTTTTTCTTCTTTAAAGTCAGTTTCTCAACAGTTTCAGAACCATTAACCCTTGCATCATTACAATCGTTACAATCATTATAACATTACAAAGAAACCCAAAGTTCATTGAGATTTCAAAAATGGCGTCACATCTTGTGCTACAACGATATAAAGATATTAATGGCCTCTTTTATTTTTTTTTAAATCCTTAATAACGTATTATTTCAACCTATGACTTTATCAATGAAATAATATACATGGGTGTTGTTGAAATCTTTCGAACAACAACGATATAATATTAAAGAGGTCTTGATAACAGAATCAATTTCCCATTAACATCAATTACTCAGAATGGCTGTAGCTTTGAGACTAAATCTGAATTTATCGAATATAGTAAGAATATTATAATATTTTTGGCATTTTACCAATTTGTCATTTTAATACGTAGTTCTTACAAAATTGTAACGATTCAAACTAGTTTTCCCTAAAATTAAGATTTTTGAGTTATGTCATTGTTTCAGTTAATGAGCGGTATATATATATATAATTATTGTTTTGATTTTCTAAACTTTTTCGATGATTGGAAAAAAGAAACATTCTGAGCATAAGTTAATTCACACAGAATCGATAGCAGATTGTGATATAAAAAATTACCATAAAACTTCTTCTCAACAAGAAAGATTGTTTTTAAGTAGCTGCATTTTTTAAATCGCAGCATAAATTTTTTTTATTTAGCATTGTAGGTGACATTGAAAGAAATACAATAAAATTGCTTCTTTCAAGTTGCTGCGTAAAAGTTGCTCCTTCTTAATACTTCCCTAGACAATAAGCTTCGTTATTGGTATTTAAGCAAAACATAAATGTACAAGTAATTTTAAGATATTTGGTAATCGAATCTAGACAGTAAGCACACTTGTTATAGATTGCATTTCCTAAAATAAGTTCTATGCAGTAAATGTTTATATATATTATATTTAAATTCACAATATTGAATAAATTACAGGTAATTGGAACGTTAGACGTAGCTTAATAACAGATAAATAAAGTATATGCTTTCAAAAATGATTTTTAATACATGATAAGGAATAGACCGATCTAGTAATATTTTTAAAAAATTCAATTTTTTATCCTATATATAATATTGAGGGAACCAGATGATCTAGTAAATAATTAAATTTTTATCAAACAGTTGTATGGCACTATAATAGTATTGAATTCATACAATGAATGTGACACAATAGAAATTAATATTTCACGGATGAAATACCAGAAAAAGCGTGTTGAGATGTCTTTGTCTGAAATAGGAGCGGTGGCGATAGATCGACGGATTCAGTTTTTCTATTATGTTAGGAGAACATGTCACAGAGGATTTCTATTAACACAGTTCATTGAGCTTAAATATGAAGGGTTTCCTCTAGATACACTGTCCTGGAAAAAGAGGAAAACGAAAACTAGTGCGGATCACTCGATTCTTTTATTGTATTTCTTTCTGGACGACATTGTCAAATAGCAACTCGCAAATATGTACAAGAATAAAATACAGTAATATTTTTAGTACGACGTTTATGCTGAGATTATGAAAATGGAACATAAAATCAAGTAATGTTGATATATTGTGAAGAATATAAATTACGCAGAATTGGAATTTAGATTTCTTTTTAGATTGTTTTTACTACAAAAGAAAGAAATCGTCGAAAGTTTAATTTATAGAAACGAAACAAACAAATAAAGTTTATTTTAATTGATGGTTTCATAATTAATATCTAACAGATAATGAAATGGCTGAAATTGTGGAACGTTTTCCGAACTTAACTTTCTTTAACAAAAAAAAACTTGGTAAGAGAAGATATCTAGTAATAAAAATATTTTGAAAAAAATGATTAGTTCAAAGTTAGAATTGGAAATAGTCTGTATTCTGATATTTTTCGTAATTTTAATTAGGATGTAAAAGCTAATTGACTAACCATAGCATATGTTAAAGGAAATTTTACTTAACCATATTTGCCATTCACATGTAGTTACACACATATGGTAACCTCCTCTGAAAATGGTAGTACATTGCTAGAACATAGATAATTGTTATATACACCCAATGTTTCCCAGGACATAATTACTATTACTGTTGCTACTATCACTGACGCGACCGGTATTATCATTGTTATTGCTCGTGTTATAAAGGTTGCTGTTAACACCATTATATTAAGGTCTTGTTAACCTGTTCACGCGCGATAACGCATAGATTAATGTATACGATTGCACATGTGTTCCTATGCTTTATCTATATCTATATAGTACATGGATATCTGTTTGTAAACTTTAATATATGATTATTTAAATGTAGAATTAATATAGTCGGATCCCTATAACCTGGAAGGAACATTTCATGGTATACTTATTAATTCCATGTTATACGGGTCTTATAACGCAAGAACTAAAAAAGAGTAACACTGCTAATAATTATGTATAGAAATAATTGTGTTATTTTTTTGTCAGAAATGTGTCAGGCCTGTAAAACACAAAAGACAAGCGCAACAAATTGACTAAAAACAATACTTGTCTGCTTATTTTGTTTAGGATAATGATATGTCTTTACGCCTCTAAAATCTGTTGCCACATACAAGTATATGGACTTTTCTAAACAATACTGAAATTGCGTTATTCGAGTACTGCGTTATACAGGGACCTACTATGCATATATTTGTTGTAAATTTGTTGTAAATGGAAGGAATTTCTTGTTTCTTCGTACATCATGAATTTTACCTAGTGATTATGTAATATTCCATAAAGTCTCGCTTAAATGAGCCACGTTATTGTGTGCGTGCTACGCGCGTATGTGGCCGATATAGATGACAATGCGCTGTAACTTGCTACCCGCCAAATTAACCTTGGGTAAATGATTCATGAGAGAGGGTAGTAGTTGAATGCGCGATGAACGATCAACGACACCGAGCGTTGTCCTCCGATTGACGAATAGATTTGGAACTGTTACGATTGATGAGATGAGATTTACGAATGTTTAAATACGAATGATTATACGATATAATGCGACTACACGACTATACTATAATACGTACGTTATGGGTGGTTAACGATACAGTCTAACGCGTATGTAGGTTACTTTCAATTGAGAGACTCGTCCCAGGCTGAACACTGATCGTTCACTGATTAAGACGACATTTCACTTCATTGATCGTTCATTGATTAAGACGACACTTCACTTCACTGATCGTTCACTGATTAATACAACACTACATGAATGCTTGAAGATACTGTTTACGGTTGAAGATTTCGCACAGAACTGTCAACTGATTGTTTCGACTGATGAACGATTCTATCTCCATCTATGATTGGAGATGTTTATGAGTCAATAAATGTAGATGGGGTTACTCTATGAATGCTGGAAGATTGAAACGGTTTTTTAATCTGCGTCTGGTGAAGAAAATGTTATCGTAGAAGGAAGATTGTGTGAGGATTTTCTTCTGATACTCTTACTCCACGTCTGGCGGAGAATATGTTCACGATTCGAAGTCAAGATTGAATTAATCTCTGAATCTTGTTCGCGATTGAACGATTCAAACGAGATTTACGATGCCATGTTGGATTCGACCAAGCGTTCAACAAGACCCGAAACGTAAGTCCTGAAATATGCATACTGATTTCCACTAAATGTCAGAAAACGTCCAATCAGCATACTCGCCCGCAAGGCATCACTCATTGTTTTTCCATGCGTTTGATGCGCGGATGATTTTTAGCGTGTGAGCCATAACTGAAAAGAGATGAGGCTTCGATATTATTATGTAAGGATCGTCGTACTTCGTTCAGATAGCGCTCGACAGATCGGGTCGTTACAATCCGTCAAATTACTCTTCGGGAAAAATCTACATTTATGATTTACTCGGCCATAAAAACTATGATAGGCACGGACAATTAAAAACGCTACTGTGAATATTGAAAGGAATCGTTTTAGCTGTTAAAGTCATGTTCTCTAAAATAGTTTATTGATCGTGAAAGTGAGCGTCATAAATTACTTGCGAAAATCCTCACGACTTTTGTTTCTTCAAACGGAATAGTCACTAAGTACGGAACTCACAATAACGTTATGTTACATAGCAACTGCTGTTTCTTTCAAATTACGGGACAGTTGAAAAAATCTCAATTTTATTTGGAACTTGAAAACACATGTATTTGAAGTCAAATAACATAACTCAATAAAATTATGCAACAACTAATTTTTTGTTTATTTTGTCCTCTATCAAAAACTTCCCGACCCAGCAACAACATCGTTATCATCTACCAACAATTCAAACATCATTATTTGTTCATTTTTAACAAACGCACACAAAAAGATTCACCACCCTTGTATTAACAAAAGAACAATGGATCGGTCGTAATGAGCGGAAGCTAGAAAGTGATGGCTAATTGGTCTGATTCTAAACCGAGCTCCAAAAAAAGTACTGGCGAGAGAAAACGCGGCAGTGTTCAGTTTATGCACTCGCGGTAAATGCCAGAAAAAGAAGCAAAACTCTAGATTTCAGACAAGCCTACTGTAATTGGGGTGCGCAGTGTCCCGTTACACAGAAAATCAACTAAAACTTAAACCACGCAGTATGACTTTCTTAATTAATTGCTTATTATCCGTATGGTCAATAACATAATTTGTCGCAATGTCCCAGAATTATTGTTTACATCTTAAAAATATGAAGAATTAAAGAAACTCTAATTAAGAAGACATAGAGGCTATTATAGTATTTCTATTATTATTTGAAATCGAATATTTCACAGATAAATTATTTGAAAATAATTTATTTCCTAAAACAATATTTTTGAATTTATCTATGTACATACTTATTCACAGATATACTTATTTGTTATTTTAGTTTAAGTAATTATTTGCCTCCTTTGTTTGTTATTTCTATTTCAGATAAAATGTGCCTAAGTCTGATAGGAATTAATGGAAGTGTTCATATTGTATTTAACATTTTTATATCATATTTACGTACAAAAGTCTATGCAATATATTATTATAAGCTGATAGTCATATTCATAGATGTCATTCAAGGATACTTAAGCCGCGTATACATAAGATGTATACATGATCTATTGAGCAATATACAATATAAAAATGTATAAAAATACGATATAATTCAAATGAGAATTATAAATATTTCTTTTTAAATATATGTAATATGTGGCTTATACTACATGTAGTTATAGAGAAAATATGAAGATGTAATCGCTTGTGAGAAATGGTAGCATGTGGTACTTATTCCAAGAAGACATTCACGGATTAGGAAGATAAGTATAACTATAACTTGTTTCTTTGTATCTAGAAAAGTTTATATTTTGATATCCATGTTTTAATTTTAATTTTTGTTATTCATATTAAATGTGTTAATATATAAAAATTAGAAACTATTGTAGAACGAAATATGTTTTTACACAGCACATGCTTGTATATAACACATTCCGAATAGCTACTACTACATTTTCTCAGCTCGTGATAACACTTCCTACACGTCTATGTGCATTTAAAACTTTTATGCTGAACATTTTTTTATGAAACCCACGGGAAGAACGTAAGTTTATTTGTTTAAGCTTTTTAATTTTATACTACTAGAAGGATGTATTTTCATATGAGATATTCGAGATAGAGATAATTAGTGCAAATGCACGAACTTTTTCAAATAATCAATAATATCTATAATTAGTACAACATCGTATTAATTATAATATAATATTGTAAATTTAAACTTGTAACGTTCAGTATTTTGAAATGCTCAGAAGGTTAACAGAGATATATATTTAATCCTAAAATAAATTTTTAGTACCGTTTGGAACCTTAACAGAATTTCAAAATTGTTTTCTTATGAAAAGTGGAGATGTAAGTTGTCATGGTCGTTTCTTGTGATTTCCAGTTAATGTTAACAATGTATGATCAAAGTATAGGTAATGTACTTAAGACTGAGTTTATTTAAGAAATAACAGATATTACTAGGACATTACATCTTATCATTTTATTTATTTATTACTTACATTCTACTTTCATTCAAAATATGTTCTCGTTATATTACACTATTTTTAATACAAATTTCATTATTTACACCTTTGATTTTTCTTGCAAATAGTAATTAGTAATACATAAATTTCTTTTACTTTATGTGACTGATTTGTAATATAATCAGAAAGGAATTGAAATACTTCGGGTTATTAGAAGTAAGAATGTGCTTTTTTAGATAATGTCATATAAGTGATTATATTAACGTGCAATCTGTATTTTTAAGTCACTTATAGAGTTGAAAGACAACCTCGAAAAATGCATTAATTTGTTCGTCTTAGCGAGTCAAATCGCGTGGAGACGTTAAGGTAAAAGTTAACTGTAGATAAACGGAGATTGAAAAAACCAATCGGGATAGAAACGAACTGTCTCTGCTCAAGCAAGAGTTAGAAATAGATAAGTGAAGATCAGGGAAATGGATCGAGATAGAATAGAGAAACGAGATACGCATAAAGAAGAGGGATCAAATCCGAAACTCCTGCGATTATGGAGATCTTGCAAACGATAATCTTCGTCTTTATGGGTACAATTGCTGTGTTCTTGTGAATTTTCGAAAACATAGTTTGCATAAGGATAGAGAAAATCGATAGCAAATGGAGATAATATATGCTTTGATTACTAAATAATGTTGAGTGTTATGCTAGATTATTCTTTTCCAATCCAAAATATATATAAAAATTACTGTACGCAGCGTTGTTTGAAAATTTATAGGAAGCAAAAAAGGAAAGACATTTTATGTGCGAATTTTGCAAGGTATTTCAGTATAACTTCTATTCAATATAAATTATCAAACGGAATCTTTGTTACGCCAAAAAATCGCAAATAGTTTAAAGTATTTGATAAAGTACAAATTGACAAAATTTGACGAAATTCTTATTTTTCGCAGAACTAGATTACTGTTTCCCCAAATATCATCATATTTTAATATAAATGATTTACTTAATTGGAATACGAAATTCTTAATTTCTTATTGTGAACGGCAAAAAATAAAAAGTAGATGATTCAGAAGCAACTATATTTTTATTACTATACTTTTTATAACTGTAGTGATGCATATAACTTTTTCATGTACCTATAGAGATCAAGTCCCCTTCTAATTTTATGAAAAAAATATTAGCTATAATAAAATATTTGAGAAAGGATTAACTTCTAAAACATGTACAATAGATATTGGTATTATAGAACCTTACGTTCTACGACCATTTTGCAAAGATGTATTTCGCACCATTACCTGAATGGCAAAAATAAGATATCTATATTTACATGTATTTAACTCTGCCAAGGATTTAAATATTTAATAATAATAGCAATAACCAAAATTTGAGTATCTTTTTTATTAAAAATATTTATTTATATCTCACGAACTAATAATTTTATCACCATTTTACATTGGCACTGTTTTATATAACATGAAAAGAATATTTGATTTATACATAGGATATATCACTTTATTTAAAAAATGATGGAAATGCAGCATGAGTATGTACTTGTGAAAGAAATATAATCCTGAAAGTGTAGTTCTCTTTGAGCTATTCACATTTTTCTTTTAAAATTTCTTTCTAATTACAATTAGAAAGAAGGTATAATTTGTTTGAGTTACGTGGAGTGCCTTCTATAAGACATTCATTTTACTTTCTTTCAAGTACCTACGACAAATGGGAAAACTTTCCGGTTGCGCCCTATAACATAAAATTTGACTAAACGTTAGAGCGACGGATGAAGTATTCGAACTATAAATATAACGTACATGAACATTTCTCATAGAAAATAATCTAATCTACATACTGTACTGTTATCTACGTTAAAATCTATAAAGCTTTATATAATTGTGTACAATGAAATCGTACACTATATAGGTATTTTGCATTTTACTTAATCAAATACACATCTAATTCAACAATTTCATTGTATTTAATAATCGCTGATTTGGAAGTTAGCAATAACTTAAATTGTCTGAACAATAGTACGATTTTGTGATTACTTCTACATTTTATTTACATGAATATTAATCTTGATTTATCTTGCGTAATGACTAAATATTAAATATGAATGGATAATTCAGAGCTTAAAGTGTTGTTTGATTATTTTTATTATTTATCGCTTTTATGATCTTTTTACAGATTGTTATACAGTTTGATCTGCTTTATATAGTAGTTTTTGTATTGATTCTTTATCCTTTGAATGAGCCTTATAATTCAGAAATTTGAAAGTTGAAATCAAATCTGAACCTTCTCGACTTTTGTGTTTATTTTTGGCTAATGAACTAAAGCATTAAATGCGCAGGAGAAATGAACAATTGACAACTGTTATTATATTTACAACTATTATTTCAAAATATAATTTCGTGTTTCCCGCTTTGTTTTGCATAAAGTCAGTAGTCAGTTCGACTAAATAACTGCGATATCTTCTGCTGCATTTAACCCACATTTATTTTATGGCTAGTGCAAGTCACATTTTTCATTCTTTTATGCTTAGTAATCTTTAGATGATGTTGTTAAAATTGCTTGAAGAAGTTAATCCCAGAAGGTATGCTCACGGGTGTAATAAAAAATATCCCGCCATTTGTTCGCTTAAAGAAATACATATCTGAAAAAGAATTCACATGCACGTAGATGCTTTGTTATTCGTTCGTAACTAACGCAAGGCATTTTTATTTGTTAAATTTTACATGTAGTGCTGGCACATCCCTCTGCTAAGTAAATTTTCATGTTTCTATAGTACGTTTTTGTCAGAAAAATCTCTCCAAAAATCATACTTGTTAAAACACAAAATATATTGCAGATAAATGAAAAAAGAACTTACAGGGAACTTTCGTATAGTATCCACGGAAAATGTCCACGTTCAGCGTCAAAAGTTTCCTCGTTCATCCCCAATAACTGGGGGAGTTTCCTGAAAGGGGTCTTAGTGTTTCGTTTGACATATCGCGAGGTTCGACGGTTGACAATGAGTTGTGCAATCTGATCCGAATTTAATTGTCTGTAATACATTACTAATTCAATGAAGAAACTCTTGCTCTTGACTTCCTCTAAATTAAACTTCTACTAACGTATTTGTGAAATTTTTTTGATTAAAAGAAGATCAAAGACGATGTAGTTTAAATCACATTTACGTACGTATTTACGATAATAAACGAAAGAAAATAAATTAATATCACTAAATAAGCAAATACATGTACTCCAAATTATGTATATTGTATTTCATCTTGTTTTAATCACGAAAAGCTCACAATTACATTCTTACAAGTTCTATCCAAGAAAAATTAGAAATAAGAAAGTTTCATCGTTGTATCAATATTGTCTCTCCAATGTGTTTTCTTTTTTTTTTTTATCAAGTCGATTTTCGGATCTATTCCTTTTTCATTCGTGTTGTCTTTTTCCAAATTCGAACAGGTAGGCCGTATCTATACATAGATATGTACTTAGGATCGACTCCTCTCTCGTTGATCGCCTGCCTTGGATGCTGATATTCGGATGCTGTACAAGAATTTATGTACATACTTTAATAGCAATTCCGCAAAGCAAATTTCGAAGTATCAGTCAAAGCACTTACTCGAAATACATATTGTTATTAAAAAAGAGTAAATTGGAATTATATTTTACTTTAATATTTTATTTTAAATAGTGATATTTATTTTCTAAATGAAGTATTAGGTGTGTGAAATAAATACAATATTAAAAGTTCTTTATTTTTTATTTAATTTTGATTGATTTGATGGAAGGACTTTCGATAAAACATTATTCCTGTTATATAAAAATACTAGATCGATTATACTAGTTAAAATTAACTGTAGTTATTAGACATCACGCCGATGATCTTGATTTTCACATATGTTGTTAAGAGCCTAACAGCGGACGCTTTTAAGGGCTACATTAGCTCAAACCTCGTCTCACAAAAATGAAAACTGATCAATCTAGCCAACGTACATCACGTCTATGCAAGCTTTACATCATGCGACAATTAATACTATTTTATATATTACGGTGGCTGAATTGGAAGAACTAATCGAATCTCAATACGGATAATCAATATTTTCATCTTCCTGGAATAAGGTAAGGGTTGATGTAGATTTTAATAGGGGTCGCCGGCAGGCAGGTTTTATAGAGATTGTTTACGGATGAAATGTGTTTATAGAAATAATAGGTAAACAGTCGTACCATGCTGACATTACTAATGCATACGTTGCCACGGGCCTGCACGTGTAGGCAAGATTCAATATATGTAGTAGTAACAATAGTTCTCAGAAACTATAAGAGATCACCGATTAAGTTATTAATAGACTGCAGATTTTTATGCAAATTCATATTTTTAAGAATATAGTTAAAAATGTAGAGTCTCGGTAGAAAATTGTTTCACCTACTGAATATTATAAAAGCACTAGGCCGGGTATTTTATATATATTTATATATTTTTTCATAATACACGTATTTTGTACAACTTTGCACTTTCAAATTTGCTACAAATGCATAAAAATCCGCGATCTAGCTATTAGGAAAAGTTATACAGAATCATGTCCTTACCAACATAATATCAATAATAATTAAGATCATCGGCGTGCTGTTCCTTAGAGTAAATAAATACAAACAAATATGCCAAAGTAACGATGTGAATAATTTATCCTTGTTTTGCATTCTACGACTATTTCGAAAAATTATCTTGCAAATGAAACACAGAATTAAAGAGAAATAGAGATGATAAAAATCCATTTCATCTATAATTTTAATCTTATGCTTTAAATATCACTTTAGTTTCAGTGCCCTTGTTCATTATGCTAGAACGTTTAAAATTAACTGTTATAATTATAAATTTTAACATTTACGTTACATGAATAAATTAATATTAATAATTAACTATTTGCACACGTCAGTTGTATTAGTATTAGTATTTTATTATAAATACTTTAGAATTAATTTCAAAATAATTTATTACAATAGACAAATTATATTTCAATAATGCAACAATGTTTTGTAAGCGCCATGAGTGCACATGTGGTTAATAAAAATACTGGTGAATATTGATAAAATAAACGTATAAAATAAATGTACGCTGCTAAATATGCTTAAATTAGTAAAGTATAAATGATGAAATCAAAAAAAAAAAAAACTTGTATTATAGTAAGAAATATAAACAAGTCAGACATATATTCTATTGAAAAGATAAATGAAACTAATTGATATATATATATAATAAATACACATCAAAGCAGTTTTTTACGTTTTAGTATTCTTAAATATATATCTTTGAATTATTGAAACAATAATTTATAATTATATCATATAGTAGTTACTATACTTACTATAATTTTCTGACATTTAGTAATTCCATACAAAGGTATTAATCCAAGAATTAATTTTGCTAATGAAATATCGTTAATAAGTGAGAACTAAATCACAAAGTTGCATAGAAAATATGTATCGACAGTAATAATTTATGAAACGAAATGTACCTGCACATTTTTCTGTAATTATCCGTTAAGTAAATTAATAAACATAAATTTTACAGAAGAACACTTGTAGTATAATTTACTAATTAGCGATATTACGATGATTTACCTAAAACTATATTGTAGCGTAACATGTCGATAGGAACCTATGTCATAAAAAATAGTACAGATCTACTCTTCGGTATGAAAAATACGATAAAATAAAAACGCGTCTACAGTCTACAAGATTGACAGTCATTGTAATGGAAGAATTAAAGTGTCCACTCTCCGTTATTTGGAAACTTTTCATCCGGCAGTCCGAATTCGTTTGATTTATTTTTTTTTTTTCGCTGGTTTGTCGCTGGCTAGGGAGAGAATATTTCGGCAGCAACTCGAGCGTAAAAATAAAAGTAAAACCGAGAGAAATTCGCGAACGCGTGTAGGTATCTGTTATTGGCCGAAATCTGACGATACATGAAGCAAGTTCCAATGATCGTGGAAGAAGTAATTAAATGTAACGTACAATGTATGTTACGTTCGAGATATACACAATCCATTAGAATGCCAGATATAACGATTAATCACTGTCGTGTTTCTCTTATGCATCACATGTCTGATACAATAAACGATCCGCTCAAACGTATAATTGCTAAAGTAATGCTTTACGAAGGGATTGTAGAAAAACATTTAAGAACAATAAATCAAATAAAAATTATTATTTTTACATATATAGTTACTAAAATGCGTGGAGTTATCATCCAGTTTTAAGAGTAAAGATATTGTTCTCATTTTATCTACGTAGGTATCACGAAGGAAAAGAATTCATATCTATTTGTGTATCTTTGAAGAAGCATCTTTTACCATTAGCAATCTGATATCTTTCAAAGTAACGGTATTCTTTTCTCATCCTTAGAATGAAAGATAACATTAAGTAAACACTTATATATTATCCAGCTAGCGAACGACATTAAAATGTTCCTTGAAAAGACGCACAAGGCTTGTAAGTATTCCTTTGTCGAACCATTATGTGAATTCTCTATGTCGTCGGGTTTAGTATAATACTTTGTGATTCGTAGAAAATATGAAGAACATTAAGAGTTGGACTTTTCCAAAACAAGCTACATAAACAGCTAATAGTGTTCTAACAAGCAAACGATATTGATAGCGAGGTGTTTACTAAAGATTGGTTGATTGGTAGTTGATTGAGTTGAACGGGTACGCTAACTAAACGTACAAAATGATCCTATTGGATCCAATGAAAATAGATTAAATAACAAGTGAAAATATACTATTGTGTCTCATTCATTAAGGGTTATCTAAACAGAGCAAACGCACTAAAAGAATTATGTACAATCTTACTTCCGTCTATTTGCATTTGTCAAAGGTTTGGACACATTGCGTTGTCGAATAAATAGTAAAACAATTCCCTTCGATGACAAATATTTTTTCTCATTCAGTTTCAAGGCAATAAACTGTGCACTTGTCTCTTTATCATAAACATCATCCTATTTAACAAATATTACATAAATAAAAAGATGCGAATAATTCTGGAGTAGCTGATTAAAAATATGAGAAATATACAGATTGAAAATAAACGTAAATAAATCTAGATAATTTTACGTACTTATTTAATTATCATAAGTTCCATTAAATATAGCTATACATATGTAATATAATTTTGTAGCAGTTAATTTGGTATTATGTTCCAGTACAGACCTTACCGTTGGTAAACCGAGTCTCTCAGAGTTATTATTACTGATAACGTTACTGTACCACTACGTGCATTCTATTTGTCAAGGATAATCAAAGGAGTGCCTCAGGCTTCTAATCATTGATTAGAATAAGATTAGATATTCATAATTTAAGTTAATATTCTTACGTATATCA
Source organism: Bombus haemorrhoidalis (assembly GCA_014825975.1). NCBI lineage: Eukaryota > Metazoa > Arthropoda > Insecta > Hymenoptera > Apidae > Bombus > Bombus haemorrhoidalis. Next base: position 13,471,173 of record CM026163.1, on the reverse strand, counting down.
TATTGTACTTGAACAAATTTAATATATATAGATACATTACATTACATTATATTGCATTATCATCAATATACAACATTTAGATTATTACAGAGATTAATTAGAAAGATAAATTATACAGAATGGTCCACATGCAATTATGGTTAACATGCAACTATCTAAATACTAGTAACTAAGTAGACGTAAGTAATTTCTAAGCAAAGAGATTACTAAAAATAAATTCTGAAAGCTCATTATGATATCTAATTAATATTATTGAAAAAAATTAAGCATGTACGATGTTTTTATGTAGGTAGAGATACATAAAATAAAATGACATTATTATTATGCGATATTAACTCTTATTTAACTCCTGTGTATTCAAGTCGATGGAGTAAAAAGGCTCCGAAAGCTTATATGCCATATGTCACAAGTGCATATATACGTCTTCTCACTATAAATCATAAAAATTTTCCAGTATATAATATTGTGTGAATCGCGTCTAGCAGGATGGATTTCGTTAGGATATGTTACCATCTTTTACAACTAATGTACGCACGAATGCTAATGGCCATGTACTTGCAAACACGAAATACTCGTTATACATTTCCATTAGAATCACTTCCTGAATTCTATGAATAAACATTGTTATTTAAAATATTTTAGGAAACATTAGAATTGCCATTACGTCCACATTTCTTATTATATAAATTATTGTATAAATAAGATTATTATGCTTTTCTTTCTTCTTTTGTGCCGTTCAATGTTAACATTCTCGTTTATATTGGGTAAAGTAATTGTGATAGCATCTGTATGCTTCGAACAACGTTAATTTGTAAATTTTCGTTGTATTGCGTTTTGTAAAGTGTTAAAATTGATATAAGTCATTGACCTATTGGAGTATATAGATTATACGTGAATGATTCACGATTATGGTAACGCTTGCATCTCTCTTGAACCCACTTTTCACGTGTGCCACGGTAAATTTGGTCTTCCAACGGGCGAATCCTCGTACGGTTCATCGCACTCTTGGCAGCACTCGTATTTTATTTCCTTCCTGCCTTGTACCCTGTGTTTCACGACGTGCTTCTTGATATTTATTTCTTCGTAGGCACAGTTACGGTGTGGCTGCTTCACTTTTGACAAAGTGGAAAATAATTTTCTGTGATGGTTCCATAAAAGAGTCACACATTTTTCTTTCCAATCGAAATTCAATGACATCACATTTTATTATGCTCTTTAAGTAGTTTATCTCAATTAAGACAAGACAATATCTTTTTATTGGATCTGTATATTTAAAAGAATGAAAACTTAACTAGATTTCAATTTAGTTAGTTAGTAATTAATGAGGCTTAACAATAAGTTATGATTGCAATTTTGAAACATATCTATGTATCTATCTCCATTATATGAAACAATAATTATAATTATTTTTTTGATTCATGTATTTAATCGTAATTAACTTTTGTTATAGTTTAGTATGTATTATTATATTATTTATTTTTATTAATTTGTACATAGCCTTAATTATTGGATAACATTTAATTTTTTAATAAAATACTAATCTCTCTGTATGTTACAGAGTACTTTGGAAACGAATTCATTTTTATAAAATACTCTACAGAGACTACTATGTACAATTGTACAATAATATGAACAATTCTATGACACTAATAAAACATTCTTCTTTGTCTATAAAAACCATTTGCATTTACATGTAAAAATAAGATAGGTAGAAATATTATATATTTCCCAAATTCTATAATTTTAAAGTAGGTTTCTTAATTGTGCATTAAAGTTTTACGACATTTATTTTGAAATACCTTCTTTTTAAAATATTTTCACCAAAAGTGTAATCATCCTAGGTAATTAAGGCTAATTAGTTCTCCAATTATGTCATAAATTCTTAATTCTGTCATTTCTAGCTAGATGACTTTTAATTTTATTCGGATTAGAATAGATTTCCATAGGTTTTCACCTTGTTGGTAACTTTTAAAAATCTTTGGCATAAATTCGCAATACAAATCTGTAAGATTTCTTCATCCTAGCGTGTCCATTGGCATGCATCAAATTGGCTTAGCATTGTAACTAATTCACTTCTCCTTCTGCCGTGAAATCCTTCTTAAACCTCTGGCGCTTACTTTAAATGAAACGTACCAAGTTTCGTCTCCTGCTTTAAGATATTTTCTGTAGCCTTATAATCGGTGGATTACCTTAACATTTATTGCTATCTATGTCATCAGATATTTTACTATTAAAGTAAGTTAATATGCAAAAGAAAATAAATAGAAGTTTATACAGTAAATAAATAATAAATGGAATGTACATATAATGCAAAAGTTCAATCTGATTTACCTATTTATTGACACTATATATTACTACAGATTAGTAAAATTGTTGAAGATTGTTACTGGATATTACATATCAAATAATAACATATTTCTCTAAAAATTGCAATCTTATGAAGCTTAAATACAGTGATAGAAAGAAAAGTATTCTTACAATTGAATAGAAATAAATAGAGAAATATTTTTTATATTATTAGATACATCCAAATATATGTAATTATATATCATACAGAAACATTGTAAATTGATGATAATAAATATACATAAACAAATGTAAATGTTATTATATAAAACATAATTTTATATAAATATATAATATTTTAGATATAATATTATTAAAGATATAAGCTTTCCTGTATCTCCTTTATCAAATGTTCCTAATTGTTTAATACAATTAATTACATCTTTTTTAATGAGTTTTATTTTCAGTATTGTAATGACTTCGGTATATTTACCGAGAATCGTTAGAGTAGATGAAGTATTTTTATGTGTGATGTATTATTACTTGAGTATGAGCAGATAAGTCGGGTGTTTCCTTTCAATTCTTCTGAAAATACTTGAAAAGCTGTTTTTAGCAAATGGCTCCCTGTGACTGTTTACTCTGTTCAAGCGTGCTTTGACATGAACCATAATTTCCTCTTCAGCCGAGGGAATTTTCAATATTTTTTTATGTCGTCGTTTCTTACAAACCATGGTTTTAAATGGATTTCAGAATGTTAGATTAGAGATTTTCAATTTTTTTAATATTCGACTTGGCAGCCATGTCCATTCAAAATCTGCAGTCCACATGTCCAAATGGGTTTGACGATGCCCTTGTGGATTTGTAATTCGTTATTTTTGCTCAGTTTTGACTGACTGGCTGTGAGCCAGTACACGGACTTCGTAGTAGGAGAATAATTGATGCGATATAACTTTTGTATATATTGTGTATAATTTGTGAAATATATTAAATATATTAGAAGCTTTACGTATACCATAAAAGGTATTAGCTTCGTTATTTCAGCTGTATGTACATATACATCTGCAAGGAAATCGATTGATTGTCTCAAAATCATGAATTTGGTTGCATACGGTTCAAAGAGACTATTGGTTTCACATGCTTCGGGTAAAGTCATATTGCTATGTTTCATTGTTATATGTATAGTGGAGGGTTTAGTATTGGAGAACTTCTTCATAATATATTCCTCGGATATAAAATTGCTGAACTGCTTTGTTAATTGGCATAAGCTAACTTTATTGCTGTACCTGTATTAGCAATTCTGCATCTTTTTGTACGAGGTTAAATTGATAAAAAGAAAAATAATATAAATAATATTTTTACAAATGTAAATATAATGTAATATAACGTAATAATATATAATATAATAAAATACACAAATAATATCATTTATAATTCGTGAGACAAATAAATGTGTTCAAAATTTTCAATAAAAGATAGAAATTGTTCACGAATGAAATTTGAATCTTTTGGAAGATCTACGAAATACTTTCCACTTATCATTTAGATAGAAGGAAAAGTCTCAAGTACTTGAACATGCATTTGAAAAGAAGCGGAGACATTTCTACAGACCCATTTCGCAGGGAATAAAGTCGATCCAGGATTTGTAGTCACAAAGAATGTGATCGTTGCAAGAAAAAGGTCCTGTGAGATCGTTAAGATCGGGTCTGTTTTCTCGTTGTCCGAACGTTGGTCTCCTTCACATAACAAGTTCGTATAGGACAACAGGGTTTCCAATGGGAAAACGGTAAAACAACGCCGCGTGAAAATGGCTCGTAAACGTGGAACACAATTTGAATCGCTAATGTCGCTGCTATTGAAAGGTCGCTATAAAACTGAAGTCCGTGGTATCATAAAGCTTGGCAAATGTTGGCGAGTTCTTCCATAATAGTCTATATGCACGATGTAGAAACGGCCAATGACGAGGATTGCATTATATGTATTATATAATATATTATACCTGCATATTACATATTATACCAATTATCTGATATATTGTATAAATAATTAAAAGTAGAAAGAATATTCTGTATATATACTTTTATTGTATAAGTGAATAATCGCAATATAAACTTTACTCTTTCTCGTTTTTCTTTTTATTTTGTTTAAGAATGTTGAGAAAATTTCAAGTGCGTACGGTACAATAGTATTTAATGTCACTGAAATATACAAATAAAAATATTTTCGTCAGTGGATTAAATATCTAAAATAATACAATTTCATAACCGTATCCAATAGATTGTGGTATATATGGAGGTAATACAATAACAGAGAGAAGCCCAAATGAAATAACTAGGTAACACTATAGGATGAATACATCTATGCAATCATGTAATAACTGTAATAACTTAAAATAATATTTTAGTTCTATTGCAATAATACGTTTTCGTATGTTATAAACATGTATGTATTTCCATAACATTTAAGGGCAATTATTGAGAATAAAGGCGATTTGAATGAACTTGAAATATGTCGTCAAGGTCTGCATTCTGAGCAATTTCTTCCTATACATATAACTACCGATCGGCTTTACTATTCAAGTTATAAAGCAATTTACGTTTAACACTATTATTTTATAATTTATAATAACTGCAAAAGGTATGTGTATAATATTGTTATAATTTTGTTTAAGGTGCTTTATATATATATATAATATATTAAGTTTTATTTCAAAGTTTGTTGCAAACTAGTTTTAATAAATTTCAAAACTGGATTAAACTGTAATATTCATATATTATGGTAATACAACATCACATTTTAACGCTTAATACCAATTTCTTGCTCTGATTCCAGTGTGCATTCAAAATATTTGGTTATAAGTGTATGATGGAATTTCTAAATACAGCCCATCGATAAAGTAACCACAGTAACTGATTATGCTTGGTTTTGTGAATTTCCCTTTCTCGCTCTCTCCTCCAATCTCTTTCAACGTTTATGCTCCGCGTTATCGGTTTTAGACTAATGAATTAGCGTAAATCGCATGTAGCCGCCAGGTCTGCGGTTTATTCGGTTCAGTGAAATATTTAAGCAATTTAAAACGGAAATGACAATAAATCGGTATACGTATTTCGAAGGTTAGTAAAAAAACAATTTGAAATGATACACGCATGCATCTAATTAGGATTAGGGAACAAATATTAATGAAATTAAATTTTTTATGACTGAAATTTATGTTAAATGGTAATTGTTAATTCCACTAGTGGTTATGATGTAAACAAAATAATTCGAAGTAAAATCCCGCTCTCCATTATTTAAGTAAAATATTTTTTGTTTAGTTTTTGTTTTGAATAATATAACTTTTAGAAACTGTAATGGACTTGAACACATACAAGTCGCTGTTTGCACAATTAGCGAAGCATTTGATGCGATTAACTCTCGATTAAAGAAATGTTTTATGCAATAGACAATATTATTTCACCAGGAATTATTTATTTTCGAATAAAAGCGACTCAATGGAACATTCAATTTCTCGACGTATATTTGCTTATATACATGCATACATTTACCTAATGTTTTTCTACCAAACAAATTTTTAAATAATAGGCTGTTATTTAAAAAGAAAGACAGATATGGTTTGATTAATATTTATTGGAAATGAAATTGTTATAACTGGAGAATTTTTTATTCTGTTATTTGAATATTTTGTTCATCAAATAAATTCATATACATGAAACAGAAAATAGTCAAAATTGCAGTTTCCTTATCTATTGGCTTCTACATTTCTTATGACAGACAAGAAAAATGCGAAGATATATTAGAAGGACACTACATTCTTGAAACTAATTACTCACACATGCAATCGAATTTTTCAAAAGAAAACAACTTTGATCAGAAATGATCGGTAATAAAATGGAACGGTAGTTGTATTTTCAAAGGAAATTCTCCATCGAGAAAAATTAGAAAATTATGGAATTTTAGGGATGTGCAGATCATATGTAGGTGGTATATGGATATGAGATTTTTCTATCGAAATTCATTCTAATGGATTATAATGAACTTCTGAAAATTCAGTAACTCTTCGATCTTATTTTGTAACTCGAGAACTCGTACTTCCACTATAAAGTCATGGTGGAACTTGCAACAAAGTTTGAAATAATTTTCAATCTTTAATATTTATATTGTCAGGACATTCAAACACCTAGTTAAGTTTCTTCTTGATCTTCCGTATTCTTTAAACTAAACTTATAAACGGAATCTCATTAACTAGGAAGTTCGTAATTTCAATTTTTGGTGCTCAATTGAATTAAACAATAAAAATTCCCGAAGATTGCTTTCACAATTTTTTTTTTTTATTTTCTAAGAAAGTTTGCTCTTCGTAACAAGATACGATGATTCAATCTATCCTTTATTCAATAAAATGGACATATGAGGAAACAATTTACTTGCAATGATCTATTTTCCGAGAAAATCGACGATTGTCGTTGCTGGAACAAAACTTATAGTGAATTTCTAGTCTCATAGCTTCCATGGTCCGATCATCAGTTCGAGCCTTTTTTCAATCATCATGCAGTGTTTTATTTTACGAAGCTACTGTAGCGGTATACTACGTTTTTATTTTTATTTAATTTATTCTATTTATTAGTTTTTAAATAATTTGTAAGTTAGTAGTATAAACAAATAATTTATTCTAATTGTAACTGTTTAGTTTATTCAATATTCAATGTACCACAGAACATGTAATCTTTACATGAAGATTTCAATTGTTACGATATAAAAAAATGGAATCTTTGCAAAATAGTCCCGTACAGTTGCGTACTATGCCAAATATAAAATAGGTATAAATGATATAGGTCATGAGTCAATACTTATGTATTGTTGGCATCATATCTCGTATATATGTAATTTTTATGTTCCAAAATATATGCTTATCCGTTCAGTAATTGGCATACCGTTATACGTACGTACCTATAATTAGCAAATTTGCAGCACGACAAAAATTTCAGAATTGCTTATTGATTTAATTCTTCAATACCTAAGCGAAATTGACATAACAATAGTACAAAGGCAAACAATTATATAAATCATTGATAAAGAGAAAATTATTATATTAAATTTACGTGTATTTCGTCCACACTTGCATTACGTACTTGTGCATAACAACAGTTTATTAAGTTTTCAGTGCTTTGTTCCCAGTCATAGGGTGGATTGTAATGATTATAAATTAAAACGAAGCTCGTCATGAAATGAATGGATGTTCAAGTGTATAAAATTATAATTCGTAATTATTTGCTTTGATTTGCAAATATGTAACGTAGAATCATTAAATGGCAACGTTGAAATAAACCAAATTAATCTTAAATCTAAAATATGTAATAACTTATTGAACTCGAATAAGTCGAAATCCCAATTACAGCGCACAATCCGATAACACGATAACCTGTGAATGGAAAGAGCAAATCAATGCCCATTTAATTGGAAATTGTACAGATAAACTTTTCATTTTCGAAGTATTTTGTTTCTTGTTCGATCTTCTCACAGCAAACTCGCATCATAACGAATTTTATGTATCAGTTATGAATAAAAATAAAAAAAACTATACATTGTTCAATGTCTCTTGTTACGTGTGAAACCAGCTTTCATTGTACGTTCTAGTCGTCATATATTCAGTATCAGATTGAAGATGGTGAACTCTGTAAAATGTTTGAAAACTATTGATCAATTAATATATTATTATTATTATTATTAGTATTAGCAAACAACAGAAATAATATTAATCTAATAGAACTGGGAATTGCCGTATATTATTCATTATAGTTCTACCTTGATAAGGATTTCCTTCTCCATAGAGTACATTGCGCGCGTGTTTGCCCTACTAATATGTTTTCTAAAAGTTTTAAAAGTGAATTCATTTTGAGAGATAGACGCAAACCAACTTTAATTTCAGTTTAAGGAAAGAGAAAAGTTAGCAGAAACTAGGTCAGTGAAATACTAAAGATGAGGATAATCTGATCTCATAATTTTATTTTATCCGAGGACTTCGTAACAGAAGAAGTATAAGTAGGTCCTAACAACATAAGTTACATAAAAGTTTGATTGTAGGATGTATTGTGATGAGTTTCGATTAATTAAACAGCAATAAATAAAAGTAATTTAATATTGAATTAATATAAAGGAAAGTGTTTGAGATAGGTGCATAATAATTGCTCATTATGCTAGAATGTAGATTAATAAAATTAACTTGATATAAAATTTCGATCTAATGCAAGGTTTTACATTTCTAAATGCTTATTCGTATAAAAATAATTATTAAGTTTAATCAAAGATCCATTCGTACTTAATCGTTTAATTCTTATGACATTAAATGCAAAACTCTTATCCATCATATATATATTATCTTTTTTTGTTGTTGTGCGACTAATAGAAACTTACGTTATCAAACTAATTTCGTTCTTTAAGTATTGTTATACGTTCATTGTAAGTTAAATTATTGAAAACTAACAAAGTAGAATTGAAATAACGTTTTAAGATCAACGATAGATTTTAATAGAACGACATGTCTCAAGTGGAAGTTAAGATGGATTAATGGTTCAGGATTGAGTTACTTTGCTTGTTTTTTAGTTATGGAAAGTGACTTTTTAACGAGGATTGAAGGAAACTTTGTGAAAAGCAAATTTTTTGAAGTTAAAAAATTCTCACACTCCATTAAGTGATCAATGGTTTTAACTCTTCTATATATTGATCATTTTCCTGATTTATACACATTCAGTTCTGGGAATATAAAACACAAATGATAAATCCTCTTCTTATTCTCTGATCAAATCTGAAAGGAAAGATCTGCATAAAATTAAACTAATTTTAAGATTGCAGTATCTTGTAAAATCATGGACTTATTCTTCTGAAGAGAGGAAATAAAACTGAAATTTATACATCGAATAACTGGTAATAATGATCGTTATACAAAATAGTAATTTTATTAATGACAAAGTTGTATTTAAATTCATACTTATTCGATTTTTCTACTATTATTTTAATCGTCGTGCCAAAATTAATTATTCTGTCGGAAAATAATTATTAGTCGGAATTAACTATATTATACGATTCAAGTTTTGTAAACGATGCTATTTATACGATAAATTGGGAAATGAACTTTTATTCCTAGCTCCAGTTATTAATGTACATATGTATATAACTACAGATGTCTATTTAGGAAATATCAGTAGGTCGTGACAAACTACGTTCATTTTAAGAATAAATAATTTTCTCTTAAACTTATAGAACAATAAAAATATTTATATTTTCATACTCTTTATGTTAAACTTTGGAAAAAAATTAAATTATGGTAAAATTCAAAATACCTCGGATAATACAAAACTTCGATTAAATAGAACTTGAATAATCAAGACTCCAGTGTACAATATTTTAGAAACTATCTATATCAAAATTCATTTACCTAAAATATTGAGTTTACTTCAATACTTACAAATATTAACAATTTTTATTCGACTCATAATTATATTCAGTATATTTATCACCATGTATAGGAATTTATAATAAATGATACCTTGATATAATATAATTCTACGAAATATTTGGAACAAAGTAGAAATATATTTAGAAATCCTAGTTTACTGTTATCGATTATATTTCGTGTATTTCTTTTCAAATTCTATAAACATATTGAGAAATAACATCGTAGAATTTTAGAATGGATCCAGTTCGTATCCAGCGTAAAAGGAAGAAACACACGAGTAGTAAAATTTTTATGATATTTTCACTTGCAATGTAAGTTTCCCTCATCGAATCAACATTTTTGCGCTACAAAGTTAATATTTCGCGATAATAAAGCTAAAATCACGATTTAAGTCGATGGTTCCGTAATGTTGCAATAGTTCGTTTAATTACGATCGTGTTAATTCAATGTACAAAGTAACATTGCTTGTACCTGGCACTACAACGTTCCGCGACAACGACCTGGATTCGTGTTGGACTAAATTTAGTCAGCGCTGGTTGGGACCAGAAACGAAATACGAAAGACATTCATCATCGAGATGTCTTATGCAACATGGTCGAAACTCTCACGCGCATCCCTGTATAAATCTCGAAGCCATTAATTAGACATCTATGTCGCATCAACCCTTGTAATTAGATACAGTTAATAGTTAGCTGGTGAACTCCCAGAATATCTTAGCTTCGAAGTGAAACTCGGGTATAATCTTCGAGAACCGCCTGACAATATATGTAGACATTTATCATAGCTTCCCACTCCCTAGCTGATTAGACAAATGCAGACGGACAGGTATTTCACTACTATACGTATATGTATTTATTTCGCTAAAATGCACGCACGTATATATATATATAAAATCTATTATATATATGCCTATATATATATATAATAGATTGTATATATATGCCTATGTATACGCGGTATTTGTATAATGTAACCAGAAAATTGCTCTCGCGTATAACGTAATTCCAATATTGTTTAAAAAGAATTTGTATACGTGCACATGATAGTAAATTTTACAGGTGCGAAAGTACATTATTGCCTTAAAACAAGGGACACGAATAAGAGCAGTATTTTTAATTGATTTGCTGTGCTTGCTTTTTCTGCTTTGCACATACGTTACATGCAAATATATGTAAGCTTTTAATTGACTCGAAAATTATAATTGTGCATTTCTGTAAAATAAGGAAGACTATGTATTGCGTGACAATTATTTCCGCACCAAATAGTGGCGTTATTTCAAAAACAAATATATTTTAGTTTTTGCGCTATAGGTCGCGCATAACCGTATCTCCCACGTTATAAGAGGCTCTACTTTATATTTATTTCTCTTGAATCATGCACCTATGTATATACGTATCTATCCATGCATATGTACTGTTACCACGTAACATCGTATACATTTATTTTAGTATTTGTATATACATGTGAGAATAAATAAACGTGTGCGGTTAAAGTATGTGCGTATTCTACGTTTCTACCTGAAGATAGGGATAGTTCAACCTTGGTCAGAGCTCCCCTTGTTCGTGCTCCCGATTTGCTTTGCATAGTACGAGAGTCTGTATAATTTAGCTGCTATTTACAAAGCGTTCTCATTTGCCAGTCTGTAGCGACTTTCGTCGAAGCTCTGTGTAGCTGTCACAGTAAGATTTTCAAAACGGCGGAAATTTTAATTTCACATTGTAGCTGAAAAATTAACTAGTTAAAGACAAAACTTTTATGAACAAAGATTTTCTGCACTGTTCACATTTTGTAGATCATTATCGGAAAGCATGTTTTAGATTTTCTAGAAAGTTACATTATATAAGTTAATTATGAGTATATTTTATTCAAAGTATATTATTGTCAAAGTATGTTTTATCAACATGCTTAATAAACGCATATAGAAATATTTATAAAATTCCTAATGTAATCGTAATTGTTCTCAGCTTTTGTATAGCTTTTTTTGAAACGTAAACTTTTTATATCAAGTAGTAATAGAAAAAATAATTAGATACGTTTCTGACGTAGATTCTCTGGAAATAAAAATTATATTGCAGCTTCCACACTTTTTACTTAAGCAATTTCAGATTTGATTTACCTTTTCTTTTTTTTCTTTTAATGAAAGAGCATACTTTTTAAATATTATAAACTTATTAGTATCTCTCTAAATACCATAAAACTAAAAAAAAACATAATGAATATACAGCGTGCTTGTAAATACAAAAGTACAGCTTATATTATTATTTATTAAATTATTAAAAACATTATTTATATAATAGGTTCATAGAATGGTAATATTAGAACGATTATGAAACAGATCTCAAGAAACTAATCCTTCAAACGTCCAATTTCTATTTTATTCTTATAATCCCAGGAGATATAACACTGTTTATGTTATTATTTTACTAAGAAATACTTTCATCGTAAAAAGGAAGAGATTTGCTTACAAAGAATTTAACGCGCAATTAGCGTTCTTTGAGAATATATTAAATTCATTAATCCAAAGTATTACTTTGAAATAACGTACGTTTGTTAAATACGTACTTTCGACGATGAATAATGTTGCTATTAATACGTAAAAAGATATTTAAAAAGCTTTTGAAAATTGTATTACTTAGATTATCTTACTACTTTTCATGTTATTAATGTTGGCAATGCTTTAAAATACCCAACATAAAAGTATGAAAGAATATCACAGGTATATATATGGTTATTTATTAATTAGCACTACAAAATAAAAAAAATTGTACCATGGTCGTTCAAGATATAAGATTTTTAAAGTTGCTAGTTAAACTTGTCTTTCATTTATGGCTGCTTTGACCTCGATTGCAGCTGACATGTTATAAATCCCTAGTTATTGTCACAGGTACTATAAAGGATATAGCAAAAGTTAATTGAAGTTTTAAACTCGTATCTTTATAGTTGTCAGATATATAGGTGTGTAAGAAAATCTGTTCTTATATTACAGTGTTGTTAATCTCTTCAAAGATGATATGAAAATATTTTGGAAGATAAGATAGTGCAGCATAAGCTTTTATATATAAAACAAGAGAAATATGCATTACATATTTTGGCACAGGTAACTACCGTGTTGTGACTATAGACAAAGCACTATTTCCTGTGCCGAACACGGATCGTCAGACTATACAGTTGGGTTTACGGACGAAACAGAATATGTACTACCATTTATCTTCTACGCCGTGTCATCCTGTGATCCCAATAACATAGGGTTACAATAGACTTTCTTTTGGTCTAAGGTTCAGATATACGTAAGCTTAGAATCGAGGAAGCTGTTCCTCGAACGAAGGATAACATAGTGCAGCTCGCAACAGAATATTCTACATCAGAAAATACAGTTGCTTTTCGTAGTTTCAAACTCTGGAGTTTTGATATCATTAGGAGATAGAAATTTTCTGTACAGATTAAGGTAAATATTAAATGACTTTGAAAATTCACGCGGGTCGTCCAATAAGTCGTTCATTCTTTAAGGGACATATGTAGCTCTTTATAAACTAACAGGTTATTCTTACTTTATACAAATTTTATAATGTTCGATACATTTTTGCTTACAAGAGAATAAATTGCATGTACGTAAACACTTGAGTTTTTCTAAAAGGAAGAAATTACTGAAAGGACTTTCTGATATCTTTCTATTTTTTAAATACCTTTTGTTTTTAGAAATTGTCAAGACAAAACTGAAAATCTATTGAAAGCGTATCAAAACGATAGGGGAGATGGAATCAAAGTTCAATACTTAATTATTGCAATTTTTATGTATGTACTTATGTTTGCTACGTCTTTGTTGTTTACGTTTAATCTTTGAGGTAATCTTTTATTTTTAATCAAGATTAAGTAATTCCTATTTTGAACAAAGAAAGTACCAACTATCACGAATGTAACAGTATACGTATTTATAATATATTCAATCCTGTTTGTATAATACATCAAATGTGTGAAGCGAAATAGCAGATATTTCTAGAACTAAATATTCATTATTTACTATTTATTAACACGTGGTACTTTTGTCACGATAATCTATAATTAAACTAGTACATATTTAGCTACCACGAATAATGCATATATTGCATTTTTTAAATAAAACTAATATTACTAATAGTTAATACTGACCTTTTCTATTTTATTCTTATCTGACTTTTGTAAGCTTCGTGGAAGAATGGCATTTATATCCTCTGAATTGTTAATTGAACTATATATAATTGTAAGATAACAATTGGTAAATTTATTACAATGATAGAAATGTCGTTGATTAACAGAAAATCAATAAAGATATATTCAAATATTCAACATTTCCAAACTCATTTTTTAATAAATCATCCCTTTTTCTTAAATAACGTACCATTTGTTTATTACCGTATTATAATGATTATTGTGATCAGAAATGTAAATATCAAAAATTTCAACTTGCATACAATACCAACAGCTTAGTATTCGCGTTTTATCATATTTAAATCTTTCTTTCTGGATACAATTTCAAGCTAAAAGTAACCGTTATCTTTAGAGCAGTCGGTTTTTCTGTCGTTAATATCACCGTAAAAAGGAATAAAGCAAGGTTCTTTCTGCATCTTTGAGATAGAAACACGAACACGATGCCTTTGTACAACGGCGTCATCACTTACCGCTTGAAATAACTGTTACACTTTGTAAAAAGAAGTTTTTATTACTAGGCATGATATTACGAGCTTCTAAGGTGAGTTTACGATTATTTCGTAATATGTACCTATTTCTTACAATGCAACTACGTGTTTAAAAGTTAATACCACATAGTCTACTATTCTCAGTTTCTATTTAAACTCTTGAAATGTTTACAAATATTTATGTTTAGAAATGATACTGTTTAAACATTTACATTTGTAATACATTTTATAATACGAAATGTGTGTCTATAAGTATCCTTTAGATCATCCTGAATTAAATAATATGTAATGATTTAATGTTATGTATATCAATAAATGATTTAATCTACACTTTTTAAAATTATTACTACCTACATTTATTTTTAATATCATTTTTTTACTATTATTATAATTGTAATCTACTTTAACTCGTTAGCATAACAGATGGTAACTCGTAAAAGCACAAGCCTTTAATAATATATCTTCTATCCTCTGGTAATTCAAAAATATAACGATTCCCCAGATGCTTGATTTCCTATTATCTATAACGAAGTGCAAGGTTGAGGGTCATAAATCCACATACAATTTTAGGAAAATAGCCAATTAAATTGCATCATTAATTTTGATCTTTTTCTTTCTTATTTCAAGGTTTACAAACTCGTACCTATACGTGAATTATTGCAATGGACATGAGAACCTTTTAAAATAGATTTTGACGTTGCATTATCTGAAACTATGTGGTTATTACGGAGGAAAAGGGTAATTACATTCTATAATTATATTCTATCACGTAGTCGACATACCATTCTCTCACATATCATTCTCTCACTCTCACATAACATCTTCTATCAACTATCGTTAACATCAAAACTACTACTATAACTCTTTACTTCTTTAATCTAACATAAAAACAATTCCACAATTATTAGCAACAATAATCAGGATCGAAAATATATATTACGGAAATTATATTGTTGATAGTTCGCTTGGAAATAGTTCTGCATTTGAAGAAAGTTAAATTTTCTACGGTGCGATCTTTGTTATATTTGTTGAAAGTATGTTTAATTTCTTCCTTTCACAATTATTATTCCATCACGGAACTGGAACAGGACAGGCAGTTGTATTAGCATTAGTTTTAGATGGTATAAAATTCGCGATATTTAATTGAAATCATTATATTTCATTATTCGAACATATAGCAATGATGTCATGGTAAAATGTATGTACGGTAATTTCATTTTTTATTAAGTGTATTTAACCTAATTCGCACAATTCGTATGATACATAGAATACATCGATTAAATCATAATGCATATGTCGATTGAGGACTTGTGGGAAAGATTTGGCCAATCCTCTTTGAAGATTTGTATTTATATGAAATTTAAAAGTGCAAAAATGAATATGAAATGCATACAATCTACCAGAGTAGGTACATGAATATTCAAAGTACGATACTCCTTAAAAACTTTAATAGATGAAACAAATTTCTGCTTAGGTCCTATACTCGATTAATAACTATTATTATTTTGGCTATATATAAGGTGTCTCAAACCTAAGCGGCTAAACTGCGAGGACTAAATTTATAAACAAAAGGAAGAAAAGATTACATAAAGTTTGTTAATAAACGGAATCGTCGCTGATATTTATCTACTGTCCAGAATGCGGAGGTGGAAAGAAGTTTCTATCGCTTAGTGTCATGCGATGTAACATTGTTTTGTTTGTACATGTGATACTTTCGTCCAATACGCCTGTTTAACTTTACGGTTGTATTGACTCTGTGAAAAACAACTAATTAGGCCCGCATTTCTTCCAGAGGACTTCTCTCTATTTCCGTATTACACCTACAATGATCATGGCAAGTGTTACCCGCCCCCTTGCCCCCTTACTTCTGAGGGTAGTTAGGATGTTCAATTCTTTGAATCTCAACTCACGTTGAATCAACAACTCTCAAGAGATTTCCTACTTATTCTGAAACGAGCGTTTGTCAACGTCGTCACTTCAACCAAATGAATATTTTAGTACAACCAGCCAATTCTTACAATACTCATTTTCAATTAAACAATCCGTTTACAAGATATAACGAAATAAGCGAGAAGATTTTTGGTAAAGAAACTACATATCCGCTTCTGCAGCTACGATTGGTATCTATAAAATGTGCGATATATATTGCCATATACAAAATTCTTTCAGATGCACATGGAGTTTGTTGTTATAAACATCTAAATGTTTTTTCAGAAACTTCTCCTCTTTTCTTCTTTCTTCTTTTATTTAACGAAAGAACTTCGAGATAGGAGGCATTCATTACTTCGGATCATTTTATAAATGAGCGAAATCGTCGGGGTTTCTATGCGGATGGAAAAAACAGCTGGAGATAGATAGGGTCAGAATGGATTTCCATGGGATGAGGGATCCGTGGATGAAGAAACGGGAACATTGCACACCATTTCGAGCGATTCTCACAATGGAGAATGCATTTACTCGGTGGACCCATTTTTATTGTCTCGCGAAAGGGGTTGGGTGGCAAAACTTTGATAATATCCAGAAGCAAGTTTGGCGGTTTTCAGACAGGAAGGAATAGATTCCTCGAGACGGGTTTTCATGGTCTTAATTGAGTATGTCGGTAAGTGAATATAAAATACGTTATGTTTTCGTGACTTGGTATACAAGATTATCTACAGGTATTCGCAATTTTATGAACGTTGCTTTTTAAAAACTTGCACACTTACACATGAGGTAATGATGTTACTCGTATCTAATGTACTAAACTTTTGCTTTATGTTTCAAGTTTTAATATCATATTACAGATTAAGATGAAGAAAATTTCTATTCACGCGTGTAAAAATTCTTTCAAATGCATGTTAAATTTGATTAAATTACATTCATAGTCTAATTTGCTTTGTTCAAACAAAGTTTTACGTAAATTTTTTCGAATGGTTTTTACGGTGATAGAAAATATACCAGAGAAAAATTATTGGTCGGGCTAAGAATCCGATTATTGTCCTAAATTAGTAGGCATGTTAAAATTGAGTGAATAGTGCATCTGATAGATACATATATCGGAGCTATCAGCAGTCCATTACGTAATTCGTGTGTGTACTTTAGCAAAGTGTTTGTCAAAGCAGGCAATGTAATTAAATGCATTAAACCAAGCGCACATTGTAGCGACTACCACTTAATCAAGCGAAGCAAAATTCATTAAAAATGTAACCATCGTATATTGCGAGCGTGAGTAAGAACCGATGTATAAACGATATGGAAATTGAACAATTCGTTTCGAAACAAAGAAACATTGTCAAATAAATACAAACATCGTATTTCATGATATTTATATATTTTACAATATTTTATATTTTATGATTTGACTTAACAAGTAAAACGTAACCACATAAATAAATTACTTCCGAAAATATCGTTCTAAATATCTTTCTATTTTGTTACACAAAAATATTACATAGTATCTACATATAAACATGTTGAAAACGTACCACTAACAATAAGACATTCACAAATTGTAAATAATATGGAAAAATTGATAGATGAAAAAGAATAATTTATATGATACCAACGAGCATTTTTAGACTCGTATGTTTATTTTTTGATAAATTAGCGTATAATATTTATATTTTGTTATATAGCATATGTAATACTTATCAAAATTACAGAAATTTGGTCAGTATCGAATATTACGTTAATTGATAATTCTAATAGCATGTATCAATCGCAATAGTTAATTGAATGAATATAATTTATTCATACAGATTCATATAATTGATTCATTAACTGAAAATGATACATGTATATAAATTTTAACGCTATTGAACTGCTAAAATTCATGCTCGTTGTCGTCAACTTGATAGTGATCATCTTATTGATTACATAATCTTGCAATGAAATTTCCATGCAAATGTATTGTGCGAAATAATATAACACGTGTTATATGTAAGAGATAGAATAAGAGATAAAGGCGAACTATATATATATTATATATAATATATACATTATGTAGGTAGAATAATGTTCTTGTTTCTACTGCTCGAAGATAATTTTGTAGCCGGCTTAATTTCTACAAAACAAATGAGAGACTTTCGCAAGTATTTGACAAACAAAAATAATATAACTTTTAAAGCTAGAATGCAAATATATGATCTGTAAAATGTTAGTGGAACATCAAAATCATCGTTTTAATAATTGCTTAATGATACTAGTAATTAGTAATTAATCGATATTAGGCGGACTCAGAAGTGATCAGGCTTACAATTAATCAGAATCACAAGTAATTAATGTTCTGGTTAGGTAGTATCAGGAGCAATTAGGCTTCTAATTGGTCAATTCTAGAACCAATGATTTTCAAGTAGTGAGCAATCTTCAAGTAGTATATATAATTTGTAAATAAGGGATGCTGTTTGGTAGGATAAACGTACTGAAAAGTAAATTGGTTTTCAAAGCTCAGACGTGTATTTTTCTTCCTCATTTAACAATGTTTAATAAAGTAAATGTGTTCTTTTATACAGCAGTTGAGATGATAAATATTACAAGTAAAAAGTCTACATTGAAACAATTATTCCGTTTATTAATGTATTTAATAGATAATTTTAATATTGATACCCTATATGATACATTTTAATTAAAATAATACACTTTTCTATTTAACTTGATAGATTTATTGATTTTGTAAATTGTGTCTTTCGACTCTGTAATTAATGACTGATATGATGTATGAATGAATACATGTATTCATTAGGTTGCCCTAAAAGTTTCTTTTGTTTTCAATTATATAATTATATAATTGTATTATGTAATTATATATGATCTATTTTGTTCCAATAGAACAATCAGATACAATGGATTATACACAATTCAATAAAATAATATAAAACAGAAAAATGTTGTGCATCTATTATTTCCTTATAAAACGAAAGAATTTTTTGGGACAATCTAATATGCATATATATATAGCATTTGTTATAAATTATAAATATAGAAACTTTATAAATTGTATATACATAAATTCAAACCTATAAAATTGAAAAATCCTATAAATAGAACGACTTGAGGTGAATAGATATAATTGATAGTGTTACTGCTGGCTGTAGATGTCGTTGGAAGGATACTGTTGCTTTTCTTCTCATTTTTGTATCGTGGAAGAAAAATCGGACTAAAACCGCCAGGATTTGAACCCCGTCGTCCGACTTTAGTTGGTTTGGTGTCGAGTGCCGACACAGATTCTTTTGTATCAATTAAGAACATTGTCATAAAATTCAGATTCTTTAAAACCTGAAATTTCGAACCGTTTATAATCTTAAAACCCAGATCGCCTGATTTTACAGTATGTGAAATCTGAGTGCTAAATTCCTAGACAAATGTTTTTAATATATCCGAAATTATATTCAAAAGTAATTTGTAATTATATACGCCTGTAGCCACTCAAATAATTCAAGTTAAATTTTCAAATGTTGCCTTTTATAGTTTGGGTGTTCACAAAAAGCTATCATAAGTCATAATTCATTCTTGTAAACTCATAACGTATGTAAAATTAAGCGATATTGACTAAAATCACTAAACTTTCATAGATATTTTCATTTAAATTTGCATAACAGAAATTTAACGATTGCCCGTGTTTGTTATTGTGGTATTTGTATTAGTAAATATTGTCATTAATTCCAATATAAGTATAGTATACTGTGTGAAGTGGAGAAGCTTTTCCAGGACCAACATTAATTTTAAATGCTTTTATGAAATTACATTTAGAGATAATTAATGTTCAATAAATGTAACTAAAATTGTAGCGAGCAAACATGTTCCTGTATTAATTATAGATTTGGGTCTCTTATTTGTTTCACCTAATTTGCTTTTTTATTTTCAAGTAGCATCAAAATTTTAAAAGTCAAATTGCACCGCACAGGAGGAAAGTACAATCTATCGATAAGAATTTATTAGATCGAAATTCTAATTTAGATTATTATTTTCTTCATTAAGCTATTCAGGTTTTATTAATCTTTTTATCATTTTATTGACTATGATCTGCATTGATTTTATTGACTTAACGTTTGACAATTATAAATAATGTTATTTACATGCATATCTAGAAATCTTACATCATGTATTTCCGACAAAAACTTACTAATGTTAGAGCAAATTCTATAGTATACAGCGAAGAACATCTGTATTACGATTGATTTCTTTTAATTCGAAGAAATCAGTTACAATTTTCTAACTTTTAGATTAGTGCATTACAAAACCTCAGTAAGGTTCAGAAAATTAATATTGTGAACTATTTATTTAACTCTTTGCCGTATCTGTTTGTCAATCTTATATTAATACTTACAAAAGCTTAGTTTATGGAAGATTAAACTAGGTCATAGTGCAATTGAAGCATATCAAAATATTAATTTAACTTCCGGGAAGATGAATAATATAGGAAATGTTAAAGAATAGAAAAACATTTGAAATGAACTAAAGTGTGAGATATATAATCATATAACCTTTTTCCTTTAATCCGGGTGAAACAATAGCAGTATCATATTATCAGCAAATTATAATAATGTATTATTAATAGACAAATAAAGAAAAATATATTCATAAGAAAAAATTTAATTTAGACGCTCTAGATGGCGATTCTATTATTACTAAGATCACGTGTGGGAAAAGGAAATGAAGAAAATAGGTGGAAGCTGTGCTATGTTCTTGACATATTTTAATTACAAGAAGAAAATTAAGATAGTATTTAAAATTAAACAAATGACATCATTTACTATAATATAATACCAGAACAAAGAATAAAGCGTGCAGCACATATTTCCGGCAATAACTTTATTTTTTAATCATCCTCCTGCAGTTCATACTGTCCAACTTGTACAAAATTATTTTTCGTGTGACAATATTCCATTTTTGGACTGGTTAATAAGCTCTGAAATTAAATATCATAGAGGACAATTCAGCTGCTTTGTTCAAATGGTTTACGAAGAAACTAGATAATCTGGAATTGTCAAAGCGCCTTAAAGAAGAATAAAGCAACTTATCACAGATATATATGTCGGAGATGAAAAGACATGGGGGGCCTTTCTTTTGGAATGATTGGGAGGTCCCCAATACTTTAGTCCATATTTTTATTATAGCCGTACTTAAATAATAAAACTGAGTTAAGTCAATTATGTTTGTGCGATATTTATGGCTCGAAATGACATAACGGGTCGCAGAACGTAGCCACGGTCACGGGAGGGGCGTGCACCTAACAGAGGTATGGAGCAATTAAATAGCTTTCCTTAAAAACAAAGATTGACCCGAGGGATGCAGAGAGGTACGGAGAAGAGTATACAAGGAGCAGTTCCACTTGGTTTAATTCGATAAGTTCGACTAATTCAATGCATAAGTACGTTGAGTCGCAAATCTCAATCGTCATCCCGTTGACCGTGTATTCGTTATCAAACCTAACTTCATAGTCATCGACATCTTGACTATTCAATCATCTTTGTTAATCTTTGTAATACATTCGCTTCAATATATATCACCTGATATACAACAACAATGTCCAACTCGCAGGAAGATTCATTACACGCCCTAACTTCCAAAACTGTACTGACCCAACATATATATATACACTACTAGGGATGAAAAGTGTTTTGAAAATTGCTTGTTAGAAAATAAATGTTTCAATCCAGAAAATGCAAAATGTGTTATTATTTTATCAAACTCACACATATATTACAAAATGTGTTATTATTTTATCAAACTCACACATATATTACATGTGTTATATCACTTTACAATTAAATATCATATTACTATAAGATGCTATATATATATATATAATATTCTTTAAATGTTGAGGATCCAGTGTAAATCTGTGGAAGCTTAACGATAGTACACGCATGCTATATTTTGTTGGAGACTGTACATTCTCACGGTAGAAATGATCGGTTCGAATTCGAAACCATGCTGCTTGGTTTAACGCGAGCTTCCTATTCGTTGTCGATAAATCTGGCATGAGTCAAAGGAAAGCAAATTGGATTCAGGTATGTTTAGAAAACCCTCTGATGGATCAGCAATTTCGTTCTGTAGTAAGTACATATACCATGATTTGTATACGTCTGGTAAGTTTACACACATTTAAAAATAACGAACCTAGTTACATCGACAGAATTGTGGCTACCTGATTTGCATTTATCAAGCAATGTTACCGAATCTAACTTGTCATACCGCAAACCATAGAAATGCAGCATAAATTCATATTTATAACATTTAATATTAAAAAGATGAAAATGAAACGATAAAGTTTCTTATAAAAAAAAAGCTATTTTTAAAATCTATTAGTTTATTTTCACAGCTTTGTAAGTATTTTTTCATAATCACATAATTTGCGTGTATGTTTGTGTTCATGTGTTACGTATGTGATATTCCACGAATTGTCGAGTTTGTTTATATTGTGTATGTTAGGCGTTTTACATTCGGCATCCCAATCTTCAGTCCTAATAAATCCCATTGAATTTATTAGAATGAACTTGATTTTAGAATTCATGGAATTCCAATTTCCGGTAGAAGCGAATAAATAACAAGATTGACAGAAGAATGACATTGTATAGAATACTTTTTTAAAAACGGTGTAAAACTAACAAAAGTGTCCGAGTACTTTTATCATAAAATTGGTAACTAAATACCGTTTCGGTTAATATATATAATATTGTTATACACAAAAATGTATCAAAGTAACAGCAGATAATTTTAAAATAATTATAAGTGGAATTTCACAAAAAAAGGGAGTCAATATCAATTTTCTCATAATTAACTCAATTACGTCATTGCAATTGTTCGAATACTTTAGAAGTAATTAGATATGAATTATGGTATAAATTGCAAGCTTTATTATAGGTATAAAATTTCCTGTCGCATAGCGGTATGGACATTATGTTCAAACAAAATGGAATTTTCGTGTTTGTTTTTAGTCCATAATATCTTACCTTTTTGTAATACTTTTTCGATACCTTAGAACATATCTCAACTTTATAGTTTCCTACAATAACACATAAAGTGAAACTTCATAAAGTGAAACTTCATGCCTCTCAGTTGGTAACAGGCTAAAGCGATACAAAGGAGCCGCGTGAGTAGTGAGGATCCACTTCTGTAACTGTTAGCAACCGCACATGTATAAACAGAAGTGAAACTGCCTTCTAAACTAAGCCGCAGAGATACTTGTAGCGTCTACCGAGCTCAACCTCTCATTTTCGACCGACTCGCATCTTTGCTTATAGAGTGAGCCCTTCAACAGCATCCACAGGCCGTCTCTGTTCCGTTCTATTTTGCCAGCACTTTCTCTCTATAAACGAAGCGCATATTGCTGTTGCGTACCGTGCACCTGAATTGTATGTATTCAAGCCTCCGGTACACGTGAGCGTGCTTTACACATATCATGCTTTTCCTGTCGAGACAAGCCGCATTGTACAGTAAAACCACGATTTCGCGATAGAACCGAGCCAGTTCGACCAAACCAATATAATGGGAATACTTCTCCCGAGTGCATTCTGCCTTTTGCACATTAAACAAGTGCGCTGACCACACTCGTGTTCACGATCGGTGACCTGGCTGGTTGACTGGTGTGCAGGCGCGCGAAACGTTTCGCGATACGTACAACCATCGAGTTAGGAGTTTGATTTACACGCGGCATTCGACCGTGTCGCGTTTCTGTGCCTCTCAGGTAAATCGTGAGACAAATGTTAACTGGATAATACTTTTCGCTCATCTATCGACAACATTATTTCCCGACATAGCCATCTGTAATCTTCGAGATTTTTAGCCATGAAAATTTATCATAATGCTTCAAAATTTCAGAACTGCATAATTAATACCTAGTCCTTTTAAATTATTTTTTATACCATATACATTAGATATAAATATGTACATATTTACAATGTTTAGGCCAGATGATTTGGAAAAAATATTTATACACAAAGTTAATTAACTTTTAGTCAGCAATACATAGATAGTACTGATTAAAATTGTTAAAATATTTTTTTATTGAAGAAAAATAGATTTCTTAATTTTCTTAAATGGAACTATCATATATTTTTTGTACTGTATTAATGAATAAATTTAAAAAAATAATAATGTTTTGTCATCGTAATATTTAAATTCAACTGTTGATTTTCTTAATGTAAATAGCTTAACATCTTTTTGTAGTGAACAACAAGTAATATCCATTTATAATATACTTTTTGTCAATAAAAATGATATTCTGATGATCTTAATTAGTATTATTTGTTGACGACTAAAAGCTAATTATTCTATGCATAAACTTCTCTTATAAAAGTATTGAAGATGATTTAAAAATCAAGAATATTATTACGCTGTGGTACACGACAATAATAATTCTGTACGAGTTATATTTTATTAATACATTAAAATACGTATAACATGAGAAAATATAGAACATTTTGACGTCACATCGAACGATATTAACAGAATGTCAATATCCTTCCGGAGTAATGTAATAATAATTTACAAATTACAAACATTTCAATTGTATTCGAATTAATGTCGAAAATATTTTCATAATGCAGTTTTATATATTTGGGTTTAAAAGTTTTCTTAAACTCATTGAAATTTATAAGTAGTGAATGTGCAAACGCATATTTGGAATTAAGTATCCTGTAATCATGTTCCGAACAAGTTTCAAGTACTACTCGAACTGAGATTAACTGATATGCATGCGGCACAACTTCAGTGAAGAGATGTCCAATGTTTTAGCCACTCTGCATACCCTAAGTAGCCATTTCGAAATGAAATGCAAATTTTAAACACTGATTGTCAAATACGAGTAGTGGCGTTGAGTAAACTAATGATTTATGAAATATAATGTTCCTAATTGAATAGCACTTTTTATATTGAGGATATCATCATTATGATGTGTCATCTCGAATACAATAGTTGTTACATTAACCGTTTAATGTACACTTATAATAAAAAATAAAGCAATTTTGTTTATAAAATCGCTTTAAAAGTATCATAATTACATAAAAGAGCAACATTTAATGCCCTAAATTCGTTGAAAATAACACATTCCATAAATGTCCAAAGATTTTAAAAACAATATATTATTTATTCTTCAATAAAAATGATTAATTTAGTCTTAATCCATTAATTTCTACCTTAAATTCTTAAGTTTTTCCTATCTTACATCATCTTTAAAATTCAAAATTTATATTTAATTCTTTATCTACGATGAAAAATTTAAATTTTTAATTATTCGTTTATTATTAAAAATGTAATGTACGAGCTATTCAAAAGAGGATAAGTTTTAGAGAAATTTCTTTTTTCGATGATAGTAAAAATTTTGTTAATAATGACTTCATAAAGTACATATTTTAAAGTGTTTATATCGTATATAAACTGTTTCATATTTCTTTTTAAATATACTTTAAGTAATAAAGCTGTGTCAAATACAATAATGGCGTAAGGTCGCTTGGTAATGCTTTATGATGATATAAGTAGTATAGAATATACAGTAACGGACATGCAGTAATGTAGCTTACGTTTAATCAGAATTATAATAACATAGAAAATGTATCATCTCTCCTTTATAATGATATGACAATTATTGCGATACATTTAACCTTTTATATTACGAAAACTGGTACGACGTGATAGGACAACAAACAGAAAATGAATCACGATCATCGATAAATTATCTTCTGTAATAGAATGCTCGTCCGTGGTCAATTAAATATAATGTGCAGCATAATTACATAGAGTTGATTGATTTGTCTATTCAAATGTGAATTCCAGCATGTTCTTCCATTATATCACTCAATGTCAACTGACCGTTATTGGTCACCTGTTACATACAAAACACCTCGTTTTAATTTTTCCTATCTTCCATAATTTTCAAGATACTCGTATAAGTAAATTAAAACGGGGTACTCTCTATGTAAGTACACTTTGATATATTTGTATAAAGTATGCGTGATACCTGCCAGCAGCAATATTTGGTATCGAGTGATATAATCGGGGAATATGATGAAATTCATATTTGAATAGACAAATCAATAAACTTTGCGTAATAATGTTCTGTTCTATATTAATAGACTCTGAAAGAGCATGTAATTACAGTAAATAATGTATCGATGATTTTGACTAATTTTCTATTATTGCAATTTGATTTATCATATACATTATAACGTTAAAGATAGAATTCCAAATATTGAATGTACTGTATCAATTATATGTTTCACAGAATCATTATGATAAGACTAGTCTTTATTTATTTTACCATCTTTGCACAATATATATGTGGTCCGATTATAACTTTCTGGATCTGTTTTATTTCATTCATATTGATCTTAATATCATGTAGAGTTATGCAACCTAGAAAGTATGTATCAATTTATATATTTATCTTTTCTAGATTTTATCTTTTTCACTGATCAATGTAGTATTATACTACAAGTAAACGATTTCGTTACTATAATTGTGTATGAAAATTTTTGGATTTAAAATTAAAATAAAAGTTGCTAGTTGATTGTGTAATCTTCCCTTTCACAAGTAAACAAAATTATAGAAAACTAATCAGATAATCTTTTGCTGAAAATCAAAACTTTCAAAAAATCAAATAGATAAATTGATAGTTTTATTTGATGCAATATAATGAAATTTATCATAGCGTTGTAAATACGTAGTTTGCTATGCATTGAACTTTTAGAATTACACAGGTTAGTTCATCCAATGAACAATAGTCCTGATTCTTTTCAAATAGCAACAAGTGTCAAAATAATACAATTTATGACAAAATCTACTCTTTCGATGCAACGGTGAATTATCAATATTACACCTTCTCCATTTTAAATAAAAATAGGATTTGCTAATGCTTCCTTTAATAACTGGTTTTGCATCTTCTATTTCTATTTCTACTAATTTCTTCGTATAAAGGTAAGTTTGTAGAATCTATCTTTCGTTGCCGATGAATCTTTGTGAATTGTGACTGACCACTGATTGACTGATTGATACTATTTTGATATTTTTGCCTTTGTTGCTTAGGTCCATAATAATACAATGTTTTGCATAGATTGGATTAAAGAGTACTGATTTTGAAATCTTTCATTCAAGATTTCGATGATAGTTTTTGAGTCAGTGAAAATGGTGAAATCATTGGTGTTAATGTATATGCATTTTGCATATATTGAAGCATTTTTTGCAGCTTGTATATCACAGAACAAAGAAGTAGTGGATACTCTACAGGTAATTGTCTGTTACAACAGCATATCGAACTGACTAGGAAAATCTAGACCTATCAACGTAAATAAAAGTAGTGCTAGTAGGATTGATGTAATCCTGGAATGTGATTTTAAATCTTTTACAGTTGGTATCTCTTTTTTTTGGTTATTACAAATTGATTCTGAAAGAATTTCAAACGAATTCCATTGAGGATACATTCGCGTACAAAAAGGATTACGTTCTCTTATATTAGGAAGTGACATATTGAGTTCCTGCACAGACAATTGTTGACTCTAGAGGAAAGTAGTTTTAGATCTTACCTTTTTCCTATAAATGAGATTTGTGGAGGTTTAGATACTTCGTTGAAATGTAGTTAGATGTCAGGTTTTTAGGTGTAGTTGTGACAGATAACTACACCTGCAGTTTACACTTAATGTCTAACGCGTTTAATTCACTAAGAATACTGTATAAAGGAGCGTAGAATGAGGAGATTATTATTAAATAAGAAATCTAGATAGAATTTAATATATTTAGCTATCGATTACTTAAATCATAGATCATAGATCTATTATTTTATGTATATATATGTTTGCGCCAGAATGTTGATTCTATATGGAATAATTAATTCTAATATTTTTAGGTATTTCAATGTCTTAATTGGTGTCGTAGTCAAATGAGGTTTAAAGTGGATAATTTCTTTCTACTTCCCAAAAAGTTATATGTTCAGACTTTGTTCTTGAGAAAATTCAATATCTACAAGATCCTTGAGGCGGTCCGTTTCGTATAATTTCTAGTTTGGACAGGAGCAGAATATACTCACCCGCTGTGAATCACTACGTTTGAATTCAAATACCTACGTTATTTGCATAATATGTTCGTTACATACAATGGTCGTAATCGAATTCCCCCAAAATATTTTTATTAATTTTCTCTGTTCTGCTAATTTTATGGTGTTTCTTTGACATACTACTATCCACTAACGTGGATCATACATTAGATATGCATAATTACATAGTAGTAGGTGGTTACGGAATTACATCTTCGTGTTATGCTATATTGCTAATTAAATTGAGCCGTGACCTGGAGAAATGCCAGGCAACAAAATGAAAAGCGAAATTAAGGTAGTTTCCTGCAGAAACTTGCATTAAAATCGTTCCTTAATTGGTTGCATACAAAAGTTACGAAGGGAAAGCAGCGTCGTTAGCTCCACTACATCATATGTCAAAACATATCCCAAAGAGAACGTTCCTCGATGTTTGTAATCAGTCTTCTAGTTTGTTGGGTAAGGTACATAGCGTTAGGACGTATACTCGAGTGAAAGTACCCTTTAGGATACTCTGTGTACAAGACTCTGGATCTCTGTAAACCTTTAAAGACGTTATGTTAGGTGAAGTATAGCAAAATAGATGTAGACTTAGCTTGTGATTATAGACATATATACAGAACACTGTATCAACGCTTTGTCTACAAGTTCCTCAAATATTAGCTAGAATAAACATTTTCTTATGTTCATTGAAATTAATGTTTGTTACACATATTTATACGTATTGTACAAAACAAAATTGTAATTTAGGCATAACTTTACTTAAATTCATCATTTCTTTTATATCTGTTACAAATTTAAATACCACGTTGGATAATTTCATCCTTACATTAAAGATTAAAGTATACGTATACTATGTACTATATAAACATACTTTCTTCCATTAGCTATACATATGTATATAGCAAATAATTACTGCTTGTTGTTTAGTCTAAGTTATATATTATTTATGTAGTAAATAATTATATATTTAACATTCAGTATATCAAAAACAGATCATATTACACAGGGTAATAATGAAAGTAACAAATGAATAGTAATTAATTGCAATTTTACATAAATGGATTCCTCTCCTTTAGGAATGTCGCACATGACTAAAAATGATTATCGCTTAAATAAACTATTTACATTTCTCTTTGAGTCTTCGTAGTCTATATGGAACATGAATCGTCATTTCATTAGCCAATGTTTGAAACATGTCTGAAACGGTTTTCGTTTTAACAGAGGTGTTAATTATTATATTATCTAATAATGAAAATATTTTCAAATGTTCAAAACCTTAATTATCTGGCTAGTGACGCTTTTAAATAAAAAATGTATATGTACAAATCTTCGAAAGTTGTAACTTGTTACATATATTTTAAACTACTGGCATGTTAATTTCTTACTTATCTTGACGTGTTAATAAATTAAGACTAGGTTAGGCAGTAATAAAGTTTAAAAGAGGAAAATTAATCAACTGAAGAAAGTTTTCTCGTTGAGGGATGCTGCTAAACTACAAATTACGTGACTACCCCTTTTTAAATCGTTTTAAGGAAGTTGTATAGTATAAGATGGTAACCAATTTGTTTCTGCCGCCTTCAAGTGAATTCCGTATATTTTATAATTCCTAGTTTAACTTCGACCTTAAGAACTCATTGTTAAGTTCGCTAATCCGTCTTATTTCATAGCGTTTGTGATATTCTGAGTCGGTAATAAATAATTTGAAAACGGTAGTCGAAAATCGACATAACATTATACGTATATGCGAAGAGAATCGAGATTTCAATAAAAAGGAATTAAGCAAAGAAAATATTAAATATAATATAATAGAACGAATGCTTCAGTATAGTACGAATCTGTTCTCGTCACGTGCCAACCGAAGATTATATTTTCATCTTTTCAGTTTCTTGTGCTGGTCGTGCGGTTACATTTATGCACACTCAGTCATCCCCGATCACAACTTAACCGTGGCGGTGTCGGCATCGGCATCGGTATCGGCATTTCGAAGATGCTTTGAAATGATGATACGCTTTCGCAGCGATTCCCATTCCGACATATACGTATATATAAATTATGTAAAACAATATATAGTTATCATTATAAATATATCAGATGTACGATGATACTCAAGTACCTGAGGAAGCAGGGAAGAGGAGAAATCCCAAGACTTGATAGCGAGGCTAAGATGTAGTAACGAGAGGAAGAAACGCGCAGATTCTGGATAGAAGGAAATAAAAGTAAGTGTAGCTGTGCGGAACTGTGAAGCATTACTATGTATAAGAAATGTAGGGAAATAGGTAGACTGGAAGGCAGCCTGGAAAAAGTGTGGGAAGAGGGGCGAAAGATACTGCGAGGAAACAGTAACTTGTCTGAAAAAATTAGGAAAGAAAGGCAAAGGCAGAATTAAGTAGTAATAGAGTAGAATAGGTTAAGTAAATAAGCGATCAGTTTTATAAGAAAT
The DNA here is from genome assembly GCA_014825975.1 of Bombus haemorrhoidalis. Lineage (NCBI taxonomy): Eukaryota > Metazoa > Arthropoda > Insecta > Hymenoptera > Apidae > Bombus > Bombus haemorrhoidalis. The sequence goes on along the minus strand of CM026163.1, from coordinate 13,440,322 downwards.
AAACGATAGTAAAAGACAGGTATTACAAATATGGAAGAATGTATGGAAGAAATGAACCAAATCCATTTCAGTGTGCAGAATCCGCCCTTGCTGTGTTTTCCACAACGAAACACCCTGTATATATGTGTGTGTATATAATACATCATTAGATTTTATACTTTCCATTCTATTAATTATGAACGTACTGCCCTTATAGAACTTCATATTTTCTTCTATCATTTATCTTCTCCAATTGTTTGCTCGTTCTTTTATCACATTTAATAGTCCTACATTACTGTATGTGCCAACTGTAACGGATAACTATATCCTCTGACATGAATGCTATTCGCTGTGTCATGCTTTAGAAGAATCTTTTATGAGACTATGATAGTCGATTTTTAAGTTATAGAGTAAGCGCTCAATATACATAAAACTTAAGTATCATTTCTGAAATATTTGACTTTGTTCATTCTATTATTTTCATTATAACGCATATTCGAAATCTCGGCTATTTGCATCAATACAAGTTTGTAATCTTTGACTTGTTCAATCGTATCTTACATATGAATATTGAGGTTTACTATTTGGGGTATAAATATTTTAGTGATATCTACGAAATATATACTTAGTATCTTGTAATTTCTATATATATTTTTAGATCTGTTTCCTGATATAATCAGGATAGTAATCGGATTTCGTTACAGCGTTAATGAAATTTCAAAATGTTTCGTATAATACAGATAATGTGTTCATAAAAGATCTCTTCAAATGTTCGAATATTTCCGTGAGCCAGTGTCAAAATCACGTCACATTCACGCAAATCTCGTGACAGCAATGTGACTTCATTATCGTAGAGTAGCAGTCATGTTTCGTTTGTCACAAATATGAGTTTTCCTTCATGTATATACGTAAACATTGGATTATATGCTGAAAAAGCATTGCATTCATTGCAACATCACGAGATAGATACTGTGGTTTCCTCTTTGGTTCTGTCAGTAGTCGCGATTGAAAATCTTTCTTGAGTAGCTTTCAATCAGTGTTCGATCCCTTTTGAACTTGTCTTCTTTGAAACCAAGTCTACTTTCAAACAGATTTTAGTAACATTTTCAAACGCCGCCATCTGGATCGTTTGAAACATTTCCGTGCCACTTTCTTCAAGTTTATAACGAACTTTCATGTGCATTTTCCGTTCTTTCAATAATTTCTAGGCTCATTATTAAAAATCGCACTGAATAGAAACACAAAATAATAATAATTTAATTAATAGAAAACCTAGCACGGCAAATTATGCGTAATTCATAGCAGAAAGACAAGTTTTACTCCATTTTCTGATTTATGTCATTCTATGCCCTCGGATTTATTAATTTGTATGTGATCGGTAGTGCCGAAAAAATTTATAGTATCGAAATTTTTCATCCCTCACATGATGAAAAATTGTACACTTGATACCTTTTAGCAACGCGCTTAGAAAGTAATTTAGGGAAATTATATTCTACTGAAATACATATCAATAGAGAATATTAACTTAGAAAATAGAATAAATATTATTTTAGTTTCAATGCATTTTTCGGTAATATTATTCAAGTTAAATTCTTCTGCAGTTAAATAAAACCATATAATTAACTAAATAGGAACGCGGTAGTAAGCATAAATCTATAACCAAAATTCATCTAAAAATTTACTCAGAAGAAACTGATATCATTATTTTTATAATACACCAAGAAATGGCATGAAAAGAAAAGAATACTATTTCTGACGAAAGACAACTTGTCAATAATTATAGAACACGATAAAAGTTATCGTGAAATTGCGTAATTATTAATATTAATAGCAACAGATATTATTAGAAAATTGAAAGAAGAACATCGGATCGAATTTAAACAACAAAGAGTATCTACAATCTCTTTTTTGTTAAAAATCTATTGTAGATACAACTAAATGTTATTATTGATGTATTAATATTAATTATATATTATTTAATTAATTTACTATTGTACTTATATATTTTCATTATATAATATTAATAATATATATTAAGAAGAAATTGTTTACGTATTTTCAAACTATAGTAAATGCTTTATATTCTCGTAGTGTAAGCAACACAATAGTTAAATCATCCTTTCTTATGCAACGAATACAGAGATACTGCTGTATCCGAATATTAATGTGAGTAACTGTATCTAGCAAAGACCCAGTTTAATGCATAAGTCACAGATTAAATTGTAATGCTTCATAAAATGTACATCGTACATTATGGACGTTCTATTCAATCGGAAGCGTGACACCAGATAAAAATTTAAATTTCGATGCTAATTTATATCCTTTGGATCGACGGAATAAGAATCTGACGCGACTATTTCCCAAAAAAGTCACACAGACGTTTGGAGTTTGCTATTTATAACTTAATATATTTTCATTAAACATTTTATCAAACATTTTATTGACTTATTATTTTTTACATTGTTCTTTATAACAATTTTAATAATAGGCTGTAGTTTAATTCCAAGTCTTTTACTAATTTCGTTGAATAACATTGTCCTATTATTTTTTCTTATTCTATCAAGTACTACTATGAGATCTATTTTTAATAAGAAGAAACTAATAAATGATTTTTATATATTTTGTCCTTATTAATAAGACCGCTATTTATGTACAAATATTATGTAAAATAGTCTTCGCTTCGCAATAGTCATGGACTTTAATAGGACATTTATATTTTTCGCTTTAGAATTATTTAGCTTTTTAAATATACACAGGGTGCGGCCGAATAATATGTATGCGCGCAAGGTGAGTCTTTATGAAAAGCTAAGGCAGAAATGCAGGATAAAATTCTTTTATTCAAGACTTAGTTTTTGAAAAAATTGGATTTGAAAATTTACTGATATTTTGCACGTCTAATAATTTTTCTATTAATAAATGCTAGAAATAATTTTGGAAATTAAGTTTTGTGCTAATGATATGATTATATCATAAATGTGGTATTACATGCAAATTTTGTTCTATGGCTTACTTATTTATTTTAAGGAATAAATAATCTGCAGTAAAGATGGTAAATACAAATCGAGAACGCAAGAGCTATGCTTTATTGTATTAATAATTCCCTGTCAACCGTGTATTTCTAACTCTGGATCAAACCAGGAATTCTCCGGATATACGGAAATTACGTGTCATTGGCAGAACGTAGAATATAAAAAACTAGTCGCGAATTCGTGTTCACACGCTGTACCGTGTTGCGGCATTACCTGAATTTAATTCCGACGTTTATCACGAACCCAAGGTAACGGAAAGGAGATTGAAGTTCTGAATAGAATTTTTGATGCATTTCTAAAACGTTATTTATATATAAATTTGATGAATTTCGTTTATATCGTTCTAAAAAAAAAAAAAAAAAAAAAAAAGGAGAGAATAGAATAGAATTTAATTTGACAAATACAAATGTAATTCTGTAAACTACAAATTGATTATCATTCTGTTAACTTATCGACGTTTTAGCATATTTTGGAGAACTAGGAAAAAGAAGACTTTTTATTTATTGTGATGTAACAGAAGCTAAGTATAGATAAAAGTTGTTCAAACAAAATAAAATTCTATATAAATAGAAAATAAAGTTTAATTGAAAAATTTGTGCAACGTAGGTATATATTTATAGAGTAGGTTGCAGATACCAAAACTATTCCTGTTGCTTTCGTCGGTAGTAGACAATGCTTCAGGCAAGCTATGCCCATCTCCGGAGTGGTGTTGTGAAATATGAAAAATATTTCAAACAAATAGCACCGAACCATTTTTCAAAACTGTTCAAATGTTTATATAGTATCTATTTAAATGATGGGTGTGTAGTCTACCTTTTTTCCTTGAAAGTGGTCTGCTATATATAATATTTATAGTTATATATAATATTTTTATATCAATATTATATTTATATATTTATACATACAATTAGTTTAAAAAAATCATATACATCTCTTAAATTTGAAATATTTACAATAAATATGTTCTGTTGCAGAAATATTTTTTGCTACAAAATATTGTATGACTTGAACTTAAAAACGTGTATAAAAAAATAACGCAATTTATTATCTACACATATTAAGAGGAAGAAGTAAAAAGTATAAAATAAAATTGCACAAAAATATATACTGTCGTATCTTCATGAAATCATAAAACAAACAAATTTAACATTATATTAATATCTTTTAGGTCTTTTGTAGGAATCAGTAACGACCTATAATCTTTTGGAATAGAATCAATGATTTCGTGCTTTCCAGTGCAATTTCGGTCAGAAAGTTTTGCGAGCCAAATGCTTTAAATTCTTTTAATTCCTTCTAGGAATCCGTTAGTCACTGAGCAAATCATTTCCTGTTGATATGTAAGTGTATATAATTATGTGACAAAATGCATTTCTAGTTTCACTGAATAAGTCAGATACATAATTCGGCGAGTATATGTAGACTTTTTAGACTACGTATGTATGTAAGTAGTAAGTATGGAAAGAGAGGTCTAAGAGAAAATTCATGCGTCCATTGAATACTATAGTTAAACGAAGCGTTACTTTTATTTCTACTTGTATCATTATATAAGATTTACTCACAGTTATATTTATAAATTCTTAAATTCCTAAGTTGTTAGATAGAATAAGGTTGAAAGAGAGAGATTGCTACAAAGAAATCTTCATAAACAAATAACATTACGACATTAAATATGTCTAAAAGAATGTATAACAGTTCGAAGAAGAATTGCCAGGTAAAAAGATAAAAATCGTATGTAAGAAAGATATCGTACTTCTCGCATGGAAAAGGGAAAATTATAGTTTTTCGCAGTCAATGCTAAATTGTGAGTCCTCGGCGATAAGTGAGCCATATGGAAAGTCTTGAAAAAGTGCATAGTGGGAGGAGGGAACACTGTGGAAACTATGAGTCCTCGATTTCGCGTCCAATAAATTTGATCGTAAAAAGAGGAGCGCGTCCATACGAGCTGCACCAGTCATAAAGTAAGCGCTTTCTGCGCGCGATTGATGAATTTCAATATTTTTTATGAATTCTTTGCAAAGACATTTTTCGATAAGTTCGTTGAAGCGCAATATTGAACGTCATACCCTCGAACTGTCTCTGATGAAATTGTTGTAACGCGATGTATCGTATCACTATGTGTTTTTGTATCGACAAACTTGGAAAATAAATCTATAGATTTGTGACGGATAGAAATTTTATTTTGCATTCTGCCGACAGCCAATGCAGATATCTACGTATATTTGTCAACCTTGTTCCAACCACGGTTGATTTTAGAGATTGAAAATAGAAATATTTTATTTCTGGATATGATCATTTATTTTCAATTTATTCAATAGAGAGCCTATTCTTTTCTCACTTTATCTGTTGACTGTGGTATCTTTTTGGAGACTTATCTATCGACATACTATATAATTTCCAATTTGCAACACATTTAATTGTATACACATATAATAAAGAAAAAGCATTTTATATAAGCTGTAGTTTTTTAAAAGCGCTTTCTTTTTAATTTGGTTTGGTAATCGTCAATGTAATAATTTTTCTACATCGAATAAGAATTATACAATTTTTTCAAGTATCTAACTTGATTTTACACATCTTTATTATTATTATTATTACGTAAATATAGATATGCAAGAAAGTTTTAAAACACGTTCCTTTATTTGATGATGAGAGTATAGCGAATACTGTTTATCACAGAAGCTAAATGTATTTATACGTCAGATTTATTGTTATTCCTTTCAATGATGTTCCTTCTGTACTTCGAAAATAAGAAAATATTGTTTCATTCCCAATGGAAGAAGTCATAAAATGATTTTAATTGACAATTACAACGAAATACTATATTCTGTCACACAGTGCAGACGTTATCATATATTCGCCCTGATAAAATCGGAAGATCTCGGATATGATGCAATCTTATCTCCTTTTCAAAGATTGCGTTTGAAATAAGTATCTAACTCTCAACTTCGCGCACACCTTTAGCATTTGTGATCGTGCAGCGCTGTATTTACGATAAAAAAGATGTTTGGAGCGATGGCAGCATTTTCTCAGTTTTATATTCGTGACGAGACGAAAGGCGTGAGTTCGCATATCAAGAAAGTTTCCTGACTTTTCCGGCAACTTTTGGCTGGTGCTAAGGAAAAGCTAGACGTGCCAAAGGCAATCGGCCGGAAGTAACGAATTCATGAGTGGATACGATTTATCGTTTGTATTTACATAAACAGGAAACATGACACAAATGCGTCGAACCGCGTGGCACTTGAAAAATTTTGGATTTATGCAGGGCGGATGGTATACGGCGCGTTTATCCCTTCCGATGGAATTTCGTGAAAAACGAAGGAAGAGAATGATAAGTAACAGAGACAAAACCGCATAAGATCGAGGGCGGAAATTAGTAGGTCGCATGAAAGTTGTACTACGCGTGCGCTACATCCCAAGCAGATGTTATCCTTGTTTCGTATGGATTTGTCGATGTACGTTCGCTTCTTATCGTCGCGTTCTGCATCGGCAATGAACGATTCAACGATGTGCGTTGCAATATGCAGTAGCGCTCTGTTGCCCATCGCGAATCTCGTATGCATTAGGTTCCTTAAGTATTGGAAAGTACTTTATGGTTAAACACTGGATAAACGCTAGTTTATATATTTCGGTTTTTTTTAAATATGCACAGCAAGATCTGGAACTTTAGAATTACAATCTGCATCAGAGTGCATAGAACGCTTCTTGAAACATAAGTTTAATTTAATTACTTTGTGGAAATGAAATTATCTCGATTTAGAATGAACCAAATAGCTTCCCCTGGTATAATATTTTGTTTCATAACTGTTGAAATTGGAATCCAACCCAATAAAAATTAAAAGTATGAGTAATAAAATTTTAAGAAGAACGACAAAGGGAATAATAAGATTAGTAACTCATAGATAAATAAATAATCTGAATATTTGTTTAATGTATCAAGTGGATTAATCACATAAATTTTCACTTTGTCTATAAATAATTCAAGAATTAATTTAGTATTCAAAAAATTGTTCTTTTTTAAATTACAAAAACTTTTGCTCCATAAAATATGTATCCTATGTATGCTCCTATGTAAAGGCTGTTACGCACTGTCGATTAGGTTCATGGAAGAACACGAGCCCTTACGCATTTGGTCGTTCTCGCAGACTAGGCATAGTTTTAGGTATAAACGATCAAGTTTACGATACAGGCAAGATCATTATGCTATTTTTGAAATCCATTTTCATTGTGCCTTTTGCATTTCGTTATTAGTTATTTCGATTCTTGCTAGGAGAGCTGCATACTCTATCTCATATACCTACCCATGCCCGTTATTGATATCCTTATTAACTTAACAGTCGATCGAATGATTTAACTGACATTTTCATGAAGTTGAAGAATTTATCTTCATATTTTCTAATATCATTAAAAAATATGGCAGACATTCTTTTTGTACGTCGTTCTGGTAATAATAGGGAATTTACTCAATAATTTCATTCCCCTTTTTTTTCTTTTGAAAGCAACTTCATTATTCACAACAGTTTCCTAGGCGATCCCTAAAATATTGATAACTTTATAATCGTCAAACTTGGTCACCGAGTTTGGTCGCTCGGGTTTTGGTCGCTCGGCGATCTGATCCTATGAAGGTATCTAACTCTTTCAGTGATACTCGTAAAAATTCAAAAGCGTAAAATCTTTATCTCTTTTTAAATAAATTCTGAATTTAGATAGTGTCGATATCTAACAAAATCGTCGAATTTCCATTCTTTTACCATCAAACTGTTATACTGCGAAATAGTTCTTCCGCGCCGCGAATATCATTGTCATACGTTAGATTTTAAAGGAACGAGTACGGAACTAACATTTGGAACATGTTTCTCTTTTCAGGAGTATGTGCTTTTCTGCGAAATTTTAATATATATTCATTTTTTTAAAATAAAAGTAATAAATGGAATAATGTTATTAAATGGGAGAATTTAAAAATGAAAGCTTAAGGATTATGACTTCATAATATGTAAATTTATCTATTTGATAATTTCATTCATTATTGTTATTGACAATAGAATTTATTTGAATATAGACATGCTTCGTAATACACCGAACAGTTACAATAGTTTATTGATAATTAATTATTTATTCAATATTATGATTAATATTTCCAAATTCATTACTTGGTTAGCGGTTATCACATTATGTGTCATATAATGTACATTTAAAGCATTATATTTAGTCACATTTAGTCCATAATTTAGAAGCCATTTAAATAATGTACGCGTTTGTAATACGAACCAAATAGAAAACTAAAGTAAAATACGAATTTGACTGTTACAAAGTGAACAAATTTATAGGGAACAAAATTATTTCAGCAGAAACGTGCGAAATGTGCAGGAAAAGAACGAATGATCGTATTTAAAGTAAAACGGTATTGGGAACAACGCAGATCTTATGCATGTGCACAGAATGGCATATGCAAAATGGATGGCAGTCATCTCCATGGTTATTGAAGGTAGCTACGTTCATCTAAAAGTTGGAAGAGAAATCGGAAGATTCTGAATTGTTATTCCATATGGAATATTCAACTAACGATGTCAAACATATAACACTCATTCACGTATAAAATGGAATTAACATTTCTAAACTAAAACGCTGGTGAGAAAATAGGTACATTTCGTAGTTTGATAAATTTACTATATAATTCTTATTTTTTAGTTTAAAGTTTCTCTTATGTTTAACATATACATACGTAGTGTATATAAATATAATTCATTTATTAAATTTGTAATTCAGGAAAATCATATATTTTATTTTTTTCATACAAGAGATTCATTTAATATTTTGAGTTTTATGATATGTTTTGGATTGTTTTTGCTTCTTTTTGTAATTATCGATTGATATACATTTTAAAATCTATACAACACATTTGACTTTATTTCTTTAAAAAAACACCTGACCAGATGTCATTTGAATAATTCAGAGAAATATTTACCGTTCAAGTAATGTGACAACTTTTGGTTATAAATGTACGTAGATGAAAATTCATTATACTTACAGATGGACATAGAATATGGTCAGAAATTGGAAAATTAGCAGATGGAAGATTAAAACTAAGCTTTTCGCGCGCGCTAAACGAAACACGTTGCCAATGGGATACGTCGTTTAGTATCGGCGTATAATATACAGCGTGTAAATCCGTAAAACATACGTAAAGCTCTCATCCAACCAAGATCTCAGAAGTCACAATTGTTTAACTATTTGTAACGATCATTCTTGAATCTTATCTTAGCAGTGGGAGACAATTAAAAAATCTTCTCATTATTCAGAAAAGGACATCCCTTAGTGTCGTTGGCAGTTTATTATTCGTTCTTTCATTACTCTTCCTCGTGAATAACTTACTCAAGATTAATTAGACGGGTAACAAGTGCAATGTTGTGTCTTCGTCATCGGACACACACGTATACATCAAATATGTTATATTCAATCTCAGTTGTCATTCTGGGAATTCCTGTATACCTATCTCAGTTATGATCGAATTACAGTTATCGAAGTACTTAAACTTTCGTAACTAGCTACCAACGACTAATTATTAACTTTTTCTAAGGTAAAGCAGATTCTCGTTCATCCTCTTTCAATCTCATACTCGGTTTAACTCTTTACTGAAAAGGAAACCTAACAGTATTTAGTAGTATTTAGTACTGAGTTCCCTGGTAGATAGAACTTTGATAATAATTCAGTTTTAAGTTCTGGAATCTTCATTTAAAATTATTTAAAATATCGATTTTAAGAAGCAACAAAATTATTGTTCTAGTGAATTAATATCAGTAATGGGCAATTGTTCATTCTCAAAGAAAACTTTTCATTTCATCTCTTTTTTAAATATTTTTTATATTTTATAAATATATACTCTTGCCTTTACATGATAATAAAATGATATGAAATATAGAATTTTATTATCAAATTTCTTAGAATAACCAGGATTATTTCATTTTTCCTTTCTATAATATTATAATAAAATTGTCAACAATAAGTTTTATAGTAAACGTAAAAAAAATTTATGATAAACTGTGTAGAAATGTAATTTAAAAAGTACCTACTTATTATGATAATTACGACGCAATATAAATGAGTTAGTTTAGATTCAAAAGTGAGATATTCTATCCGACAATAGGTCCGTGAATGTCTTCCAAAATCATTTTTGTCCCCCCCTCCCCTCTTCTATTCGCCATCAACTAACAGAGTTCGTTTAAATGTTTATATCTCCAGTTGTCGGAAATCAACTCTATTCAGCCGTCATTACTGTTGATAACTCACTCAGTTCGGTGAATAATTATATCTCTATATTCGACTTTATCTGATATCTATGTCATTCTCGCCATACGAAATGTCACCTGTTTTATTCTAAGAAAATTATAAAAATTGTTCAGTTATTGGAGTTTAATTCGTTAAGTTGACAATGATTCTGATCTTATCACCAATGATGATTGTCTCATTATCAGTTATAATACAAGAGCCCCTGCGCTTCATCGTTACTGTCAGGGTTAGTCGAAAGAAGGAAAAGAAATAGAAAGGTATTATAGGTTCTCGGTTTATCTGTCAATAGTATTAACCAGTATGATGTGTCTGACTACTACCATTCATCAGATATTATTCTGTATTACTGACCTTAACCATTGATCTGGACTTCCGACGAGAAATAGAATCTTCCGACCAGGGAAACATGCCAGTGTTTCGGACCACCAAATAATCCAGCTTATGTCAGAGTTTAAGCCAACGTTTCCCTTGAACACTAGAGAACTCCATATTCTGGCTAATATTCCGTAGAGATCACAAAAATATATAAACAATCAATTATCTATTATATTAACAAGCTTGGAACCATCTTTAACGCTTATTACATATATATGTAATATATGTTTAAACTAACTTTTATACATAATTTCAGGTTTGTTTCAGATTTGAATAATATGATAATCGAGTTTCATTACAATAATAATGACATTTCAAAATATTTTAAATAATACACAAGATATGCATAAAAGTTTTTTACGGTAAATATTCAAGTAATCTCATGAGTAACTCTATAATAACATTTGTGAAATGAAAGTATTATTTAGAAACTTTTAAAATCTACTTGGGAAATTTGTAGGACATTATGATATTGGCGATGATTGCATTTAAAATGTTAGTAAGTTCTCAGTCAATCGACAACATTCAATATCACTAAATAAATAACATATACATATACATTTAAAATGATTTTCTGAAAGAAGATTTGAGGAAACGAGCTTTTTTGTGTTCCCTAAGTGACATGCTATTTCAATTTACATAAAGAAGAATTTAAAAGCGTATTTAAAGCATAGCATTTATCAGATATTGAAGAAAAGTAGCGTATACAAAAAGCAGTGAGAACATATTTAAAAATCACACTGCTGAAATAACGCAGCGAGCCATTAATTTTAATGCTAGACTCGGAGAAGAACACGTTATACGTAGACGTACAAAGCACCCTCTGCATTTTCCGCGTCAGGGTTTCCGTAAACAGAGCTCCCCAGACTGAACTTATGGGGCAGAATTTTGAGTTTTTATTTAGTGAGAAAGTTTCACGCCAGACCGCGCCTTCCGACCTGACCGAGAGAAATATTCGTCTGTTTGTAACTAGACTAAGTTGTCCTCACAGTATAAACTATTAATTACCGTAATCAGAAAAGAGTAGAAGATCTCAAGCGTAATGAAAATTGCGATTGAAATTTTCTTCCAGTCAACGATTTCGATTAGAACTGAATTTATTAACGTATTTGAAGTTATTATAATGATGCCGATAAATAATTAAATTTCGAGGATATCTTTCTTTGAGAATAAATTTCTAGTAATTTAAGTTATCTCTAATATTATATAAATATATTTAAGTTAATTAATATTTTGATTACGTTTTAGCATATCAAATATTAAGGCATGGTATAAACGAAATTGATAATAATCTTATTGATAATAATTTCGTGACTTCATTAAAAAAGACTCAATGATATTAATTAAAAATTTTTTCTAAATCAACTAAAATATTATTAAATTGATGAGTTCCGAGAAAATAATATACCCATCGAATATTGATCTAACGTAAACGTTAGTCTGAAAACATACTTATCATAGTTTGCGCATTGTGCATTCGATTAATTAATTCGATGGATTATATTAACAGATTGCACAAAGTATAATAAAATCAATGCAATATGCAATTAGTGTCGTAAAACGATGTAAAAATTAAGTGTAACATTTGACAAATATGTACGTACATCTCCAAAGTAAATATACATCTATATTTTATTCAATATGACCCCTCTTCAAATTACACTACATATCTTCATTTATTTTCATTTTCATCATTTTCATTTAAACATTTATTATCCTTATTCATTTATTATCCTTATGTACTGTTTTCGCAAAGAAAAGAGATAAACAGTGATTAATAAACGAGGGATGTTCTAGTACAAAAGACAATCCATTGGCTACTAGCACTTAAATTCAGAAAATAAAATATTTTTATAAAAAAAATCATTAAGTCAGGAATCATATAAAACATCACTAAATAAACATAATGCTATAACGAGTTACGAAATCGCTAAGCTGGCGAAATATTTCTGACATACCGTCTGGGAAGTTGCACCCTGGAAGGGAAACGAGAATGCTTCCTCTTCAGAAACTTTGTTCACTGTCACAGGAATATTTCAGTTTGTTTCGTCTTTCCTCTTAGGAATGCACTTTAATATTATTTCCAAGAACGCTGTCAGATATGAGGAAAGGGTGGTAGAGTTACCGCTACTTTTAGGATTTACGAAATTTTTGAGATACAAACTTTGTCAGAAAGATACGCATAAAGGTGCAGATTTCTACGAAATAATTCTAATTTTTTCTGAATTATTTTATAAATGTTAATATTTAATCTATTTTTTAGTTTTCTTTTGTTTGTGTTTGCTTTTTTTAAATTTTCTTAACGGCGTATTTTTTCTCTATTTTAAAAACTGAAATTGTCTAAAAGATTAAACTAACTATAATCTCCGGATTTGAATCCGATAGAAATGCTTTGAATTCACATAGATAACTAAAATAGAAAAGGAAAAAACAAAAAACGGTGGTTTGTACACGACCCGACGCGACGGTGATAGAAGCTTGGTCATCAATTTCTATAACAAGAAGTCGTAGACTGTTCGAGTCAATGCAACGTAGATAGGCTGCGGTTTTAAAAAACGAAGGTTTACATAAAAAAACATTGAAATATATCCGCCAAAATTTTGACGTTCCAAATAAAATTTTTCCTGTACCCAGTTATAGTTTTAGATAAAATAAATTCTTTTACTTTAATCCAAACTTCAGGCACACGATATACACTTATACATATAAGATAAATATTCAAATAGTTTCTTTGCATCATTAAAGCTTATGAAATTCTAAATTAAGCAGTTCTCCCAAGTATATTAGCCGCCATTGTGTTTGTTAATATACATATTATAGCTATCTATATATTTACTTTTAAGAGTTTTGTCAATTTTTCAACTAAAACAGTTAGTATTTTTGTTTTATAAAATTCGTAGCTTTATAATTGTTTGATAAAATTTGTTTTCTCTAAAATGTACTTATAATAAACTTTACTATGATATGTTCGAGATACTTTAGATTCTCATAAATTTGTATGCTCTTGTCATCCTTCCATTCTCTTGTGCAGTATGCGATTTTATTATGTTATGCAAATTATTTGTAAGTACTTCTAACTTCAGACTTAAGCTGTAAACGTTATGCATTTTAACAGAATGGGATCATAAACTACGTTCAACTTGAACTAATACATATCATATATTTAAAATAATTTATTGTTTTCCTCTGGAAATTATGTTAAACTGAAATAAACAGCAATTTCATGTAACAATTTAAATAATTATGGAACAATTATTTCCTTTATTATGTCATTTATCAATTAAAATAATAATAAATGAATAGTTGTGTCATAATGTACAACGAAATAAGAACTGAAGATTTTTAAATTTTGTTAAGAAAGAATTATGTGATAAGAATGTATTCTCCGTGCTGTTAGTGCTTGATGAATGATAACAGAATTTATGTACATTCAGATGATATAGAATCATAGATCATAGATTCAGTGTATTTCGAAAACGATCATTATGTGAAATAAAAAAAAAAATGTACATACTCCGATTAACTGAGAAAATAACACGTACATTTGTATTAAAAATTCAACATATTGAATACTAAAAATAAAGTTTATAAAATACTAGATACTAGATTTATAATATACTAGAAATACTAGAAATAAAGTTTTCATAACATTGTTTCGGATATTCTACTGTATATAATATTTTACTATAAAATACTTTTGGTAATTATTAAAAAATCTGTCGCTATCTTGAATTTCGATGATTTTTCAGTATGTTATCGAGAGTATAATTCTGAATAACTTTTCTCTATAACCGCAGCTCAGTTTTCAAAATATTCACAGAAATTGTCGGCACCTTACAGTGAGTTCTGCCTATAATTGTGCATTCGTAGCAATATATGCTGCAGTATTGGTTGGCGCCTGCTTTATGACGATTTATCTACAGGCAGGATTATATCGTATGTATGTGTTTATATGTTTAACGTTTCAATTTGTAAGAACAGTGAGATGAGAACGAAATGCAGCTTCTGTATAGGCGATACAATGTTTGGACTCTTTCCCCCTTGCGACTTGTCACGCGCGACTACAAAATCCATTGTCGAATGTAGCACAATTTTCATTCGTGTTGCCGCGACTAAGTGTCGCACGCGACTGTGAAGTCAAAGCGCGACTTACCGCGATGGATCAGTCGCATACGACTACAAAGTATATGAAATACATACTTGCTATACCCGTACCCAGAGCAATCGCGTGGAACTCAATGTTATTTTGTTGCTAGAAATGTAAGAATTCCTCACTGAGGAGTAATATACAATACTTTAATATACAATTAATATATAATAAATATATAAGTTTTATTTAATATACAATGCTATTAACTTATAATACTATATAATACTATACATTAATGATATATAATAATAATACTATAATAATTTATAATATTATAATTTAGAATACCTGTAACATAAACAATTAATATCATAATGATAAGCAATTTTCTGCCGTGATACTAGACATGCGTTTGGTTGTTAATATTTAGTAATTAATAGAAACCCAAAATTTAATTACTTAATTTATATTCTTCAGATTTTTCAAAATTGTTTTGTTCGCTACTAATAATCTTTCGGCGTTACTAACTTTTTATGAGGAATGCCATGGCAGATTGATTAACGTGTTAAAAAATGTATGGTTCCATTAAAAGGAAGCTGAACCTCGTTCGTGCACGACTTATGGTAAGTGGAAAAGAACCTTTTACCTATCCGTACCCTATGGGACGCAAGTCCGTGCACTGATTGTCAATTTTTCGGTTACTACGTTAAGGTGCCGTCGATCGTTTGGCAGTATATATATACATACATATACTGTATACATACATAGTATGAAGAAAAGGTAAGAGTTAGGTGTGGGTTAGATCAGTGGTATCCAACCTAGACTTCCCTCACACACCTGCTTTCCTCTCGAACCATTCTTTCAGTTGTTCAAAAAACCTAACTGCTTAACAAATGTACCGGGCGGCGTATTCGTTAAGACGATGATGAACATGGCGTTTGGCTTCTGGAGAACAACTTTGTATCCGGTTATTGCATCCAGTCTCCATAAAGGCTATACGACTAGCAGCTAATTCTGATGCGTACGGTGCTATGGACGCACAATTATAGGCATAATCCACTATAGTGATATAGATAGATTTTTGCGAATATATATCTCGAAAACGGGGAATCTGCCGATTATATGTAACAAAAAGGTTGTACAGAATTATGTCTCTAACAACATATTAAAAAACCATTGACATCATTCTATGCTGGTATATGAAATAAATCTTGTATTTTTCTCCTGTATGTAATTTTCCATTGAATGTTCAATTCAAGTTTTATGCTGAAACTTGTTGAGGTATACATATACATATTAATATCACTTAATATAATATTATAAAATGTATACATATACATATATATATCAATTAACAGTTCCTAAAGGTGAAAATATTCAAATTTTCACTTTTAATTAGTTGCAACTAAAGTTTTTAATTAACATGTTTCTGCTATCGTTGAATCATTGAGTACTATTAAAATTTCGTTTATTATAAATTGTGGTTTAAGATATTTAATATTGTAGTAAAATATTAAATAAATTATTACACGGAGGTTAAATTTACGAGAAAAAAATATTTTGAACGAAGAAAATGAATAATTATGAGCTTTTTTCATTGTTATATTGAAACGACCGGGAGATCTTTTTAATACCATTCGTATCTCTTTGTGTATGAGTGTATCCTCGCAATTTTAAAAGAGGAATCTAGAAAAGAAGAGAAGATTGGTGCAAAGTGAAGTTGCTCGGTAGTAATTATTTTAAGCGAACTTTTATAGCTTGCGAAAGATAAGAGGTTAGACAGCAAGGTACAATAGCCAACCTATTTTATTTGATAATCTATGTATAAGAGTATCTAACAGCTGTTATAAGAAAATGGTACTTTCTCGGGTGAATAATTCCGCTTTTAAGCCATACCTCTCGATCCTATTTCTCAGTTTTAAGCGAGCAGAGAGTATTCAAAAAGGAAAGGAACTCGCCACTTTACTGCCAGTTAAAAGGATGTCCAACTTACCCTACTCGAAACTCTTTTGAACTCCTCAAAACTTGGCAGCTACACCTCTACCTAGCTACAATTGTGTCCTATTATTAGAATTTACTTTTGTAACGAGCTCGTGATCGTTCGAGTGAAAGATTTTGGAAACTTCTCAAGAAATCCTCGCAGTTAAAAGTGGTTTAATATCGAAAAACAATACTGCAAGTTCGGTTCGGTGGTATACACAGCTATTTCAGGACAACAATTCAAAATATCCTATGGATACAAGGAAATATATTAATAAATTCTTATAATGTAATACAACGTATACAACTTATAATATATATCTATTTTAATATATTAACAATATGGGCGTATTAACAATGTTGATGCATTATTTGATTTGAACATTCTAAATATGAACGCATAACATATTACGATGCAACACGTATAGGTATATTAAATGTAATAACATTTTATTGTAATAAATTTTCATACAATATAATAATAAGTAGTTTTATGTAACAAGTAATTTTCGAGATACTGAGTCTAAGGTCATATTTTATGTACTATTGCTCTCATATATTATATTATACATAAATAATATATAATACATTTATTATAATTTTTTTATATTATTATTTATTTTTCTGTAGTTGAACATAATTTGTTCCTTTAAAACATGCAAAAATTGAAGTTTCTTTTTCATTAAAATTTCGAAAACCTACAATAACAAATTTAAGCTTGCTATAGTAAAATAGGGTAATGGCACTCCATTATGTGCTGTATTAGCTGCAATTCACAATTAGTAAATGTTAACTCGATTTGTGCTTTAACTTTAAATATAAATATTTTTCAAAACTTCACTTGATATGGAAATAAATGTGAAAATTTTGCGAATAATAGTATCGAGGGAAGATTTACTTTTGGATATTTGAAAGTATCTTTGAGAAAAATGTTTTGCAATTTATTAATAAAATATGTCGCATCCTGACATAACATAAAGTAAATCACTTTCTCAAAATTCATTTTCTTTTTGAAGACGTGAAATAATATCGAAGGACTCTCACTGGCGTTACGAATAATTTCGAGTTAAAAGAAATATATTTGTTAATTAATTTACTATTTACTATCACTACCACCTTACTATCATATATCATACTAAAATATGTTATTAATAAGTTGTATGACGTAGAATATTGTAGAAAAGATTTCTACATATGGTTCTTTTTTACAATCCTAAAGGAAATAGTTTATTAAATGGATATCGTTTTGATATCTTTTCCAATTCGCTACTGTTTGGTTGAAACGTGACTGCATATAATATATATGCTACAATGCGTCCAATAAAATCGTATAACGATAAGTACATATCTGCTTCAAGCTTAACGAAGCATATTGTACGCAATATCTCTGTTTCACGAGTAGTATGTTATTCGATACATGGGATTTAAATTATTTGTTAAAATTACTTATCGAAATTGAATAGAAGATGTTTTATCGTATGCAATATGTAACATTCTGTGTTATTTATTATTCCCATTTTTATAAATTACGTATTTTTAAAGCAGACTATTAGCCGTAAACGAAAATGGTAATATGCAATATAATTTAGCTATATAATTAAAGAATTGAATAAAATTGTTAAAATTGTCAATTAAATTATTGCTTTTAAATATTACTATACATTAGGTATACATTATATATCATGACAAATATAATTCACATTAATGAGTTTCCATTCACATTTCTTCTGTCCCAATTGATTGAATGTATGATCTGCTAACGAAAAATATGTGTGTACTCGGGCAAATGAAAGCAATCACGGTAATCGATATTATGTGGTTTGGTTATACAATATAAAGGGGTTAAGAAGATTGTCGTCTCATCCTGTGGAAAGGTAGAGACACCAAACGAAGAGAGCAGAACTGAAAAAAACGATGGAAAGGAGACAAAAGAGGACGGAGAGCAAAAGAGATGAAAGAGAGAGGAAGGGAGATAACTATACCCCCGGACTAGCTGAAATTGAGATGCCTTATCTCGAGGATGAGAAAGGAGTCTTTCGGATGGAGTGCAGTTGGAAAAGTGAGGTCGCACAAAAATCTCCGAGGGAATAGTAGGAGATACTGCTTGCGGGAACCAAGCAGTTTCACTGGGTCGAACTACCCGGTTTGTTCGTATTGCGTATCCGAGAATCCACGTGCTTCCCAGAAATCGTCCTCGTGGAAAGTCGAAGTCGAAGCTGGCCGTACGTCCAATGTGCACAATGTAAAATTGCTTCGTAGTCCCTTGGGATTGTTAGAGAGCCTCTAGCATTGCTCTGCTGTTTTTTGGCAGCCTAAGTTGACTCCATCGCCTTTCATAAGTGACATAGTATACATACACATTTATATTAGAAAACTGTATGATTATAAAGCAAATCAGGTCTTCTTAGTGTTATAATCTCTTGAGAATTTCTCTATGAGTAATGTTTAAGTTCTCCAGCTGTAGTTGCTTTCGTTCGAGTTATTTGTGATAATCTAACAAAGTGCTCATGGCATTATACTTTACATACTGGCAACAGATTCTGTACATTTAATGTACTTTTTGTAAACACGAAATGAAGACGGAACTACCTAAAGTTAAAGTACCTACACAGCTTAGACCAAGTTATATAAAAGATATTTGATTGAGATGTTAAGACAATAGCAAAAGTGATTTTAACATAGTATTATGACGTACGTACATTACTCATAGTTTGGTTTAAGACTTAAAAAGGGAATTTTTAAAGAATGGTCTGTAAAAGACATGAACGAAGTATCTTTAACACGAATGGTAAATGGTAATTTATAGCTTGTTTTATAATATTAAATTAAGGTAATGAATTACGATGTAATATCTTCAATGTCAGCACTTCATGCAATTACTAGCTGTCACAATTATTTGTAAAAGTATTCAGATTTATTATTGATGGAATATTTATGGAACAAATTAGGTAGCGAGAAAATGACAAAAAAAAGTTACATGCAGTCATTTTATAATGGATTACTCATCTGCAAGTATCAGGAAGTCTTAGTTTTATAACTTTATTATTCAGAAATAAAAGGAAATTCACCTATAATGTACACTTAAGAGATAAAACTATTCTTTAACTAATTTGTAGTTCTGAAATATAAAATAATATAAATATAAAATAATATTTTATAATTTTATCTTATTATTATTTTATATTATTAATATTATTTTATAAATATTTCCTTAGTTTATTGTATATAAGACAAGAAAAACAATAATACCAAGTAATAACAATTTTTAAAGAAGGTATCTAACATAATTATGAGAAAATATATGATATAGTTTGATAGCAATAAATTATAATTCCAAATTTACAAAAATTGTAATAGACACGTTACTTGATATAATAAAATTATCTTTTATTACTCAAAAAGATTATCATTTCTTTTTACTGCTAAATAATCAGAATACACGTCAAATATAGAGTTATAACGGTTACACTAAATTTTACGAAGCGTATGAAATTTTGAAAATCGACCAAATAACATTTTATCTGCGATTCAATTTTAGAGAGTAGGCGAATTGATCTTTCAATACGATATATGGTAGATTTTACGTTCATCCTAAAAGTTCTTTTGCAGAGATGAAAGCTTATCAAAAAAATAAATTCGGTGTCAATACACGTGTAAAATAATTTATATGTAACGCAACTGACGAACGTATAAAACTTTTTATGAATATATTACATACATTATACGAAATTTTTTGAAATTTCATTAGCACCGCAATGAGATACAACTATCATGATTATAATAGAAAATTTGAAACTACATTTCTATTGATATTTAACATTCCGCAAACGTTTTCAGCTAAGTAACTGAGAAGGGAACAAATGATACGGTCCTACATGGTCTATATATGTAAATAAACATAGTAAAGATAAAAACCTGTTCATTAGACAGGCAGTCTAGTAACGTACCATACGAAGTATGCCGTGTAAAATCGTTTCAGGCGAAATGGCCAGCGGGTTGAAGCCGCAATGTTGGCGTTTCAAGCCAGGTTTCTTCCTTTTACCCCACTTCTCTTTCAACGATCACCGGGCTCGTTAGCCATCACGCGAGAGTGACCTCTACCCCGTGGCAAGGTAGCTTCTATCTGCTGCTACTGAAATTTCAGCATTTCCGCATAGATATCCCAAGGTAATTCCTGGCTCGCCTCGTGGCGTTTCACCGGCTCCCGATTCCCTATAAAAACAAATTGCAACGGTCCAACGTATTTCTCCGTGTTGCCGAAGATTTACGAAGAGAGAGAGAGAGAGAGAGAGAGAGAGAGAGAGAGAGAGAGAGAGAGAGAGAGAGAGAGAGTTGGCCTGCTAACCAGCAGCCGGAAGGTGGCCAAACATAGAGATTGCGAACTAGTAAAAGCTTGTATAAGAGAGTAATCAGCCGCCTGCCTGTTGGTCACTTTTATACGCTAGACCGTTATCTTTTCGCAGTCATCCAGCTGTATACTTCTTTGTTCAATCATTTACTGGTTTTCGCGGAATCGTTCGAATTATCTGGCTGAAACGGATAAGGGGGGCGGGGGTAAGGTGGAGTCGAGAGTGTCGGGAATGCTTCCCCTAGGGTCTCGTCCTTCGTTCGGACTTAACAGCCTTTGCTGAGACGTGTCGTCTTGGTAGACGGCTTCAACGGTCTCTCGTTCTCCTTGATCGATTCGTATTTCGTGTTCGATGCAACTTCCTTCTGCTCTCGCTTCAATGCTCACCATGACTGGTACCTCTTACACCCTAGAACTTTGATGCGAATTGCTGGAAATAGATCGATCGACCTCCGCCTGTTTCCTGTTTCTAACGAGAATTTTGTTTATTTTATTTCTCTTTCAAAATTGGGCATGATTATTTCCCTTGATGCTCTTGTCATGTATTAGCAATACAATATTAAACTCTTTTACAAATATATATATATATTTATTTATTTATTTATTTATTTTAAAGTATATGATACGCTTTTTATCTTTGTACTATTTTATTTCATTTTACTTCATGCTGTCTTTTTCATGCTACAATTTCAATTTCCTCATTGACTGTACGTAATCATATTGTTATTATCGTTTACTCTTTACATCCATTTTCATATTTATCGTTCGTTTATTTTATGTGCATTCAATCACACGCGATACAAGTATATACGCTTCTGCACTCTTTATGCTATTCTTGATTTTATAATTGGATAAACATTTTCTCATTATTTGTTGATAATGGAACATTAGTTTCATATTGAGACAAAATTACTTAACTTTCATCGTATTACTTTATTTCATAATTCACATGATGTTAAAGCACAAACTGTAAAATGCCTATGCTTGTATATTTCATAGTTAATGAATGATAGTATTGAAAGATAGTTGAAATAGTAATTGAAATGGTTAAATGGATAAATGAAAATGCAACGCTGTATAATTAATAAAAGTTATTATAATTATTATATAATTAATAAGTAATAAAATGTGAAATGATTACAAAGCATTTACATACAAATAAATATTTATATACCTACTGGACAACGTTATAATATACCTTATGTATTTGTATATATCGTATATTTAAAAGAAGAAAATGTACACTTAATATACCCTATATGTTGTTTGTTATCTCCATAATGAACATGTGGTATAGAGCACAAAAGTAAAGGAAAGAAACGTTTGTGAAATGTAAAATTAAAAGAAATGTAAATTAACTTTGGTTGAACAAAATATATAACACATTTGGCCTATTTTCCATTCTATTATATATACATTATGTATATACATTTGGCCTATTTTTTGTTAGTCACTCGACTGTGAACAGACAGAGAAGTGAAAATCTGTCATGTAATTGTCTTCATTACGAAAGCTGTAAAAATGTTTCTCTCACAACTATTATTATCATAGTAATGAAAACTATAATGATTTTATTTGATAAAATGTAATTTATTATGTGTTCATAGATTCCACGTACACTATGCAATTTGTAAAGATTAATGCACAAATGTAAGTGTTTTCTTTGTCAAAGTTTGGATGTAAAATTTACTTCATCCCGAGATAATTGGACATGAGAATGAGATAGATTGTACGTAGAAGATAGAGGGAACGAAATTGAGAAGAGATATGTTCTGGCGTGACCTCAGTTTGACCGGAAATGATTCATACTCACGGGACCACTGAATTTACGCTCTCATCGGATTCTAGACATTATGTAGGATTCTGCACATTTGTTTTTCTTAATAAGACATCCGAACAGAAGTTTTTCACATTATGTCATTATCAGTTCACACTGTGTGATCTATTGCATTGAATAATGAATTCTACATACTATAATTAACATACAGTAATTAATACATTATGCATATTCAGTATGTCTTACGTAAATAAATGTTAAATTATAAGCGCAAATATTCGAAAATTTCGCATTCCACACTATTCGTATATTTTCATTATAAGTACAATTGCAATAGCAAAAATATATAATAACCATATTTTATATAATCCAAGTTCATAAAAACTTACTTTACTATTTTTATGTAAATATGAAAATCATAATTAGTAAAATAATATTTAAAAGCACATGTAGAAATCAAAATAAAAATCAAATCTTACACCTATAGTCAGAAATATTATTAGGACATTTACTACGTTTATATATTTCATAAAATATATGACAAATATGCTATCCTTGAATCTAATTTTGAAATTAAAAAACTAATTAGATATGTACATATTTGTAATTTGTTTTCTCTTACTTCAAATGTTGATACAATACAAGAAATCTGCCAATAAAAAGTTGGAAATATCTTATATATGTAGATGTTAAATTAAGTCATTTTCATGCTTTGAAAACTGATTTTCTACCTTAAATATTTTTTGTAATGTAGTTCTATAAGTTTTGTAAAATGGCTGAAAATTATTGTTTAACATAATAGTAATAATTTTGTTATGGTTACGTTTCATAAAAAATATACAATAAAAAAACACAGTTCGCATTTTATTTTGTGTCTAAGAATATATTATAGGATATGAATATGTAAGATATATTTTATAAATACACAGTTCAGAGTTTACTAATATGTGTGTATGTATAGTCCAAAATTGCGAGTGTTTTTCAAACATGTTTACTTGTTATATATTAATTTAATAATACATAGTAAATTGTAAATATTGGAATAAAAGAAAAAATGGATAAGTATTTAAACAAACAAGAAACTTGTTAATTGTTAGATATCTGTGAATATGTAATTGTAAAACATTTATTTAGTACTTATAGTCTGTGTATCTTAATAATAGTAAATAGAAAAAATAATAATATATATATATATACTTAAATAAAAAAATATTTTTCATATACATTTTCTAAATGCTTCTAAAAGTCTCATTTGAGAATTCAAAAACTTGTAATATTTTCTTAAATGTAAATATCCTTAAAACAGAATATTTTACATGAAAATATGGTGCACAATGTTTATGTGATCTGTCTAGTCAAGACCATATCTCTGCTATCTTATCTATCATGTATACTTTATACTCTTGTCCAGGAGCAAGATCTGAACGATAAAGCTCTGTGGGATCTATCGAAGCAGAGAAGTCAATATTTCGCACATTCACGAATCCTTCTGGTAAATAGCGATGGATTGGTTCTGGATGATAGCAACCAACTAAAGCATAGATACTTATGCGTGCGTCTCGTTTCTTCCGGTTTCGATTCGCATTTCCCGCGTACCTTCTACCTACGAGTGTAATATCGAAAGCGCAAAGTACATAGGATGTCGTCTGATCCGCCTTCTCAAGAGCCGAACTATTCGAGCATACTACAAACCGTCCTGTCGGTTCCAAAAGCAGGAAAGACGCGTTCTACCGTGTATAATGTCGAGAACGTTTCCGTAACACTATCGACGAATCGTGCAAGGATTACGAACGCGTCTATCTATTCGTATTCAACGCTTGTCAATAATAAGTTTCCTCCTTTTCGTCTTTAATATACAACGTATAATATCGCCTAAAGGAAGCCTTTCTTATTTTCTCATTTAAAATTTTACTGAGATATATATCTAAGTAGTATAATATTTGTGCGATTTTTTTTTTTTTAGAATATTGAAGAATGTAATAGTTCGTCCACATATTTCAAAAACTATTTATTTCATAATAAACTATCTCAGTAAACAGATTTAGAGGAAAAGTGTGTCCCCTATCATTTACAGTAGCATATACGCAATTTAAATAATTTAAAGAATTTGTCGACCCCAGTGATATTTTATTAATGAAGTATTATTTTCATTACGTATTCGGTTATGTTCAAACAGTAATGTTACGTAAAAATAATCGTGAAAGTTTGAGATAAATATATTCTACAGAGAAATCTTATAAATTACTGCTTTATATGTATAAGTGAGAATTTAAAACATTTATTTGATATTTTGCTTTATGTGATAGCTTCAGGTAATTATATAAATGACAGTTATAATTATAATATTACTGTTAATGCATGGAATATTTGTTAACACTATTAGTGCTTTTACAGGTGGTTGTGCAGAGTGTGGAGAATACACGAAGGTTAACTATATTCTTTTTACGTAGAATCACATTTCTTTATGCGTTAGTCAATCTATTTTGTTATATGTATATAGGAAAATATTATGTTGTTCATGTCAGAAAACAATTAATTTAGGAGATATTTTAATAAATTATGTTTACAAAAAAATAACGACACCGATAGTGAATATCTCCCGATCTGGTTTTAAGTATGAGCAACTTCATATGTACTTTTCCATACAAAATAACGAGATGCATCGATCAACGCATAAAGAAATGTGATTCTGCCTAAAAAAGACATAGTTGACCTTCATGTGTCCTCTACGCGTTCATCTACAAAAATGCTAATTACATCGATTAATGCTCCCCTCAAAACTATTCAGCTTTTATCTGAAAATTTTTCCAATAAAATTAATGATATCGAAGATATTCCAGTTTCCGCTCTTAGGTGACTCACACTGTATACATATGTATACATTGGTTCATCCGAATAGATTTTCAGTATGGAAATTGAAAATCAAAATCAACATTCTGTTTTTGACTCGTCGCTTCTCCACATATTTGTTTTGTTAGATAATTTACGTTCGTGTAACGAAAATTCACATGAAATTAATTGAGTTACAAGATTTCTCAAAACTATTGTATACCTCGCAACCGAGTTTATTCTAATATCGTGGAATGTAATATAATCTGTAACGTCGACCATAATATATATAATGCCACTTTCAAGCTCGAGTAGGTAGAGAATTATTGGAAATCATTTCGGCGGAATCTCTCGGCGTACCGTTTTCTCCTGCCCTTTGATACTACGTCTGGTGAATAAGCTTCATCGTTGGGGCGCATTGAATACCGAAACAATTACAATTGTTAGCTCAGAGAAACTACGATTTAATTGGACGGCAGTTAAGTCACGCTCGTTATCATTCTTGATGACTGATCGATATTTTGGCTCGCGTGTAGATCGTGTTTGACTTACAATCGATGTTGGGTGGTATTACAGGTGATGGATATTCACCGGTAACATTAGGAATCACAGGCTGCGAATTCTAGAGATCTCTATTGACGTTTATCGCCGTGAATTAGCATAGTACCGTTCGTAATTCACGAGCTATACATTTGTCATTTCACGCGATAAACGTGTGAAACATGAATTTATATGTTTGAATCTGTTTCATATTCGAATCGATAATACCAAAATAACACAGTTACTCTGGTAATTTAAAATCTATTTAAAGTATCGGTACACAACAGTTAAAATAATTTCAAATATTTGATACGCCCGTGACTAGTACAGAATTAAAATATTTACTTTTCATTGCAACTGTATTCCTGAATTGAAATTGGAATTGCTTCATATTGCTTGAATTATTTATAATTAATATGGTAATTAACATCGTATGCCTGTGTAATATAATACAATTATATTAATATATTGTTCGAAATAATATACCGATTATCTTCAGAATATGTATATTGTGATGCTATATACACACTGACTAACTAGCAGATTGTATTATATAATAGATTGAAACTACAATACGTAATTCGTAAAAGATATTAATAGTATACTAGATTACTTAGTCACGCTAAATTCTTCAATATATTTCTTTCAAATAATGGAGGATACTCTATGTAAAACATTCAATAATTCGATTTTACTTCGATCTTTTTAAATACTTTATTCTGCATATATTTAGATCATAAACAGAAATGTTAAATTATACAATATTATAATATTAATCTAAACTATCTTTGTTTCAATTATCAACAAATCATTATGCGAATAAACATATAAATCTATGTAAATAAAATACTGTGAGAAAATGTATACCTATTTCATACGTAGTATAATAGATAAATGTACAATATACGATTTAGTATACATAATAAGAATCATAAATTATTTGAGAAATTATTTCAAAAGACGTTTGTTTAAGTAAAAAATAGAATAGAAATTATTTCATTTCATATAAATAAAATAATGGTTTCGTAATGATTATTTCAAAATAACTTTGAGCCAAATAATGCCCAATTCTAAGGTACACTTGCCAGTATAGTCTTGGTTTATGAACGTAGACGCACAGGACTTTTAGGAATGCAATCTGGCAAACTGATGTATGGCTAACAGTGCACCGGCAGCCGAAGAATAGGGTAATGTGGATACACAGCGCCACGCGGTGACTGGAAGCTGTAGGGTAAGCTTTCGTGAATGAACCGACGTGGTGCGGCATATGGCAACCGCCGCAAGCCATTTATGGCAAACGTGGACGAAGCAGTGCCAAACGATCACTGGAAACGACTAAAGTGTTCTAAATCTTATAGTCTGTTCTGATGTACATTATCTGAGGTACATTAAGCGATGAAAATATAATATATCAATGAATATGCAGTATATAATTTTAGAGTAGATTTTTTAAAAATATCACCAAGTAAACTTAATAATATACAAGGCGAACAGATAATTTGATTACCTTGAATACCTCGGTCATTTTTGATGATTGAAAAATACTATTAGAGGGAAAAAATGTTTTGTTCGAAGGATCAAATATGAAGAATAACACATTTTACATCTTCCAAAATTTCAAGGTCATTGATGTTTTTTAAAATAATATTATAACAGAAGTATTTCAATTTTTTCTTTATTCTTATAACAATGCACGATTAGAAGTATTCTCTTAGAAGATTGAACAATTCTCTTCCGCAACTATTAGTAGTAAACACGAAATATCATTTATGAACACATTGAAAGAATTTTTCCTGATAATATTTGTTCCTTCGTACCAAATATTCTTTACCTCTGATATTTTTTTCAGCCATCAAAACTAACTGAAATATTCAAGGTGAACGAATTATATTATTCCTTCTGTATACCAGATATACTTAGATATATCTCAATAATAAAATCTACATGATCAAATTGTATAATATAAATAATGTCTTAAGTCGCCAAGAATATATTTCTGATGTTTACACACAAAAATTCGTGGAACATGTTATATCATATCTACATCGACTAGAACTTTTCACGGGTTATTTACAAACTTTTCATGTTTTTCTTCCTTGTTTGGTCATTGTTATTACTTTCAAAAACTCAATCGTGTATGAAAATATGTGTCAGTTAAACTATTCCCGAAGAACCAGTCAAAATGCTAATAATATTAATAATATAACTAATATTAATAACAATAACGTAGAACTTAGGATCGTAAAAATAATAAATACCAAGTACAATTATTGTTGTATTTGATACTCCAAACTCTAAATTATAGATCAAATTACGTGTTATAAAAAGAAACCGGAGGTTGTTGATAAAAGTTTTATTATTGAAGCAATTTAAATTTGGTTCTCGTCCCCTCGAAATAACCTCTCCTACGTTGATATAACGATCCCCATCGTTTCTGCCATGCCTTAAATGATTTTTGGAAATCATTTTCCCCAACTGTG
Source organism: Bombus haemorrhoidalis (assembly GCA_014825975.1). Classification (NCBI taxonomy): domain Eukaryota; kingdom Metazoa; phylum Arthropoda; class Insecta; order Hymenoptera; family Apidae; genus Bombus; species Bombus haemorrhoidalis. The sequence continues at coordinate 13,411,611 of CM026163.1, read as the reverse complement.
TCAAGCGCCTGTTGCGATTGAACTCATATCTCTTCCACAGTGCCGAGACGGCGCACCGCCCCTTGAGCTTCAGTTTCATTTTTGGAAATAGGAAGAAGTCACAAAATAGTAAATTTGGTGAGCACGAGAGATTAGTTTTTAGATTTAGCACCTTGTGAATTCTTTCTATTTCCGAAAATGAAATAGAAGCTCAAAGGGCAGCGTTTCAAGATTGTGCAAGAAATACAAGATGGATTGCGACAGGTACTTGATGCGATTGGGGAAAATTATTTCCAAAAATAATTTGAGACGCTGTAGAGCTAGGTTGATCATTATATCAATGCAAAAGGGGATTATTTTAAACGGGACGGAAATCAAAATTAGATTGGCTCATTAAAAACTTATAAATGCAGCTTGGTTTCTTTTTGATAACTATTTATAGACTGTAATCAAAAAAAGCGAAAATCGAATAAATGCAAGTTCGAATGCAATAGTCGCAGCCTTTAATATTCCGCTAGCTGTCCAACATAAGACCTTCCGGTGCTGCACTATTGTAACCTAAACGGTGACTGCACAGGAATCGTGTAGCTAGCAGAAAGTAAAGGCTCCTACGAACGAATGGAACGCAAAGCTGTCACGTCATGGCTTTGACCCCGGATACCTTCTCTCGTCCGGACACACGTTCTCGTTTTATGACACCTGTTTACTAGCGTTGCTTCCTTCATTCCCTTTCCTTCCTTGTCTAATCATTCTGTCCATCCTTTCCGTTTACCTCCGCTCGCATCATCCTTACCGCACGTCCAATATGCTGTTTCAGTCGATACCACGTCGCTACTTTTGGTATTACGAGACTTTACGTAGAAATATTAGTAACACCTCTTCCGTCTTTTTCTTAAACAGCAGCTTCACATCTCCTTCACCTCTTACGACCATGTTTCTTCTTTTAGCGTCTACTATCGTTGGTATTTTATCATCTACTTATCTTAGTCTGTCGATTTTACAGTCTATTTTATCGATGATGCATCTTTTGTTATTTTGCTTCATCCATGATGCGATTTTTTCGCCGTTAATTTACCGTTTCGTTTTTAAATAACGTTCTATTGCTCGTGTTATAAGGTTCGAGATTAGTTTGGATTGATGTACTTACGTAGATTAGAAAATTCTATTTGTAATTTTTACTCAGGTGATGTTCGTTGATGGACTTTGTAGTGTGATACCGTATGCCTATTCCTGACATGGTTTTGACATTCCAGTTTTGTGTTTTTACATATTGCAGGTTTTCCTACGAAATTTTGCTGATATATCAACTGATAACTAACTACCATTGTTTGCGTTGCTACTGTACTTGAATTGATTTGTTGAAATGTAATTGTATGCGACGAAGTATATATTTTATATTGCTTTGGTTGTAATAAAAATTAATTGTATCTGCTTCACAAAACTTATAACGAACATCTTGCAATGAGTGTAGAAAGTTTTGAAAGGTTGGATTAGTGATCATTCTGAGTAAAAAATATCACATTGAGTAAATAGTATATAACTAGAAAGAATACTTGGTGTCCTAAACATTTTCTATTATGACCATTATTATTTTTTATTCAGGCAATTTGAATTTTCATCAAGATTAGAAAGATTATTTTGCAGTATATTGTATATTATACATCATTAAACAAATTACATTTACAGGATATTGTTTTGTTAAATTTTTGAATTACAGTTTTTAAAAATGAATAAATGAAATTACAAATTGAAATTACAAGAACTTTACTGTCACTTTATAATGTTAATGAAATTGATACTTATAATTTACATTATGACATAGCGATTAAATATTCAAAATTAAACTATTTATACGAAATAATACCGAAGTATTACTCTATTTTCACAAAGCTGTTACGTATTCAATGTGATGTGAGATATACAGTTTGAAACATCAGAAAATGAATAGGCGTGCAAAGGAAAGTGGTTTGCTTCTGTAAAGTAGTGACACACGACAAATCACCTGGCATTTCGACAGGAATCTGAAAGTAGATTTATTGCTGGTGGTGTAAAGGCTCTCGCAAGAAGCGTTTATACCCGCTCTGCTATTTCAGAATACTCAGCATTGCATCGCATTGCCCGCATTCGTCCTGCTATCCGAAGACATTCAATCGTTGTATTCTAAGGATTTAGTAATGTCAAAGAAGAATTTCAACGATGCGTATTTTATTTTTTGTATTTCCACCTAAAATATGTTTACTTACAACAATAATTATTTGTAGAACAATACCATACGGTTGCTAACTTGTCGTTTTTTATTTATGCTTTTCAATATTTGATTGGCGTTTTTTAACTGCAATTTGATAATAGAGTTGGCGAAGATAGAGTTTGTGTAATATTTATTATATACGTACCAACGTTATTGGAACAATATTTCCTTTTAAAAGTCTTATTTTATATAGTAAAATTGCAAATCTTAATTTCGCTCCTTATTCGATGGATGTCAATACTACCTGTTTAAAACTCCAATTCTTTAGAGTAAAAAATGTATATTACCTTTAAATGAGATTCCTATTTACCTACAATGAGTCAAGAAATGAATTTTCCTATTCTTTTAACCAATTTCTTTATCCCTATTGATTATATTGTATTCGATGTAATAATTTATTTTTTAGTTTAACAATTTTAGTTAATTTTTAGTTAATAAAAAATTTATTACAAATATCTTCATTACAAATATCTTGTCTTCTTATCTTTCTTAAATTCTAAATTTATGGATATCGTTCTTTAACAACGAAATCTAGCATTATATAATATCGTCGATACAATGATAATATCGTCATACAATGATAAGTAACTAGAACAAGAGGCTATAATATATGTACTATTAAAAATAAGTACGAAAACGAAACTATGAGAAGTAAATATCAAAAAAGATATCAGTATACAATTATATAGAAATTCTTAATGACAAACGTTACGCGTCCAAACACTCGCGAGTTTATGAACGAGGAAAGCAGGTGGACAGAAAGTTTATCACAATGTGAACTCTATTGGTTTATTAGATGCATGACTATCAAGGGACTGTTCCTTCTGGATATGATACAAAATATCGACTGTTCTGTCGTATCCGGTTAGACCACGACCTGTGGGTTTCGTCTGATAGAAAACTGTTCTTGACGATCGACCCCTCACATCTGGTCGTAGACCGCGTAACAAAGCTCCCACGAAGACCCACAGTCTCCCCTGTGTTCCGCTGTTGATCGCTCAAGATGGGGGTGAAGGATAAAAATTTGCTTCCTTTACCGAGTGGTTTATGACACTGTTGACCTTTCAAGGTTTTTCGAGTCTAGATCTCTCTTCGGGTTCGATCGGTAATATTATAAATCCTTATTTATTGAATGTTCCTGAACAAAAATAATGATGTAAGTCGTAATATACTTGCATAATAATCGTATTATAGCGAAGATTACATATATAACTCATATTACTACGAAGATTCAAATGTTTGTGAATATTATAAGTCGAATATTTAAACGGACGAATGTTAATGTTTTTAATATTTTACTATCTAGAGAATTGTTACTCCATAGAGAACAGTTAATCGTTCGGTAAATATTTGTGTTTAATAGTTGATGAGCCGTTACAAATCTTGTAACATAAGTTTCTTACAATCAGATAATAGGAAAATCGAACTTAATTCTGTGGATTTCTTTCAAGAAACTGCGGCATAAATTTCACAAAGGAAATTCAAGTTTCATCCCTGTAGATTTGCATGCGAATTGTAGTCGTATTATATTTCATGCCATCCCCTAGATAAAGAAAGTTTCGATTCGGTATGAAAGTAAATTGCCCGCATTTCCAAGAACTTAGCTGACCACCGGGAAGAATCAACATGCTTCTCACTGAAGGACCGTTCCAGTATTCTTCGCCGGGTGATCTTGCTTTGGATCGTGTTCTATATCTACGGAATCGTTCCAAGAATGTTATTACTGCTCGTAATCCACGACGCGTGGAATATCAAGCCGAGCCAACCGCTCGCTAAAGCCTTCCTTAACCATCGTTCTTCTGGGACATTGCTACTTTTCCATTTCTATATGCGATATCTAGGTAAGGCGTAGTTCGGCGTACATCGCCTTCCACCTTCGTTTCACTTTCAAACACCGGCGTCTCTTTAACAAGATTATGTTCGAGCTACGCAAACATTTTAAAACGTTGAAGACGTGTTTTCAACTGATTCACGTACGGACATATTTTTGCACTTTAGTCTCGTATTTTAACTTGCTTCTATCCTACAATTTTAGCATATAGGTATTATAACACAGACTGGTGAAAGTATTCGAACACTTGTAGGATATTTTGAAATTTCGTTGGTTCATTTTGAAATTTCAATGGTATTGTAATGAAACATGAATATCATGTTTGTACCGGTATGTAAATTTTGAAACAAGAAGAAATCACTGGATATTTCTTATATGCATCCAATATGTTTATATAATAAATATTTTGTAGTTTGTATGTATATATATATTTTCAGATTATTTATTAATTTTATCAATATTCTCAGGACGTTCCTGTCTCATTAGTGTTAATGAAATTTCAAAACGTTCCATGTAGGTAACACATAGAATATCGAGACATATATTTAGAATACAATATATTTTAGGAAAATTACATTTTTCAAAAACCTTTTCCAGATATCATGGTTTCGATTTATGAACGTAGCTGTACATGACTTGGTGTGATATTATTTCTGATATATTGGTTTAATAATGAACAAACCTGATTTAAATTGATACCCTAAATTATCTTTTCTTCTCTGTTTTCCTTCTTTTTTGCTTATACTTATATTTGAACGAATTCAAATTTAGGGCCTTGAAGATAAAATATTTATTTTACTTTTATTCTATTTTATAAATTTTATAACAGGAAATATTTAGAACTTTGAAAATGCAGATTATTAAATTAGTGCAGATGAAATGATCGAATTTTATATAAAACTTTCAACATTTACAGTTTTCTGAAGTATGATTCAATATATTTTTTAAATCTTAGCGGTTCTTTATATTTCTTAAAAGTTGGGTCTGAGGCTGTAAAATTTGATAAAAATGCGCCTGTTCAGGATTTTAAAGACCTTAAGGCCCAATGCTGTGTGAGGTTGGCGAAAAATGGTACGAATACGCCCTCCAAAATATCCTGACACGGAACTCATTAAGTTTTTTGTCACATGATCGTTTCCGATCGAAATCCGAGGTATATGACAGGGATTCTGCTACTGAGCTATAGAAAAAATAATGTGAAGAAACTACCAATTCATGTTATTGAAAATCGTTATATTACTTCTAAATCACGTATCATCTGGATGCTGGCATTTTAGTGATCGAAACACTAAAATTCAATTTCTCAAAAATAGTGATTATTCTTGACCGTGACATAAATCTGGCGAAAGGACACTTTTCGATATTCGCGCTATAATATTCAATAATATGTAACGTTGCGAGCCATCATATTAAATATAGATTTCAAAATGTAATAAAAATATCCATTAACGGATTTATTTAGATATTTTCAAAATAATACTGGTAAATCTATATAAATTATTTCTGTGTATCATATGTAAACGTGAAGATTAAATCAATCAAAATACAACGTATTTGATTATTGTTTGAAATTGATTATTATTTGGTTATTGATTGAAATTTAATTAACTTCAAATAAATATATTTTTGCATAAACACAAAAATTTATGACTATCAAAAAATAACGAATGTTTCATACGCAATTAAAAGTTTTAATACATGTGTAGAAGTAAATTTTGTAATTATAACGTTTCCGTAATACTATCTAAGTACTGCTATTTATGTTACTCTTGTTATAATCTGCATTCGAGCAATTCATTAAACAGTTTGCTCCTACAAATTTTTACGATCTTAAATCGTATTTATCCGTTGCATTTCGTGCCCATTTTAACATTCGTATAACGTAGAATAACAGATTGACGTATATTTGAATCAATCTTCCGTACTCGGTTAAATGAATTACACTCGTGACTCGACTGTCTAAACTTTCTATTGTTTGTGACAAATTTGACAAATAAAAAAGTTAAAAGCATGAAACCATTATATCCTTTGAGTTTTTCTACAAAGGCTGCAATAGTAATTAACTCATCGATATTATAAAAGGTTCTGATAAATTTAAAGAACAGTATAAAAATTATTTATCATTTTCATATGTAATATCTAAGTGAAGCAGATATTTCATTGTTTTCTTCGATTAGGTCTACTATATGAATGTTTTATACAAATATTAGGTTACATATGTAAGACCATATTTTAAGAAATTCTTTAAGATATAAAGACAAGTAAAAGTATATAATTTACCACAATAATCACATTTTATCTTACATGATACAATGTTACAGAGTTTTGTAATAATTGTATTAACGAAGAAATTATTGTTTAATTTAGAAAAATGAATAATTAATGTACAATAATGAAATTCTCCTGTTAGAAAACAATTCCGTATGCATGTTTGGCTTCTTTAATACAAACCTTCTTATGGACGACGTTGGTTCAATATCTTAAAGAAGAAGTATCATTGGGAAGTGAATTGCGAGAAACTCGTCGACGAGTTATGTGCATTACATTATTTCCTCAACTGATTGTGAGAAGAAAAGCGTCTGTTGAAAGACATATCGCACGAAAATTGAACGCTATTTTTCTGTCGAATGCTACAGAAAATTGCTGTTTCAACCTCAACATTAGATTTTTAATACATCTCACAATTTCATGGTTTTTCAAAACATTAAAATTTGTACCGTTTTTAATGTCACAGTACTATCAAACTGTTCTACACAAATCATTCTCTTCGCAATAATTTCTAGTTTTATGGTGACTAGATTTATGTTACTTCGTTTTATCGCAGATTTATTTTATTGTTCATTATTATCTCTTTTATGCTTACGGAAATAAAAGAACATCATTTTTGTCCTTTCTTTATTCTATTATATTGCTGCGTAGTAAATTATTAGATTTTAATACACGTTTCTTTCTTGTTCTATTTTGAAACAAACGTAATAATTAACAGTCTAAAGCATAGACTGTTGTATAATTGCAAATGAACATTTGGAAAATATTATTATGTAAATAAAAATTTACTTAAAGTATTGGCTTGTTTAAATAATTTATTAGAGCTAACTATAGAATTATACGATTATAAATAGAGTTAAAAATACACTATGGGTCATAACTATGAAAACGCTCAAAACAATTCTTTTTCTTCCCCCAAAATAATACATTATAAATAGAAAGTTGTAAACATATGAAACATTTATAAATGCATAATATTACAAATGAGTAAATATATATAAAGAAATATAAACACAGATAGTAATTAGGTGCTAACTTATAATATTATTCTAATTTATTATTAGCTTTTAAGCTATTACAAGTAAGTAAGCAAATATAATCTTCGTTAGAGCTACTACAAATAGGTGAATATAAATATAGATAGTATTTAAATATTAACTACAATGATATTAATTTCAAAGGAATTATTACAAAATATTACAGGTATTGATCTTGTAGAAATTTAAATATAGGTAGTAATATGTCCGCAGAAATAAGCATAGGTATGCAATCAGTTGCAAATCTAACAGAAATATATAGAAATTGAGTTATATATGTGTTTGTATATTAAATGTAACTAACTATATAAATATTGAAAGTGAATAAATATGAAATTCAGAGAGGTAAATGTTAATGGAAAGTTGAAATTCAATTTAAATATTTTGCGATGCAACATCATCACGGGATAACTGTCTTTATACCGAAATCATTTTCACTCAATATCAATAATGATTTATCTTTCTATTGCGGGACATATTTAAAACAAATTCAATATCGCAAAAGAAGTGTATATCTTTTTTATATGTAAAAATCAGAATCTAATATTATATTTCGCGCTAAGTTTTATTTACTGCTTCTCTATGTTGTTATAAGACATGTAAAAGAGGTGGCTAATATGGATATAGATCGAGTTCGCATAAAAATTGTAATTGAACTGGATGTTTTATTGTGCTAATACTCATCACTTTTTTCTATTTAGCAATCTCTATTTAAAAGTACCGATTTTAATTTTACCTATTTGTGTATCGAGATATTTTACATTATTCTGTAAAGTTATGAGTTGATAGAAATACAATATGACATGTGAGTCTTCTAGTAGTTTACTGAACTTTGATTGTATAGAAAAGAAAATGGTAGTATGTTACGATAATAACAAACTGATTGTAATTTTCACGAAAGAATTCCATGCAAAATTGAATGTTACAAAGCTTAATATCTTAATAAAATTCTCTAAGTCTAGAGTAATTTAAAAATAAGATCTACGTATTCTAATGATCTTTAGGCTATGCAAATTTCCAAATTTTATAGTTGTTCGAAATATGAATTTGATTAATGAATTTAAAAAGATGGAGTATTTCTTGTATCACAGAACTCACTTTTTATCCATTCATGAGCTACTATATTAAAGGGGAAGCATATAAACCGGTTTCAGTAAGACAAGTATATGTATGGTTTAGTATGCGATATGTATAATACTAATTGATACAAATCAATGTAATATCAATTTAAATATTTTGTGTATTAAGTGTATTAATAAACTTTATGAATTTAAGAAACCAAAGATCATACAAATTTGTGAACTACACATGGAAATGTCATGTGGAGTTTTATTGGGAGTCTTATTAGATACAATACAGTACGATTGGCAATGAAACGATATAAGTTTCTCAAACGTGTTTTAACGAATTGTCGAGATTGGATTCGTTGACTATACTGTTTACTCTTCGATTTGGCAACGATCGCGCCAAGTGCCTCTAATTTGTGAAACAAGACTTATGAATGTCTCTGCCTTTGAAGTATATTTACTCTCACCTTTAGCGCCTATTGCTACCGTTCTAAGTCTTTAATCAACAACTCAAAGCTACTAATAGGATATACGGACAGGGAGTAACTTTACTCCAGGGATTAAATTCTCCTATTTACCTTGTTGGCGTCTTCACGCTGATTTTCTCACAGTACCTACAAATGAAAGGTAATTACTGAATTAAATAGAAGCATAAATTATCTCGTTTCGAAATCATTTACAGTGATACGTGAATGTCAACGCATTGTGCGGTAACATCAAATTTTACAATCCTATCCAATATGCCTATCAAATTCCTGTGAAAATAGCGCTTACTTCTTAAACTATATAGCGATAATTTTGTTAATCTTTATAATAATTCAATTTTTTCGTTAATCTCTAATTCATTTTTAATTTTATTCTTGATAATTTTATTCATTGAAGTAAATAAATAAACATAAAGCTTAACTGTTATGTTGGTAAACAATTTTTGAATAATACGCTAAATGTAGCAAGTCAAGTTATACAAATATCTCATAATATGTAAACTACGTTGAAACATTAAATTTTGTTTCATTGCTGAAAAGCGTGACAAATTGCAGCAAATTAAGGTTAACTTTAGAATTTCATTAAAAATTATATCTTCGTTATAAGCCATAAATTTTAAAATACCTTTTTTCTCATTACTACCGTACATTCTTTTATGTCTGTTATGGTTTCGTTTTTGAAGCTGAAATATACACATATATGTACGCGTATAGTGTCGAGGTGAACGTAATATCGACAGAAGTAACGTTAATGATGTTCAGTTTGTTCCTTCGTGATCTGATTCGACAATTAGGTTCATATCAGAAAGCGAACAGCCGTATGACATATTTCGTAATAGAATCGAGCTGACGAAGACCAATAATGGCATTAAACGGCTAATAGCACCCAGCTGTGTCATCAAATTATTATGTACCAATATTTTGACCACATATGCATCTATATGTATGTATCAATATACATATGCAGTTTGTAATGTAATGAATAATTATAATTATAATTATTACAATATTGAAAAAATATATAAGATATACGCTGTATGATTTGGGCTCGCAAAATAAGAATTTATGAATTTATACAAATTGAAAACTTGTAACTTTATGAAAGAAGGAATGTGAAGGTTCCATCTTTCATGTTTAAAGTGAACTAGTTCTGATTAACAATAAATACATACACTAAGTAGTGTTATATATTAATATTTATTTTCAAATGACATGCAGTATTATCCGTAAATTTTTAGCACTTACAAAGTATGTAAGTAGCTTCGAGTAATAAAATGAAGATTATCTCTTATTTCATATGAATAACATAAATGGAAGTGATAGTATAATATTACAATTTAGTATTTTTCTGAAATGTGATAACCTACAAATGAGTTAAATTTATATAATGATACGCAAAAAAAAAAAATTAATCTGTAAAAATAGAATATAGTTTGTGTTCCTTAATTCGCATTGTAATTTTTTCTCGTAGATTATATCTTGGTATTCGTTTTATTTTTTCTTCGTAAAAGAATCTTTTTTCTTCATTGCTTTCGTCTAAATTCTGAATTTTGTTTTCTTTTATAAATCGTATTATGGCAGTAAGAAACTGCTTGTACCCGGTTCTATTATTTAAGTTGTTATACATCAATGTTGAAGGAATGCAATGTACCGCTAAATGAAATGAAAAAATATGTCTCATCTATCAGGAATGTGTTAATGTATAATATACAAACTAAAGAGTTCTGAAGTTTTATACAATAATAAAATTAATTTATAGCGGATTGAAAGTCGTATACATCGAGTAATGTAGAGTATAATATCGTAATACAATCGAGGAAAACTTCGAAAATTAATCAAACGTAGTCTTAACTAGTAGGAACTTAGTGGATTTTACTGCAGATGTTCTGGGCTGTTTGTTAATTATTATAATTATGTATCATAATTAGTATATATAATAATTAGTAGAGGTATTTCAAATATGAATGCGAAGTAATTGAAATACCAGTGCAAGAGACCTGTTCATCTATTCTTATTACTGTATTTTGTTGCATCGTTTATTCAGAAAATACTTATTAGTGTATATATGTACATTGTATATATGTAGGTACTTATCGCTGAATCCTGATAATAGTTGAACGTTTAAATTAAATATTTGAATGCCATTCCAGAGATATATGCGAGCAGGATTTGAGAAGATATAATGCAAGAAACATGTTCTGTAATTAAACATATCCGATTTCGCTTTAGTTTTCAGTAGTAAAGCTTGAACCGTCAGGTTTTGGGTGTCTACTAACGAGCAATCTGCATACACCGACGTTTTAAAGGATTTTGAATAACAAATAGCATATGTAATGCTTGACATGGAAATTACGCTGTTTCGTTCTGGTTTTTTGGTATACTAAATATCAATCAAAAGTATAGTATTCATATGTATATATCTATTGGATTGGTTTTTAATTTTTGTTTTTGCCATTTCATTTCAAAAACTGAAATTTTATATAATAGAATATTATGTTATCATTCTGTTCTGTGATAGGCCGTAAAGTTATTTCTAGTTCTAATAGAAATTCTGATCCAAGTAAATCTTATTTTGATACTAATATTGTCATTATTAAATTTAAACATTTATTTGATACATGTACTGCTATTTTAACATTTAATTAAGTATAGCGATCGAAAGAATTTATAGATATTGTATGTACACTTCCTTTGAATAATATTTGCAAAATTTGAAAACGATCATATATGTTATTCGTATATTTTCTAGTATAATATAAATAAACAATTGATAGTGAGATTTTATTTTGTTCTTATCACAATTCATTTATTTCTATTATTTAAACACTCCTTATTATACACATTAGGTACATATATATATATTATGTTCAATCAATTTCTGATCAATCAAGTTAAACTCGTGTCAGATAAATTTATTGATATTTAATGTATTTTGTGATTGAATTGTTAATAAGAAATATGCGTAAAATGCCTTGAAAGACTTCGGAGGGGTTTGAAAGGTGCAGCAGATGGACGAACAAGATCTCTCGTAATGTGTTCTGCTTGTTTTCTACGTAAAGTATGATAAAAACTAAGAAAATATATCGGTTATAGAGACCAGCCTTTGTCACATTAGTTTCTCAACTAAAACTTCCAAATACGCTTTTAGTCATTAACAATAAATATTAAAAAGTAAGTAACAATAAATATTAAAAAGTAAGTGACATACAAAAGTTATACAAAAGTATAATGGCTCTTCAATTCTTTCCACAAAAGAATTGATGTGAATAAAACATAATATGATATGATGATACGAACAAAAAGATAGAAAAGTTAAAGTAACAACTTAATATTCTGATACAGTGTTGAGTATTTATTATTATTTAATACAGTCGCATATCATAATGAATGTGTATAAGCTGTATATTAATGTAGTAAGCTATATCATAACAAGTGTATATCGAATTCCAATTAGATGCTGATTTTGAGTATAGAAAATGTTATACATAATACATAACTTTAACGTTATACATAACTCATTGTCGATTACTTAATAAGAGTTTATCTATATACGACATTATATTCGCACAAAATAAAATAGTATTCTTCTATTTTCCTAATGTTGTTTATAATTGGCTAAATATGTATTGACTTGAAACAAGATAAAATAATATGATTGAATAAAAATCAAGAATTCTGTTAAATAAAATTAATTTAAGATATAAATCCGCCATTTAGATAGAATATTAGTGGCTAACTGTGTCATGATATGTGAAAGGGTTAATTTTATTATTTCATTATATATATTTTATTAGCTGATAAAGTTTTACATATATCTTTATGCGGCATTTTCTACGCAGTGCTATACTCAAATCAATTTTTTTTTTACGTAGGGAAATCCTCGTAGACATCTCATGTTCCCCGGGGAGGGAATGCAGGGTAGTGTCGGGATTACCGATGGCCACACTAAGTACGTTGTGGGCGGGAGGGGGGATCTGGAACCGCTATAGCATTATACTCAAATCAACTAGTACATTTTTATTCATTCTTTCTCAGACAATCATTCAAGTCGTTCAAAACTAATTTCTGTAATCCTTTCTTCTTTGTTCGAGACTGACTTTTCTTTACTTTTTTCCATCTTCTCTAATGTCTGTTGTTGTCAATGGTAATTACTAGTACATTTAATCATGCAATTCGGAGGTACATCATATTGAATTTACCATATAGAGGTTCTTCCATTTTCCTGACTTCAGAGAGAAAATGAAGTAGTTAAGGAATTGAGAAAAAAGCGAAAAAAGCGAAAAAAGATAAAGAAGTTCAAAAGAAAAGCGTTGAGACAAAGTGCGATATAAAGAGAATTGCGAGGCTCATGTACATTCCATAAGTATTTACTTGTATACGATTATACGATGATATCATATATCACTCATATACACTCATATCAATACGGGAAGTATGATTTTAATTATGATCCTTGCCACAGAAAATTCTACGTAACACGGATTCATTTATAAAACACTAAAACTCCACAGATATTCGTATAGCACTGTATACGCACACACCATAGGTTTAATATGGAACGAATGAAGTGAAGGAGATAATTATTTTCAAAGCAGACGATCTCGCCGATTTCAATGACCATAAAATATATTGCAACGGTCAACATTCTCGGCAACTTTTCGCTATACATGTCGCCGTCACTTGGCTGTAGTTTCCGAGCTAGTCGCTAAAGTATCTATTTAAACGGCGGTATGGTTTTGATAATTAGCATAACTAGTCGTTTTTTTCAGCATTATACTTACTATATTATATCATAATATAATATAATATAAATATGATATTCATATGACTTTAATATATAAATTGTATCTATCTTACTATTTAATATCTTAACTTATTTCACAGTAACGTTATTTACTACAAACTCAATCCATTAATTTCTCTTATAATAAATATCTCCAAAAAGGCACCACAATATTCGAGAATAACAAATGGAATTTCATTTTTCAAAAGATTAAGTACGTCAAACTTAATTTTAATTTAATTTTCAACTAGGCAAGGGTAAATACTTGATAGGAAGTTATTCCACATGCGAAAATAAAGAATACAATTTTTTCGTTTAAAGTTTTATTTTGGTGAAGACACAATTTGAATATGTTTTATAAAGAAATTAGCTTGATAAGTGCGTATTCGACAAATTTTCAACAACTCGACTCTTTCCAAAACGAGAATTTAGAAAAAAAAAAATTACCAGCTTATATAGAATAACTTGTTTCTAATTCCAATAGTAAGAGATTAGCAATTTTGAAGTATGTATAATTGAATTTCTTTTGAATAAAAGGAATAATCCATAGTGTATGGAAATGACATATGACTGGATATGATCACTCGCAGTAATTGATATTGGTATAACGCCATTGACGGCCACTGGGTTCGGTTTCGTTCCATATCACAGAGTCGTAGGTATGCGACCAATATTCCATTTCTCCGTATCCTATGAGGCGCACAAACACATACGTTTGACCACAAGACACGGACGAAAATCCCCAGTCAGTATGTCAAATTTATGATCTATGGAACTTAATATCAAGAATTCTCGAAGCATTATACTATAGATGGAACCCTTAAAGGAGCTTACAACATTATCCCTAAATCGGAGAATAGAGACTTCCAGTGCTATAGAGAGGGCTTGTGATCTTACATTAAAATGTTAGTGCGGTTATTGGCAACTTTCGGTGCTTTTATAAGGATCGTTTTAAGTTATTTTCTGCATCAGTAACTTTAATAAAAGGAGAAATATTTTTAGCCAGGCTTCTGATGTTTTGATAACTTCTTTATTTTCATCATTTGTGATTAATAATATTATTAAGAATACAATAACGAATACAATTAGTAAGGGTTAAGATTAATTTTAAAATAAAGTAGAATAATTTGATACAATAAACTTGATATTCAAAATATTTAAATTTACTACCGCAATTTATCTTAGAAATTTGTCACCATAAACCAAGTTATAATTCAATAATTTTACGCACGTAATTTGTATTAGGAACGAAAATTGTGTATTACATACGCGTAACATTAATGCGTAATTAATAAGGTCCATTTACCTGGTCATATATAAAATGAAAAATGATCGTTGTGCTGTATGTGTAATGTGAGTCCCTTGTGACAATTGGTGCGATATATGTATGTATACCTATATATGTTCATATGTGTATATATTACGTGGCACGTACCCAAGTACTAGTGAATGAGTTAATATCAATTTTTATAGCTTTTTAAGGACATAAGTAATTTATGAACTTATCACTTAATAAAATATTGCGATATTACGCGAGGTATCAATTCTACGAATATTTATAAAGGTAGTCTAGCTCTACTTTGATACTGTATACAAATTCAATTAGTACGTAATTAAATTCTAACTATTAACATAAATGTATTATTATATTATTAATATAATTAACATAAACGTGAATATTCTGTCGAGGCAAATACTGAATTAACTATTAAAATTTATATTGTCGCATTTTGTCACAGAATTAGGTTACAATTGTATGTGAATTGTACGTATACATATAAAATGATTATTAATATCGTAGCAGTATTCGTAATTCATAATAAAAAAAACATTATGATTCTATTTCAATATAATTAGAAAAACATTTTGTGTCTCAGAATGGTTAATTTAAAAGCTACGTTATAATAATGTTTGATTCATTTTAATTGAAACGAGGACTGGTTAATATGATCTTATTCTCCGTTATCTCCTAGTTTTTCTAATTTTCTGAAATAGTCGAAGTATTCGTTCTTTTTCGAATTTGATTCAGCAAAACAACAGGAAAAAGTTGACAAACTCCACGTATATAGGTTAAATACAGGTTTGTATTTAAATATTGCCAATACAGAAATTAATTATTTGAGAAGTATATCTGTAAAAATAACGAAAACAAGTTGTGAAACTCGTTATGAAATATTGATATCAAAATAAGAAGCAAAGAACTAAATATAAAAAAATAGCTATTATTCCTATAAGGCCACAACATAAGGGCATAACATCAGTATTACTAAGTTTTTTGAAAATTTGTTATTAAAATGAAGAAAAGACTATTTCGTTAAATGTATCAGGCTTCTTAAGAACAACTCTTTGTAAAATTTTTGAAGTGAACAGAAGCGAATAGGAATTAAAACGATATAGTGCAAACAATAAATTGAACTGAAGACTAAAGAATCGATTATCAAGATCTAGTAAAAATTTTCAGAATAGATACAAATATTTTCAAAATCAGTTCATCCTCATTTAGAAAAAAGTGAATTTTAGGAAAGAGTTTCGCGAGCTCTCTCAAACATATTGATCAATCAATTATTATTAGGAAAACAGATTAGATAAAAATCTTGAAGATTTTCTGATCCGATATATTGACTCTTAAAATGAGAAAAATGGGATTCCAGCCAACTTTCTAATTTTAAGTCAGTCATTCGGTTTAGATCGGAGCAACAATCGGTCCAATTATGCAGTTGGTAAGAAATTACTTACAAAGTTCTAATCAGGAGATTTAAAAAGCAATTCAGTGAATTCAATTCGGTTCAATCTTATTTAGAAGACTCAATTTAGTCTGAATCAATCAGGACTAGGGAATTAGCTACTTCGAGCATCTCTTAGACGTCAACCATACTTTGTATCTCTAACAAAAATTGATTAGAAAAAGATATCACATGGATTGAATTGCGTTTGAGCTGTAGTAATTTGGATCTGTAATTTTTCAAACGTTTAATTTACTAGGTGTAATTTATCAAATTGTATAGAAGGAATGGGTGGTCTTCGAATACCGTGAAAGTTCATTTTTTTAAATACAGGTGTACCTTTGGCTTAGGACTTTTAATACTAGTACATGAAAATTACAATGTTTTAGGTTGACTAACTCCAGCAAACTAGAAACGAGAGAATTTGTTCTACCAACTTTTAATGAGAAAAACGAGAGCCACTCTATTTGTATTAATGACCGACGATGTTTTCCCTTTATTGGCAAAGATAATGAAAGCGTTTCCTGGACATTACCAAAATTGTAGCTCTAAGCGAATGTACATGATTATGTAGAGCACGTAAAATAGTAGGAAGCGACTTTTGATCTGTATTTATTTACATAACTTCTTGCGACGGAAGTCTATTACAAGAGACATTCATTTGCTTTCAGAAACATCTAACGTGGAATATCCAAAAAATGAAACAAACATAACAAAATCTTGGAAAGTGAAAATTAAAATTAATATTAATTTTATAGCACTACAAAATATCGTCGAGAGTCTAGCAAACCATGCTTAATTAATTTCTTTTTGTATAATGGTACCAATATTAAAAGTAACCATTTTATGAATACTGAACAACTATCTAAATATATTTTTGGTCGCTAGAAAACAGAGCTTATTGGAATTTGTAGATGCAAATTCATTGTTCTTGTATTACAAGTAATTCAATAAAGGAGCTGTTATTAATATTCACAATACTGAGAAAGTAAACCTCTGCAGATCAAACGCCTTGTCCACTAAATTTAGTTGAACATACTACATTTTATAAGAAGTAAGATTGTGACAAAAAACATATTTTAGCTGTTACTAAAAAACATATTTTTATAAATAGTATTCAAAATGTTGCTTGATAATGAAAATAGATTAGGAAAAAAATTAACACAAGAATGCAGGAATCCATAATGCTTATAAACTTTTATTTTCTTTTTAAGTTTTCATCACTTAAACTATTCCTTTATGGACAAAAAATCAATTCAGATTAAATAATCTTTCAACTGGTGCGGACGACGGAATCGATATTATAATTGTTTCTATATTCTGTAATATCTTGAATTGGCGAATTTTTATCATCTAGATGTTGCGAGAGTTTTAATTGTAGAATGTTACTATGTCTGCCAGTAATATCATCACTGTTTTCTTATTAATGAATAAAAAGTCGCTGTTTCTATATCTTGTATTTTGCTTTGCGAAACTGAAGAAAAGTGAATTTGTATGTCTGCAGTTACCATTTCTTTTAAGGCATCTGAAGCTGTTCCTTTACCTAATTACATTTTCACTTTTCATTATATTCTTTCACTTTACATCATAATTTCTATGTTGAATGGCTAACAAAAATAAGTTCAAAAAAATAAAATATTTCAAATATAAGCTTCAGTATGTTCAGTAGATATCCTTCATATAAAATACTATTTTGAAAACTTTTTCTCACAAATAAGATATCTTATTTTCAAAAGTATACGCATGATCTAAAATAAAATAAGCTATAGCTTGCCTACATATTTATAATGCATCATAAGGTAACATAATGTAAATTAAGAGGTAGATGCTCAAGAGCGTGAACTATAATGGAAAGCCAAGGTTATAAACCTTTGCGCTCAGTTATGGTCATCACTGGTTAGCGTGGTGGTGTCTGCGCCGACGTAAAGGGGCTGAAAAACTAGTGAAAACCAAGCAGTACCCCCTCAATGATTACAGCGAGCGGATACTCTTGGCCAATACATTCAAAAATTTAGGCGTTCAGGAATAACCCTCAAGGAACATTCACAGGGTAGTGCATCCAGGAACACCGCTCGCAGTCTCCTGACACATTCGGCCAATCAACCTAAGTACCTGGTTACACTATCATATTTTTCTCTTTCTCTCTCACTCCTCTCTCACCTCTCTCATGTCACCTCTCATCTCTTCCACTTGTGCGGCCGTTCTTGTGTACTATAGCTTTTTCGTGTAAATAAATTGTGTATATGGTTCAGACGGATTATTCGCTGAGAATCCCTTTCCCCCATGCCTCTATTCTTGCACGGCGTTATGACAGAAAAACGATAACGTTACAGGGCTATGTATTATACCATACTAATCACTATTTGAAATAATATCGTATCTAGCTCTGATTATAATATTGTATTTCTTTTTCTCCCATTTTACTAAAAACAGAAATTTAATACAATTTGTTAATTTTAGTTTCAAACAATATGTTTACACGTAAATAAACAGGCTATCACTAGTTGAGTACCATATTGAGTACTATATTACTATAGATTTCCTAATTTCTTTGCAGGGATTAAAATGTATCTAATTAATATCATTTAGTATGTTTGACAATTCATAATATTGTTATTATTAGTCTATTTGTATTTCAGACTCATAAGGTCACAAGCTATTATAAAGGAAGTTACATATAGTATATAGATATAAACATTTTCATCCATCAATCAATATATTAAATTAATCTTTATTATGATTCGACTAATTAGTTTTCATATTTTTATAATCTCCTGTACAGAATGGAACATGTTTCTTATTTTTTTCTACATTTCTAATACTCAATTATGTATAAGTCATAAAATTCAATGAAAAATTATACATGTAACAAAAATTGCTAGAATCATACGAAGATCTGATACAGATCTTCTGATGATTCTAGCAATTTTTGTATTGCACAATACAATTGTATTTGCAAATACACTGTATTATTAGTTGCATAATTCCATTCGTTTTCTATCAGGTGATTCTCATCATTGAGTAAGTCATCGTAAGTAAAGAACACCTATAGAATATCCATTTTAATAAAATATAAGCAACCTTTAAAATTATTTTCTGTGCTACATCATCTGCCAAGATTACTACTACCCAAGATTAATTAGCCTTAATAATTAATAATTAAATATTCAAATAAACTAATCAGTAGCAACGTAACATATTTTTATTTCTAAAATATTGCTATTTATCCTATACATTATTATAAACGTTTCATTATCACTAAGATAGAATTATGATAAATATGAAATATTTTAAATGAAAGTATCTTTAGTCCGCTTTTATAATCAAACAATTTATACTTTTACGATAAAGTCAATTTTTATTTTTAATTACAAAAATTGGTTTAAATATTTATCTGAGCAAACAGAGAAATACTTATCAAATGTCAACGATAGACAGCTAAATCGTTGAAAATTATTGGCTTGTGAGAAAATGCATACACCAAAGAAGCTTTGCGACAAATATTTCACAGGCGCTATTAACGATTTATGCGTCCGCAAACATTGGTGATATTAACACTCATGTAAACGAGCAAAGCGTCGATACCGAACGCTCTGCAATAATCCGATAATTCGATAATTGATTTATCATGTATATTATCGGGTTTATAAAACTAATCCAACTGGGAATTGCTAGCATTAATTAAAACAGACTCGCCTACAGATTTGCTCACAAAGTTTTTCTCATTACGAATAGCTAACAGAGCAATTGAATTATTTGATTATAGACAATTTAACTGTCAGCGACGATTGTAAGTAAGTGTCTCTGTAAAAAAATAAAGTTATATATTACAAATTTATTAATTTTCAGTAAAATATATTTCAAGCTAATGGTTTGCATAAATTGTATAAATTTGAGAGAATTCTTATTTATTTAATTATCAGAATTATTGAGAGGATCTATAACATTTTTATCGTACTACATACTAATCTTGAATAAGCTAATTTATTGCTGTGTCTAACGTAAGATTAAAAAGAATCTTAATATTTATTATCTAATAACTCAATGTTATAAAAGTATAGAAATAAACTACATCTTTTTTAAAATCACTGTAATTAGTAACAAATAAATTTCTATTATTGTTTGTATTTACATTTAGTTTGAAATCTAATTTAGTGGTATAATATAATAATATAATAACCATAACTTCAATGTAAATTGAAATTTTAACTTGTCATGACGATGATTCTAATCACAATCCTGTTAAACGGTTATATATTTTCATGGAATTTAATTAGACTAATATCTTTTAATACTTGGTCGCAAACTTTGTCAGGCCGCACAAATTGTGTTATCGCCTGAAATTCGCTTTTCTGTCTCTGCAATCTGTCGAATAATTAGTAGACTTACAAGTTTTAATCAGTCCCTCTCTTCGATTCGACAACTTCTACGTTCTCTTGAATAATCGCTTTGTAATATGCGCTTCCTGTGACCCTCAAGGGAAACAGAACCAGATGGTAGAAACGTCGCTACTAAACTAATTAAAGTGTCATTAGACAAGTGTGAATATGATATATCGCGAAATCTTGTGTTTTGCATACGTCTCAACACGAATTAATGTTTCTAATAACATGTGTAGTTAACTAATCAATTCGTTAATTAAAAACGACTGACATTACTGTAAATTGTGATATATTGAAAATTATTCCACATATATTACTTCGAATTTAATTGAATTTTTAAAAAATTAAATAACTATGTATCGAAAATTGAATAATTTTAAATATTTTTGGAGATCCTTAAACATCGATAAAAATCTTTTCCTAAATATAACGAAGTATTTTACAAATTGGATTTAAAAAGAGTTTCATACATGAATTTTGTAATCAACTCGATTCACGAAATTGAAATTACGCTTGAGATTAAATATAATTTGAGAAGAGTAAAACTACTTTGGTATGAATACACTAACATATTTTACATGGAAATTGAAACATCAAAAACAATTTACATTACAGAATCAAAAGAAGCTCTTGTTTCCGTCCGTGGTTGTTTCGAGGAACGTATAGTAGGCTTTTGTACATATTATGCAAACTAAGAAATTTCAAAGGATCACTGAAATATGTAATTAGTTTTAGGGAAAACTGTAACTTTCTGTTCCGTACATCCTATTATAAGAGTGACTAATGATTAAAGTTTTGAATAGAATACTGATGAAAATGCAGCTTAATGACAAAGACATGATTGTTGATTTAAGTTGTCTTATGGATAAATTTCAACTCTTATTTATGTTATATCTAACGTGTGATATTGACAATCTGTGCTATGTACTAACATTACATGTAAGATGGAAATCAACAAAATTGCGCTGGAAGATTCGTTTTCGAGAAAATTGAATAATTTATAAAGTAATCTTTGCCGCGTTGGTATAGCGAATATGACCAACTTCCAACTGGAATCGATTGGAAGCTATTTGTTTCCGAGAAAATTAAATTTGAAAATTCGTAGAATATGCATGTATCAGATTAACTCTCGACGTACTGAAATATGCTCATTTATAATTTTCTTAAAATCGGTAAGTTAAATAAGTCATATATGTAACCAATACGATTTTTTCTAGACAAGAAGAATTATTTCTCGAATAAATTAACATTTAACTTTAATTTTAATTTCTTACAAAATTTTAACCGTGCACTGAATAAAAAATGCGAGATACTGATTATGTAACTGAGATTCAGGAGACTTTCATTAAATCTTCAAGTTACTTTTAACTGCTGAAACTTTATGCGGCATCGTTTTCAAACGCAAAAAGGTCGGATTCAATCTCGTAGCTTACCGTTCTGCATCCTGCACTTCTAATTGAAATAGGATCTGTCCCTGTTCAGCAATTCTTATAAGTATGAGAACGTTTACTTTGATAGTTTTGTATTGTTAATTAAAGAAAAAAATCCTACTTTTTCTATATAGTGACTTAAATTAGCTGAGTATCTTCGTTATTTTTAAATATATGAAAAAAGCTTTATTCACGAAAGTTTATGTGGCAGTAATAATTTTTTGCAAATAAAGGACTTTATGTACGTGTGCGAGCGCGTGTGTGTGGAGGTGGCTGCAGGTCGTGCTGTAAGTGAACGACGTTTGAGTTCAGTTTGCAGCAAATAAAAGAACACTATACAGTTATTATATTCCTTTAGTTCTTTATTAGTTTTATTTTGTTAACTTAACTTTAAATTACCTTTATTAGCATTTAGTTATTAGTCCTTTATTTCAGAGAAATGGCTGCAACATTTGAAATTGTAAGTTCAGTAATTAACTGTTTGCTCTTGGTTTTGATTAAAACGGCTAATTTTTTAATCTTGCAAGTTCGATTGCGAAAAGCTAATTATTTCCAAAAAAATTTTGAATTTTAACTGACTAACTTCTTTTCAAACGATGCTACTGATACTTCTTAGAGTTTCTGTTAGTTATAATTTTCATATAAATTTTGCTTTTCAGATAACTTTTGCTTTTAATCGCTGATTTTTATACATATTCGTTGATATTGAAAATACTATTGTATAGTTATTTATTATGTATATATTGTGTAAGTTAGTAAACTTGTCTTGAGAGATAATGCTTTCACATAGCGTAGAAATAATTATATTTGTCAATTCGTAAAGATTTCCATCGTCTCGTTGTTACGCAAAAGCTATGGCAGAATTTAGAAAATTTACTTTTCTCACGAATTTCATATATGAATGAAACACTACTTTAATCAATTCATTAAACATTTCACTTATGACTGTAATTAATAATAGTAATAAGTTGAAGTATTATATATAATCAAAGTTCTTATTGATATGCAGATTGATGGTAATTTAGTAATACTTAATTAAAGTTCTCAGAAACTAAGACAAAAGTCATATCTGTATAACCGCTAGATTAACTTCAAGAAATTTCGACTTGTTGAACATTGTCCATAATGAGACTAGTTCATACTCGTGTACGTAACTATTTCCAAAGTATTAAAGTTTAGCTGTCGGCAGACCAAGTTTTCTCTCTCACCTCGTACGTGATTTTGCTTTTCAAGGTTAATAACTTTTAAAGCGGGAACGTTTAGGTGGTCTTACACTTAATTTCAACAAAACGTATTTAATATAATTATATTTTATTAACTATATTACGTGAAGAAAGATAGTTTACGATTTACCAGACTATTATCAGAGGATAATGTCTACTCAGTAATGGAGTGTAATTATAGGTTCCGAGGTTATTGTATAAAATAGTTTGTTTTAAATTAAACTTGTTAATATATTGCGAATATTCACACATATGCTTACTTTATAGGAAATTTATAATAAAACGGGACATCGATAGAAATTTGTTTTGTCTTTAAAAGGTCTTTCATTTTTGTAAAAACATATACAAAAATATGTTTTACATACAAATATATAAAATACATTTTATATACGACTATCATACATATTACATAAAATTGAATATTATTTCGAAAAATTTTTAACGAATTCGTTCATTTACCAAATTTTCTAATAAGAACATCGCATAAGATGTAGGCAAATTCATACATTAATATGTACATACTAGCCATTGGTTTTATAGATAATATTATTCAATACAATTATTAAATGATTAAATGTTTGAAATAGATCTGAGTTGTAACTGGAAATGTAGAAACTAGAATTACAACGAAATTCAATCTAATTTTGGAGAGAATTTTTAGTCTTGAAATTATAGTATAATACTGATAGTTCATACTTTCAAAGATGAAGTTATTGGAAAAATAAAATTAAATGCATGACGTTAAACTATATTTTGAAGAATAAATTAATTTTAACTGATAAAAACAATTAATTGGTTACAACTAATTCAGAAAAAATGCAAAAGTTTATTGCAAGTTGAATTATAATCGTAATATTCAAGTAATAAAGATTTTCACATACTCTTTGTATGTCGATGTACTTTTACATGTAGCCATACATATAGAGCATTAAAAAATGGATCTCTATCGACAAAAAGCGCTTATAATACTCGCGAAGAGGAGTCAAAAATGTCCAATTAACATAGATTCTAAAAGTAAACCTTCCGATATAAAATCAATCTTATTATTTATTAGTGTTCATATACACTTATAGACCAGATGTAGTACAAATCTTCATATTTATAGATATTCGATATCTTCCTTCCAGTTCTATACAAATCTCATCAATCTGCCAATTATAGATCAATGTACATTTTCAAATATTCCTTTTGTGCTATGTATTGTAGGACATGCATTTTCCGTTCATTGTAAATCTACTACAATATTTGAGTATACCAAAGTTTTTAACTATCCTCATAAAAAAATCTATAGAATTCAAATCAGGTAACCTAAGAGACTATTCTATTTGATCTCCTCATCTTATCCATCTCTCTACAATGGATGCATATTTGCTATATTCACATTACGTGCAGTTGGTCCTGGAAATATTGGAACACTGGCATAACTTTGGCTTCTGTGTTCTATATCTGAAACAAATACAGATGAAGCAACAAAAATGTTTTACAATATATTGAAGTATAGTATGTAGATACCATAAAGCAAACCGTTGATTAAATATCAAAAGAAATATTGAAAAATAGTGAATTTTCATGTCTCAAAAATATTCGGGCACTTCATAAATTGATATGAAAAATACTACAATGGCAATTTTTCATAAAAGTTAAATATTTTGCACAATATCCCTTTTGTTCAAAAAATAATAAATGAAATAAAAAAGAAATTTTTGTACATGTTTTATTGTTAATTTTGTTACAATAACTTTTTTCTTTTCGTTTGCTTCTGACTAGAAAAAGAATACTACCAAATTATGTGCATTTCTATCACAGGATGACACGAATGATTATCAAACTACAACAAAATGTTATATAAAGAAGGTATTTATGTATTAGCGATAGAAATTATATTTTGCAAAAATTAACTAATACCTAGGGATAAAAATATAGTTTCTATTTGATTAAGATTTTTTTAAAAATATTACGTGGGAGTAAAATAAATATTTTCGAAATTAAAATCTTAAGTCCTTATTTCCTATTTCCAATTTCAAAGTATTTTACCTCTTGTTATTTTTGTTCCAGAAACATATTTTTGTGGAACAAAGCAATATTGGAAACATTGGAAAAGAAATAAAGCGTAAATGACGGTTTGCCCCCAGGAGGAACATTGAAATACGATTGTTAGTTACGATTGTAACTACAGATTGAAACATACTATTCAAAAATTTATTCTGCTTATATTCTGGTTCAATTCCTATGAGTTTGCGATAATGATAAACAAATAGTTTTCGGAAATAGAAACCGACAATTAGTGTTAGAATATTTATGCAGCTAAATTTATATTATATTAAGAAATTCAATTGTTAAAAATACATGACTTAAAATGTAATAAAATAATAAAAACTTGAATCATTTCATTTCCGAAAGAAAAAACGGAATTCATGACTAAATATTTATGTTAATTGTATTCATTAAATAAGATGTTCAGAAAAAAAAAACATGAAATAACAACTTCAAGTGAGGAGATTTATTTAATTAATTTAATAGTGAAAGCTGTTTGTTCCTGTATACCACATGCGTTTCATTTTGAAAGTTTCTCAGTTACAATTCCAGCTTCCTCTTCGCTTTGAAAGTCATTGGAAATGAGTCAGCTAATGGAGAAAGACGAGACAGAATTGAAAGTCTGCTTACAGCTGCGTCCATTGAAACTAAACATCATTTTCTCGTGGGCGCGTATTTCCCTGGAAATATTGGTTAACATTTTCAACATGGTTGCTTAGCCTCGATCTTTACGAAAGATTTTTTTCTTCGTTGGAAAAGTTTAGACTTTGTTTATTAATTAGTATAGTTATTGATTAACTTATTCTTGAAATTATAATTATGTAAATAAATATATAATATAATAGTATTATAATAATACAGTATGAAGTTATATATTTTTTCAAAGTCACAAATTTCTTTTAGAGTGACATCACACGTAATTTAAGAAGTAAAAACACTTCTAACGTTTAAACTAATGCAATTGCTTCTAGTCTTACAAAATTTGAAATACGTAGAATCAAAGTTGTCATTTCATTTGATGTAAAAATAAAATTATCGATTCAAATGAATTATTGTAAAACAAGATATTACTTTTATATCTAATTCGTAGAATTAGTAGAACTATGATCACATGCTTATAGATATATATATTTATGTATATGTACATATAGATTAAATATTTTGTAATTTCATGTAATAAATTATAAGAAATCAATATCTATTAATACAAAATTTATCAGTTTAAAAGAGGTAATACTAGCTAGACTTTTTTCTTACATCTTAAATGTATTGTAAAACATATATATCAGTTTAAAGCAACATTAAGTTTTATCTTAAAATATTTGTCATTTTCGTATAATTCTATATAATATTTTATTTTCTTCTTTCTTGTACTATCTTGTACAAATTTCAGAGTGCATATGTATATATATTGTTTTTTACATCAATAACGACAAAAATCTTTAGTCCAAAAATTTCTTTACAATTTAGGAACATCACTAAACATTGAGGTCAGTGTAATGAAATGGAATAGGACTTATTGATATAGAGCATTCATTTGTTAATTATGTTTATCTCATTGCTTATGAGGTTAAAAGCTTAATAAAGATGTAAATATACATATTTTTCTGTTATCAAAAATAAAAATACATTATAAGATTCATTATAATATATTACATTATGAAATATTTTCAATTCATTTCTTTTCCATGTGATTACAAACAATACTTGTATTAATTCACTCGTATAAACTTCTTCTCGTATAATCTTCCTTCTTATACGATCATTAAAGTCATTTACTTTTATAATATTTATTTGTTGAAATATACAAAAGAATAGTTTTCAAATTATACTAAATACAAAAAGATAAGAAATGTATATTAAAAAATATATTGTAATAGTATCTAAATTTAATATAAATATTAAATAATTAAAAATAAATAACTGGAAGCAAAGTATATATAATGTTAATTCTATTACTAAATTCCTTCAAATTAGTTTCAGTAAATAAAGCTAATAATGATTTATTTCTTTCTCTTAATACAATGATTTTAGACATACGCAGATTTTATAAACATAATATAATTACAATTTTATTGCGGTAAATTATCTTTGTTAACAACTTCTTTTTCATTGGATACTTCCCGGGTAAAAATCAGCGCATTATGTGGCTATTTTACAGATCATATCATGTATCCAATACTTTACGTACAGTCGCGTTATTGAAAATTATTTATTTATTTTTTAAATTCTCAATATATTTCTAGATTTAGTTATAAAATTCTCCTTGTATCTTCTCGTTCTAAAGTCCATACAATGCTCATTCTCTTGAAAGGATTTTCTTGTTAAGAATCTATGTATTAGGTTGCCCAAAAGGTTCTTTCTTTTTATAAGGAAATAATAGATGCACGACATTTTTTATTTTATATTATTTTATTGAATAATGTATGATCCATTTTGTTCTATTGTATCCAATAGGACAAAATTTCAATCAACAAAATAAATAAAATTTTCAATAGAACAAAATGAATCATACATAATAGTAATATACAAGCTTTCTGCTGATATTGGATTCTATGAAAGCACGTATTTTCCTCATTTTTTGGATATCGCATGTAGTTTGCGAGAATCTTTATTTATTTATTTTCGTATTTTTACCAGGGTAGGGTATATAAAACTCGACGTTTTTATAACAAAAGTAGGTAACAGCTATTTAATATTAGCCTTCTAATAATAGAAACCTTCATCAAGTAGCAATGTTTATATAGTTGGTTCAATTACATTTTTACAAAGGGAAAATGAACGTGGTTGTTCATTCGACCGGAGAAAAGTAAATTAAGTTGAAACCATTCAAAAGGACTTGCTATCGATTTTTCCACACTTTTAACGAACCTATGCATTGTTTCTTTTAATCGACCAGGAAACCGTTTACGCCAGAACTATGTTGTTCGACTTTTGTTCAAAGGTGAAACAATAAACTCTGGAAGGATGGTAACATGAAAGAAAACGATTAGAAATTGAAGTTATGTAAAGTAGACAATGATTTCATTTACATATGTAGGTGTACGAAATAATATCGCACACGCCACGAAAAAGAATATTTTTAAAATCTCTATTAAGCAGAAAACGATTAAAAAAAAATGTCGCAGAATAATAAAAATTTCAATTGGATGGAATCAAGCTTTCGACGAAACGAGAAAATAATAATAATAAGTGGTATGGATATGTCAACAAGAGTGAAAGTTAGAATTTAAAGGTATAAAGGTAAACAGGATGTCATAAATAATTGAAAAATGATGATAAACGAGAGCTTTCTTGGGCAAGAACCAATAACGTCATATGGAGTACGTTATAGGGTGTAATTCGAGTTCAGGAAAAGTGGGCATTGATCCAGAAACATCGATCCTTGCACAGACATTAGACTAAAACATTCCTCTCCTGGCAACGAACATAATAGCTTCCTACGAAAATAATGTTCTTTTCTGTATAACTGTAATTATTATGTGGATATTTATGAGAATGTTTTCTAATATTACGTTTTTTTATAATAAACGATGATGATTAATATTCTAGTAGTATAAAACAGACCGTTATTTCTCTGACCAATATAAAACTGATTCTAACGCAGTAAATTGTTTATTAGTAATTATGAATAATCAAAATAAGAAACTCTCTCTCTCTCTCTCTTTCTCTCTCTATCTCTTTTTCTTTCTTATTTTATAAATGTATAGTTTTATTTATAGATACAAATTTGTTTAATTTTTATTTTAGTTTAACTTAATCTAAATGTATTGATAATTATTGACAATTTTTAATTTAAACTAAAGTATCCGAATGTAAATTACTTAAAAACTTGGGGAAGATCCGAATTTTCTGCATAAAATATAAAGCACACTTTTTCAACTCTATGTCAGTAGGCAAATCTTGTACAAGCTAGTGGCATGCGATGAAAAATGGCATGATAACGGATGACCAATATCTTCTCAATAGCTGGATATTGATGAACCTAACCCAAGCCATACCCAGTATTATCCACTCCTCTTTTCATCAGCAATGTGAATCAACCAGAACTAAAATGAAAAATCATTCTGCATTCAGCTACAGATTTTCACGAAAGATTGACAGTGTAATAGGTTTCACTTGTTATAAATTACATTATCTCTGGGGGTAGCATTTTATTACGCACACCGCAAACTTATTTCTTCCACTGTTTATCTATTTCTTCATTGCTGATGTACACATATAAACAGGATAGGTCAAATGAAATACTACATATAAGTTGTTTAGCCAAAATCACGGCAAACATCAATTTTTGTTATGTAATTCTTATATTTGATATATAATGGATTTTTCTGGGGTGTCTCCTAAGGAATTAAAATTGACCCTTCACTCTTTTTAAACGAAATGTCGTATTAATTTCTTTTTAATCCGACAACTCTCATTGAACTTGATAATATTTACTCAAAATATTTTGTTTTTCTCATTTAAAAAGTTACGACAAAAGGAATATTTTTTCAAGACTTTTCTGAAACTTCGTTGAAGTATATCAAAATAGGTATATTTCATGATACATTGCAAATTATTTTATGAAATTCTCAAAATGTTTTTGCATTTCTACATTTTCCACAAAAACTGTCTTGAATATTCGACAATATTAAGCAATTAACCGATGTACAGACTGTATAAATGTGTACGTCAATAGCCATTTTTGTCTTTTATGTTAACTATATATATACTATATATACTATATATATACTATAAAAAAGAATCGAATTGCACGATTGTCCTATAGATATTGAACGTTTAACAGAATGATTTTCAATACATCATATATATATCTATTTTGTCTTTGCAATTTTTTAAAGAGTTCCTTGAAAAAAGTATTTACTACATAGAATAAAAAAGTATATTTGAAATAAATATTAGATTCAATAAAGTTCTCAACTCCTTCGACTAAAAATAAATAACTATGCTATTCCATTTTAACAAGGCGGATGAGCCTCTTTTGTCTCTTTAGCAACGATCCTGCGAAATTTTGTTGTTTGACGAATAAACTAAATCCTTGTCCCATCTAATTGAAAGAAACAGCTTTAATTGAAATCAACTTGTAACACTATTTAATCTTTCCTCTGTTTAAAACATTAAAAATTATTAAAATATATGATATTTTGACTTAAATGGTCATTTTGATGTAAGTTTTTAGCATTATATGCGAATGCAGATTATATTAATTATTTCTAGTTCTCTTCAAAGTCTAAAGTGAAAACAGAATTATGAATGTCTAATCCTTATAAATTTATTTAACGTAAAAATAAGCTTGCAACTTTACATTGTTCTATAAAATCTGTTTTTATTTTTCTTATGATTTTAGTTTTCGTGATGAAGAAACTTCTGCAGTATCTTTGTCTATGAATATATTCGCTCTAATGGTCTGCACAGTTAAAGCAACGTTAACCTTCCAGTTTCTTACACAGTTCCAATAGTTCTTTACCCATTAGTAATTAATGACTAAGGAAGTAATACGAATTCCTGGTAACTTTACTGTTTCCATTGTGTTAGTAGATACGTATGGCTATGTACATTTGATCGACAATTTGTTTTTCTTACTTAATTCTATCTTCTTGAATCTACACAAACGAATAGTAGTTATATTGGATTAAAGTAATTGATGAATTGCCTGCTGCTGTTACTTACTTCTCTAACAATCCTTAAACTTAGGTCGATTTAATCTGTAAATAGATACGACGATTAACATAGACGTGATAACATAGATATTTCTAGCCAGATAACCACTTTTTCACAGATTTTTTACTTTATATTCCAAAAGGGATATTTTAAAGAACTAGTAAACTATATAACAGTGTTCATTTGTTGTATTGTTCTTTTTTTCTACTTTCCATGCACTTATATATGCCGTTATATTAATATAAAAAATATGAAAAATACATTTACTGTAAAGAAAATTTTTGTCTTATAGAATCTTATACATCTTATACAACTCATGAGTATCTGATTTACATTATTTTATCGTATAATTTATAATCGCGTGTATAATATTTAACTTCTTAAATATTGATTAATTTATCACTATTCGTTCGTTAATTCAATATATAAATCATTTTTAAAATACCAAACTAATACCTACTTGCTAAAAAGAAAAGCTTCACTTTAATAAAATTAAAATAATATAAACTATTAGGATACAAACTTGTTTAAATGCTCTGACTCTTTTTATTCTCTCAAATCATTTTGTTTCCAGATTGAAATTATTGAAATCACGCAATTACAGCACAGTAACTTGCATTTCCTTGATTATCATATTCATACAAACAGAATTCTGCTAACCACTTATAGTAATCAATGATCAAGTAAATTAATTAATTAATAACGAACAGCAATGTACGTCGTATGCTTAAAATGTAATGTGACTTATTTTGTATTGGAGACTCAACACCAACCCCTTCAATATAGCAGGCCGCATATTTTTGAAACATTGCCAATGTTGTATCTATAACTAGGAAACAGTACAGGAAATCATCATGTTATAACCTTTTAAATTTGATCCACATAAATGATAACTCTTAAGATGAGTTTTAATTTTTTGTAGGAAGAAGAAGTAACATAAATTCAAATCAAGGAAGTAAAGGAACTATGAAATTATAGAAATAACTTTATTAATAAAAAAATTCCATTACAGAAATTATAATGTGACAAAAAGCATTATTACTAAACTGGACGGTTATACAAACTCACATTTTTATAGACACAACTAAGAAAATGGAATATAAATAGAGATTTGATAGTATAATTATATTATATAATATAAGAATTATATCTATTTTATTATTATGATATAAGAATTATATCTATTTTAATGAAAGTAAATATTATTCATGTACTAGTATAATAATATAAATATATTTCACCTACTAGTATAACTTTTATGAAAAATTAGCAGCGCACAAATTTAAAGTCACTGAATTTTTTGATGTACTGCGACCTAGTACAAAATTTTTAGAACCGTGATCTCAGTAGAATTAATATAGCGTCAAATAAAATTATAAGTTCACCACATTTTTAGCTTTTCCGTGATTATTGTTTTGGTTCTGCTTAGTTAAAGCTATTGATATTTATCTTTTGCAAAAAAAACGTAAAAATACGCGAGTAAATTTATTATAAAAATAGAATTTTACATTATTTACGTTACCGTTTTTATATAAACAACTGTTTGTTTGTTGAACTAAAGTATAAATTCATTTGAAAGAAAAAATTTATTTAAAAGAAAGGATTTTAAATTTATTGTAAAGAACAATTATAATGTTACTATGAAGACATTAATAACTAGTAAACGGTATTTTTTTTTCATTATACATGTAATACATTTTATACACATATAATCAAACTCTTGTTTAGTACCATATACCACCTGTTAACACTTTAATTTCTAATTTTCTTTCATCCAATACCATTACAGTAATGATAGGTAATGTACAGCATACGGTAGGTTTATTCATATTATATATGATCATAAAAATTGTAAAAATTCTAACAATTTGTGATCTCATACATGATTATAATACATTATGATTCATTAGTTTTTCTTTGAGTAGTCAAAATATCCAACATGTAACAGTGCTATAAATTGGAGCAAGAGAAGATACTCATAGGTATGTATAATACACAATACGTATTGGATACTAATAAGACATAGTATTATCATGTGGAAGATCACAACATTGTTACAGTTATCAATATTTTAATTTTACAGTGCATAAATATTAATACAAACTAGTAGAAGTCGAAGATGAAAGAAGTTTTGAAAGCATTTTTAGAAAACGTATTCGTATCAACAAGAAATCGATTAAAAACTCTTAGATGTTTAAAGTAATCAATAATACGACAATTACATATAATAAAATGGGTATAATATAATATTTTAATCTGAATCTAAATATATTTATGATTGAGAGTAGTTTTCAAGCGTATATCTGTAAATACTTTTATGTGCAAATTTCATAGTGTATAATATGTTTGTGAATTTTGTGGTGTGGTGAATAAAATACATACACGTACAGGGCTATCAAAGGTAGTTAAGAGAGATATTAAAGTAAAGGGAATATAGTCAATTACAGGAGACATTAAAACCGTTTCGAGAGCTCTTTGAAGATGCATGACATACTTCTATCTCATAGTCAAAGAATATGGCAAAACGAATTTAACAAATTATTGAAATTATTGAAAAATATTGACATAAAATAAAATTTATCTTACGGAAATATGTATCATAGTTTTTATAAAGTATTTATAACGCTAATTAAGAACCTTACTAAATATTTATATAAAATATTAGCATATCAATTATATCAATTTATCAATACTTTCCTGCAATCTTAAATTTTTTATTATTTATTTAGAACTTTTTGTATACTTCTACAAACCGTAAAAAGTTTATGTGTTCAGTTTTCCAAATTCATATGTTTTTTAAAAATTACGTTAAAAACAAAGTGTATTATCCCATAATTTGTAAATAAACTTGAAAATAAAATTCTTTTAATGCAAATAATTTAAACTTCAATTTCATTTTAAACGAATATTCTATACAAAATAAGGTAACAAG
Source organism: Bombus haemorrhoidalis (assembly GCA_014825975.1). NCBI lineage: Eukaryota > Metazoa > Arthropoda > Insecta > Hymenoptera > Apidae > Bombus > Bombus haemorrhoidalis. The sequence continues at coordinate 13,377,525 of CM026163.1, read as the reverse complement.
ACTATAAATGAGAAGTTCGATTAAAAAAAGATAGGTCACTTGTCGCTTGAGTTTATTATATATAGATAATAAATAAATTACACATTATAAATTTCATATATTATATTTTATTATTTTATAATGTCCACATTAATTTATACTTATTTAATGGAGCAAATAAAATTAGTGTAAACAAAATGGCGAAATTTATGGAAATATAATAATCAAACATAACATGTTGACTTTATTACTGTACCAGAAAATTTTTAATTATAATTTTGAGGCATTATTTTCCATTAACTTAGTTAAGCAACTGTTGACATCAAATATCGATCTTTATAACGATTCAAATTTTGCGTTTGTTTAACTTCGTCAGTTATTATCCAAAATATCTTTGTAACTTCATTACGATTAATTTAACTTTGTTTAAACGCAATCGAAAGTGTGATCAGGCAAGATATTTGTTTCAATATAAATACTGATAAATTCTATTCTACCTAACCGTGTAATTGTAGAGATAGGTGAAGAGTAAATCTGTTGTAAATGTAAAAGGTACATGATTTATGTTTATGTCAAGTATACGAAATTTAAGATATATCGATCTCTCAATTGTATTGACGGCAGCCGAGTAATCAAGATGGAGTCAATAATCCATGATCCGTTCAGCCTGGAAACTGGTCTACTCAACGTGTAATTGGGATCAGTGCTTATCTGTTGGCGCACACCAGGTTTCAACCCCCTTTCCAACATTGCCTCTCTTTGCCTCTCCATCGCCTTTACGCAATTCGTACATGGCTACTTAGCGTAACAAATCCTCAAAGCATTTTGGGAACCGAAGACTCGTTAACTAGCTATAATAATCCTCTTTAAATACATATTAGTGCACCGTTATGGCAATTCCAAATAACAAAAATATTTTCGAACGAATATATTTGACGTAAATAATATTATAATTTTATAATTGTAGAGAAAGCAAAAATTTATTCATTTATACGGGCTGATTTATTTAATTTAAGTACTTTAAATTATTCATAATCTATCTATTATAAGAAAAATTATTTCAATCAAATATATGAAATTAAATAACTTTGTTATACGTAGATATGAATCTTCTCCATAATATATTAAATCATTTTTCTTTAAATTAACAACGTTTTTAGATATTTGCATTTTGTACAGCTTTGAATTAACAGGAAAAATTGTAGATAATATTCATACAATAAAATTACAGTCACTTTTATCTTCAGAACAATTTTACAAACTTTAGTAACAGTAATTTAGAAAATTCACAAAATATCTATACATTAATTACCAATGCTGAGACCGAATAATATTGCACAAAAGATTATATAAAGAAGGATTTAAAAAACTTTACGTATGTATTTATGTAGTAATCTTTTTCTCTTCTTTAACATTTTCCACTGTAAAAGAAGTTTCACTGTCAATAGACAAATTAAGAGGCTGTTATGATTTGAAATATAAAACCTATTAAAAATAAAAGTGGACAGTATAAAGACAGATATAGATACATATAAAATTAAAACATGAATTACAAAATAAAAATAAAATTAAATTAAATATAATAACTAAAACGTTACGTGACATTAAACATTTGATCATTTTATATTTCGTGCAACGTAACAACGAATTCTGTCTCGTTGTCAACTGAGGTAACCATTGAACATTTCGCATATCGATCCAAATTAGTATGTATGTAATGATTCAGTTACGATGCCTCAGGGGTGAATGTGACACATTACTTATATTTCTAGAATCAACATTGAATTGTTTAGGATTATGGATGAATAAAAAAGTAGACTATTAAAGATAGTCAAAAAGAAGCGTGACAGTGTTTCGTTATTGATATGACACTGATATTTATAATTTCCTAGGACCGGTTATTATTAAGTCTCTCGATCTGTTTATATCAACCTATAACAATTGAGATTTAATCTGAAGTTCTGAGAATGCTCCATTGTATGTTAGCTAATATTGTATGTACAAAGTATAGTGCATCGTTCAGAAAATTTGGAAAGAAATTAGTTGTATCTAATAGAACTAATATAAACACAAGAATTGGCTATATGTTTCATATTTACAAATAAAATTGTATAAGGAACATCGTACGATGATAAGCGAGCGAGTCGAATCCTTCTCTTGCTCCTGTGCTGTTTCAGATACCATCTTCTGAACGATAAACAATGCTTACATAATTTTAGAAAAAATAATCATACGATATCATTGTATTTCGTATTTATAAACTATGTCAATGTTTATATTTTAATTGAAATTTGTAAAGAATGTAATGTACTCGCTCCATATTCAAAGTGTACATAATCTGTCACTATAATAATGTAAATACATGGTACATTATTCCGAAATAATTATCTCTGAAAGCAAACAATGTCATTCTCGCAAAACGTTGTCCTATTCTATCATTCCTATTTCATTCAATATTCCCAACTCTTCAAAATGTCTGCACTCCCTGCAAATCAATTTCAATACTATTCGAACCACTATTTTGGTACTCGTACAGTCAGTAGTTAGTACTGTTGATCTTTGTTTCCTCAAAAATAAAACTGGTAGAAAACAATCTCTTGTATTCGTTACAAAAAAATGGAGTGTTGGAAATGAAACTATTTAGTAGGATAAGAAACAAAAATATGACTATTTGCGAACATAAAGATAGAAGAAATAAATAACGTAAAAAGATAATAAACCTTCTATTGTTATTATTTTATTAAAAAATGGGATAAATAATAAATAATAATGGCTGAAAGTGCAGAGTATGTACGCCTAAACGACGAACGATAGTAGTTATCAATATATTATTAATATATTTCAGGAACAGAAGTGCAATTATTAAGGAGACTATTTTATTTTTTGAGAGATAAATCAAAACAATAGCTTTCTCGTGTAGGACTTCGCTTTCGAAAAAAATTGGATTTGAAACAGATGTCGAGAGAATTTTGCCAAAAGCTAAATCGAACAATTTTTACTTTTTCTATTCGAGGAATTTCGAAACACAATTTTTTTGAAACAGAGAAGATTAATAATTTTTTAACTTATATTTGTAGAATAATCTTCTACTCGGCTGTAGCATCCATCTTGAAACATTCTTTATAGCACTTATAGCACTAACAGCTTGAGATTATCTACCAAATAGAAATATATTGCTTTTATGAATAAATTTAAAAATGTACTTGATTTTATTGTAATTCTTTCATTATTTATCAAGCAATATTTGACTTAAAAACCAACAACTATAATATTTCAAAAGAAATGTTCATTAATTTAAACAAAATAATTAATATTTTATGTAATCTTCATTATGACAGGTACTTTCTCAGAGATACTTTTCATACATTAATTTCAATTCTCTTTTGAATATTTTAAAGAACTAACCTTTCTTCCCTTCTATATCTGATAATAGTTAACCCCATACGTCGTTCCATAAGAGCTATATCAGGTCTTTATTACATGTATTTTTAATACATCAGATTTACCAACTAGCGTACATTATACACGAGCAACATCATGAAGCAAATATCTGAAGATTCTATTTTGTACAACAACACGTGAAAATGCTTTTCAATTATATTTTGTGTCATAAAGATGTCTACGTATGTTTCCTGAAAATTTGTTTGCCAATATAAAACTATCAATATAATACAATTGACAGTAAGCTGTATATATATATATGTATAATATAGATAGAAACATAGATACAAATACAAATTATAATGCATTTAGTTAGATACATATTCTGGACGGCAAATGATTATGATGCACAGGTCTATAATGTATCGCATGCGATATTTTATACAAAACTAAATTGTATCGTGTCAGTAAATTCTCAGCAGTATGTCGATGCAGCAGAATATAGAGAATGAGCTACTTAGAGAACATGGGGCGTCACATGTATGCATTGGGAACGATGCGTTCTATGAAAACTGAAATTCATTATTCTTCATTACTCTACTAGATTTTCATCAAATCTTTCTCTTTCATGTATTATCAGCTTTAATTAATATCCCCTTTTAATCAATTTTCACGTTTATTTTTTCTTCCAAGTATTTTATTCGTTTTTTAATTAGAACAAGAATTTAAATAGAAATACGAAAAGAATTGGAGCTAAAAGCCGAGAGCAAAGAAAATCGTAGAATTTAATTAAAAATCTTTGCAGCTAAACAAGTAAAATAAGGATGAATTGGAAATTATTTTTCGATTTTCTTCTTTCTACATGATTAAACACATTGAGCAAAAAATATATAAAAATATTCAAACGTGAATTGCTTAAGAAAACTCGTTTGTCGATCAAATTGTGGAATTGGGTTTAATAAACCTTTTTAGCTTTCTTTTATTAAATGAGTAATGTTTGATAATCAAAAACGAATGATCGTGAACCAGTGAATGTCTTCTGCAACGTGATATGTGTTTTTACGTGTTATATCGAGTGTTATACCCTAGATTTTAAACGAATTCGTACAATATAGTGCATGAATTACGGTAGTATTTATGTAACACGATATATATGGTAGCACGATAAGATGCGATCATAGAAGGTCACTAGAATAAATATAGTGGAAAAAAGTAAACCAAGCAAATATCAGAGAAATCCGTCGTGACGAAGCACGCTTGATTTGTCCGCAGTAGTGAACAACCTATGAGTGGCTCATAAAACACCGAATGTATCCCCTGTGTTATACGGGGATCTATTGTACTCTTATCTTTGTTTGGTAACCATGGCAATAAACATCATTTTCACGAGCTAGATAATCTTTATTTGAGCAGAAAATATGTCTCGTTTTTGTATGTGTAATTGAACGAATCTGTAAAGTGCCTAGTCGTACTTTATCAATTTATAATACTTAATTTATAATACTTAATCAATTTAAATAACAGTTTTACTGAAATGATTGTTTCTTTTTAAGTTGAAGATTCTTTTATAAATGGTTAATTTACCTTAAAAATCTGTTTATAGAGACAAAGATATACTTTCATTTAAGCTCGACCTGCCAAGTGACAGTAGAGCAAGAGTGTTTATGCTCTTTTGCTAGAATATATTTCAATTTTTTAAATTTCTTTCTACACATATCTCTACGTTGTCATTATCAATTACTATAAGCAAAATGAACCAAATGAATTCTGCAATGTAAAAATAAATATTACTAATCAAGTATCATAAATAATAAAATTTAATATTATAGATAATAAAATAATTTATTAAAGTATTGGAGAAAAACATATCAAATACATACAAAAATATATATAACATATATATTAATTAATGTTAACGTAACGAAACAGTTTTATCGCTATACCTATGCGTACTTAGCAATAAGACTGTTAGTTTCCATTATTAGGTTGGCCATGGACATCGAAAAAACTGCAGTAAATTGTGTCTTTCTAATCAAAGAAAGAAAGAAAGGAGAAATAAAAACAACATTGGATGCATCCGTTGTGCAGCGAACGATTGTTGAAGATAAGGCTTTATACAGTATACAATGAGTGAAGAAATTCCTTCAAAATTTGTCGTTTATTTTGCAATGAACATAGATATTTTTGATGGACCATTATCATCAATAAGTTCATCACTTATGTATCAAAATACAATTTCGATTGGCTCTACGTATTGCTGGAACCCACTGTAACATTAAGGGGCACTTCATGAATTAGAAATTGACGCTTTTTTTCTTCCAAGACACATAAGTATAAATGACATTAGAAAGACTGTTTTATTGTTAGTGCGCGAACGTTTATTAATTTTATAGAACCGACGAGAATAGGGAAGCAAATAAGTCGTTATCCAGTTGTTAAGCCTTGAAAACAAAAAAGTCGTTCTGCAGTCACGTCACCGTCAAATACGAACAAGTCCATATAAATAAGTGACCTTTTCCTAAACAGTAAAACTGTCCGTGCGACAAATTGTCGCTTGTACTCAACTGTAACTCAACTGCTCTAAAACTGTAACATTAATGTTTTATTAAAAGATATGAATGTTCATTGCAATATTTGAATCGTTTGCAGATATACATATAAACATAAGCTTTCATTAAATAAACAATAAAGTTCTGCAATTAAAATACAAAACTAAAAAGTACTTATTATTACTCTTCGCTGCTAGTATTTCCATGAAGCTACAAATTTTTATTTTAATTAGTAAAAGTTATAGATTAATAAAAAATGTAGAAATATTCTCATGCATTTTCTGGCAATAATATTAGCTACCAATTTAAATGTAATTCACGTTTAAATATTATGTATTATAGTAAATAAGAAAATAAAGCATTAAAATGTATATGTACAGAGTACTTACATGTTTTTTGCGATAAAGTAGACTGAACTACATACTTAGAAGATAACATTCTTGTGTTTCAGAGGGACCGAGTTTTACTGTGCCAATAACAAACGTGACGATCCCATTGGGCAGAGAAGCTGTACTCGCTTGCGTTGTTGCAAACCTTTCTGCCTTCAAGGTAAACTCTTCGCTAACGATGTTTCTTAATCTCGCATGTATGTGCTTTGTTTTCTTTCCCTGATAGAATTACGCTGTACAGCCCTGATAAATGACGAGATCCATTCATGATCATACATAATATCCTCATTTGCATTGAAGTTTCAAAATATTTAGACAAAATTACTATATATTATAAATTCATCGAGTATCTGTATCGCTGTCTTTTTACAAAGATGTTGATTTGTAAATATGAAAATATTTGAGTGGTGATTTGTCTTTCTTGCCAATATACGAATCTTTTTATAAAACTCAGTCATGAATATTATTTTCTATAAAAATCTTTGCCATAATTGTGAGTATCATTTAGTTCAAAGCTTCTAACAACAAACAATTAATGCTAATGTTGGTGCATATACGAACGGATTTTTCATTAGAAGAACTGTTTTTCTATTCTAGATATTAATTTCTTTCGGTGCAACTTTTGAATCCTGATTTATTTGCAATACTCATGTCGCTGCTATACTTTTCTATTCTGTAGTGAACTGTTCATGTACCTCTGTTTGGAAGAGCGGGAATTTTTTTATGCAAGTTTCCTTCTTGAAATCTAATTTAATGTTCAGATTTACTTGTTTAGAATTTTTTTTCGTTCGCGATTCTTAGTTATGGATAAATGTTAAATTTTTATCTCCATTCGATTTTCAGTAATTTAAAATATACCAAAGGCCATCTATTTACATTTAAATTTTTGGCTAAATACATGTTTATAAATTATGGATTTTAAAACATAGCGTGTAAATACTTTTGTTACGTGTTATTTGTACCTAAATGAGATAGTAAGAACTGTAAAATCTCGAACGAGTTGATTGCTTGTGCATTTGATGCATTAAGTCGATAGTAAAACAGTCTCAAAAGAATTTGAGTTCTTTGTTTTCAAAGAATTATGTTTTAAATGTTTTTATTACAATTTCCATGCGTAAAATTGTAGGAATATGTAGGAGAACTATGATAAATAAAAATAATCAAAACTTTATCAAAATAAATTCTAGGAATTTAATATTAAGAAAGCATAATATTAATACTCAAAGAATTTATAAAGTGAGATATAAAAAAAACTTATTAATTTCTCGAAAACAAAGGGCCATGAAAATTTAATCCCTTTGAATATATTTTACCATCAACCTAAAGCATTAAATGTATATACAGTCAATTCATTAGAGATTTTGCAGTTCTTGTCATCTTCTTGTTAGTTATAATAAATTTTACGTAATTTGTTTACATATTGTTGAATTTTTTTAACTTTAAGCGAATTTGGTGAATGCATGTATGCTAGTATATATAGTACAATTTGTTAAAACAGATTGCAATCCATTTTTGCATGATGAAATACACTGTTTCAATAGTTTCGCTATTCACTGTACTTTTATTTGCATTTGTAGGTAAAAATACCTTTACTTTAAATAACGTAATAATATTTGCAATAGCTTATACCATTAAATGTCGTCCATTGTATTGCAAAGTTACATTATAAATTTGCAAATTATTAGCGATAAAATTTATCTTATACCAAAAAGACTATTAACTTTAAGACTACTAACATTCTATGAACATTGTTGATTAGAACATGAGATTGACCAATTAACAAAGTTTGAACTTGTTAACGAAACTTTAATAGTTGTGTAATATGATAAAATTAACTGGCGCTCTATGTAACATATATTTTTGTAAATGAGACTATGTTAGTTTGTCATACAAAATTGATTTGCTTAATAACTTACATTTTCAGTTATAAGTAGTATTCAATATACATGTCTCTCAAATGAAGGACAGCAATGAATTTGGCTGTTGTCTAAATTTCAAACTCCAAAAAGCGTTTGATTGTGGATCAGATCAATTTAAGAAAGTGCTTGACTGACGCTTTGCGGGAAAGAGATCTAATCTCGACTAACCAGATACCTTTCGTCAACAAATGTTTAACATCCTGCGACGGAACAGTTGCGATGTTAATATGGCAAAAATATGTATACTAAACATATAGGTACAATGAATTAATAAATCATAATGAATTAAAGTCACATTCAATTCACTTCGCTACTCTCGATCAGTAAAAATTCAAATTACGTTGATTATATTCATTTAAAAAAAAATTGCATATGAATTTTAAACTTTCTTCATACATATGTTTGTACTGAGATATATGTAGATTGAAGTATTTATTTCAATTATGAAAATACAGAATTTATTTTAACAGAATTTTATGTTTTTATTTGAATGAAAGATTCAGTTTGTACTTGGTGCATTTTATTTTATATCAATTTATTTTGGAGAGTTTTAATACTAATTACAACGAAATTAAGAAAAATTTATGTTTAAATTTATTTAATGTCAAGTGAATTCTTCCTGTTATATAAATTCAAATAATTTATCAGAATCGAGCGTTTCAGCTTGTATTTAATAATTTAACGCCCATTTCTATATGATAAATTTAAAAAGCTCAACACTTGTGATTTTACAATACAACATTATATGACAGAAAATTTGAAGAGTTGTCGATTTCAACGAGCAAGACATATATGAGTTGTATTATTCAAAATGCAATCACATTTCGATTTTGAACCATTTTAAATGGATTTTATGGCGTACCAAACACCTTTTATCATCATCCTGTAAATCTTAGTGAATTGAAGTTCGTTCATCGAAGATAATTTTTTACAATCTACTACGTTACATGTATCTTTTTACTATTACTACTTGTATCTTTTTACTACTATCACTCAGAACGTTTTTATCACTTTAATAACAAATCAAGCATTAGTAATGGATCAGCATAAAATTAGACAATGTAAATAAAACCGATATCATATTTAGCAACAAAATATATTTGTCAAGTGTGCGTTCACAATTTTTGGAATATATAAAATATACTTCTTGGTAATTACGTTAAATTGTGTTTCTTTTCAAATCAAAATTCCAATATAATATTTTCAGAGACATACGTAAAATAAATGATATCATTATAATATTATTTCTATATTCACTTATTGTTGCTGTATTAAATAATATAACTATGCCCGTGATTGTCATGATTCACACATGTCTTATTTCATACTATCTGCGTAGATTATGTAGAAACAAAGCATAATTTCAAAAGTTAAATTTTCACGCGTAATCTGTATCAAAGTAAGAATACATATTCCTGTATACTATCTATTTTTATAGTACTATTATGCTCGTGACACCTATTCGTATTCAAACGAACGTATGTGCATATTTTACATGGCGCGACGCACGACGTAACACATTCTCGGTAATGCTGTAGAAATGCTGTTATAAAAGTTTCCTGCTGGATACATTTTTGAATCTCTACAAATTCTATGAGTAACAAACTTACATCCTTTAAATGGGATAATCTTCTTAACCTCCTACATGTCATGTGAAGATTCTACTAATTAAAAAGGTTTAAACTTTATCAAAGATAATCATACGGGTACAAGATCATCTACATTAAGAGAACTATTTTATTGTTTTTTGCATGCTCTCTACAAATATAACATTTTTTAATCATCCAAAGAATTATCAAAAAACAGAAACGTAAAGATTTCGTTGTCAGTTTTATTCATATTTAGGGAGTACATGATTTTTCAAGCATTTACGATAATGTAATAAAAAGGTGTTTCTAACAAAAATTAGTCAGTTCTGAATCGGCTACAAATTACAACATTTAAAATTGCTACACAAAATGAGTTTTGTGTATTCTTCCCTGCATTTATTTCTCTTATTATTACAACTGCGTTATATTACTGAAAAAAGAAAGATTTCGCTCGCTAAAAGTGATTAATGGAATTAATATAAAAAGGAAAAAACAAAATAGGAAGAATTCAAATAATTTTATTTAGGATAAAAGATTACAATATTTGAAACAACCATATTTTACAGATCCAATATCTTTGAAGAGATGCACGTATGTCATTTAAGTCGTTGAATTGATAACAATTCCTATGCTAGTAAGAAGCATTAGCTGATAATATTTATCTGGTTGGTTTTTGTTTGAGGTTTTACGACTTTATATTATATAATAATGGGAATATATACAATTTATAAATCTGTGACCTGAATCGGTGACCCAAATTTCATGTGACCTTTTCGTAAGAATTGATTCTATTTAATAACTTTAAGCTCGTACATTGGCGTCTGTAGAACAAAAAGCCGCAGTTCTCGCATGAGCAGTCAACGAACATTGCGCGTGAAAAACTGGAGCGTAAGCAAATTTCGTTAATTCGCGATCGAGTAATCGTGAATTGCTACTGCGGAAAGTCGTTTGTGCGAAACAAATTGGCAATATCGCAAAATTTCTACACGAAGAACTACTTGCCGGTCTGTTGCAATATTCCTCGTGAATGGAAGGGCTTAAAGCGATCATGAATGTTTTAATTATTTTTTAGTTCCGTATCGGATATCTGTTGGAGGGGAATATTTAAGCAACCAGAAAATTAAAAAGCTGTTTGTTGGTAATTGTATCATATAGTATGTGGTAGCTACTTCTCTTGACGTGTTTAATTGAATTACAAAGACAGTACGTTATGCACGTATAAATAATTAATTAAATATACTGAATCATTTAACTAAGAGTGATAATTTCACAGAAATTCCCTTCATTTGTAAAAAAGTATCTGATAAAGATATGTTAAATTTACAGCTTTTTCATTTGGTATTAAAAAGTAGCTTTCACTTTTCAGTTAATTCTACATTTCGCATTTAGTTGCCCGAATTAAACGTTGAAGCTTGGAAATTATATCTAGTTTTTAAATTTAAAACAAAACTTTTAAACGTGTTGCTATTTTTAATGGTATTTCCTAACGCAAAATATTATTTTAATCTATGAGCGAGAGAAAAAGGTTGGACGAAAAGTTCTATTCTTCAATTATAAGGATCTTTTATTCGTCGCTTAATCATTCATTTCTCATGCATTTGGAGCATAATGATGCTTCATTTTATTCTTAGAAGACATATGTAAGTATTTTTATACAATTAACCAACAGTAATTTCAATCCTCTGCTTTGTAGAGAGAATTTGAATGGTATGCTATTGTTTTATACAATTACTTCATTAATTGCAATATTAAATTTACGTGCAATTTTGTTCTTCTTTTGTGCGCAGTTTATTTGTTTCAATTGCGATATTTGAAATTTGAACCATTCAGAAGTCCATATAGAACGTCCAGAACCATATAGAACGATTCTATAAATTGAACGATAAAGAGACGTGATGATGTTACAAACAAAGTATGAACGTATGGAACTAAATCATTTAACGTTAATGATGCACCTGAATAATAAAATCGAAAAAGTACAAAAAATAAAGTTAATCAGTTTAACTTTCGAATGCTTTTTTTATTTTTCTTTTTTTTTATTTTATTTCATTATTTCATAAAAAGTAACGAAGTAATAATCTATAATAAATATACAGTAAATTTTCCTTGATATTTTAAGATTTTGTTGGAATAACGATTATAAATGATTTTATATTAAGTAATTAGGTATACTTAAATGCTAAAATTAAGTGACTGTAATTCAAACATTCGCTAATTCATCTTGAAAAACTCTTTCCCTTTACACATTTTTCTTTCATTCTTTATATTTCTCTTTCCTTCTCCCTCCGTGGCTCTCCTCCTCCCTCTCTCTTTCTCTTCCTCTCTTCCAAATATTTTTTAATATTATAGGTTCCAATATTGTACGATACTACAATAACATTGATCTTATTGATATATCTAATTTTATGATATATAGCAATTCATAACTTCAGTTCTCTAGTATTAACTTGTCTTCTTGTTAATAAATACTATCAAACTCAATTTGCTAACATCATTTTATGTCTTATTAATCTCATTCTTCTACACGTATTTTCATACAGGCTTAAGTTCACATACTATTTTCCTCTAAATTATCTTATTTACCAAAGTTCTAGAAAAAGAAAAAGAATTACATAAGTTTTACGAAACTTAGAAATCTTCCGATCTGGAATTTACGTTAGTTGTGAATATTTGGTATTGTGTTATCCTTCGTTAAAAATATTATAATTTTATTGATTTGTGTTTTATGATAGTCATATATCACAAACAATTTTAAAGTACTGACTAACAGTAAACACTGTGTCTCTGTTATTATTTATCGTAGATAATATAAAGTAATTTTAGAAAGAAGTGTATACACTTAAAATAAGAAGGCATCATTAAAAAAGCTTTTCGGCTTTATTGACATTTCCTTAAGGATGTTGTTGCGTTTTTTCATATAAAATTATAAAAAATCTAATACATGCTACATATTATTCCTTTTAAGTAAATGTTTATTGAGTTGTATTGAAATAAGAATTTTGATAGAATTCTATTTGATAGAGTTTCCGAAAATTCACAACTGCAGTCTGAAAACAATTCGGACAGTCGTACTGAATGAACTCTTTAGCTTAACGGTACTTATGCATTCGCTTGGAACATACGCGGTCGCCATAAAATTTAAATAGAAGTTAAAGTGAACGAGGAAAAAAACAAATAACAGGGGAAAAAACGGTCGATGGCGTAATATAATTTCTATTTAAATAAATTCAAATTTATTTAAACGACACCGCCGTTGGCTGTTTCGAATTGTGCATTTCAAGGACAATCGGATACAGGGTAAAGAGTCGAGGAATAGGAATCCGTGTAATTATTGCGAGTTGAGGAACATGGTCGACGCATACAAAGAACCGGCGCGGCATGGCGTGTCACTGACGGCAAGGGAGGAAGGCCAAGTGTTAAGCTGTGTAGAGTTAAAATGAGTATAGCACGTCCTGGAACGAACCTGCCAGCAGACGTAGACTTAGCTTAAGTACGTCAGTTTAAGCCTGGGTATTGCACAGTCACGGTTCACGGCAAGCAAAGGCGCTTCCTGTCACTCTTGTATGTTTCCTTCTCGGTCCATGTTACCCTCAAATGTTCTTGTAGTTTGAAAACTCTTCGCCTTAAATGGTAAGATGCTGCTCGCGTTTTCGTTATTCCATCATTATTTTAATCCCTTGTTACACCAAGGACTCAATTGCTGCCGGATGATCTTCTCAACGAATGAATACATTTACAAACAGTTTTTTTAAAGATCATTAAGGTCAACGAGAGAACATTCAAATGGGTAAAGAAATATCGAGAAATATGAATCACATGCTAATATATGCATATTTTACGCATTATGCGTGAACATTTATATTTCGTATATTAATATCATTCAGGATGTGACTTTAAATAAAGTGATACAACTATTAGCTCGTTTACCTTTAATGATAGAAAAAAATGTATTAGAGCAAGCTTGCTTGGTTTCGAGAATGCCACGGTCTAATGTTAATAGTTTTGTCATAGGCGAAGGTATAGAGGGAATATATAGATCAACTTTATATTTTCATATAGAACGATTTGTCTTTTTATATATCTTCTAATAGAACGTTTTAAGATGAATACAATGGCCCCTAGTCGAAGGTCGTCGAAGGCAGTTACACGTCATTTAAGGCCAACTACGATGAAGAATAAATTACTTCAAGACAATAATTAAATATTTCGGCGAATTAATTTATTTAAAATAGCGATGTTGAACAGCGATACATACTTTAAAACTGGCTAAAAGTGAGATAACATCGTGTGTCGAGTTTCATCTGAATCAATCGCAGAGTAGACTCTTCTTATATGCTTTTATATGTTTATCACGTCTTCTTTATTTGTTGGTATCTCGTTGTACACGTGTTTCTTCAATTTTCTTCGCTAATAGAGGTCGGAAGATATAAAATCCGCAAACTGTGAGAGCCATATGTTATTTCCCCCATATGCTATCCCTCAACCACCACGGCTTACCCATTGATCAACAGTGCCGATTTACAGCTGTTGTGACGATTAACTTTCTCGTGATTTATAATTGCGGATTCGTTCGTAAACAAAATTGCAGTTTTTGTATGCCCTATTCGTATAATTGTGAACAATTTTGAAAATCATTTCCACTTAGATATCGGTGAACTGAAATATAAGAAGGTTGAAATTTTTTAAAATGAAGTATTCGCAAAATACAAAATACGATTGATGTCATTCTTATGTTTGAATTGTCTTATACTAATATGTAGATTTCGTGCTGCAGATACTAAAATGTTTGACATAGTTCTATCATCAGCTGGTGCCTTGTCCCATTTATGTCTTTTGTCATCCGCATTTCCGCCTCTATGAAAAATGTCTATAATGTTTCAAAAGACTGGACATGAGGATCTGGCACGATCGGGAAATCTTTCAACATGCAAACGCACTGCTTCAACAATCAGGCTATTAACATCTCATAATTCGACGATATTCTCTATACATACAAACTATACTCACCTTCTGCTCTTTCGAATAACACAGTTTTGAAAATAGTGTACTTACATACCACTCTAATCGGTAGAATATCTCAAATTAATAATAGTAGCATTTCGTCGAATGCAGAGCAGCGTACAGCGTAAATGAATGTTTGTTTATGTTCATCTTAAAGCGAACTCTTCGAAAATATGTAAAAAGAGATATCATTCATATAAAAAAAATGAAATTGGTCTTGATACCTTGGAAATAGTATTAACATCAAATTATATCTCTCTTAAAATAGAGCAAGTTTGATCTAATTCGTAGTTTTCTAGCATCAAAAGTAAACGAGTTATTCAAGTGAGTTGTTTTAGATGTTCCATCCTATATTCTGACTTTCAAATTTACCATGTTCTTTCGATCAGTTTTTGACCTAATCGTAATCTTCTAATATTACTAATTTTCTTCAATTTAGGAAGAAAACGAATGAATCGTGGCTAACGCGTGTATGTATGATTTCTCATTCCACAATTTTATCTTAAAATTTCTTGCAAAGCATTAAAGGTATGTTTTGTTTATCGAAATGAACGGGACATTGGGACATAAATATTCAAAGGCAGGATTCAGTAATATATATACGTATCAGAATTCTCACAGCTTTTATCAGGAGCAATGAAAAAATGAAAACGTAGCTTATCGTTTAAATACTAAAATCTAGCATGCCATTGTATACCTTCAAGTTTCTCTTTGAAAACATTGTTTTCCATGAAAGAGTTTTACTTAAATGTAAAATACATCTTACAATCTAGAGAAATCCTTAATCCAATCTCAATCATAGTAGCAGGAAAATTTGTCTGAAATTTGTCGCGTAATTCAAGTAACAAAATATTCAAATTCTTGAAAAAGAATATGACGATCAATTCTATTGGTGCATTTGAGCCCTTTTTTTAATAAAATTTTTAAAGAAATTTCTAAGAAATAGAATTTACTTTTTCGCAGTTTTATAGAGGTAAAATAGTAATAATTAATATCCTACTAATAAAGTAAATATTATGTTAAATTCGTTTCAGATGTTTATTTAACTACATAATTTCGTAAGTTACATTTCACGGAATACTTTGTGAATCTCTCAATAATGACTAATGGTATAATATTACTTGAAATTTAAACTTACTCTTTCAATGAATTTCAATGAATTGAAATAATTATGCATGAAATTAAAATATTTAAATATCCGCTTAATCGAGGGACTTATTGTTAGAGTAGTCTTAGCATAACTATGTCAGATTAAGCGGGGATATTGCGCAATTACTGTTCATAGCGGAAGCTGTTCCTATTGCGTTTCCACTTTCCCAGTCTACCAAATGCTAGAATACCAAGAATACCGTTTTAATCAGTCAAACAGTGCATTATTTGAATTGTAACATCGACACAACTGCAGATATCTAAACTACAATATTCGCAGCATGTAGCAAGTAATAATTCGGCCCAATACCATAGCTCTGTTACGCAAACTGACTTTTTCTTTAATATCAATTGTTATTGTATACAGAATTTGTAGGATTTGAATAAATTCTATATTTTAAATAACAAACACATATCTGCTTTTGTTATGATCATTAATATCACACACACCAATATCGACGATTAAGAAATTACCAGCGTTTGAACATCTTTTTCAATAAAGATATTTTTTTTAATATTTTGATAACTAATAACTTTATTACCATTGTTCCAATATTTTTGTGTGTAGAATAGCGAAAGGGACCTGTCTATGTACAATAATGTATGAATTTTCATTTAAAAAGGTAATGCAATTGTTGATTGCATATGCACTTCTACAAAAAATATGGTCCTAGCTATGGTATCATTCTTTTGACCATTTATGTTTCTCCTGTGACATTTTTCAGTAACTGTCCTTGTAACGAAATTATAAGCTGAAACAGTTGCGTGGTTCAGTTTGTATATTATATGTACACATATTTATATTTAAATATATCTACTTACGTAAAACAGAATATTTATATATAATAGAATTATTTTATTTGTTACTGATAAATTTGTAAATTCTAAATTTTAAATATGATCAACGTCAGACACAACTAAAGAATACAATGAATTTATTAATTATGTCACTATAATATTTATAATAATTGAATTATGACATTTTTCAGTATATCATCAACACACTAATGTTATGAAATAACATTCATGTATCTTCTTTGGACGGTACTTCCTCTACGTTTAAAAACAGAAAGATGAAAATTGTGTACTCAGTTAGTCTAATAATATGTACTGGTTGCTGATACTTTGCATGTGAATGACTCGTGCGGAAGCATCCTGTACGATTTATCAAAGTTCGTGCATGTAAGCTCAGCTTTACCGCTGAATTCCAACACCTATAAATGGTTAACGCTTCCCTTTAAATGCATTTATATGCATGATAAGAGATTCCGTGCAACGTTGATTTATGAATAAAATATTCAGCGATACGAATACCCTCGTCGCGGCTAAATATTAACAATAATCTTATCATTGGCAAACATTAAATCACGTATTTGTTATCGCGTTTGATTCACATGATGCCTAAATGCAATGCCAAGGCTTGTGCATATATTCACAACATAGGCCAACAAAGTACATATATTTAATTATAGTGTTTGTGATAATGCAATAAATTATACGTGAACTAGGTTTGTTTTCACGTTTCACGCAAACCTTAATTAACTCTTGTCAAAATTATTCTATCAATAAAACTATAGTTGAAATAAATAACAATTTCCAATTGTTCATGTAAATTGTAAATTATTAAGGACTATTTCAATTGTATCGGTGATAAATTTCCCTATAATGTATTTGTCTCCTTATTGTCATCCAATTTGCTAATGCCATATTAGCATTGTACGTTTAAAACAATGGTTTAATAAAATACCATTAAAATAAAAAGACCTCAATACTCATATATGTAGATACTTATGTAAATTCATATCTTTATGAACACCACTAGAGAAATGGAATCTAAATAGAGATTTCCTTCACATTTTACATATATATGTAATATTATAACGAGCATTTTATTTAGAATATTTTGTATATTTTTACATATTTAAAGTAGTCATAAATGCAGTGAGAGATAAAAGTACAGTTGGAATATAGGAATGCAAGAAGAAGATTTGTGTTGTTAAATACATATATATTTCGATATGTGTAACCGTTTATTACATACAAATATGTGAAGTAGAAAATGTACATGAACAAATTAAATTGTTCAGTAACATACTTAATTTTATAATTTTTTAAACATAAACATAAATTTTAATAACATTTTATCAAACAAAAATGTTTGCACAGTACAGATAATTATTATTTGTATTATAGTTAATATTTCGTGGACTTGCTTTTTTGAATTATACATGTTAAATTTCTGACAAAATCCATTTCTATATTTTCCCAATCTTTATGATGTTCCTTGGACGTTATTTGTATACATTTATTTATATATTTTTATTTCCGTACATTTATTACTGCAAGTAGTATACAATTATTTTTATAATTACACATATTTAAACATGTCTAATAATATAGAAAACAATTTTTTTTTATTTCTACATTATAATTTTCCATTCTCTTTCATTCATTCACTCTTACAAAGATCACACGCAAAAAGTATACGTTAATTTTTGTCGATATCCTGATTTTTATGTTTCTTAATAGCTAAAAATCTTGGGACTAATCGATAAACCTTCACAATGTTTCGTATATTAATAAATATTTTCTAAGTGTCCAAGAGAATTAGTTGACAACATATTGAATTTAAAAATTGGTGTTCTATAAAAAACGGGAAATGTGACGTATTATATTTTTTCCTGTGGCCTTCCTACTAAAAGTATATTCTTCATACGATGAGCAACGATAGAATTAAAATTTGAAGATATTCGAAATTTCTCGATCAACATAATGGTCAATTTTTACTATTTGCAATTATTTGTACAAGTATTTTTACTGTTTGTAAAAGTATTTATCAACCTTCGTAAGGTATCAAATTATCACACTGTCCATAATTTCACGTAACGATATCGATGGAATAAGTTCATTCCTGGGAAGAATTCGTAAAGCAGCGTGAATACCCGGGAGAATCTGCCGGAGATTTGCGATGCTTTAAAGAACAGCACACGCCGAAACTTTACTGCCCGCGGTGAACGCGTTTTCTCTTCGGTCCTCTCTGTGTTCGTTCTCTCACATTTTCACACCATTCCGTTCTCAACTCGACCGGACTAAGGTAACCTCGTTCACGAACCGCTTGAAATAGGAAACGTATTTCTTCCGTGACAAGCGAAATTCATTTGGAAAAATATTATGAGCTACATTCCCAGAAGGATTCCGGAACGTGGCAGAATGCACCGTTTAGGCTTTTTCAGGTCTTCAAGTTTTAACAGTTTCAACGGTCTGATTCTTATCACGCTACATGTTGTCAGACAGCTCTTTATTGCTTTCTTTAAAGGCGTCTTACACTATGTACGAGTAAATAATATACTAAACATTCGCTCTAACTATTCGCACAATTTGTAGTTGGTTATTTGCAATATTATGACAAAGAAGGCCTGCAAAAATTTATTTCTGTTTGTTCTGTTTTAGAAACAAAAACAGGAGATTTTCATCGGCAGGTTTACAATACGATACGAAAAAAAGAATCTATTTTCGAATCAAGACTCTATTGTAAACAAAAACTGGGGTTTGTTAAAAGGTCAATTAAAACAGATTTGCCAACAATTCGCGTAGCCGAAAAACAAAACTAGAGAAAAATTTCGAGATTTTGCAAAAATCACGTATATCTAGGTATCATCAATCCGCTCCAATGGTGGAAAAGGCGCGTTGTCCGTAATAACTTAGAAGAGTGTGCTGACTACAGATTTTCTGCAGTCATTTAGATAAATTATGATATTTTGGTATCGATTCTGTTTTAAACTTTCTTTTCTCCGTTTTGTCAGTCAATTTATTATCTTGTTTAAAGAGGAGGGAAGATATCTTTCATTCAATTTATATATTTTATAATATTATATACAAATATATAATATCTACACCTACATATATCGGATATTTTCTTTATTATTCTTAGAAATTAAACCTGTTTTCTAGAAAGGACATAAAATAGATCTGCAGGTAAAATTAAGCACGTGAAAAACATTCGTCAGCCCGGACCAGGGTCTGTTCGTGCAAGTTGTTAATAGACACTTAGTGTAATTTATGGCCTTGATGAGCAAAGGAAGGTTCAGACCATTTCCAAGACTACCCTTTCGCCTGCCTCCTTAAGGGTGTGACTTGGCTTAGCCTCCTGCAGTACGGTGGAAGGCGCATCAATTAACTAATTTTTTAACTGTTCTCCAAACTTGTTTCATAAAACGGTATATAAAACCGTGAACTTTGATGAGCCCAAATCCTTGTTAAAAATTTTCATACACTCTTTAGATTACATGTTTACAAAACAACTTATTAAAACTAAAATTTTTTATAATTTGTGAAAAGTTAATTCGCAAGTGATTCTATTTCCTTTAAAAATTCAATAAGACACAACAAAAACGATTAAAGTTTATAGTATCTATATGTGTATAACACTTCACAGCACTTATACTTTTTTCAATAATAGAGTATATAGACATTATCTGTATTTATTGATAATATGCATAACATAAAGGCAATGTATAATTAGAGAATTTAATAGTTCTATGAAATATTTGACACAGTAACTGACAAATTTTTTGATATATATATATATATGTCTAAAGTTTATGTATATATTTTTATTAATAAATAATGATTATGTTCATTTTATTAAGCTATTCAGTTACATTTGTCATATATTAGTCTAGTTCATGGTTATTTCTTAAGTTTAATCTCCATCTATTCTATGGATAATGTTTAATAACCAAAAGACGAATCTTGCATAATAATATCTGGATGTCATGGTAGCCGCCATCAAAGATGTAGTATATTGGGTATGCTATTCATGTCAGAAAGTAGATACTCGTTAGGTGCCTGTTGGAAATTGGATTAAGAGTAGCTTTCTAATGCAGAAACTTCGCTTCCCTCTTTCTATTTTGATATACATGTAATGATGAAAGGATTTTCATCTGGCTACACTAGAATATATTATGCTATTATACAATTCGAATATTAAATATTGAATAGATAACTATATATGTATATGTATACTGAACCGATTGAACAATGCAAGGATGCTATACTTATAGACAACAATAAAACCATATCGAACATTTTAAAAGATGAAATCAATGCGACGTTCGAAACATATTGAATTATATAGAGAACTGTAAATTTATATTTTTTCTGAGTTGTTAATAATCTATATAAATGCTTGATGATGTCTTAAGTTAGTATATGAGAATTAAATTTTATTTAACCTCATAATGTAATAATACCTTTGAATTATGAAAAATTGTAAGGAATCGTGTAAAAAATCAAATTTAGATGTATCATTTTTTGTTTGTACTATTTAAAAGCTAACAAAAATTCCTGAAATCTTATATGAAAATACAAATGATAACGATACTCCTAGCAACTGTACTGAAAGAATTCGTAGTCTGATAGATTCGTACACAACTTTGATGATCTCAGTAGACTCAGATATTCGATCTTTGGGAAACTTTCATATATTAGGACCCAAATGCGAATATTATCAAGCAGAGGAAGTTAATATTGGCAGACTGCAATGGCAACGAACTTATACATGGAAGGGCCATTCATGTGACGTGGCAGTTAAGAGGGTTTAGGTGCAAGCTGGATCGGAGAAGGATACCAGGGGTGATGTAAGGGTTCTCTGTGTTGGTACGTGTGGATGTTAATCAGAATGGGATTTACATATGAGGCTCGCATTACTCGGTAGCCAAGCACATGCACCGAGAGGAGAAGATAACGGCCTCCAGAGAGAATGGGCCGGTTGTGGCACCGTGAACCGCAAGAGTCGCGTGCAAGCCTATATCTGTAATAACGTGCCACGTAAGGCATAATTATATATTGCGTCCGGGATTATTGCCGCATTTGCACTTCGGCCTACAGCAAATATCGATTCAACAACCACATAATTGTAACAACGAACAGATTCTCCCGTCTTTTACCTTACTAACCACGTACCTTACGTTAATTATTTGCTCTGATTGAACCGTACGTTTGATTTCGTGTGAAAAGTGCAAAGTGATGAAATTTCATGATAAACACGTTAATGTTGCTTAAAGCATAATTTTTTATCCATTTTGAAAATGAAACGGCCCTTAAAATTTGCATAATGATTAATGAATCTTTATGTCACAAATATACTCGAAAAATGTAATGAAGTATATAATTATTCAGTGTTTTACGAACTAAGCTATGCTAACATAACTGACACTATTTTGTCTCCTAAAAGTCATACGTTTTCCAATTCTTTATTAATTGATATATTTTTTTAATCAACAACAATATTTGGAAAAGATTCTTCTTGATACCGCCTTATTATCGTTGTTTATATTAAATTTTAAATAAAATGATCTTAAAGGAACTATTTTTACTAACTATGCTATGACCTCTTTAAAGTATATTTTTTTTAATTTATTCATCATTGAAGAAATTTCATTCTTAGTTTAAAATCATTAAGAGTATTTTGAGTAATGAAACTCTTATTTTGAAAGATATTGTGTTGAATCATTACGATGTAATACAAAATGCATATTAATTTGTAATGATATGAAACTATAGTATAATCTTATGAAACTAAAAGTTCTAAACAGATTTAGAGATCGGTCTTGACCAGAGATAAAAGATAGTGTTCAGATAAAAGAAAAATTAGAAGGTAATTATCGGAGTTACGGCTTTTGGATGAAGTGTTCCTATTTCAACATATTTTTATTACTGCACCAGGAGGGTAAAAGATTTAGGCACATTTTTGGCTTGTATTTTGGAAATAGGATGCAGATTGGGAAACGCTTCAATTGTCGCTTGCTAAGGACATAATCAAGAAATAAGCCCTCATGGAATTGCACCGCAGCGTCAATTATGTTTCGCAAGACCAGAACAAGCTTATTATTTGCTTCTCCAGGGAAAACATGATAAGGACATAGGAGAGAGAATAATAGAGGGCCTTCCAAAATGGCCACGACAGTTCTAGAATATCTCAAATAAAATATTAAAAATTCTAAACTAACCACAACATGATTAAGATAATCAGATTTCAGATGTATACCCACTACAATAAAAAGTTTCAAAGTAGACAAGATTTTTGAAGGAATTAAGCTTTAAAAAAGCTTACAAGGGATCATACTGAAATATCAACCGCTCATATTAATGCAATTTTGCCGTAATGTAGTTCGCCTAAAAATATTTAGCTCATACATATATGTCACGTTTCTATTTGCCATTATTTATGTTAAAAGATTGAAAACAATCTTGAAAATGGGGGTTGCAAATCCCACTTTATCATATATCTCGAAAACTATACGAGAAATTGTGTAAATAAATGAACTTTGTATATTTCAAAAGTGAATTTGATTGAATAAATAGATTTGGAAAAAATATCTATTTAACAATATCTCTCTATTTATACGGAGGTCCTAGGCTTAAATGGCCAAACTGCGGGTACTTAATCTATAGACGAAAAAAAAAAGAAGAATGTTATATAAAGTTTGTCAATAAACATTTTGTTACAGACTTATAAACAAATATTGTATGCATGAAATAGATAACGATGCACTTTCCGTCACAGCATACAGAAGTCGGTCGTATTACTCAGGGTAGTTACATGTCTTTTTTTTATTATGTGGTAACAATTCCGTGTCGTTAGTAGTCGAAACATGTTATACAATATTCACTAACTTGAAAAAGAAAAATTATCATGCTCTAGTAAGTATGAAAATACGGACAATGTCTGAAATTAAATATTGTATGTTTTGTATTATTAATTACTAACTTATTTACAAATTGAATTATCGATGATCGAACCTAATTAAATTCAGTTTACACGGATGCCATGATCAAGCGAATGTAAATTGATGTGTTAATGTAATTCTCGAACTTCAATAGAGATTTGTTTGGGTATTCGTTCTTTTCTCTAATCGATTTCGCTTTGCTACCTCGCTTGTTTGCAATGACACCAACACACTAACTTGTATTCACTTGATCAATATATTCATACAAAATAAACTTAATTCACGTATAGTTTCTAAACAAATAAACTAAACTACAATAAAACAATCATTAATAATAAACAACTGTGTTATTAATTCTTATAATATTTCTACGTATACTACCACTCTATATATGGATAGTACACAACACACAATGTGTATACAAAGAAAAGGAAGTCTAATAAAATGAAAGATTTTAGGTAGATTTTAATGTTAGGCTACATTTTATTTATACAACATGCTGGATCTTCATTTAAAAAGTATCATTCCTTAAAGTATCAATAGACAAATGCAACAATACTACTATTTCGTGCAGGAACAGCTGGAAGTTTGAAAAAGATTACCATTTTGGTGAACGTGTCGAAAAGTCCGATTTCGATGAGTTTAAATGATGTGTGAAGAAAGATGTCTTGTGAAAGATATGTTATGAAGCTTAACATTCTAAACATCTTTTTACTATACGTATATATAACCGGCAGTCAATCTTGGTTTGCGAGTTATACATAAAAGTATCCCGTCGCTCGGCTTTACTTTTTAAGCGGGATTGGATTAGTAGTAATATTAGTCCAACCACCTTGCTATGCCGTGAGATGGCTGGCCAGCATTGTTTATATTAATACCGATAAGAGGATTCGCAGGATGAATTAACATTATTACTGACCCAACTCAGCTTGA
The DNA here is from genome assembly GCA_014825975.1 of Bombus haemorrhoidalis. Taxonomy (NCBI): domain Eukaryota; kingdom Metazoa; phylum Arthropoda; class Insecta; order Hymenoptera; family Apidae; genus Bombus; species Bombus haemorrhoidalis. Next base: position 13,352,906 of record CM026163.1, on the reverse strand, counting down.
AAATTAAGGGCGAGCGGTGAGATATTTTTGATTTACATATAACTAGAAAACCAAAGTCGACCACCGGTTATATGTATGTATAGGAGAAAGTTGTTCAAAATTTTGAGTTTTACAATATATTTTAAGATCATCGCAATCAAAGTGAAAGTAACTTTTGGACAGGTTCACTAAATGGTAAATTTTTTCAAAATTCCAGCGGTTTTCGCACAAGACCGCTGTAGTCGATTCAACGTGACGAGAGAGTAGATATAAACAAGTGCACGTGATCGACATATGAACAATACAAGGCCAGTTCAGGTCCCAAGTTCGAGGTCCCCGCGTGTTAGGAAATAAGAAGATGCTTTTGTTGAAGCTATGTTTTTTCATACATTTTTTACTTCGTGATTTTGGCATATTTTCCCCTCTGAAATCAGAATTATTTGCCGACATTTTTATGTAGGTTAGTTACCTACTAGAAAGAACCATAGAATGACGGTATCAGTTCGCTCCTGAAGATCGACGAGTGACAATGGATTGGCAGGCAATAGCTGCAGCCGCAGCAATCGATCACGCGAACGTTTTGTTTATATCTACTGCCTCGTCTCTTTGGATCGACTACAGTGTTGTTACACTTCTCTATTGATGCTCTAACGAATGACACCTTTTCATGGAGATCCATCATCTTGCATATAATGAAATATAATCCAATCATTTCAGAATTTCAAAATAAAATGTAATATATTGCAAAATGATATGTAATTCATAAATAAAATCACTGTAACTGGTGAGCTAGACTCTCTTCTCTTATTATTCTTTTTTCACATATTATGTAACCCAAACCTCACTATCTAAAAGTAAGCTAAATCTATCTACTATCAAAGAAAGAAAGTTTGTCATTTATTGAAGTATATGTTCTCGAATAGCTAAACTGAGTTCCTGTTTCCCTAGATTTCTCACCTAGTATTTACAAAGCGAGACATGAGACCTATAAATATATCGCGGTACAAACATGTAACCACGATGATATAATCATGTCCGTGCATAAACCTTATCCTAACCTTCTTTCTTCAACCCTTCACTAATACACACACTCACCTAGTACATTTTTCCACATTAAGGCCCATTATATGTCCAGTAATTTAGTCAGGTAGCGAGTGGCTGCTTGTATACTACTAAATAATTTAACGTTCGTACAGATACGTCTAGTAGTTTAGTAAAACGATTTAGTCGAGAAGATCTATCTCACTTCATTAGATTTTCTCGTCAGCTTCCTTCACCATTCACTGCTAACCAACTGAATCTGTCCGGACACGTTTCTTTAACCCGGTTCATTAATAGCCTGTCACATTTGCGCTAGAACCGAAGCGTTTCTCAAACTTACTATTCGCTACGGTCAGACTTCCTCTGCGACAGTGGGACGAATCATATATATTTATGAACATGGGTAAAAATGTGACGTACCCATTTTTATCGATGTAATTATGTTAAATCATTAAAAGGCAAATTTCTTAAACTTTTAAAGCCTAACTTTTAGGAGATAAATACACAAGTAATATTAATATCGTAATGATGAAAAATTGTTCAAATACTGGTACTATATATATGTTTGATTGTTAATATTTGACAGAAGTAAAAAGTTTAATAACTTTATTTATGTTTTTTGACCCTTCCAAAAGATGTTTTTATTGATTAAACAAACTAGTTAAAACTGTCTGAAAAATAATTTGTGTGCATTTAATCATTAAATATTTAAATTGAAAAAATACAACCTTCGCTATTTGACCAGAAACTCTAACGAAATGAATCTTCTTGACTAAAGCCTTTTACCAAACTAATTTTATTTTAACCCAACCCCAAACTAATCGACTAAATTTTCGTACCCACAGAGTAAAGTAAGTTACTAAATAACTCATCATTTGACCAAAATTATTGGAACGTTTTACTAAACTGTTCGATTAAATTCTACGGTAATTAACGATATTTCATCCACTTCACCAATTCCTATGATTTTTGAATATGATGTAGAAATTAACATTTTGTACAACTCTTTCCTATATATATCGCTTGGTTAGTTTTCGAGATATTCAGATATTCTCCAAAAGCTATCAATACCACTACAGTGATTTGTTTTACTTATAATTGTGCATCCATTGCAGCGTATGCGTCAGTATTGGGTGTAATGGATAAAATAGCATTTAACCCAACCGTAACAAGAAATCACACTAATGACATTCATGTGTCTATCTGTAACACAAATATATTCGACACGTTTGCAATTTTGCTCAATTTCCGTCTGTGTAAATTAAAGGTAAACAAAAGGTAAGCTACAAACAACAAGATAATTAGGCTTGAGTTAGACGGACGCATAATTATAGACAGAATTCGCTGTAATGGTACCGGCAGTTTTTTGCGAATATCTTAGCAACTAAGGCCGAACGACGGTTTCATGGAAAAATTTGTTCAAGATATTGATTTCCATAACATATTAAAAAATCACCGATATCGGTAAAAATTGATGAAAACAATGATTACTAATTTCAGTGTTTACACACGACAGTTTCGCTACTCGTTATTCAATTAATTGATTTGAAACGGAATTCTACTTAGAACTTTACGTAATTTATTATACTTTTTGCTGCATATTACGTAATGTACGTAAATCAATTTGATATATATTCCTCAACGTTAAGTGTATTTTCTTATTTGCAGCGTTACATACATATTAAATACATATAAAAATATCCCTGAGGATTGTTAAAGTTCTCTATACAGACCGAATACGTATAGAACAATTTAAGCGATGAGATGCATAATAATCTTAAAAGCCAATGAAGCATGTTCCGTATATTACTTCACATAAGTTATACAAAGGGATATATTGATGATTTGTTATTAAATTACAATTAATTATAATATATTATTAAGTTACAATTATATATTTCCGAAAAAAATATTGATATAGGCTTTAATGCATAAATCATGAATTTAATTCTAGTAAATCGAGTTTATATCTATTATATATCATCTATTATATTATATTATCTATTATATTATCATCATTACCGTAGTTTATCCAATTTTATTTATTTATTGCTATTAGAAATTAAATTAACCGGTATTTTGGAGTTAAATAAATGCATTTAATTGTACGCTTTATTTCTACTTCGGTTATTAAATTATTTCAAGCAATCTTTAAAATTCTCGACAATGTCTTTTGATATGGTAAGCTTTTCGTCGAAGCTGGAATACGAGTGACAGCTCGTTACGTACAGGAATTGAGAGCCAGGTTCGTCTTTACGAGTCTTCAAACCAATTATATCCCGAGACCGATAGGTTACCTGATCATTACCTGATCAAACGAAATTACGCTAAATCTTTTAATAAATTCAGCTTCCAACTATTCGCTAAACCAATGCAAATGTCTATGTTGAGGAAAAATTTTATATTGTGTATCTCATAAAACATTTGAACATTGAATATGTAATAATTAGAAACGATTACGGAGTTTACTACACACACATTAAGTCGCGTGTGTAAAACACAGGAAAAAGTATTACTTAATTACTGAACTTGAAACAGAATTTTACTTAGCTTTTTTACGACGTAGCACGTAAATCACCTTGATCTGTATCCTTCAACGTTAAGTTTAGTTATCTTCTTATTCGGTAGGTAAATAATTCAACTAATGGAAGAACTGCAACATCTACGCCTTAATTGTACTACTAAGAACTCTTAAATTTTTAATCTCTTTTAATCGATTTGAGTTAGGTTTATATTACTTAAAATCTACGATATACATAATGATATATATTGTTGTATGACCAACCATTCTAATTTACTAAAAAAAAGAAAAAGAAAAAAGAACGCTGGAGCAACATTTAAGTAGGCCTAGACGTTGAAATTTGTCTCGGGACATGCCTTTAGATCTGGTATTATGCAAGGTAAGTTGGATCTTATGAGAGGTAATTAGATGGCCAGGCGGCCAGTTTCCGATCAATGGAATACGATTTCTGTGCGTAAAATGTTGCAATTGTTTAGACATAGCAGTAGATACGTGTATTAAAGAGAAAAAAATGTGTACCATGTAAAAAAAATGCTCTGGAAGAATTGGCTGATTACCAGAAGTACAGATTTCTTTTGAGTTTGATCTTTATATCCCGCCAACATAGAAATTTTCTATATAAGATAATAAAATCTTCCTGAAAAGTATGATTTCCTTTGCAACTCTTTTCGATTTTTATGCACTTTTACACACTGATAGTAAGCCAGAATGTTTTTCTCAAAGGGGTTCAAATTAAAATTCGGAATCATCTAAATCCTCTCTCTTCTTCTCTTATGTATTGTACATAAGGTCTCTGGATAACGCGAAACACGAAACCAGAGCTTTCTGAGTAGAGACTTAGTATACATGCTACTTCGATATTCGATATTGTAAATTACTTCTTGTGTGATAAAAGTTGATGGAGCTTAAAACGTTATATTCGATGCTGTTAATACGGAATACCCAAAACACACCTAATAAGTTAAATTGGTTTTTTTATTCTTCTCTCGGATTTTAAACAATATTTTCTATCCTTAGTGTTCGAGAACTAGTGTTATAGTTTCCAGAACATTTATTAATTTATTAGGTTATTAATTTATTACTTCAATACTCTAGTACTTGTAATGATAGAGAACATTAATTGTAAAATAAATATTTTGTCCACTGTATTTTAACAACAAAATTTCAAATAACTTTATTACGGTTTTAATATAGTAATATTCTTATAACAGCGGGGTAATTATATTTAATAACTCTGAGAAAGTAATCTTATAAATTAATTTTAAGATATTACATAATCTGTATAAACCGTCTTGCTCTTTTATGAATACAGTGTAATATTAATATTAATTCAAAGAAAGTATCGACGTGCGTTACGAAAACTAGCACGTATTTGTAGTTCGTCGTAAAACATTTTGCTTTTTTTCGATGAAAACTAGACAAAGACGTTTAAAACTTTCATTAATTTATTATGTAAATATTCGTTATTTACTTATAATCATCATGATTACTATAATTTATTTTAAGCTCTTTTTCTCATAGTCAACGTCCATTTAAATTTGTAACTGGCAATTACCGAAGATCTTTGTCAACTGAGTTAATAATTGGCAATTCTAATCTCGTGATTGCCAAATAAGTCATGATTATCCGATACGTATTCTCACATACACGAAGATTATTATTGTTTTCCAAGAATACATATTCTTTTATTCTAATTTTATATACAAAATTTAGATTTTTGCATCGTTATAATAAACAAATAATGATGATATACCCGGTATAACGTACACGGAAACGTGCTACTTTTCACCTTAGTGTTGGAAATGTGCTACTTTCCGTACTGTCTCAGAACACATACTAACGAACTGTGAATCGTGCTCGTTTTCGTGACGAATATCAAACATGTTAGTATTTAGCGTTCAAAACGATGAGACGTGTTTCTTTTCGTGGCAAACTGAAATGTGTTGGCCTTCGTAAGAGAAATAGAACATGATACATTTTGTAATGCATATTGGTATATTCTTGAACCTAATGTGTTTTAATTATTTATCAATAATCCACGACAGTTAATAGTTACTAAATCATCTTTGCAAATTTTCTATCGCATAGAATGAAGGAGACTGAATCAAAAATTTTGATTTAAAATTCTACCGAATATGTATTTACACACACATGCGCACTTTTTAGGCGTAAAATGTATTGAATAAATAAATTATCTATTGTTAACAGAAATCAATTTTATTATAACTACTTTTTCATTAAGAAATATTTATTAAGAATATAGATTATTTATGTTCATTATTTTATTTAATTTCATTAGGTTTATGAATCGAAAGAAAAGATCAAATTAAGCATGGAGTTTGGCTAATTAAAGATTTTCTTTCCCTTGGTCTTTTTTCCTTTTCCTTTCGATATACATATGAGAAAAGGAGAAGGAGATAAAGTATAGAAATTGACAATTTTCTAAAATTTGAATTTATGTTTATTTAAAATTATGTTCTCTATAATAGTTATTTATGTGTATCATTTTTTTCATTTGTTACAGTTGAATCTATACAATTGTGGATTTCAATTTTGTAGTTTCTAGTTATCGGCGAAATATATTATATTAACTTCCAAATAGTACGAACACGTAATCAACATCAAAGCATTATCCGGATATCGAAGTTTCACGTGTATGGACGTGTATTATAATAGAACAGCGAGAATGTGATTTAGCAGGATCATATTACGCAGATATTCTGATTCTTGACTAAAATTTAACAAGTTATTGCCTTTTGTTGAACGGGGATCATGTTTTGTATGCATGGTAAAACTTTATATTAAGTTCCCAACAAATCTGAAGCTTAATTTGTAACATGCATGAAGTTTACATATAATATGTTATATACTGCTACTTTAAACGCGTTTTACGTGTCTGAGCTGAATTCTCTTCAAATAAATAACCCCCATATTTTTATGCTTATTGTCAATTTTTTTAAAAACATACAATTTAAAAGTTATTATCTTTTTTTACTTTTTATTTGCACTTTTCTTTGATTATTAGTTTCGATTTTGTTTCGGTTATGTTGTCAATGAACCTTCATTATGATGCTGTTATTGAAATGGCTTCTAATATATAAAAGGTGACTTTTTTTCGAAACCACTGTACACTTTAAGGAAATGATTCCTTATATAAAAATAGGTTAAAAATATAGAATGAAATTCTGTCATATGGCAATATCGCCTTTCCACAATAATTTGCTAACCAATAGTATTAATGAATTAACAAGTTACAAATTGTATCATAGATCTATTTTATAATTTTACAATTTTGTGTGAAATAGAATAATAGGATAATCTGTTTTTACATTTCGCAAAATTTATTTGAAGAACTCCATTTGTTCTGTCATATGAGGGTTAGTTAAAAAGTAATGAACTTCTGTATCTTGAGAATGAAAACAGCTATCAAAACGAAAGAAAGAAGAAGTGAATTAGCTATAAAATACAATTATTTTTCAACATAATTGCCGTTAACTTCGATACATTTTTTATCAACGTCTGATAAATTTTGTCATTCCGTCAATGAAGAATTCGAAAAATCCTGCCTCTTTTAATAAAGGAAGTCACTGCTGCTATGACGTTATCGTCCGACTTCAGACGAATACCCTTAAGTGTCTTCTTCAATTCTGGAAAGAAATGGAAATCCAAAGGAGGCAGATCTGGACTTGGAACTGTCTTCAATCTCACATAGGTATGAAGCGTTGTCGTGCTGCAACGATATTGTCGGTCGAATTCCGAAGTCGACATACGCGTCTTCGCAAACGCTTCATCAAACGATTTTGATGTCATGATATACAATGTCAGTAAAGGACAATGAATTTCTGTAGGCATAGTGTTTTCCGCCGTTAAAAATTCGACCATTGCATGTATCTTGAATCTCGTTGACACCGCATTCATATTTAACCTCGCTCTAAAAGATACTGTTTGTAATTGCGCCAACCAAATTTATTGAAACTTGGTATAAAATGCATGTCCACGCAGAGTTGTTATTTTGTTCTGGTGATACATGTAGAAGTTCATTATTTTTCAACCGACCCTCGCAAAACATATTATTGTCATAAAAGTGAATTTATCAAAATTAATATTTTAAATAGATTTTCACGAATAATATTAGCTTAATTATGCAAGAGAATTTTGATCATGCTTCAACCATAAAAAAGCGTAATATACATTATTAATATGGTAATATAACACGTCCATTTTTTTTTTAGTTAAACGGAGAGATGTAAATCAAATTATAATATGTAAAGAATGTTCTATTCCTTCTACTGTAGGATAAGGGAAACGTAGTTCTGGTCGATAGAGGAAAGCATCGTAAGCTGGGAACATTTTCATGGCGCTGTTAAAATCGAACGAGGTTACTTCCAGGTTTCTTGCCAACTATCGCGTTAGCTCAGTTTATATCCTGGGCACGAATCGTACGAGCGTGTTATTCGAATCTTACGATGGACGGCAAGTCAGAGACCGCTAGCCCAGAAAATTACGCAAAGAAAAACGTCGCTATTAAAATATTCATTGCGCGTAATGGAATGGCCACACTAATTTAACTAAAGTGCGAACAATTCTACGGATCTGCCGACTATCCTGCTCTTTGAAATATTAACTTTTTCTTGCTACTTTTCGAATTTAAATTTCATTCTGATCGACAACCTATTAATTTGATTTTCAAACTAAAATGAAAACAAGTTTGAACATCTGCTTTAATTATTTCATTTCATTGCAAATATTGTTGGTTATCGATTCATAATCGTTAGTATTGTAAATTTAATATCTCATGAAACGAAACATTTAAAATATGAAACGTGTATATATTGTATTGATCCAATAAATTTTCTTCTGTTCCTTCCAACACGACTGCCAACATTTCTGTGCATCATCAGTCTTAGCGGTATATTGAGAAAAGTGACTTGCAATTTCTAAATATTTAATATGTTATATCATACTACTTAATAATCTTAGTTCAGAAAAATGTATTTGAAACCTCTGAGTACAGCGGTCTTGAAGCAAATACAGTCAACTCGACAATGTTCACATCCATACCATCGTACACCTCAGTTACACATAACGTCTATCCCAGCAAAGAAGTAGCAATCATTGCTAACAGCATTGGAGGAACCAACATAATTGATTCTGCTTGTCTCATCGGTAAATTATGTAGTAAAAACGCCATCCATTTCATTTCTCGAATTTCCAACGAACGTCTATATATATTTTTTATATTATTATATTTATTTCATTAAATTTAATTAATTTCATTTAAATTTCATATTAATTAATTTTAATATATATATATATATATATATATATATATATATATATATACACAGTCAATGTCAAATATAAACCACATCAAATAGCATATTTGCGATTTGAAGTATTTGGTTTAGCACAGGTTGCAATAATTTGTGTTTCGAATCGAGATAATTCAGTTTGATTAACTTTATCGCATCATTACTTGTAATATGAATTGCACATGAAGCAAACGTACAGTAAGTTAAATTTTTTTGTAATGAATATTTGAAAAGGTAGACAAGTTTTATATTCCCAAACTTAAACCGTCAAGCTGTGAGTACTTAATCCATAGACGAAAAGAAGAAAAAGAATATTATATAAAGTTTGCCAATAAACGCTTTGTTACAGAATTATAAATGTATGAATCTCGTATGCATGAAGTATGTAACGATGCATTTTCATCACAGCACACAGAAGTCGGTTGTATTACTGTGTCAGCGTAGTTTCATGTATATGGTAACAATTCCGTGCCATTAATAGTTACAAAATATAATAATATAATAAAAATGATTACCTAGTACTTTTAATTCCCCATTTCAAAATGTCGCCCTTATAGTTGGATATAAGTTTTACATCAATGAATAATGGAATTAATTATGTGAAGTTCTACAGAGAGAATTCTGTTGAGTTCCTGCATCATTACCTATTTCATGCTTACGGTATTTCCTTATAACAGTGCAACAAAGTGTTTGCTGACGAACTTTATATTCATTTTTTTTCATCTTTTTGCCTGTAGATTAGGCACTCGTGGTTTGGCCGTTTAAATTCGGGACTCCCTGTATAATACAAACGTAATCAGTTAACACCTACAATTTGAGTACATTAGAATAACAATAAAAGTTTTGTTAGAATTACTTATTATTTAATTTAATTTAATATAATTATTTATTACTAAATATTGTATCTCAGATAATATTCGATATATTGAACATATAAGACATGTTGCTGACATATTTTACATACTTATCGTATGTGTTTGTATATTTTATATATACAAATTCGATATATTGATAATTTAACTATTAGTAATAGTAACATTGTTGTTAGAATATTATCATGACGTAACTGCAATGCGACTATTTTGTTATTTAAAAAAATGGCAATATTTTGTAATATTTCAATTCAATTTGGGGTTAAGATATCAGACTATAATTATAACTGAGAGAATTTTACATCTTGTGTTATTTTCAAAGAGAGAATGTATCACTAGAACCACACAAATACTAAAGCGCGTCTCTGTAGAAGTGAACTATACGTATAACTTGCGAAGATAGCCAGGAAAATCTGTATTGGCTCCTTTACGTCCATTACCTACGTTTATGGCTTATTTAGAGCCATTTTAGCAACAGCAAATATTGGTTTTCTTTATTCGTTAATATTAAACTGAACTGTTCACTGTTTAACTAAAATTGTTTTAGAATTAAGAATTATTTTGACACTATGTTTACATTTTAATTCTAATAGCACTTAAATAAAATATATTTAGGAAATATGTTAAATTTGTACATAATACGTTTGATTAAAACAAATTTATATTTATACGAGATACTTTAAAATATATTCCAAGTTTCATGTTGTATTTGCTAAATTTAGAATACAGAATATTTCGTGACAAGTTGGCAATATTTTAAGGAACGAATTCAGCACCTAAACACAATAAGAGAAGTTCACATTAACATATGTTCTATTTGATCTTGTTAATGAGAGATATAGCAACTTTTGTATTCTATCATTTCGTTTATCGGATTATTTTCATAGGAAATGCTCAAAATGACTCTTGCATTTTAATTCACGCATGGATACGTTTTGATATCGATATAGCGATTCTTTCAATATCACCTGATATTCCTTGTATTTTTATATATATTACTCACACTTTTTATGATTAATTACGGACACATTTCTACCACGTATCATCTGTTAAGTTATTAATTACCTTTGGATATAAATGAACATTTTTCTCTTTTATCTATTTTTTAATAATAGCTACAATATGATGATGCAATAATCGTAACTACAATTAATGATTGTGGTGACTGACGTCGTTAATGACTTTATTGAAACAAAAGTGCAGTTTCACGTCCGTATAGTTGCATTCAAGAATGTCATAAAGTCGATTTAAACATTATTCTTAATCTATCATTGCACGTCGTCCGTGGCACTCATTTAAATATGTATTAATATGTATCTAGGTGTACTACATGCTCATACATTTTCTCTTTCTTTCTTTTCCTGTATTTAGATAGATATTTTAAAGATCAATGGGTGCATTCATCTTCATTCTTCCTTACTTTATACAAGTATAAAAAATTATTCTGCTTCCGCGTGCACGATATTGTCCAATAGTGAGTTGTTTATTTACAACAAACAAATTTAAATTTATTGAAATGTTTGATTGTCTACAGCGAAAATGTCTGCAGCAAAAATTTTATACTCATGATGTATGACATATTGAACTTTGCACTTTACATTCCTTTATATCTTTTTATTTGAACTGAATACTGATAAAGTCTCAAATGTTCTCTTTTCTTTCCTTTAATTTCTTTCGTAAATTGACGAGGTGACGTCAGAGACTCAGAAAGGTCTAAGTTGTATCGAAATTCATTGCTATTGCAGCCTGAAGCAGTTTTTTGTCTTTCTATTGTTCTTCAGTCGACAAGATAATAGGAGTTGAAAAGGCGACGAAACGAGATCGGGATTCAATGTTCCTGGATCGTCCGATCCTTTCACGAAAGTAACGATCGTGCCAACCACGTTTACGGTTAATGTTCCGAGAAACGAATAATAAGACAATGACGTTTCGCTCAGAATGGAAATCTTTTACGTTTGCTTTCCCACTTTTGAAATGCGTTCTCTTTTTCATGCTACGCTACGGTTATTAAATTCACCTTGATGTTCAAACATAAATTTTAACATGTTTTTATAAAGTTTAAAACGTAGGAGCAATTGCAATATTTCATGGGTAATTAATAAATTGGAAAAGAAACTGCACGTGCATTGCAAATTAATATATTTTAAGTTTCCAATCTTTTAAATGTTTATTTTCAAGTTAATTCAATCAGAAATACATAAAATATACTTTGATTTCTCTTCTTTTATGTGGATTGTTTATCCTGAATTTCTTCATATTTCAGTTACCTTTACCGATACGTGATTGTGAATTTATTCACTTTTAGATCGTGGATTGTGGATTCATGATATTTTATCTCCAAATTCACTTCTCCGGGTTTTTCGGGCTCATTGATATTTTTTATACAGAATTATATATTTTTGTATTTAAACACCTTTTTACATTAATGGTTTTTATTTTCTACAAAATACCAACATTTTTAAATTTAATTTTGCAATACCTATCATATCAAAGGAAATATCTGTATAAAACGATATTTATTTTTATATCCATATTTTCAGGAAAATATAAAAGAATCGTTATTAATATATGTGATTTCTCATTTTAATTCCCAACCAATGAGATTTTAAAACATTAAAAATCTTTGCCTCAGTTGAAACTAAAACGAGATAAAGAATTTGAGGATCCCAGTAGGTTTAAAAAAAGACCTTTAAGCCCATGAAAAAACTAAAATGACAGTGTCGCCTGTATTATCGGATCATATAGAAGTTTTCCCATTTCATAAGTTGGCTTGAACGCTGAGAAGTTGAACAAATGAAATTTCCCAAAGTACCATTCCGACACTGTAAAAAATTAACGAGATATGTATACGACGAGCATATATGTACCTTAATATAAAATAAGAAGCAACTCTTTCTTATTGACCGGATCTTAATCGTTAAAAATAATTGTTTCTGGCACGAAACATAAAGATCGAAATCAAAAGTCTGTTACCCAAGTTTTGGCCGCCGTCCGACTTGTTATCTTTCCCACCATGGACGGTCTTTGGCCAATTGTACCCGTTTCACTTATGACTTTGTTCGAATTTAACTGTGCCAAAAGTATATTAATAATTACAGTCAAAAGTGCAGGCTGTTAAGACAAATCTTAAAACTTTTTAAGTAAAATACCGTGACGCAGAATTCCATGATTTTTGGGCCACTGACTGATTCAGCCAACAAATGTTCCTTTGAAACGTGGTAAGCAGACAATGCACGGTTGACCACAAAACACAGCTTAAATAATTATACCGCGGATAGAGGTGATCAATGGTATCTAATATTTACCTTCGATTTCCTCTACGGGCTACTAGGTTCACGTTAAACGATAGGAACAATTGGTGATTGCTTTCACGTCACGGATATTTGCTCGTGAATAATTAATGAGATTCCCTTAGTGATTGCGTGCACGGATTTAGATATTCCGAGATAACACGGTGAAGAACGAATTAATCTCTATATCTCTTATCTCAATAGAAATAAACACTTAATCTCACGGTGCTACACAGTTTCACTGGTATCAAGTACGGTATCGATTACTTGGCGTCCGTACCTTTATATAACTGGATCTAACTCATTTTCGATAATCATTTTCAACTCACATAAGAAAGGGCAATCAATGGGTCAGCTATGTGAGCCAGTCGATAACGCCACTGTGAAATAAGTTAATACATTAGACAATAAGACAGATACAATTTATATTAAGCACTATATTATATTATCGTTATTCGAAATTGGAAGCACTTCAGCCATGATATTGTAAAAAGCGACTATTCGATTATCAAAATTATACTGTCGTCGCAACAGAAACTTTTGCGAATATTTGGGAAACAAAAGTCGGGGGATGGTAACATGTATAGGGAAAAGTTGTTCAGAGTGTTGACCTTGACAACATATTTGAAGATTATTGAAATTGGCGTGCACTTTGTAAATAATTTCCCATCAACAACAATGAAATACAGTCATATTATTGTTTCAAATTTTTATGACATATACTAAAATCTGTTATGTTTATTGCAATTTTATATTTTATTGCTTCAAAGACGGAAATAAAAATTTGGTTATAGTAATATGTATGTATGTGTAAAGATAAAATAATATAACTAAACAGCGAATTTTGCAGATTTCAGGATTCAGAAACAACCTGAAAGCAAATACGTATTTTATTATTGACTATTAAAAATTTTTTATGTGTAAAAATTATTTTTATATTCTTGCATTTACTCATTAACTTCCATTTGTGAGCAGTACTGCAATTGACATATTGTAATTACTTTAAATAACACATACACATATACAGCGTTTCCTATTTTCATGTAACTCGTAACTCATTAGTAGATTCATTAAGGCTTTTCAAGTGAAATTCACTTGTCGGAATTTAATTTCTTTCAAAGGGAAATAAATAATTCCAATGAGAATGTAATTCGTTTCGCTGCAGCGGTAAGATTAAGAAATGGGAAATGTTTTGCAATAATTTTAAAAGAGTAATACGTATTGGAATGATAAAAATGTCTGCTACACATATAACCGTAGAAGAAACATATTAGTCTTACTTACCTATTTAAATACATAACACATAAAACAACAATATGCTATAAGTACAGAATTAATATTTACAATTTAATAAAACAATTATTTCTGAAAAAAGCATAGGATTAAAGTAACAATTACATATAATTGAAAAATATCTGAAATATCTTTTAATGGATATTTTTCAATAATATATTTCGTACGAAAGCAAATACATTGTATATTTATATTAAAAGTAATATAGCACATTATTTATCAACTGTGTTATGATATACGTTCTACATAATATTTTAATATCCTTTTTTATTTGATTTATAACTATTTCTTGTTATGATGTTATTATGTTTGGATTCCGCTTTGAAATTAAAAAGACTAAAAAGAAATTAAAATTTTTATAGAAAATTAAAAAATTCAATGTTGGGAATCAATTTTATATTACCAGTATCTCCCTTTTTATTTGATTTTGTTATTAAATATATGTATGTATATCTCTGTCATTTTCTTGAATATTTCAATAATATAGATAATAATATAGATTGCAATAATATAGATTTCAATAATATTATGCCATTGGTTTGTTACGAAACTTCGTACAATCATCAATTATTTTTCAAAGGCTTGTAGCTTTGGATTTGACAAGATTTCTATACAATTATAAATAAAATAATCTTTTCTAGCTCTTAAGTAGCAGCAAAATTAGGGAACCGACGCAAAAAAGACGTTTTAATTGTAATATGAATACGTTTATTGATGGCAGTTCATGATAATAATGATATTTATTACATTATATAATGTTACTTCAATTATTATGGAAATTAAACATTAACAAGTATGGAAAATATCTTGTAAATATAAAATATCAAAGGAGAGAGAGAAAGAGAGACAGAGAGAAGCATTAATTATAATTTACCAATTTTGCCGGTATTTTAATCAAGCAATGCATTTTTCTCGGTGACCTATTAAAAAAATCAGACGAGATGGATTAAATATTCAGAATGTGCTAGTGCAGAAGGAATTTAATTATCTGATAGTCGGTTGATCTATCCATCTACCCCACGAAGAAATATATATCTCCTTTCTACCGTGGTCGGGAGTTAGACCGGAAGTTATCCCTGCCACCCTCTGCTGTGGAAATAGGAACAGTTTTTATCCAACGCAACGGTTCGTTTGGCGACTTATCATCCAAGCAGACCTATTACATGCTGACCAAATAAGAAAGTATAGCAGAATCGGCTATGAGTTATACATCGACCATTTGTTACTCCGAGGCGTAGAAAAAAGTTCACAAGATAACGGGTGTAATGACATTTAAAATGCCAGAAATCCGGCTACATTTCATATGGTACCTTAGTCGTTTGAAGATTAGTAGATACGATATATTCCATTTAAAATCTTATTCGTAATGGTGTTAATCGTTATCGTTATGGTCAAAAATATTAAAAATCATCTTCTGTTAACATTAATTAGAGATTAAGTTTAGTCGTTTGAATTAATTTTACTTCAAGGGAAATAATTTGAAGAGAGTGAAGAGAGTGAAAGTATCACCACCTTTGATTAAAAGTATACGATTAAAGTGTATGATTGAAGTGATTGAAGTGTATTAAAACTGTATGATTATACAGCCAGCAATTATTGATTTCTTTAGGCAAATATTACTTAAAAATTACCTCAAATTTTCTTTAATTGAAATAATATAATTGTTGTGCATTTCTGAATAAACCCATCTTCTTGGAAGATAATCTTTAATGTCGATTTAAAGGAACAGTATTAGTCTCATATCGCTTAAAAAATATACTTTTATATTTATAATCATATACATGTATTTATTATATATTATAACATATCAAATGTTTATACTTATACGATTACCTTATATAATAATAGCAAGACATATACATATTACCCTGATAAAGTTAGGATTTTAACGAGTAATAACTTGGAATAAACTTATCTTTAAAACATAGAGATATGTGTATATACCTGTATAAAATAAAGTTTTACATTTAAAATAGAAATTTCAATTGTGTTAATTAGTGAATATTTTATAACTTAATTTATATGGTAATTTTAAAGTGAGCTATTTTTTACACTGATTAAAAGTTATAATATTATATTCTTCGTACATATATCTGTGATACTTAAGCGTAAAATAAACCTTTAAATTATTTCATATAATTTTTCTGAAAATATGGAGCTGTTTGAGCTTCTGAATGCATGCATAAATTGCAGATATGTATCGATGCTTTATTACATCTTTTCTGGTAAACGATGTAGAGGATTTGCAATAATTTAAAATAACTTTATAAATGTCGAGAATGTTGTATATGTATATATTTCGTGATTATAATATGATTAATTTTTTTAAGTTTGACGTAAAACTACTTCTATCTTATTGTAAAAAAGACGTAATTTTAGATTCTACGTGAATGTGCATATAGAAATATGGATAATGTATATGTGTAACAAGATTATTGATTTGGCGGTCATCATTATTGATGCGATGTTAAATCTTCATAAAAAAAAGACTAATTAGGTTAACGTAACATATGATATTATTTCCATACATACAAATAATGTGGGTATATATTTATCATTATTGATTGTTATGTAAATAGTTAATTAAATAGACGAAATATGTAGTTGAAATAAGTAGGTACGATGAGTTGTAAATTGAGAAAAATCGTTCACTGCGAAAAGTTTCAGAGAAACTAATAAAGCAAAGTACGGATTTCTGTACTTTTAATTGTGTATGCTATATTTTATGCCGTTGTGCTGTTTATTATAATGAACCAAGTTTTCTTGCCAATTAGAGTAAATTCCGACTAATTTCAGTAAAGGCTATTATTTTTTACTGCTTAGTTTACAAGTAAAATATTTCATTTACGAACAGTTCTTGAGATATCGTAAGTAATGAATTGTATCATGTAATGGTAATGAGATTTTATTAGAATTCAAGATTCCTCGGTATATTCGTGTTCGTTCAAGAATAGAAGATAATTGTCAATTATCGCGAATTTGATTTATATCGTATTACGTTCGGATAGTTATTTCAATTGTAATAGCATATTAAATGTAGGAAATTACGTCTGATCTTCGGGAGAATTAGTTTCATACACCTAGAATCTCAAATTACAGGTAGAATCCCATAGAACCCTCATAGTACTCTCGGTTATATAGAAATTATTGTCAACGTTACATTAATCGAATTATCTTTATATTCGAGTAAGCGTACTAAATTACAATTTCGATCTTTCGGATGACATGAACGGTGAACATTTATTTGAATTTCATGAGCAAATCATGAATAATACTGAAAATAGGGATATGATAAGAGTAGCTTAAAAAAGAGACTAATTTTAAATTTCTTTTCATTTACTAACTCATTAAAAATATTTTTGATAAAGACACTTTCTATAGAACGTATTAATACCATTAATTTTAAATGCGAATAAAGTATCGCCACGCGAATAATAGTTGTTTCACAGACATTTATACGTGTAGTAAAGATTATTTCAAAATTTGCAGTTAAAATAGCTTCAAAATTGCTTCCAAAAAAAATTTTCTTCATTTAGAAGTTGAAAAATATATACCAGATATTCTGATCAAAAGAATGCTAATTATTGAGATTAATACCTGGCCAATTTTAATGGTCTTGAAATAGTTATCGAGATCAATATTCTAAATAACATTTTTTCAATATATATAACCACCGTCTGACTTTAATTTTTAACTTATAAACCAAATTATGTTTAATACTATACTTAATACTATATGGATCGCTTAACAGTTTATTTTATAAATGTTTGCTCCGTAAATAACTTTCCAGCATTTTCTAGCAATTCTTTCTAACCATAAGAGTAAGGAGATCAGAGTGCAACATTCCATATATCAACCGATTCATCGAAAATTATTTCACGCAAGCGTTGCCGACCGCCTAATGGCCGGATACTACCCTGACCTAACTTATAACCCATCCATTTTTCTTCCTTATTCATACAATATGTAAAATAGTTATCTCTCATCAATGGGTTAAGTTTAGGTTGGACTAGATAAAATCGCTGTCGCCTACTGCAGAATGAAGTGGATCGTAATCAGAATTTAATTGAAATTTCTTGTGAATATCTTGAAAACTAGGGCTAAGCGGCGGTATGTACCTTGATAACATATTTCAACGTCATTGAAATCGGTGACATCCTTCCTGTTCTGAATAATTACCAAAAGAATACTTTACAAATTTACATATATTACATGCTTTTATAAGTCCATGTAAATGTGCGATTTGATAAGCCTAAATGAACTATTCTTTTGTATTTCTTAACAACTTTTTTACGTAAAAACAACTTTTGACATGAATATTAAAATTTTGACAATCATGGCGATTTTTAGGTAGTAATTTTCCAAATATATAGTGATAATCTATTATTTCTGTAAATGATTTTAAATTCGATCAATGAAGATATTATATTTAGCATAATTAGGCATTTAAACTGTAAATATCAAATCAACTATAAAATAAAAATCCTACATTTGTCAAATTTTTTCAAACTAAAAGATATAGATATGAGTTGTGCAGAAGCACACTAGGAGATTCCGTATTGCCTATAACGAATAGTCTACTTCGTACGAATCTTGGAGTATCAAATTTGTGAGAAACGAACATTTATGTTTCATCAAAGTCAAAAGGAAATTATACGCGTAGACCAGCGTGACACACGAGTGAACGAATAACGAGCGTGAGCAAATCGCGTGTCCTATGGTCGCTCGTTAACTTCCATCTCGTCCATATACGAGCTCCTGTCTTTCGATTAACGAAACGGTGTACGGAGTATAAATTTCCTAACAGGGTGCATTGTCCCGTAGCGTGCTTACAATAATACTTTACTCCTGAAACCGTACTACAACTGCAGCAATCTTTTATCGCTAAAATATATATCTTAGCGATGTTCAAAAAGATCCTTCCTGAGAACAAAATGAAAATAAATATCCATACATATACAATCGGTCACAAAAAGATCCGTACACTCTACAATTTTAATTTCTAAGCTCTATATTTTCACTAAATGTACGAAGGTTAAGAAAAATGTATTACATTATATTACATTACGCTACATAGGTAACAGTAGAAAAAGTCTTTTGAGTTATTATTTATTGTCTAAATATTAAAAGAAATATTGAAAAAGAGCGAATTTTTATGCCACGGAAAGCTTAAGACGCTAATACTAATTATGCACATAAAACTAAAACTAATAGCGATTATTCATGAAAGTTTAATATTTAGTTGGACATCCCATTTAAACTTACCTTACGAATATTCATTGTAGCGTAAATTCAAGCATAGGCGGTCGCCTAACGGCAACCACATTCCTATGATATAGCCTAACCCGTACAATAAAGGAGAAAAATTAATGGGTTATAGATTACGTTAAATTTATATCCGGTCGCTAAGAGGCGGCCAGTAACGTTAGCGTAGAGCTACATATATGTACTATCAATTATAAATCTAATTGTAAGTTCAAGAAAAGTTTTTTGAAAATATCTGTGAAACTAGAGCCGAAAGGCGATAACACATATGGGAAAAAGTTATAAATAATTATAAAAATTGATAATATATTTCAAGACATTGAAATCGGAGAGAAGGTCGCACTTCTAAATAATTATCTATTATTCCTGTCAGGATGATGAAGTGAATTAGTAAATTATTAAACAAAATTAATCGGTTAAGTTACGACCTCGTATCTCACATAGGTACGATTTAATATGTCCATGTACGTGTCGCATACAAATAGTGATAATTAATACGATTGTTTTTAATGATACTAGATTTAAAAAATGTGCAGTAATAACAATGTGCCCCGAATCTTTGTTTTCACTATATTTGATTATTTTCAGCAACCACTTGAACGTGATCCTACTTTCACCATCACTTTCATAATTTCATCATCACTCTAATATGATTTTAATATAACTTTAGTTGTTACAATTATAACTCTTTAATGCAATTTCATAAAGAAGTTTGTCAAATGCATACGTATATAGCAAAACTTTACAGTTAACTTATTCCATATTTTGGATTTACGTTTGCACGAGCGACTTGTTACAGCTTGTTACAGCGAGTTTCAATACATATTGCATGATAAAATGTGACAATTTGAAAAGGTGTTATGGAATTGCATACTTATATTGCATTATTACTATATTTAATTTAATTATATTCTCTATATTTATGTTATACAGCATAAAATATGTAATATTGTACAGATACATAGCCGTTTATAAAGAAATGTGCATTGCAGAATACATGCATAAATTATATGTCGAAAAATAACGAGAATTGTCAAATCGATGTATTAAACGGACTTAACGGAGCAAGAATAATTAGGATGTTGGCAATGCGCCGAGAGTCGTGCTTACAGAACAGATTCGTGTTGGAAGAGAATCCGCACTTTGCTCATTACACGCGTTGTCACCCACGCTTCTAACACCTATTTCACGTAGGTATTTCGGGTGTCTATAGAGGATATTGTGTATTGAAATATGCTTCAACTTAATTCTCTATTTACTATATTTTTTTTTTATAAGTTTGAAATCAAAGAAAAAAGGAAGCAATATTTATGGTGCATTTAATTTATTAAAATTTTAATTTATTCTGTTTTATGTTTAGTCAAGTACTCGTTTATTTAAAATTCGAATATAGTGTAGTTAATAAATGATAACGATAAAATGAATGAAATTGATAAATGTAAAAAAGATATAGTTAAAATGTAACTTTTAAGATAGAAAGTATGTCAATAAAGTTGTTATCTATTACACAATAATGTAAATAGTAGCAACACCAGGGTTATGAACAAGTTTCGAAATTGAATCAAATTGATTTACTATTAATTAATTAAATCAATTTACTCCTAAGTATTTTTATGCAATAGCAGGAAAAGCAATGATACCATTTAAACGACGTCAGATACTATATCGTAAGAAACAATTGTTAATGAAAGGATGATTTGTATGGATTCTCATTTCTAACTCATAGCTTATCATACTTTGCTTCCATACAAAGGTTTAGTTGATATATCCCTACCTACATTGCTACATTACTGGTTTCAGTATTTTCATCCGTTTTTTGTTTTTCTTTGGAAAGACACTAGCACGTATCATTGCGCCATTAGTAGATTGGTAGCAGAACTAGTTGTCTACCACACTTGGCTGCCCAATGTTACAGCACTGAATGTATACACGAGCCTGAAATGGATTTAGACCCATTTCGTAAATTATTGTATCACGCAGACAAATATTAAAAGCAAATACGATAGAATTAATGAAACTAATTACGCGAAATCACAATTATCCAGATATTTATTTATCAATTATATGCAGGATTAATCATTGGGACGATATGACTTTAAATATCAAATAGTACTTAATTATTGTAAAACTTTCGAATTCTTTCTTCACAATAGCGTTTAATTTTATTAATTAATCTAGTAGTTTTTAAGGATTATAAAAATCGTTTTATAATCGTGAATATGCTTCAATACTCTCTCATTTATGCCACTTTAACACATTCCAATGTAATCCTCTTACTTGAATTTAATTCTACTGTAGCTTTTTTGCAATACGCAAGATATGAAGAGAAATAAAAGAAGAATTTAAACTTGCGATTTCTTCGAGTGAAACTGCGCAACGATATTAAATATCGATAGATAATAATAGATGACAATATTATTAAAGAAAGGACACTAATTTCGAGCAGTTTGAAAGGACGATGAGAACGATTTTAGAAGATTATGATGTGTTACCGTTTCATAAAATAAAGGAAAATCAATGTTCCAAAAACTGAACGTCAGAAAGAGCATCTCGTAAATTAAATAGTATCGTGAAAATGAAATGCGATACCACGCTACGAACATGACAAGTAATATGTATGTATATCTACGATAATGGACAAAGTTGTTCCCGGCTTATCCATTTTACTAATTGTTTTTGTACCGTGCATTCACTGGAAATACGATCTGTTATTTAATAGTCACATTTCCAGTCTAAATAAATCGATCCTCACTTAGTCATTCGTTTCAATCCATTGCTATTGCGTTCTTAGTTACCGTGTTATTTTTGCATGTTACACAAATAATAGATAGTAATATTTCAGTGAATTGAGCAGAACATAATGCACCCGTTGGCCCATGTTCAAGATGGCAATGACGTTACGCTTCGCTACCGACTTCCTGATATTTTCAGTATCATAACAGTCATTGATAAGAGACTCCTTTTGTTCTAATACGTAGTTTGCAATGAACGATTGTACTTCAAAACTTCAACCGAGTAACCTATTTCTTTCAATCTTTTCGCTCGAATTTCTGATCGATATTATACTTAGTAGAACAGTATTACTTCAAGATGCTTCGTTTAATACTTTTTTTTATAGAATTTTCCATTTGTACACTTTTTGATAATTTTAGCTTTATAAGATAAATCTTATAAAAGAGCAGATAACATTAAGATATCCCATGTAAATGATTGTATAGGAATCTAATGATTCCAGAGATATTATATCTCCGCAACTTATTCCGTTTAAAATATTTGATTTATCTTTATCATTTAGTCATTGTAATTGTAGTAACAATATACTTATTTAATTTGCGTTATTGTATCGTAATTAGATAAAACATAAGTACGTAATTATTGGACGTTTTGCTCCCATTTATAGCGGACATTAATGTTATATTGCAACAATTTTGAAATGCATTGTACATTGTGGTACTTTGAACGTGGTGGCGCGTAATCGGCGTAGCATTTGCATAAATGCATCGAACAGGTGCAATGAACTACAATAAATTGAATTCTACTAACCTTTCTTTAGAGTCGAATATCTGAGAAATATGTATGGCTTTACTTTGTATGAGTTGTCAAAAATTAGAAAGTTATGCATTGTTCTTTTTTTTTACTTCTATAATATACAACTTACTTCTATAAGTTGTATAAGAAGATTACAAGACATATAAGGAAATTAGAAAAAGTTATACTTCATTAAGCATTTTCTTTTTCTTTCGTCAGTACAACAAATAATTCTAACTATAAGAAGACATAATTTTAAGTTTGATATTTAATGAAAACTATTAGTTTTAATATAATGATATAGTTAAATGCGTGAAGTACACAGAAAAAATTATGTAAGAAAGAAATAGAAGTGATTAATCACTTGAAATGTGATATACATACATTAAACAGAAGTCACTTTGTCATCTGTAATTATGTAAAAGATAAAGAGGAATATACAACCTCTCAGAAATAGTGTGCCATTCTCAAAATGACATAAATTCAATCTTTACATATATATCACAAGAGTATTTAGAATTGATGCACATGTGAAAAGTATGCAACAATCATGAAAAAATAGACTATTTGAAACAACGGTTTCTATGGAAAAACTGCAACTATGTTAGATATTTGTAAAATTATTCGATTCTACAGAACAAAAATTAAGATAGAATAAATGTCGTTGAAAAGTAAAACCTCCATATAACAAACGCTGCGAGTTCAACAGATCCAATGAATTTTACTAATATTTTTTGGGTTTGAGGAAATAAATATTTACAATATACAAAAGATAAAAAGACAAATAGAAATATAAATAGAGCAGGTGGTACAAGATATGTAAAGTAAAATGGTTAACTAGGCATGCTTATCAAATGTTGTAAAAAAATATTATACTTTTTTTATCAACACAATGTAGCTAGTATACACATTAAAAAAGTGTATACAAATATAGGAGGGTTACTATAGTCTATCGAAGTTTCTGATCTGAATGTTGCTAAAAAAATTTAAAGATACGAGAAATTTATGTAAATAGTAAATAATTTAATGACTGTGAAGATAAGTAAAAGTCTTACTACAAATATCAGTAAAAAATTGTATACATATAAATTTTTATCAACGAACACAAAAATGAAAGAGGTATTAAATGATAAATAAAATTTAGTTTCCTCACGAATTATTTTCACTTATTTTGCAAAAATATTTCCTGTGTTATAAATAACAATAAATTTTTAAATAATATTTATATGATTCAAAATTAATGGATTTCTTACAAACAGAATACAAGTAAATGTGCTTACTTATACTGAAGAACCTTAATTATGTTTTCTTCTAGGCTTGTTTATTAAATGTTCCGAATTGTATGCTTAAAAGTATTAAGTTAAGGTAACGTGCGGATTTCGATACTTTTATCGATAATTTCTGGAGCAATATTTAGTGCTGTAACAAATATGTATACACGTATATGTAATGTATCAGTTGTTAGATGCTAGTAAATCTAAAAGATGTTTCCTTCTGAGCTTTCTGGCTAATCCTGAGTTGCAACTTTTAGCTACTTGCTTCGTGTGAATTTTATCCTGTAATGGTGTAGTTCTTTTTTTCTTTTTGGAATATCTTCTAATTTCATCTTTCGCAGTAAAGATTTTCAATACTTCTCTTACGTCATCGTTTCTTATGCACCATGGTACATTTAGTGTATCTCTTAGGATAACTGATTGTAGATTTTCTATTTTCTTAATACGAGATTTGGCAGCCATGTCCTAGATTTGAATTCCATATGTCCAGAATCCAGATGGGTTTGGTAATGGTTTTATAGATTTGTAGTTTGCTGCGTGTATTCAGTTTAGAGCTTCTGGCTGCGAGCCAGTTCATTGATTTCCTGCTAGTCTTGATTTGTTTGACTTTTTCTTGTATTTTATTTAATTTGTTGTCCAGATGAAGGCTAAGATATTTGACGATGTGTATTTGTAAAACTTCTGATTCTTGAAAATAGATTCTTGCGGCGGGCTTTTCATTTAAGTATAAATAACGACTGCAGTAGAAGTCACTGTATCTGTATAATTCTGTAATGATTATGTTTCAGAAATTGTATAATACTACGTAACTATATTATGATATTCATTAAAATGATAGGTGTCTTATAATTTTATTGCGATGTCTGATATCTTATTTATTATTCCGCATTATTATCTTATTATATCTTACTATATATTATTAACTTATTTCGCATTTGCATATATTTTAAATTCAGGCTTCTTGTGAAAAGATTCAATATTTATTGCCATACTAGTTGCGACAACTTTCAAAAAATGCCGATAGAAATCTAGAAGTCGATCGTTTCGAAGTAAAATGTTACGTTATTATTTTCTTGGAATTGTGCCAGGTAAACGCGAATCTTATGAAAGTAATAAAAATTTGTTTTTGGGAGTTTCCTTTTTATTTTCAGGTTAACGTTTTCTTTATATTTTTTTACATTTATACTCTTATTACGAATTATGAATCAATTTTTAAACAGATCATATAATCTAGAAGATCGATTTGATATTAATCATAAACTAAAAATCATTCTTCATATACAAACATATTACGTACAATAAAACATATTTTCCAAAATTCGCAGTACGTGTAATTCTATGGGTTTTATTAATCATTCCATCGCGTGTACCTTTACCTGGCTCATAATTCTATCAAGAAAAAGAAAGTTAGAAATTCATTCAAATTCAGAATCAGAATTTAAAATTATGGCTATAAAAATTCGAAGCAAGATTTCTGAGGGGAATTCTAAGAGGAAATTACAGCATTAAAAATTTTACATTGATAATGTTAACTCTAGAACTCCGGAAGCAGTCACTTGGATAATTTCTGCATTTTCGCTTTTATTTTGCTCTTTGTAGTCTCAGAGCATCTTTTGTTCTGATTATTTTGGCACTCTTAGTTTTATTGCGTATATAAAAAATTCTTATCTGCGTCTCCAGTTAAAAAATTATAAAATAGTCATGTAGGCATTTCAATTTGCATGAAGAGTATAAGCATAATAAAACATAAGTAAAAAGTGTTTCATTTATACATATATTTTATTAAGATGACATTTTTTTACAACCTTCTAAAATTATTTGTTTTATATTATTTCATGATATACGAAAATTAAAAAAAACAAATTAATTATTTCAACTTCTGAAAAATATCTATAAGACTATATATTATTATATAATAATAATCCTATACATATGTATAGGATCCGTTCTATTTATTATTCAATAATAAAAAATAGTTCATTGACGATAAAAGTAATGAGAAAAAGTATTTAATGTGACTTAACGAAGGCCTATTGCATAACAATATTTATTAGAAGCATGTATAGAATCAGGAAAATCGTATGCAAATAAAATAACCGCCGACAGAATTTTGAGTAGAATGAAATTCCCTTAGTTTTAATGTCGAAAGCTGTTGTAATATTTTCCATGAAACAATAAGTTCTTACAGTGCAGTGTAAACTATAATATTCTGCACTATGGGTAATATATTCCTTGTTTGATTATAGTAATGCCAGTATGGTGTAACTAATTAATATAATGTAATATAATGTAATATAATGTAATATAATGTAAAGTAACTAGTTGTAACATACATATATTTATATGAACTTCATTTTTCGCGCTGGGTATTTCTACGTGTTCTAAAAGATTTTCCGTTAAAAGTGGAAGTACCCTATGCACTGGAAGTACTATACACTGCTTGTAAATGCACATATCTATTATTATATATATGTATGTATGCAGATACATGTAGATACAGACCTATCATGTTTCCATAACATTAAAAAATGATTAAATTATATATAAAATTTTAATCTTTAAAAAGTGGTCAGATACCTGAAATTAAAAAATTTCAAATTAGATATATTTGTATTAAAAAATATGTCACAAATTTTCATTCATAAATATACCGCATTGCATTCCTGAGTAAATATTAACTTTAGGAAAGCAAATTTTAATTTGAGGTTGGAGTTTATACTCTTATATTCAATTTTTATAGCTCGAAAGGGGAACTTTTATTATATAATATTTGTATAATATAAGTAAAATTTGTATCTACGTAATTACGGTAATGGTAAGTATTAGTAAATATTAGTAAAATACTCAAGAAATTGTCTTTGACAACATATGTCAAGGTTAAAGTCGTCTAAGCTGCCTCACATGAAATCAATATTTATAATGAAATCAATATCTATAATTACGTCGATACAAATTTTATGTTATAGAAATATCATGTAACAAAAGTTCCCTTTCGAACTATACAAACTGAATATAAAAGTACAAACTCCAAGCATAAATTAAAATTTGGTTTCGACTTAAGAATTTTATTTCGTTATTTAGCACGAATAAAAAGCATTTAAAAAATGAATTTGCTATTATCATTAGATGAAAAGTGCTAAAAACTAATCATCGTTTCATATCTCTTTTATTATATGAAACGTATTATAACTATCAAACTACAACGTAATTAAATTCAAGCTTGATTAATTATTATTGTTTAATTATAACACGAAGATCATTTATTTTATAATTCCTATGGCATGTTAAATATTGATCCTGGATGGTTCTATTTAAAAGAATTGAAAATATTAATGAAAAAGGAGATTCAGTGAAAGGAACTTTGCCCCGTTTATTAATCGTCGACATGACAAAACACAATTCTTTCTCCCTTCGCATTATGAGGCGAAACCTTCCACTTTTGACCCGCGGTAATTTTTTCTTTCTATTGCTTGGCACGGAACAGTGATGCACCTTTACACCCTGACAATTCATTATCGCTTACAGTAACGCATCTATTTATTGTGCTTGGTTCAATTAAGCGGTATAAACTTAGAAAATGAAAAATCAGGAAGAAAAATGTACAATATCAACAGTTCTACGAGTTTCTTTCTTTCATCCTGTTCTCTCTTATTGTTAGATATTATCGGTTCGCAACTTTAAATGAGAAAATTAGCGTTAAAAAGCAGCACAGATTCACTCTGGCTATATATTCGATGTATAAGTATATTCGTTTAAAGGAGTTTCAGAATATACCTATTTATATAGAAAAGAGGAAATGTGGTAAAATAAGAGGCACGAGACGGTTATGTGGCAAAAAATTACTTACTCTTTTGATATAAAACGTAAAAGCGAGTTTAGTAAAAGGGGTCGTGAGAAGGGGACTCGGTTAGAAAAATGTTTTCTGCTAAATCGGACTGGAGACAGCAGATATACCGATGGTTTTACTTGGTTATTTTTCAGACATAATCCGAAATAGCTTGTAGGAAGCAAATAAAAGTTGGCCAAGATAGTTTTATGAAAATTCTAATAGCTATAATTCCAAAAAATAATGAAATTTTCTAGTTAGTAGAAAAACATCATAAAGCAGAATAATAAACCTAATAAGTATATTTAGTTTTATATTATCTTCTTGCGTTTTAAAGACGATTTTTAGAAGACTGTGGGAATAAAATTTGAACATTTAGACTCCCGAGATATGAATTTCATATTTCATTTAATTAAAGTATATTGAATACAAAATCAAAAAATCGTGAAAGGTAACGTATATAAAAATGAACCAATATGATGTTGAAAATGGATCTTCACTTTTAAATATCAAGCTAAATTTCCAATTTCAAGTAAAGAAGTAAAATAATTTTGATTTATTATAAATCATATGTAGCCAAAGTATTTGTATGTATATTCAAAAGAAGGTACTTATATAAAGAAATCATGTATAGAAGATATAATTTGGAACAATGTTGTTGCATTGTTTTTTAATCTTCAGTAAAGCAATTCATATTATACATATAATTTGATATTATAAATTTCGGATAAATAAGATTTGTAGATAACAAAAATACAGATAGAGTACATTAATCCTCCGTAA
Organism: Bombus haemorrhoidalis; assembly: GCA_014825975.1. Taxonomy (NCBI): domain Eukaryota; kingdom Metazoa; phylum Arthropoda; class Insecta; order Hymenoptera; family Apidae; genus Bombus; species Bombus haemorrhoidalis. The sequence goes on along the minus strand of CM026163.1, from coordinate 13,323,922 downwards.
GTAAACACCCGTTTTTATTATGTAGATAAACTGGTTCAACCGGAAAAAGGTTCAAGAGTGAAATGTTGTTTAGGTTGTCAATGTGAAAGCAGGAAAGAGTATTACGCAGATATGATATTGTAATATGCATGTTATTTTGCAAAGGTTATACTTGCATTGAAATACTACTAGTGATCTGCTTCGTCTGATCTGATAGGCATGACAATCAAAAGCAGTTAAGCGCATGAGAGAATAGTGCATACTAGCAATATACTCGTATTCTCATTGCTGCTGGTAGATTTAAGTTACGATCTTCTTTGGAGAACTCACTGAAAAAGTTGCAGGTAATCACTCATGTGCAAGAAAATGGGAAACGAAGCTTAAGGTATTAAGGTCCTTTGTCTCCGGTTACAAAAGAGAATAAGCAGACGAAGCAGGAATCACATAATAGGAATCGTGTAATCTCTGGAAAATCTTACACTATGAAACGCATGGAGTAAATGAACGTGTAATTGCAACGAATCGTGTAGTAACTAAATTCCAATGATGTTTCTATTGAAAATTCGATAGAAATTGAACTTTTATTACGTTTCACACGCTCCTTTTTTACACTTCACTGAAAGGAATCATACATGCCAACCAACGAGCAAAATGTTTAAACAAAAAATGGCCCACCGGTACAGTTGAAATGACTTTAAAGTGAATGGACACTTCAATTAGTCGAGACCAGAATTTACAAAACGTAATGTAATACATACATCCTGTTGGCTAAACCTCTGTATTTTGAAGGCATTATACTGCCTATAATATAAGCTCAGTAGCACTTCTTGCCTGCGTTTCTGCCACATATTTCCGAGTACTATATGCGCAATTGTAAATTAGTTTACTGCATTAATTAATTTATTTGTGGAAAACGTCGTAAAATGTAAAAAAATACTTTTTAAGCAATACACAAATTACTGTTTTGTACTTTGGAAAATTTGTAACACATAATACGTAGCTACATACATCACAAGACTACGAACTGCCGAAACTATTATGAGATTATTAAAATTTGCAGGTTATTTGCTTTATGCTAAATTAAATACTGAGTGACTATAATATAACTTATAATAATGTTCGTATAGCGATAAAATGATATTTGAATACATATAAACGTATGTATACGACTATACACATGTAAGACACATAGCATTTCTAACATTCAATTTTATCGAATAATTGAGTAATTAAAATTTAATCGAATAACAATAACATCACGTATGGCCAAATTTTACGTGAAATTAAAATATCGTTTACTGAAATGCTTGTATTAGTTTAATAGTATACTTTTTCTGATAAGCAATCATTGGACAGACGCGATACTCCATTTAAAATTACAATGAAAAGTATGTAACACAGTAATTTACTATCGGGAATATTTGGAATGTAAAATATATATAATTATTTTAATACTGACTCAAAATAAATATAGAAATTATGAATATAATTAAAAAATTTTATATTATAGCTATAAGATTTATAAATCTATTTCTACAATTTGAAATAATCATACTTTCGTTCACAAAATTTATGATTCATAAATAAAAGGAAAGCGTTCACAAATAAAGATGAATTCCATTATATCTTAAGACTATGTAATACGATAGTTGTAAGTGATAAGACAACTATGGAGGAGTGTCTGTGCAAAGGTATTGTGATGGGCATCGAGAGAGACAAGGGACCAGTTGCTAGGGAGAAATAATGCCTCTCAAACGGCAACCATTTTATCCGGGCTCGTGGTCACACAGAACGTGGATGATTCGCTGGGTGTGACGCTCAGTTAACTCAACGTGAACGATTGTTTGACGCTTGATTAAATACAACGAATGCATTACCATTGTTACTATTCGAATACCACGTCGCTTTCAGCAGCTGTCGCAATAGGGTAAAAGATGTACACTGTGCACTTCAGTAGCAGTGGGGAGATATAATGAAAAAATATTTTCTATCCGCCCATCTAATACATATATGCTAATAATGTAACACTTTATGTATATAACGCATATACTATATACATATGCATTCATTACTCAAAATTTTTCTATAAAATTTCTAGTGCAATTATAAAATTACTAGAAAAGCAAGTCGAAAATATAGAATGAACCTTTTTTCTTCTGACGCTATGTTTTCAAGGAAATTGAGCTAAATATGAAAGAATTTTATTCAATGTTTTTGTCTTGTTTTTCCACGTAGAATCCTTTTTATATCACATTTATTGAGACTCCCCGTTTAATAGGATTTATGAGATCCTTATAAGAAAGTTTCTAATAACGAAAAAATATTGCTAGCAAAATTGCAACGAAAAATAAAAAATGTTAATGCTGTATATGAATGACAAAATTTATTTCGTACCAAAAACAATAATTCAACAATCTTCGTCTCGCAAAATAAAACTTCAGATATAATACTACAAAAAATGNTTTTGTTTTGTTTTGTTTTGTTTTGTTTTGTTTTGTTTTGTTTTGTTTTGTTTTGTTTTGTTTTGTTTTGTTTTGTTTTGTTTTGTTTTGTTTTGTTTTGTTTTGTTTTGTTTTGTTTTGTTTTGTTTTGTTTTGTTTTGTTTTGTTTTGTTTTGTTTTGTTTTGTTTTGTTTTGTTTTGTTTTGTTTTGTTTTGTTTTCGCAAGTAATATATAATTTTTAATATTTGGGATATTTGAATTATACTTATGAAAGTACAAAATCAGATGTGGTTAAACGCAAGTTATGTGTATTTTGCTTACCTACCAATATTAACAAATTCATAAGAATTTCATCTTTAAGTATACATAATTTAAATGGACACGTACTTAAGGATATAATACGTACCGTGTTACACGGTAAATTTAAAAATTTTTGTCTGTCGATGGAGTAATTCGTGCATTAAACATATTCTAGAGATTTCAAACATGGGTAAAGGAAAATAATCACATCGAAATAACGATAACAAGTGCAATTCGACAAGATCTCACAATTTGATGTATGATTCCGTAGGCGAACGATGCAATATTGCTGGGATTTGGTATCGGTTATTCGTTACCGTGTGTTAATGAATGTTATACATGTGATGACGGCAGTTAAAAGATAGTGGTAATAAAACCCGAAATCACTGGATCATTGCGCTTCATTATTTTAAAAAATACTTCTCCGTTGTGTAATTTGAAATTGTAGAATCAAATTATATGTTCAACTGTAAGTTGATATAGAAGCTGCCAGAAAATGTGATATTTCTCGTGACATTCAGAACGCCGTTGATTGGAAAATTAATTTTTAACAATAACCAATCAACGTGTGTCCTGAACAAACTTGAAAGCTCGGACAATCCAGGCGGAACATACATATTCTAGTTTTCCATCGGTATATTCGAACCATCAATCAGTATAGATGTATTTCAGTATACATATTCGAATAATCGATTAGCAGAAACATCATAATACAAACAACGAAATACATACATTATGCTGTACTCCATTACACACTTGTACATTTTTATTAAAGTACAAGTTCTCAGGTACTATTGCGTTTAAAAAAGTGTAAACTTCGATTCTTTTTACCCAATCACTGATATACCGTGACTGATAACAATAACTATATCAACACATAACGTTTGTGTTCACTACCGGAGATAAATGCGTCCGTACAATAATGAATATATGTTTTAAGAAATCCACCACTTCCTGGAACGGAATCTCGAAACAAGCCGTTTATGTTTATTGCTAACAAGGGTTTTGCTCATTCACACAGAGTAATTAGACAGGAAAGAGTTGCATTTACTAAAGAACATTAGAATTGGTCTCTGGAATAGTGGTCTACACACTTTCACAGATAAGACAATGTTCAATTTAATTTTGATAGAAAAACATATATAAGACACTACGAAAGAGATAATGATTCTAACAAATTCACAATCGAAAGTGGTGGAGAGATTCAGTCTTCGTCTGGAGTAGAGCGACTATTAACGGTATCGATACCATACATCGCATAGCGGAACTGTTTTACGCAGGTACATAGAAATAATTAAAGATGCGCTACTCCCACCTGCCCGTGATCGAATGCCAAACGATCGGAACTACCAAATCGATATTGATTCGAAGCACATGGCTCCGGTAGTAAAACAATTTTTAAGCGAACAAAGTATTAAATAAAGCAATGGAAACGTAATGGATAGACGTCAAAAAATTCGTGAAGGAATAAAGCTAACGAAATTAGGAGAATTGTATCTACTGTTATCGAAAATGATCGAAAGTCTATACCAAGAAAGAGATGCATTAAATTAATACTATTTATGCCACCAAAATATGGTGAAACTATAAAACAAAAAACTATACAAATTAGATATTAATGTATTATAAATTAAAAACCAATAAATATGTAAAACATGAAAAGCACGCTCGCTTAAAATATTGCAGCTGATGTTAAAAATCGTAATAAAATGTACTAATATTGAAAGTTAAGCTTTGTTTGGCTACCATATAAAGTAATGTTTAAACTTACTCGGCTTTCATTTGCTGATATCTAATTTTGCAATCTCGCAAACAAAATTCGAATTTGTAACTGTCCGTAAGTATATGACCGTCTATCTGACTGAACTATCGTTCATGTAACATTGTGTTACATACATAAATAGTGCATCACATTCTCCAATTATTATTGAACATTTTACTAATTAAACAATAATGCTAATTGAATCAGTTCTTCAATTATTTTAAATTAATCAAGTTATTACTAACAACAAAATAGTCAAACTAGTGAATATGTTAATATTTTATATTCATTAATTAGAAACTACTAAATCTTTAAGTTGATATTTAAGCGTAAAATAAATTCCATAGTACGTAAATCGTGGCATATTAATTGGATAGGAACTGAGAGAAATGAAAAACGAAGAAACAAATACTAGGATAAGTAAGAGGGAAAAGAGAGAAATAGAAGAAGAAATGGACTAGATGGAGGAATGATTAAGGAAGGAATTTTCTGAAAAACACGAGAATTTGCTCTCAACTTGAAGAGGAAAAATTTTGTTGGCTGAATTCTTACAGCCACGTTCTAATTATCCTGTCTGAACGGTAACGACGCGCGGCGGACTATAAATCAGGATTGGTTGGCGCTGTATCCTATTGACACTATACATTATGGTACTCATTGTTCAAACAGATTGGCTAAATAATGTTTCAAAATACTATAATTAATAGCCATGTTATATTTTAATTGAAAGTATTCAATATGTATGTAAAAATATCTGTACATCTATCCGATTATTTGTAAAATTGTTACACTCATTTAATTTTGTTATGTTACGTTAATATTGACTTATGCTTTGGTAAATACGTGTCTTATAATTATTAATTTATTATTTTCGTTAATTGAACTTCAAGTTATTAAATATAAAATATTTCTTGATTATAGATGTACATGATATTTTCTAGCTTTCCTTCTAGGAAATTTTATTCAAATCATATAAACGATATTAAATTATTAAAATATAATAATAAAACATAATATTGTATAAATATCTATTTAATTTAATATTTGCTTCCATGATGTTATAAATTTCAGTTTTTTAATGCATTTTAAATACCTTTTTAAATACCTTTTAAATACCTAATTTTAAATACCTAATAAAATAGGTCGAAGCCTGTATAGTGTATAGTATGTTATACAGGGTGTTCAGTTACTGTTTTAAAATAATTTAAGGGATGATTCTTGATGCCGAAATAAGATGAAAATCAAGAATAAAAAAATTGTGTTTTCGGCTTTGTTTTTTATTGCTATTTGCTTTAGTTCTCTTATTAGCACTGTTGCCGACACGATTACATTAAGATTGTTCTGTTATTTTATTTTACGTAATGTCAAACACCGTTTGTCTTTACTGGATAGTATTTGTTAATAACTTTATATTTATCACGTTGCTTTATTTTTGGAGACCAAGGGAAAGATAAGATCATTATATTTAGTAAATATATAATTTTATTATAATAAATATATAAATATCAAATGTGAAAAGTAAAGATTGAAATATCCGAGTTGGTACCAAAGAGATTTCATCAAGTAAATAACATACTTTACTTCTTAAAAGTATATCATCATTATTAATGTTATAGTAACATAGTATTATAGTATTTTCTTAATAGTAGTAACACCAAAATTATTTCTAGTTATTAATTATTTCATAAGAGAAATAATATAACATATGTATTTTTTAATAATGATTTTAAATCTTATTCATCTCTTGCAATTTGATGTTGAGTTAGTTGTGTTAGTAATGAGTTATTGAATATCTCAAAATCAAAATAGTCCTTCTAGGACCTCAACGATCTTAATCACTTCAGTAACTGACAGTTTGACAAGGTAGGAATGCTGTCAGCCTAGTAATATCAACGAAAGGATTAGATCAAAGGAAGAACAGACCCTGTTTCCATAAATTACTCCTACACTGTATTATGGCTTTATCACGTGTCTATCTCTATTGACTGTGAAAACATTAAGTCCTATTACGTAAAACGAAGTACAAATTGAAACAGTTGACTGTAGTAAAAGAATTTTAATTAATACATTCTCAAAATGTATTATACCCAGTTTTCCTATCATATTTATAATTGATCGCCTTGTTGTTGTATTAACGCATTTGCACACAATAAGAATGAAAAATACATTTGTAACTGCAACGTTATGAATAATATGAAATTAACAATTCAAGTTAATGAAAATTCAAAGAAATTTAATATTGTACATGTAAATAAATTATTAAATAAACTTGCTGTGTATTAAGATTGTTCAAGTAAACTATATATCTTTATTTCTTATTCTTTTTTCAGGTAGCATGGTTGCGAGTGGATACACAAACTATTTTAACAATAGCTAATCACGTGATTACAAAGAATCATAGGATTGGAGTAACGCATACTGAGCGAAAAACATGGCATTTACACATACGCGACGTGAGCGAATCCGATCGAGGTGCCTACATGTGTCAAATAAACACCGATCCGATGAAGAGTCAAACCGGTTACTTGGATGTTGTAGGTTGGTTATTCATTACATTTCATATATTAAATGACATTTAATGATAACCTGTCGAATAACTACCTCCTCATCGACTTCGATATTCTTGAAATAAACTGTCAAGATCATTATTATGAAGTTCTTTTTTCTATACGTATAACGGGTACCTGATCTTAGTTACCGGGTTATACGGAAAAGCATGTCAGGTATCGTGTCGCGTGAAGCTGTCGATGTGTTACCTTTTCATGAATTTTAACAGGAACTTTTTTAATATCTTTATAGTGGCATATAAACAGCGAAAAAATACTAAAAATTCCAGTCACTGAATTCCAAATGGAAAGGAGTAGGTAGGGCTAGAATATTTAAGTGGTGACAGCTGGTAGCCAGCGTAAGCGGACCGTGTAGGGACGGTATACGTAAGTGAATCTAAATCCAGTGATATTATAAAGAAGGAAAAATATATTGGATTTCCCACAAATAAGTACGACGTGTGTTCCATCAGTAAATTTGTCAAAATCTATTTCTTACAAAGTACATTGTATACGCTACCAAACATAGTTTTGTATATAATTCAAAAACTATGACCGACTACCCTTTATACATATGTATAGGAAGAACTTGGAGTGATGATCTTGACAACAAATTTCAAGCGCATCTAAATCGGAGAAGAAGTGTGTTCAACAAGTTCATCAATTTAGTATTCTATCATATCACGTATCTAGTATAATTTATTATTTTTAGTTGGTTGTTGTAATATACACATATAATATTGATAATATTCTAAGTTTCTTAAGGCCGGTGTAGAAGAACGACTCTTCGGCGTCGCGTTCTCGTTGCGTCATATATCTGTCTTTGTTGTTTTTAAATGGGGAAGCGAAAGAAGACATACAACGAGAAAATAATGTCAAAAAGTCGCTTGTCTACACCGGGCCTTATATGTTGAAACATACAACAATTAGATGTTGTTTAATAATACTTTACATGCGTCATATGCATCACATAATTTCTATAAGTAAAAGATAATATCGAAATACAATTTTAAAGAAATTAGTGTTGCTGATAGATTGAAAATGGACTTACTGACTAATGAAAAAAAGATAGACAAAATATCTCATCAGTCGATGATTATTGGTAAATATAATATAATTATTTAATATAATGCTCTATAAGTGCAGTGACTCCTCAAAAAAGATTGAGGAGATTGATACTCTAATTTGATCAAAGCAACGCTTTTGCTTCTTGTGAAATGCTAAAATATTTATGAGCAACCGGAAGCAACAAACAACCCGGAAAATTCACGAGAATGCTCGATTACATCTTGCGGCTGTGACGGAGAGGTTCGGCATAAAGGGATAGAACTATCTACTTGTATAGTCCAGACATCTCAAAATTGTGTAAAAAGATACATTACATGCAAAAGATTAGTTTGCTATGATGCATCTCCATATTTTCATACAATATAATTTTATATTCTGTGATAGAAACCAGAAATTAAATATAATTATTTATGTCGTATACTGCTTGGCGAGATGATTTTATTATTGCCATTATTTTGTTATATATTCTTTGAAGTACTTAAATTTGTTGTTGATTTTGCACTCGTCCATTAATGTATAATAGTCCAGAAATGAATATTTCGTATCTAATACTATCACTCAGATGAATGGCAGTGGTCAAGATGTATTCATGGATTTACTTTGGAGCATTTTCTGATCATTCGACAAGGCAAAAATCAACAAATCAACAAATCATGACAAAATGATCAACAAATAATATTGTGTAGCTTAGAAACAATTCTAGGATAAGTGGTTAAAACATCCTTAGCCAAGACGTATAGCATGCAAGCATAATCACATTCAAAATCATCTTGCTACTACCAAAGCCCAAGTGGCAATAGTAGCAACATTGTCAACGATCCCACACTGTTCCTAGAGTCAGACGTTTAGCAAATGAATTAAAAATGTTCTTCAGCACTAAATATTTTTAACAAAGTAATAACGTTTACTTATTAGAAAGTTTTAAATACACAAGTACATGTAATTTTACGCAGTTTTTTAATGTTCTAATATTTCACAAAAGTTTAAAATTCTCGAAGTTCTTAAATTCTCGAAGTTCATAGTACGAGAGTTTTATAAACATGATTTGTGAAAATCCTATTTCTATAGTTCCAATTCAGAGTATGGATTTCTTATTAATTCCCTTTAATTTCTGAAAATGTATTACATGCTCTTTCCATAAATTCCTAATGCATATTACTTATTGTTGCGTAAACTTTTTCTTTCAAACTTCTCAATAAGTAAAAATTCAAAGATACCAAATAATTGTCGAACAATACCGTTTTAACTAAGGTCACTTCCTTTTTCATTTACAACTTGATACGCTTGTCAATTTGATACGCTTCAAATTGGAGTGGAGTGCATGTTGTACATTGTACATATATGGTATATGTACTTGTACATTTCCGTTTGCTGTTTTTAAAACGAGCAAAAATGCAGAGAAAACAGAGAAAGGAAAAGCAAGAAATAGAGTGATGAAATAGTTAAACAGAACGATAGGATGTATTTCTCAGTAGCTTTGGGTTTAAATGGATAATTGGATTTTGAACATAGTATAGTAAACATAATTGCTTCTGCGATAATAAAATCAGATAATAAACTTGTTTGGGCAATAATTCAAATATTGGCAACTTGTTCGGCAAGATTTCAAGATGTTAAATGTATTTTTCTTTGATTTTGATATATTATTGATTATCTTTCTCTCATTTAAAACTTTATGTTTATATAGATATCTACGCATACATTCCATATACATAATTAATTTAATTTTTTAACGTACTCAAATATTTACTTATAGATATTGAAGATTCTTGATGAATTAAGCTTAATTGCTGCAGCATTATAGCCGTATTTGCTGTGCTGTTAAATAAAAGAAACAATACTATAATAATTGTTACAATAGTAGCTGAGGATGTATGCGTCTTGTTATTGATTATCTGTTTTAAAAAATATTTAAGGTGGTTTTTACATTTGTTACTTGAGAATTGGGAAAAATGAGTACTTCTTCTTAATTCTGATCAAATTTTTGTTTAGTGGTTAGACCAATGCTTGGAACATCATTACCTAATTTTACTCCCCGCGTAATAGAACGTGTACTACTGTTCGGAGCACTTTGTATGAAGTTGATCAAAAAATAATATCGGATCTTTTGCTGAAAAATGGTTTTAATCTTCTCAAGCTTAATTTACTTCTTAAGTCGCTAAAAACGTTTTCAGTTTCTTATGAAAGTGGGTTCTTGTATTTTTAACCTTTCGTATCATAAATTGCGTTTTTTGTAGCCTGTATTACTATCTTTGTCGTAAATATTTTGAAACTCTTTAAATTTGTGACACCTATACATATTAACAATAAGTATCTTTTACCACTATAAGGGTAAATATTATAGAATTTCACACAAGAAGTATTTCTAATGCTTAATACTAAGTTACTTTAATACTTTGAATATCATTCGGATTAGTGAAAATATCTTTAAAGTATTGTTGAAGCAGAGATAGGAAAGTACTTTTTTATTTTGGTTATACTCAAATATAGTTAATGTTTCTAGTTTGAAGATTTTTCTTTAGTAATTCCATATCTTTTGAAAGAATAAGCGATTTAGAAGTTTCATACAATTTCTTAGTTTTAATAATACTTTTGTTCTCTTGTTGAAACTTGCCAGGATTATTTTCGCTTGTGAATTTCTCCGTCATCGATTACAGTAAAAATACAAATGCATATTTATTTTCAACTAGATTCTTATTTATAAATCACACGAGAATCGTTTAAAACAGAATAATAAAAGTCTACATCGCAGCGAACTAAAATGCGACAGAAAAATCCGATTGGAATCTTTAGAAAGATTTAACGTAATAATTTATAATGGTAACCTTTCCCTTTTTAGTGTAATTTGTAATTTTTTTCTTTTCAGTTCCGCCCGATATTTTAGACTATATGACAAGTACGGATATGATAGTCAGAGAAGGAAGCAACGTTACATTACGTTGCGCTGCTAAAGGATCTCCAACTCCAAATATTACATGGAGAAGAGAAGATGGAGAAACTATACTCCTTGGAAATGGCGAAGAAGGTAAGGAATAATGTTGAAATCTACATCTGGTATTGAAACCTAACCTTACATCTAACGAAAGGGCATCAAATCTATTATTTTTTACTTAATATAATGTAAATGCCATACTGAATTTTAAATATTAAAAAACTATTTTTGTTAGACTAACATTAATACAATTCGAATAAAACCGTCCATACGTGTTTAGATATTTTCAAATTATAACAAATATATAAAATATATCTTGTAAACTAATTTTTTAGCCTTTGATCTTATCATCTGACAACTATATACAATTAATAGGTACTGATAAAAACAATAATTAATATCAGTTAGAATAGACAAAAGAGTAATAATTAAAGACTAATGAAACCTAATCTTGCGGAGTTAGGTGATTGTGTCTCTTTAATGCTGGGATATAATAGTAATTGAAATATTTATCTAATCACACTCTAAAATTTTACATAAGCTTTATGAAGTTTCAGATATTCGTAATAGATAAACATGAAAGTTGAATTAAGAAGATGTATTCCTTGTTTCAGCTTAAGCTTAGCAAAGTATTTCATTCTATGGCAACAAGTAAATAATCAGCAGTAGAGAAATGTTCTTCAAACATAACATAACTTTGAAAATAAAACAAAAATATCAATTTTTTGATCGAATTGCATCAAATGTTTAAATGTTCATTAATGTTAGATGCAACTACAAATAATTAAACATAAAACTGAATAAATGATATTCATTAAAAATCTTTCCACAATTTAACAATTCTAACATAATATGTAAGCACCTCACCATTAGATGTATTTTCGAAATAAATTTTTTTCGAATTATCTTCCTACGAAATGATTTGTCAATTATTCTTAAGATGAATGTGTGCGTGTGTGTAGGCGCGGATACAATTAAACGATAGATACCTGAAACATTACGGAAGACAAGTGTGACGATGGTTAAATGAACATTATCCTTGAAGATTGATGGATCTGGGAGATGCAATTCTTTCCTTTCTGAGATTAGATCTTGCACTGCTATGTTTTCACATGGGAAACTTTTACAAGAAAAGTGCATCAAGTGCACTTCGCAGAGTGTTAGATTTAAACTCTTTGCCGTTTGTAGTTTACCAATAAGATAATAAATGAAAAAACTAATCAGTTATATATCGAAAATTATACAAAATAACTACAATTTTGTGCATATACTGCTTTAGCATAATTTTCTTGTAGTATGCCACATGTAGTACCAAGTCTAGGAAACTTCACAGAATTTATGCGAATACAAAAATAATAAAAATTTTGGAGTAAAATTAACATTACACAATTTTATAAAGCAAATTTGATAAAATGTAATAACTTAAATCAAATGTTGATTTTACTATCTAATTGCAAATAGAAATTTGCAGACATTCACAGTAATTTCGTTGTAATACTGAACAATTTACCTTATTATTGTTTACCTTAATATTGTTTTCTTTCTTTAGATACAAATTTCAGGAAGTGTATCTTATTCGGATATAATTAGGTACCTATTACATTTTGTACGATTATTATACAATTTTCCAAAATCAATTGATACGCAGTAGCGTAACTCGTAAAAAGCGATAAATGACTGCAATATGTATATCTAGCAAGCTGTTTTTAGTAAAAATGGAACGTTACTGGCACATTTCACAATGAAATAGCTGTGTCTCAATTTTTCGTGTACTTTAAATTCTATTCACTTCTAGATTTATAAAATTTGTCAATACATACACAAAGGGTTAAAAAAATATAGGCGATATTTATAAAACGTGATTCCAGATATCAAGGTAATAAAAAAAGTTCATGTACAAAAGTCTCACTTGAGGCTTATTTTCAAGTTACGAACAATTTAATTTTACGTTAGAAATATATTTTTTTATTTTACAGTGTTGTGAATAACATTAGACTCTAACACATTTTCTGCATTATTTCTTCAATATTTCTAAGATTGACCATGCTTGTTATACGCTTGATATGGCTGATATGTTAAGTAAAACTGTTATTGTACAGGGTAAATTAAACGCTATAAGATATTAGATGTTATATAACGAATTATTGCCTTTCTGCGAGATAGAAGACAAGAAGACAATTTTTCAACATTACAGTACTCCTATTCATATAATCGCCACTACAGAAAAGTGGTTTCAAGATTTCGAAATAGAATTATTACCATGGCCAGCATTGAACATTGATCTGAACCCGATCGAGAACCTGTGGGGAATTCTAGGAAGAAAAGTCTACGATCAGGAGAAGCCACCTATCTAAGAAAATATTGTTGGATTTAAAAGCAAAAATAAGTTAGTGGGTAGTGTACCTAATAAATTAATAGAAGTAAACAGAAATAAGAAAAGGTTTACGAAATATTGAATGGAAACGTAACAAAATTAACATCGAGTTTATATTTTTTTCATAGCTAAGAACATAATTTTAAGAGAAACTTTCATCTTTCCAGACTTCAAAAAAGAAAATTTTTGTTTCTTGTATCTTCAGTTTTGTTTTATATTATAATATAATGAAATTATATAAACAATTTTTAAAAAATTTAGAAATACGATTGAACTTATAATTATTCACGGCATTTTATTTATTTGAAGTCACACCTACTTTTGAGGGTTGTTAGCGAATATCATATTAGACATACAATATGTACTATATTAGAATAGTCTGCTATTGACTAATCATATATATGTACGGGTGTGTAAAAAGTAAATGTAAAAACCACAACAATGTAACCAATGACGATGTGATTTTCAACTGCCATGCTGACAATTTGGTGATTATGATTTAATATTTCGGCATCTGTATGCAGGTCAACTGCGCACTAATTGACGTAAAGAAAAACAGGTTAATCATGGCCTTTGTTTGTGCCATTAGACCTACATAAAATAATTCGTCGAATGAGAATCACTCACTTGACAGTGCGACACATAATTGGAGAAGAAGGCTTACGTCCTTACAAAATTCACCACGTTCAAGCACTCCAACCAAATGACTACACCACTTAACGAAGTTTTTGCCGTTGGATGCTACATAAGCTGCAACGCGATCCACACTTTTTGGAGCGTGTATTTTGAAGTGTATCATTTACGGATGAAAGCAGTATTTCAAGTTGTAGCATCCTCAATCGACAAAATGTCAGGATTTGGACTTACAGAAATATACGTGCAATGGTTGAAAATTTTAATCCAGGACGATTCACCATAAACGTATGAGCGGGAATAATCAAAAATCATATTATTGGCCTTACCATTCTACCTACATGGATAAAAAGTGCAACAGCATATTTGCAAATTTTATGTTGACGTCTCCTAAGCGAATTACGTGAAAATATATCACCGCAGAGTCGTTACTTCATTTGTTTTATGCACGATGATGCTACATATACATACATAGCCGGCCGGATCACTAATTTTTAAACGAAAAGTTTGCATCACTGTGGATAGAATGTAAAGTTGCTCTTCACATGCGGCTTCCTTGTTCATGAGATCTGACGGCAGCGGATTTTTTTTCTTTGAGAGAAAAAACTGTTTATAGTTCAAGTGAGCAAATTCCAGCCGTTGAACAGTTACAACATCAGATTGAATGTGGTCTTTACTATATAAAATCAGTACGTAATCTTGGGAGGAAACTCGGCGAAAATGTAGAAGTGCGAATTCGGAATTGTTTAAATAAACAGAAAGAGGCAAAAAAAAGAAGATGAATGAAAAAGATAGATATGGTACCTACATGGGATGTATAATAGCGGATCATCGATCATTGATCGTATACAAATTTATGTAAATAAAAGTTGCAAACAAACATAACAGATTTTAAAAGTCAACCAAGTGCATTGCGTATTATTGTAGGGTTGATTAATTAGTTTATGTGAACTTTTACACCTAACTAAAACTGCATGCAAAAGATTGTCATATACATACGTATATTGTAGGAGAATAACAATTGAGGAATATAATATATTGACACATTTTCGAATTTTTAAGATGAATTTTCCTACATCCTACAGGAGATGGTAGAATAAAAATATATTTACAATATCAAATTTGATACCAGAACCATATCAATACGATTAATAATACCTAATTTTGGACAAAAAATTCACTTAAATCAGCTAATAAATTTTTCTACTGATTTCCTGACTGTCATTGAACTAAAAAAAAGTCTTTTATAGATTCGAAAATATAAATCTTTCAAAAATAAGTAATGAATTTATGGTATTTTGTATTGTATGGTGTTAGTCTAGTGACCTGTATAACTAATGTTATCAATAAATTTATATAAGTTCAAGAAAGTCGCAAAAATACATGTTTAATCCGTAAATCAAGTGCGAGGATGACTTTAATGCAAAGTTGGTTGACAATATATTGAATTTTACTTATTATATATGTTTTTCACCTATAGCTCTCACATTGTGCTTCAATATTTTTAAAGATCAGTCTATAAGTTTTCTCAATAAAATTTTAACTAATACTTCTTGTCTTGCATTCGAATACTCGAATTGCTTGGTCAATGAATTATTGACTTGCTCATGTTGCGATATTTACAGCGTACGCCGTTTGAAAAAATGTTTCCGATACACATTTATACGAACACGGTAGAGGGCTAAGAAATATATGACGTACGATGAAGGTACAATGAAAATTTATCACCGGCGGCTTTCAAACTTATTTAGCGACTATGATGCGTGATGCAGCGGTCCTGTCGTTGCACTGCACCTGCACGTTGGCATGCCGATGACGTTAGAATGAAATACACAGGCCGCGTTTCGCACAATAATACCAAGTAATACGTACGTACTGATTCGCACACGGCCAGTTGCAAAGACTTTATTCGCGAGACACAGTAACGATTTATCATTCCTTTGTCTTTCGACCGCATCGAACTGCTGCCTACATTCTCTCTCCCACTGGAAATGCCGAGCCAGTTACAAGAAAAATGTCTCCTGTATTTTAAATGCCTTCGCGTGTGCGCTAGGTTTTGTAACACCCAGACAAATTTCTTCCGAAAATGTTTGGTCTGATCCATTGTATATTTACGGTAACGGGTGAACATATGCGTTCAAAAATGTTGCAGAAATGAACATATTTCACTTAGGTTAAACATCTAAGTTGTTTCTACTGCTATTGGAAATAAAAAAGGACTGTGCAATTCCAGCAATGATATTTTTGGAACCAGTGGATACATCGATGAATCATGTTTCAAATTTTAATATATACTATCAGTAAATTTTTGAACAAATGATTACGATTTGTTAATTATGCAAGAAAGTGATAAAGATTGCTTCTAACTTTCTCATTAATTCATGCTTTCTACTAACATTCTTGGTCTGTTTTTACAAATCGGCCAGAGTTACTTATCAGCGGTAATGTAGGTATATTTTGTTTTCTTTCTTTTTTTTTTTCAATCTGAAACACGTAATCGCAAATAGGATATTGTGCACATCTTTAGAGACAATATTTGTACTTCTGAAATAACAATAAAACATCAAAAAAAAAAAAAAAACATAAACGCAGTAGAAAAGGTTTTGATGAATAATCCTTAATCGAATTAAATTGTGACTTTGATCATTCGGCTCTTTTTGCTTGTTTGCCTTCACTTTCTCAAATGCATTCTCGATAGCTTCTCTATTCCTCTTTTATGTATTTTATTTTTTAGATTCCATTTTCGCGGAAAGTGGTTTGCTCGCATTCACGTATGTGTGAATAAAATCGTAGACAAACGGTCAAATCTATTTGCTGGAAACTGTGCGCAAATACGAACGGAAAATAAAGTTTTGTCAATACATGTCACAGCAATGCGCGATTCTTTGTGGTTCGGAAAACTTGTTTATGGTTCTTGACCTCATTCGTAAATTCTTTTAGTTTTCCAACAACCGTTAAATTTTCGATTCTATATGTATTGTTTGTATTTCAATATTTGGCGTTTAAAATGTACTGTTTGATTTAAATAAAAAGATACTTAATTAAGAACTTGTGTGGAACAAAACTGTATAAATAAAAACTACAGAAATTATTTAAAATTTCACTATGAAAGACGCAAATGAAACATTAGAAAAATCTAATTTATTCTTTAAAGAAAGTATACAAAATACTTTTATTTTTACCTAGTTCTGAATAGAATTGCATTTAAAATTGAAAAATTTGAAAATCAAATTACCGTATCTTTATGTGATTAATCTAGAATATATATTCATTAATTTTACATACATATGGGTGGCAAAAAAAAAACATATATATATACATATATACACCACTGTTTCCTTTGTTATTCACATTTGCAAGGGTTATTTGTTATATGTATCTCTTCTCTACTTCAAGTTTGACGTATATATGTATAATGACAATCTGCATAATGAAATATGCAAACAAGGTTCGTTGCTTCTGATGATATCTTCCTAGCAAAAATTATTTGCTTCAAAAGGATAAAATAATCAACTTATTTCGAATACTCAGTTCATTTCAATGAACTGGAAGGCCTGATAGTGTGTAACACGGCCTAGTTATCAGGAAGTAATACATAAGCTATCAATGATTACAAGCAATTAATTAAAATAGAAATGTAGAGTATATTGAGTGGTCTGGTCAGTGGTTTACAGTTTATCTCGTATGCAAGTGATTACAGGGGGCAGAGTCGACAGGCGTTTCAATAACATAAATTGCTTCGCGCAGAGATTAAGCGCTTAGGTAGACAAAGTTAGAGCTCAACGAATCGAAAATTCAACCGGGAACGGCCAGTGTGACCGCCTTTTAGTTTTCCACCGTGAGATTTACGTTCTCTGACTGACCATGCTCTATGTGCGGTTACTACTGTATTTGCCATTGACACTACCGTACCAAAAATAGAAGCTGAAATCCTCTAACGAGCAGTATACATAATTTGAAATAATTTCCTCTACGAGTCTGTTACAGTTTTGCATCTTTTATAATTTTGTCTCTTTCTTCTACTTCGTATTTTATGCTCCCGCTATCTTTTATCAACTTTTTCGTATTTTCAATTCATGTCGTAAGAATTGGATCAGTATTCAGTGTATTTTTATTCTTCAGAAGAATTTTATCTGATTAATGAACAGACTATGTAAAGGAGCTAATTGGTATTAAAGACTGTAAAAATTATGTAATTCTAATATATAATAAGTTGCCATTATTTGTCAACTATAAGTATGTAATGATAATATAATGACAGAAATAAATACAACAATGCATGATATTCTTTCGAAAACATATTTAAAAATTAAACTTTTAACAAAAATCGTGTTTACTACTTAAATTAGTGACACTGAATTGTCATATTTCACACATCACAAAAATAAAAATAAAAAAGAAATAATTTGCGTGGCAGGTGGACGACACTGTTTATTGTTTTAGAATTTCTCTCTTTCATTTTCCGTGAATATTGATGAATTTGGACTCAACAATCGATGCATATCATTTGCTCTTTGTCGTCGATAAGAATATATTATGCCTAATAACATTCAACGTACATGCGATAAATAATATCACATGTCACACCTCTGTCAATAAACATCAAAATCCTATTCCATCCATTCAGCGAAATCTTTATTGAAGTTATATTTCTGAAAATATTAATTCTGATGTAGAAAGCAAGAATCTATTCCCTCGCATAAATTAATTGAAAAATCACAATGAACATTCTAGAGAAAACTACGAATCACGATATCAGCGCTTTCAAGCGTGGATAGAATCGAATTTGAAGAGCGCATAATTATCCTTTTTTGGCGTACAATCGTAAGATGCCTGTCAGATGGTTCATTAGACTCAGCTTTACCAGGTTAGTCTAGTTACTCGAATTTAAGTCGTTTGAATTAAAGTAACGTGGCTTCAAATAAATGTGTAACGAAAAATAAAGGTATTGGTTATACAATATGTATGTAAGATATTAATTATAATATTAATTATAATTCTGAATGTAATACAAATTTTATGCATATAAACTGTACATGTGACTGAATATGAAGTTCAAAAGAAATCGTCTTGGTTTAGGCAGTTAATGTCAAGAAATACGAAACTCGGAATAATATAACAACTGCTATTCCCTTCAAATGAGGAAATAGTTGAAACCAAACAAACTTCCTTGAAGCTTGAAGTCAAGTGACTTGATGAAATAAAGATAAGGGTGACAATATGAAAGGATATTTCAAGTTAACCAAATACATAAAGGGGTTTCGAGTTACTTGTATTAATTTGAACGAGGCTTAAGACAGAATTCAAATTTCATTTGTCAAAATGAAACAAAAGTTTACACGTACAATATAATTCGTATTATAAGACACATTCTGTGTATGAATCTTTGCTATAATCTCTCTTTATAATTGCAATAACACATAATTATTCGCTTTAAATTCATGTTATTAAACCATACACCATTTTCTATGATTAGGTCACTAGAATATACAAATTTGAAAAATATTCTTGCATCTTCCAAAACTTTATATTAGACTCTGTATGTTCTTATTTTTAATCGAGAACACCACTTTCGTGGAATATAAATACGTAATTCATAATAAATTTTATTTTGGTATTTTCGGTATTTGTGGGTAAAAACGTATCATCCGTATTGTTGTGGTTTCTCAAAATTAGGAAATCTTCTAGGATTTTCTGAAAAAATTTGAAATGCTCCTACTTTAGTTTCCCGTGTTTTTAATCTTTTAAGTAAAGTTATATTATACGGACTGTTACAGAATAATGACCAAATATTTTTAATTAAACGAGGAAAGATAAATAAGTCACAAAGCAAATGATAGAACTTCAGTTTTCTGGGATATTTCGGAATGATAAATAGGACATTTTAATTAAAACGAAAAATATTTAATATAATGTTACAAAACATACGTCTTGAGATACTTAACATTTTCATTCTTCTTATTCGTTACTACTTACTTCTTACTCTACGTTTACTCGAGAATATAATCAAATTATATTTGCTATAACGGGATATAATCAGACGGTCTCCGAGTAAACTACAATTAACAAGAAATTCATGACAGGCGTTATGTACACCATGCAATTCGCCAGGAATGCATTCATAGCATCGAATGCTTACTCAGATTAAACGGACTAACAAAAAGCCAGAAACGGATGCAGTATCGAAGGTGCAGAAGTAAAGAGCGACTTGGTCAGTTAACATTAATTTCGACCACGCTATTATGGACTTCTTGCGATGTAGAATCAACGCTGCTGTTTCATAAATGATTGCCGACCTGCTAAATGAATCGATGAACAAGCTATATACAAGTATAGGTGAATATGAATAAAATGATGAATACGGTTTTCAGTAAAGTAAATTACGCGTGAAACTTTTCAAAGTATTTAACATAAGAAATATTTGATTCATGAATTGTTATTAATGATTATCGAAACAATTATTTCCAACTATTTGGAATTGTTTAATTTTGCAACGACATTTCAACTGTATAATTTACTGACAAATTACAATTTAGTCAATTAGTATTCAAAGAGAATGACGGAGAGAAATTCTAGAATGCTAATTCTATCCATGGTATGCCTACGCATTTTAATCCAACGTTTTTCCAACTATGTTCGGAATATAATATATAGTTTTCTCTTTTATATCTCACGCTGTGTTTCTAATGTAGAAATAAGCTAAAATTTTAGACTAAACCTTTTTTTATACACGACATTGTACTCAAGAGGAACGACTTTGAAATTTTACCGAGTAAGTTCAAATAAAAATGTTACATGTGCATATACTATCATTTTATTTGTCTAACTCGTGCTTATATTTACAGCCATACTTATATTTCTTTTATCTCAAAAACAGTGTATATAAAGCTCAACACGACGAAAAAATTATGATAACATTTGAATAATAAAACTGATATTTAGTCATGTATTAAGGATCAAGAATTAGTAATTAGAAAATTAATTTTCAATAACTTTTCTTTTAAGTCAAACAAAGAGCTTAATTTTTAATTACATTACGAAAATAAATTATACACTAATTAATGTAATATTTGATTGTCCAGAAAAAATGAGAAGATATCTTTACTTTGAATCGATTAGTTCAAAGTTAAAAGTACAATGTTGCGTAGATAGCGAAGATAAGTAAAAACATGCAAGAAAAATGTGGCAACGAAGACTTATTATCAGATGTTATTTTATATTTATACTCTTCTAAATATTTTCTAAATACGTTGCACTTTTAAATATGTATTATTAGAAACATAATAAAAACATAAGAAATATGCATTTTCAGAGAATCTCTGTATAATATGTAAACATAGAAATTGGCATTTTGTAATTTGAAACTATTATATTTGAATATAGTACTATCGTAGCTATGTAAATATGTAAATGTAATGTAAAAAGCAGAACCAGTAAAACGTATAAGTGCATGTATCACATATATAACATGTGCAAGTACACGGTAACGTGTATAACGTGTATAAATACACGCTTACATGCACATGTATAAGTACGTGGTATCATGTCTTATTTCATAACAGTTTCATGGGCTACAAGTGCAAAAGTATTTATACAAAAGTATTGATAAAAGAAATAACGGTGTATTATACGGTAAAAAAGTTAGTATATTATTATCTGAAATATTATGAAAACTAAGTTGATCATTTTACATAACAATATAATTAATCATCTCTAGACAGGAAAAATTTGAGTAAAATAACCTGGAGGCAAATATTACATCATACTGAAGAGAAGAAAAATTCTATCTGAGAGATCTCATATTTCTCCAAATAACTGAAATTTTTAGTTAGTAAAGTTTGGTGAAACAATATATGTATGTAGATATGTATACTTACAAGACATGGACGCGATGATCTAAAACCAGCAATAAGATGACTTTTTATACAAAAATTATTCGAAGATATAAAATGAAATTTTATAATAGTTTATAGAAGTTTTATATAGTTTTATTGAGGTTAAAGAATTTCTGACAATAAATACACCTACATATAGATTTGATTTATCTTTTAGCTCTACAATTACATAAAATGAACAGTCTACATAGAAGGTATGGTTAACAAAGTGTTTAAATGTATAAAAATTTAAGAATCCATCAATTAGTACACATAGTGAAACTCAACATTTTCAGTGATACCTTTACTCGTAAATTAATGAATTAATAAAATATTTGACAATTATTTAATATTTGATATATATTGCTATTAATATTTATGGACTTTAAAAGTCATATAAAGATTGATCATTTTCAAAGTTCATTGTCATAAACGATAACTGTAGTAGTAATAACTCTTTTCATGTTTCTGTTATATTTTTTTCCATTAAAAACATTCTGTGGATGAATACCACCATATAACATGTAATATTCCACCGCAATATATAGCTAAAGCGAAACGTAGAAAAAAGTTATGTATGTATACGTATAATTGCACTTAAAAACGGAAAAAGAAGAAGTCAGATTCGCTTTTTATACGAGTCTACTGTGACTTTTAAAGAGAAAAACATAATCTAAACGTAAAATGTACGAGACTGCAGCTTGGGTATACGGTATTGGACGAAAGTATTCGTGCATCTTTTAAAACAAAATAGCTTTCTTAACATTAACCCAAACGACTTGAGTTTTTTTCTTCAAGATCCTACCAATTTACATAAGTGAGACGCGCCTTTAAATTTTAGGCCGAAAGTCGTGGAAAATTGCAATTTTTACCGTTTTAACCATTACGTTAGTAACTCATAGCAACTTTAACCGGTTTTAGTGTGTATTTTTTTTTACGTGTCATCTAGTAAACTAATCCTTCTAACTTCTAAAAAAGTCCAATTTCAAAAAAGTTATTGTGTTTTCAGGATGTACGAATACTTTCGTCCGATACTGTAGTGAAAACCATTTGGCCGCTGATGCTACAAAAGCTTCGAGTTTAGTATTTAATTGATTAAAACCATTTGGTTGTAGCAAAGAGAAGTTTATAGGGGTGTATTATTGGGAAACGTAGTTGAACATTCTCTTACTCCGCAAAGGTTTTGCAACTTTGAAGCACATGAAGTATTTCATTTCAATGTATCGTTAACGTTCTAAAATTTTACTATTTGAGTACAAGTTAATGAAATATCTTGATGTCTGTACACAGGAAAAGTATCTTTCTAATAGTATCAATTCACTATTATGATAAAACAATTTAAAATATACAATGGTGATCAATTAGTCTTATAAAAAATTTCCTTATGATGATTCTAATGAGCATTTGATTTTGTTACAGTGAGAATTGTGGAAGGATTTGTTTTCAATATCACTAAGATAAATCGATTGCAAATGGGTGCATATCTGTGCATCGCTTCAAATGGTATACCACCTACAGTCAGTAAAAGAATAATGCTTACAGTACAATGTGAGTATCTTCTTTTATAGCATTTTGTATACGATTTTATAACTTTATGCATACAGTATTACATGTTCTTTACAGTAAGACAAATTTAATTTATACTTGCAGTTAGTCCAATGATTTCAATTCAAAATCAATTGGTCGGAGCACAAGAGGGACAAAGGATGACTTTGGAGTGTAATTCGGAAGCTTTCCCAAAGTCGATCAATTATTGGACAAAGGAAAACAACGAAATTATAAAAAATGGTATTTTGATTTAAATATTATAGAATTGCAGTTCGAATGCATTTAGTTATATTAAACATTTTTGCATATTTACGTAGACAAATATAGAAATTATAATAATACTTCATTAATATCGATTAAATGGATTTGTTAGTATTGATTATATCTTTTCAATTTTCCGAATTACTCCAAGTAAAATAAACGCACATAAGTAAATATGAATTTATATGAATTCAGTGAAGTTAATAGTTTTTTGTGATTGAGTAACCAAAACAATGAACATTCCAAAATTTATATAAAGCTCACCAGATACTATATTTGCATACGTTTGTGTGGAGTATAATAACTTGTTACATTTAGATAAAATGAATCGCACTCTTCTTATTGACATTTCATCCTAGCTGAACTAATATTTCATACAATATCTAATATAAGGTTTCATAAAATATCTCTGCGCAACGTCCATTTGTCATCTCTGGTAATAACATGCAAGCAAAGTAAAGTAAACCAATAATGTTACTGTCAATCATGTTTCTTGTTTTTAATTCATGTAATACACAGATATCTATCCTTAAAACTACCTTACGCGTATACAGGGTGCCCCAGTTTTTCTTAACAAAAATTCTATCAATATATTTTATAGATATAAATAAAAGAATGATATTATATAGACATAGGTCATTTCTAATTTTATTAGAAAATTGTAAGAAATATTTAAATTGATCATTATAGATTGGCAATAAAGGTAATCACTATTATACCCTATAACAATTTTTCATCATCCCTAACAATACATTTAGATAAAATACGGTTTGATTTACAATTCATCATATCAATCATATTGATGCTTATCCTATACACACTGTGGTTTATGCATATCGTATTCCATATACTTTTCTGTTGAAGACCAAAATATTGTTTTTTTAAGTTATAACATATCTTTGTTACAACGTTGTAATAGAACATCAAACAACCTGTTCCGAGATTGAAACATCCTATATACATTTATTATTCATATCGGATAAATAATGCTTGTCCCAACTCTGAAGATCATTTAGATGACGTTCTTTTGAAATATTATTTTAAAAAGAATGAGTGCCAATGGAAAATTTTAATGGAAATAAATTGAATTTTATTAAATATTTTATGAAAGTCAACATTTTCATGTTATATGTTTATATTCTCATTAATTTCGTTTGGTATGTTGAATACAATTTCAAATTGTTATAAAAACATTTAATCTGAGATATGTACATGGAAAAAATTACCATAAACTGGTTTCACTAATATTGGAAGAACACACTGTTATTCACATAGAGTATACGATATATGTAGTAAGAATATATAGGTTACTATTAATAAAAAAAAATATTACAGTAAAATCTGAGTTATCTGAACTAATTAGGGAACAAAGATATTCGGATAATAGAATTTTTGGATAATAGAACACTTACTTTTTTTATATTCATCATTATTGTGTGTATTTCAAAAAGGAACATAAATATTGATAAATAAATAATGAAATTAAATATAATTTGATTAACGATTTGTGCGTCCCAAATTTTCATATCTGTTGAATCATACTTTCTTAACAGATTTAATTCCTTGAAGTTAGTATATACATTCCTTTCGTGCCTCATATAGTTTTAATCCTATCTCTAAAGGCTCGAATGCTTCAAAATGTTAAAGACTGTAATCATTACTATTATACATGTTCCAATTCATTATTCGAGGCTACTAGCATGGTCAATTGAAGTTTCAACATATTATCGTATCAAGTCGGCGTTATAACAATTACCGCTAATTCTATTCAGTGCAGAAAGAATTTCTTCCACGTTTTTCCCATTAACTAGACCCCTATTAATTGTAGAGAATTATAGAGGATTGGTAGTTAGAATAACGAGAAATTGCTGTTGCAACCTGTCAAATATATTTAGAATAATTAAATAAATAAATATAAATAATGTCGTTGAGACGCTCGTACAATGCATAAGCCGCAAAATAAGATCGCTGCTAAATATTCGACAAATGTTCGATAGATACTCGTAAATACTGCTCGATAACTGACTTCCTTACGATCGCGTCCGTTTATTTATACTGGTCGGGTGAGAGTGGGAAAATTCAAATTCGACTTTGTTCGACGGTTGCACATAGCGACGACATTATTTCACCCGGAGTTTATTTGTTATTATATTACGTGTTTCCTAACGATATTTTACTATACTACCTAACTATTTTCCACTTCTTCCTGTATGATGTCTTCAATGTAGTTCACTATCATCATCCATGTTTTTTTTTTTTATTGCCGCATATTTAACTTTCGTCCAAGCATACAACATGTGTATAACAGTAATCCTTCACATCTAATTGCTTGCGCAGTAGTAGTATTGATCATTAACAAAAAATTTTATAGAAGACTAAACGTTCGAATAACAGAGTCAGATAATAGAAAATTCTGATAATCAAGATTCTACTGCACTGTTTATATAATTTTCAGTTTTTAACTGTCGGATGATTCGATTCCAAGCTTCGTGATATTTATTGGAGAAGAAATGATCCCTTAAATCGGAGTGAATGTATACGACATTATTAATTTAAAATAACAGGAATAACGAAGGTATGCTTTCGCGTTTACGTGCTTGTATTCCTGGACTGCTAATTCACTGAAGAGCGATTGAACCGTACTGACTAGTTAATGTTGTTTTATTAACGAGTGTACGCACAGTACACGACACATATATACCGTACATTACTGGGACAGTCTAACAACGTCGCAGTTGGATACGGGAAAATGCATGGACCCATAATTACGTCGAATAATGAGACTTTGGTACTAAACTTTTCAGGCGTGAGGTTATTTACATTATGTTTTATCGTTTTACATAGATGCATGTGTGTGCACACTACTTGCATACTATTTTACGCAACCTAAACTAGCAGTTCGAAAATTCGGAATATTTATATTCTTTTATCGTTATTCCATATATATTTTTATTTGTATGCGAAATCAAATTATTGATGGTCGACAATATTTTAATTTTGTTAGACAAATTTGCACTTGTTTCACTAACATTATATCTAAGCGATCCCAAAATTTTTTATAAAATTATACATTAGCAACGCTGTCTATAATATGATATAAATATTAATCTTTGATACCGTTTTGTTTCAGCAATGTACAAAAGCAAAAATTATACGTTAATATCACAGTAAATTTGTTCTATCAAAACATTTGGACAATTAAATTTGTTTAATAGATTATTTTAGACCTATGAAAAAGATTACTTATATAATTTTGATAAAAGCACAAAATTATTTATCCGAATTTGATTTTATATGTATGAAACTATAAAAGAATTAAAATAAATACAAATTTTCATGATTTCACGGAAGCGTTCTACGCTGAATTAATATAAACATAAATTAAACAATAATTTATTTTACTTTTATCCCAATATACAGTACAATATCATTACACATATTTAATTTGCAGAATATTTTCGTTTCCGTACATCCATAAAATTTTAAAGAGGAACGTTTAGGTGTATTTATAAGATAGACGGCCAAAGAATATTTGTCATAAATGAATTTCTCATATTTTAAATGTTTATTACTATTAAGTCAGCCGAAATCCAATTTTTAATATCTTGATTAGCACATTAATCACTTTACTACTTTATAATTTACTGCTTCAATATTGAACTTGTCAAAATTTGTTATAAAAGATTAGTTTAACGTAACAGAGATGTTAGTATTTCGCTATTTATACCTGCATTGTGATAGTAAATGTTTGAACGCATTGACGTTGTTTGCGCCAACATAGCGGCAGGAAAAAACAACGTTCAACATGGACCATCCTAGTGTTGCTGTCGCTGTCGAGTACACATGAGTGCATGTTCGCGTAATTATTTCAGATAATAAGACATGATATTTGTATGGTAATCATACGGAATAATGCACCGTCGGATCTGTTAATGCGTCTAATTGTGTTAGACTTAGTAATGCAGATACAGTAAGAAAGCCAACAATACAGACGCTATGACCCTTATATACAGAGTTGCTAATCACGCAACTAATTGGGTTAATTTTAGATGTTGTTTGCATAAAATCTCTAATCTCAACGAAAGGTGCTTTACCATTAAGGATCAATGGTGTAAATAGAATCGGTACTAATTTTATGCGTTAGATTCGATGGGTATCGACACTTACTTAGGTACATCTTTCATTTGTAATGCTTATTTTATTCATTATGCTAGTATTGTTCATAACGACTATTTAAATCAAATATATTATATTTACATTATATTAGTACTAATTAATTAATATAAATAAGTTAAATATCAAATAATATAAAATGTTACAGATCTGTTATTATTAGCTTAAATATAACATGTATATCTTTATCATTATTACCCTGTTATTCTCATTTTACTATTAAATATTACAAGAAATCGTAAAGATTATTTACAGTATAAACAATACGAATCTGTTTAATCTGAAAATACCTATCATCTAGTAGTAAGCACATGCATAGGTATTGTTTGATATAGCTAAATATTCGGTGTCATGAATTGCGCGGTATGGCGTGGTGATAATTGCATTATATCATCATATAAGCCTAACTGGTTTCATTTCTACTAGTTACGTTGGGTGGAATAGAGAAACTGAAAATTACAAATAGGTTATCACGACACGTTACGTTATGTTCTATTCTGAATGTTAGTTCCGCGATGCCCTGCGGTCTCCCAATATAACAGCTACGAGCTACGACATGCTTTACGATTTAACATCCATCTGATATTCAGCTTCATTAATCTGGATTCAATACAGTGAAACTGTTCAAACAGATATTAAATATACTCTCGTATTTTTATACTTCATTATTAGATAAAATAAATAAATGGATAAAATTACTCTAATAGTAATAACTATCATCGTAATAGCTTCCTTACAACCTTTCTTCATTTTTCATTTATATAATAGGCGAAGAATAAAATTCGGGGAGAATAGACAGATAACATTTATAGTAACACTTGCTTAATAATCCTCACTTGATCCTGGATCTGCGAGAATCCAGATCTTACGAGAATGAGGCGAATTAGATATTGCAAGAATTTCCCGCTGTTATTTGTCTCGTATTTGCTCGCCGCTCGTCTCTCATTGTCAGTGTGTTAGAACGAAAATGAGAAATAACGGGAAAAAACAGAAACGGAAGAAAATATTATTTTAGCGATAGACAGCTTTGCATTACCACTTTTACGGAAATGGTAAAAAATTTCAAATGCAAATTTCAAATTTAATAAATTTCATACAGAAACATAAGATTATCGTTTGAAAATATTCTCAATTAGGAAATAACACATATATATTTGCAACTGGTAACAAATAAAAATATTTCAAATACTATTGAAAAGTATAGATATTCTATTTCTCTTACTTAAAAAAATTTTGAATCTGTATATACATGATTCATCAGCCATGAATTAAGATATAGTGTACGTATATTAATAAGTAGACAGACAAAAAGTTCAATAATTGGATGGAACAAATTAAAAAAATCCTTGTTTTTTTCTACATTTAACATCTTTTTCTATTAGAATTCTAAACTTTAGACGTATATGTCTATAAAAATGTCTACTTTGTTCCTTTTCTGTTGGTTATTGTTATGTTAACAATGTGTTAGTTAAAAATTTCATTATTCTTAATTTATCTATGTCCAACTTTAAGTACACAATAATTCTCGTATATTAAACAAAACAGGTTGCTCTAAAAATAAATACGCATAATTTGGCTAACAGAATTATTTCAGAGGTATATTAACACAATTCTTTGCATAAGAAATAAAATTTATAATACACATAATTGTACCTACGACAATTTGCGATTAAAATACCATCTAAAACACATTATCGCGAAAATCTCCTTTTTTCCTTTTCTTTTTTTTTTTTTTTTGAATTAAACAGGAATCAGAAAACACTGAAAATGTATTCGATTGTCACTGAAAGTAACATAGATATTTAACCATTGATAGATTATGTTTTCCGGGCGTTTTGATACATGATATATATGCCCGCTGTCTCGAGTTCGGTCACATACGCAAAATTTAGTCGATGATGAATTGATTTCATAGTGAATTACATACAAATTTTAATGGAAAAATATAACAAAGAAAATGAATTTTATACAAATTTAAGTGACGGTACCCTCAGACGAGCCAAAATTTGATTATATAAATTTCTTTTGTTTATGTGGTGTTAACATGCGATCATTAAAAATTATATGATACAGTTTAATGATTTGATAATCTTTTGCTGAACAATAATATATTTGAAATGAGAGCGATGCTGGCAAAATATCGTATTTAAAAATATACGACCATATATAAAAATTCTGCAGCTAGAATTTACGTGTAACGAAGTGAAAAAGAACATTTTTCGGTTGAAATCTCGTTTATATTTGATACGAACGTTCAATACTCAAAGAGGAGAAACGAATTGATGGTAAAACATCTGATAATATTTATTTCATATCAAATTCGATCATTTCGATTACATATGTATATAGTTGTACGTTGCACAATAATTAAGAAATGTTGAAAGTAAATCTAATGGTATATTTATATTTGTATACATAACATAAATTCTGTCAGAATTCTAGCCGTAGCTCTGCTCTCAGATCTAATAACGTACACGTACAAACCATTATTCGCAAGTTAGAAATGTAAAATATGTGTGGTCCTACCCATCTCAAACTCCTATAAATTTTAGAAGTAACACGTTCCATGCATGTATTATTTATTATTTGTATGAAATTTATCATTTCTTGGAATCTAAAAAAATATTATTTGTATATAGAAAAATTTTACTTTTAAACATTTGTGACTAAACTATGTCTTTCTATAAAACATTGGGTTGTGACATAAATAAGTGCGATCAAATAAAGTAACATATCGAGTTTAACCGAACTTATTTATTTTTCAATTCAATAGAAATTTATGTGATATAATAAGTAATCAAGAATGAAAGAGAGGCAAATATAAAACACGAGGAAATAAACTAAGGAAGAAAAAGTAGATAAAAATCAATATGATTTAGAAAAATACGGTTTTTATTCTTGAATTTTACCACTTTCCGTTAACTGGATCTTTCCCCGCCCAACGATGCAATCTTAGATTATTGGATAGCAACGAATACATATCACGCGGACAAAACTAAAATACGAATGGTGCTGAAGTAACCTCTGTATGAGAGTAGCGTGCCCCGGGCTACTTACCAATGCCATTACTATCCTTTCACCCCTCTCTCTGGCATTGCGCTATCCTAACTCATCCGTTCTTTCCGCATCACGATGACTCGCACCCTTCTCGACTATCTCAAACCAGACGTTTTCTGGACCTAGCTTCGCTGAACCGTGCATACAACTTTAATGACTCGTGATTGTCATGACTTCTGCTCTTTGCGCCGCTCTTTTCGCTCGTAACGTGCGGTTTACCGAGGGAAAACGATGTCTGCTGTGTTATTAATTCCTGAGCGAAAGTTTCAGCTAACGAACCTCTCTCGTAAAAGTACCTTCAAATTTCTCGGCTTTCTTCTATGCTATATAATTGTTTCGTATCCTTTAGGCATCGAAGGATTAGAAATTTTAATTTGTCCATGGTATTTAAGATATTTGTCGCTCCCCTATTCCCCGATGATTGACTCCATATTCCCAAAATATTTGATATGAAAAAGGTGTTTTAGATCTTCACAAATCGGTATTTTCAATATTTCAATTTTCAGTATTTAATACGCAGTTGGAAATATGAAAACGTTACCACATTATCTTTTTTGCAACAAATTTTTAAGTTCCTTTTTAATTTTATTTCTGTATAATAAAAATCCTAATCCCATATTCATTTAATTGATTACTTCTCATAAATATTTTAATTTTATCCATTGAGCCTACTGTTATTCTTTCAGGATAATGATATAGGTAGTTAGACAGATCCGATAAATTTAATAACTGAAATGACTACTCAAGAAATAATCTACAGTATTAATATGATTTAAAAAATTTATAGGATGTTAAAAAGTTGTTAAAATATTAATCAAAATCCCGTATCGGTAATTAGCATGCTGAGTACATTACTAATAAACGAAGACACGATAAGAACGGAAATATTGGTATCTATAACTTGCCGAATAAAAGTAATTTTATATCCGAAAATCCATTGGACGTCTAGCGTGGTAATGCTCGGCAACGCAGTTCAACGTCGTTAAACTTTTTCATCTGCTTTCCAAACTCAAAGCCGGCGAAAGTTTTTCTTCCGTTTGCAACGGTCGATAGAGCCACTACATAAATGCATTCTACCTTTCCACCGTCGTTTTCTTCCTCTCTTTTCCTTCTTCTCATCCTGTATCTCTCAGGAAGTTTCCCTCTAGCTAAGAAAATACTTCTCTGCTTTACCGCAGATCATTACACTCTATACCTAGATTTCACTCTCTTCTGATTCTCGCACGATCTCAAATTGTTAATTACAAAATCCTTTCTCTCTAACTCGATATTCCTCGTGCAACATTTCATTATGCATTACTGCAGAAATTCCATTCTCCCTTCAAAATATTTTTCTTCTCTAAGACATTTTTTATTTAGAACAAATTATCTTCAAATAATGACTAATACTATTATCGTAAAGTGATCATGAAGTTGTAGATACATATTTATCTTATAGTACGTCTCCACAAAACTGAACATACAGAGACATTTGTAACTGTTTCAAAGAAAACCATATTGATGCACGTAGTAGGGAAGTGGGTACCGGACGTACCGAGTGGCTCACAAGGAGTTTGTGTTTTTAGTTTTATTTTTATTTTACTATGGCATGGCGTAGAGTATAGATAGACGAATGTAGTCCTCTGTGCTGTCAGTGGAGACGTTCATCGATTTGAACAATACCGATCGGTGTAGTGGAGACACACCTTTAGAATCAGTTTACAAAGGAATCCTTGTACCCGCTGGGTATAAATTTCAAGTCTCTACTGTTGGTATGTAAAGTTGTTCAGGATTTAAAGCATTTAAAATAAAATAAAAAAGCTTTGTTTGGATCCAAGCCCCTTTAAATATCCAGTATGAAAAGATCTGATTTTAAAAATTAATTATTTTTTTCTACCTCGGTTATATACACTTTATTCATTCGCCTTTAAGTATGATCTTGTTGAAATTTAATTATTGGAATAACTACTATTTATATACTACCCAATCTATACGAGTTTATGCTTTTACGATGTGTTTTGTAGTCGTATCTTCGCCAAAGAAGAATAAATCAATTTTCATTCAAATATATCAAAGCTTAAAAAAGCTATTTTACGTATTAAAGTTGTTGCAGTTTGCTGCTCATACTCATATTTTACAAAACTAATCAAAAATTTTTAAATTTCTTAAAAAGTAATAACGCACACAAATTATAATAAAATTAATCTCATTAATTAAATTTATTAATATTTCTAGTGATAAATTGCAAATTTATAAAGAAATCATTTTTTATGAAAGTAATATATATTACATTAAAATATATTTAGGGACTAATATATATATTATAAATAGTATAATATACCATAATATAAATAAATATAATACTTGTATGTTCTATTATGAATATATATCGTCTGAGAATCAATTTTCTTTTTTAGTACAGTAACAAAGGTAATATCTTTATTATAGGTTTTCACTATCTGAAATTAATCCTGTGATGCTATATAATATTCTAATCCCATTTCAACATTGTTCGAGGCCGTAATGAGCACATAGCGTGATCAGCTTTCATACTACAAGCTAGTTTTTATTTCATTTTTGATAGGATGTCGTGTGAAATTTTCTCATTGTAGGTGTCGTGAATTTTACCAAATATATGAATATGTAACAGCTAAAACGAAAATTGTGATAATTGAGAAATGCATTGCATTATGGTAAAAAATGGCTTTTCAAATAAATCAACCTTTGACTGCATAAAAAGCGACCCTATTTACATTTTGTATTTGTTTCATATTTTCGACAGATGTTTCACAAATTTCTGACATAGATTTAAAAAAGTAACAAATACCTTCGAAATTTTATATTTCCATTGAAATGACAAACAATATCTCAACGCAAGAAAACGGTGAAGCCTAAAAAATTAAACTTAATATTTTACCCATTTTCGATACTTTTGTATATCATTCTCATATTACTAATTCTAAAGTTACATCAGATATATACATTTTGTTACATACAATTACAATTGTTATTTCATTTTATTTACGGGATTATTCACATAACGTGCGTAATTCTTCTCTGCCAAATTAATTTAAATGCGCGTGTGAAAAGAATAAAGAGTCAGAACAATTTACCAATTCAACGAAGGTTCATTTTCATGATGTATAAGCATTCATGCGTGAAACCTTAATGTCTGCTTTTATACTCGATGAAGCATAAAGTGCACTATAGAATTCAAATGAATCAAAATCGATTGATACTTATAAATATATAATAAAATATTACATTATTTCAAATTGCATTATTTATCCACTAATCATAAAACTAAATAATGCAATATCTTCTTTACATAAGGAAAATAAGTACAGATGATTTCTGTATTAACTCTTGTATTGTCAAAACAATTTAAATTTCCCTAATTGTTCACATGGTTTGTCGCGCTTAAAATTTTCTTGATTGAAAAATATTCACTTTTCTAGATTGCCTATTTTATTGTAATAAAGATATATAGAATGTACATAATATACAAAAATATGCACATGAAAAGTTCAAAGTACCCGTTATAATATTTATCGGATTAAGTAAATCACTTCTTAATATCTATTTCTTTATTCATAGCCTTAAAAATATGAATTTGTATAGACGCATTACGCAAATATTTCTATCAATTTTTTAATATTTAGAAGATACCATTTCCATCTAGGATGGAACTTATCTACCTTTCGTTAAAATTTATTCCAAAATCCCTTAGAAATATGAACCAATTCTTTTCTGTTAGATCTATAAAAATTTATTAATTAAATAAGATTCTATAAAGTTTTCGTCAAAATTAGCTACGGTATAAGATATGTTACATGCATTGCATTTGAAACATATATATTTATAGTAATCCTGCTTTCTTATGTATTTTAAAGGATGTTATCTAGAGTTTCAGCAAAAGGTTCTACCCCTTAACTTCATTTTCTCCGATGTTCGTATATAAACTTGAAAATATAAATCACATTATACTACCTCAAACGAGCAAAAATCTACCAACTAGAATATTGTTATTATTATTACTGTGGCGACACAGATCGTCAGAGCTAAATCGAATGCTGTCGCTAACAGGATCGACTATAACAATATTTTATCTTTAGTAGAGTACAAGGAAAAGCTAAAGAACAGAGAACCATATCATGCAGACTACACAAAAGCAATAAAATATGTGAATTAAAAATAAGATAGCTCGGTACAAAAAATATAGTAATTATAAAATAATGTTCTGATGGATATATATCCGTACTCATAGTTATATATTACAGAAATTTCGTTACCAATGATCCAAATGGATTGATACAACAACAAAATTTAAATACGAAGAACCTATCGAGAATTTTTATAAACGTTGAGGTTTCATTAATTAAACTGTGAAGATATACTTACATGTATGTATATATCCACAATTAATGAAATCTACTTTGAGCATATTTAGTCAAGGGTTAACCCAATATATGCGTATTTCACAAACTTCTAAATTCGATCTTCTGAAAAATGTCGCGTTAAATGAAAACACTTCATTTTACATTTTGTATATATTTTCTCATACAGAATAACATTTTATCGATTATCTGCTCTTCTACAGTCTGGAATTACTTACCTTAAACAAATTTTCAAATCCGATTTTAGCAAAGACGGTGCCTCCTACACAAATAATTTGCTTTTATATGAAGAAAATATAAAAATAAATTATTACAAAGATTCTTTTATATCAAAGTATTTTATCATCGTTGTAATTGGAAAGTAGATAAAATAACTTATTGAAGTGGCTTCTTACTCGCGGAACTTTCTTTAAATTGTACAATTAATATAATAGTTAGTAGGTATACTATAAAATTTTGCATATTCCGCGTCAGTAATAAATATTTCAAATCGTTATAATTCTGATTGTAAATGTTACGTTGTTTTATCGAATTGCTTTAATAAATGTTATATACATATAATACTTACCACGTTTGGTTTTTAACGCACAATAGCCGTAAATAACTTGAATAACTATTAACAATAAAAAGCAATACTATAACTTTCGATAAAAATTTTAATATACAGAGATTTTAATACCGGTAAATTATATTTTTTTCTGAATAATTACAAACCATTAACTCATTTAGAAATAACAAAACTTGCTCACATGCACAGTAACAATCTTTAGCTTTTATATACATTCTTTAATATAGTTTTCATTGTATTATATTTATCAACATTTTTAAATTTTATATAAACGTTCTCATTCATTTCTCAAATGTTTAAAAAATTAATAATGATATTTATTTTTTAAATATGGTAATAGTACGTATCAATACTCCAAATTAAAATAAATGAGAAAAATTAAAAAGTTGCGGCTTTTGATAAGCATAAATAAGCATTTTATAAAGCGTAAATATTCAAAAGCTAGTGCTTATTGGTTTTATATTATTAAAATAACATTAAAAGAGACTTGATTAATAAAAAATACATGATCACAGTTTAATATACAATGCATAACAAGTAAGGACATAAAAATAAAATGCACATATTTAACTTACAACATTGCGTATTAATTTTATACGTATTTATTTCTGATACGTATCTTATTTCATAATTCAACGAATTAAAGCGTTATCATATTTCGTCAAATCTTAATTAATACGAAATATACTCAATGTAAATATATTCGAAAAAGCCTTAAAATATAAAAATTACATCATTTACTGATATCACATTCTGTAAATATTTTTTATATTATACCTAAAAGTGTTTATATTATATTAATTTCTGTCCATGGTATTTGAATGAGATGCGCTATTTATACATTGTATAAGAACATTTGCTATCGAGTGCAGCTACATTGCAATTGAATTTTAACTATTATTTCAAATACGACAATACCTCCCAACACCTCCGCAAGGTCTAAACATAAATTATATAACACATATGGACAGAAATTTTAAAAATATTACAAAATTATGAAACAGCAAACAAAGAACCTAAGGATATTTGGAATAATATAGGAATAAAATAAGCAAAAAAATTAGTTGATATACTAGATTGTCTGAAATATGTTTTTAAATGCAAAGTCTGCCTGATAAAATATCAATTTTTATACGTGGATTGTATTTCTAAGACTAATTCTGAAAGTAGGAGTACTTCTGTGTCATTAATTATTTGAAATTTTTATTTATATCCCTGTTTTCGCTACACTGAATTTTTATATTACGATAATGTTTATATCTGTTGAAATCAATCGTTTAATAATTGGGCGATTGGGAGTACGAATATTTATACTCCTGTAATTCACTTCAGTTATAAATTGAACAAATATTCAATCTTTAATATCTTTTGTATAAAATTTATTATAAATTCGACATCATTATCAGTCATCCATTATTTATACATTATTATAAAATTATTCCTATAGTATATTTACGTTGTAAAATAATTACATATAGATCTTGTCTAATATTTTGTTTTCAGGAGAAAAATACAACCAAACATTCTCATATAATGAGTATAAAGTACACATGAAACTTACGATATCATCGGTGGAAATGTCCGATTATGGAACATATAAATGCATATCAAAGAATTCTCTAGGAGAAACAGATGGCAGTATTAAGCTGTATCGTAAGTATATCTTTCACACTATATTTAGCCTTTAATAGCAAAAATGTACACTTCACGTTATTAAAAAAAAGACAGCAAGTATATTTGTATCAAATTACACTAAATATGTATTACAAATAATAATACAATAGTATATAAAGTACACTACATACTTTATAAATAATTTGAAAAAATAAATTTTTAAGATATAAGAAAAGTATCGTTTATTATAGTACTAGAAATATCTTAATACCTTCAAACATTGTAAAATCGTAAAGTTTAAGTGAAAAGACCAATGACAAAAATGAAATATTGCGCTGATGAGACATTACACTTAAAGAGATTAAGTAATTTGAGTAACATGACTTAAGCTATAGAAATATTGGAAAATATTGGAAAAGTTTTACTAATTCTATAAAACAGTAATAACGTATATATGTAATGAACAGACAAGAAAACGATAATGAAATAACCATGACCGCGTAAAGTAATTATTGAAATCGTCACGATTCTTTTGATAAAAGGAGAGTGAATTGAACGGTATTCACACAGTGTGCTTTTAATAAATGAGTTGACGCGCGACCACCTGGTGCCAGCAACAACGCTGTAGTTTCAACAAAATGCACGTCGCAGAATACAGATTAAACGAGAAATATCTTCCTCCGTTGGTTTGTTCATTCTTAAAATATGATTTAATTAATTCATCGCACATTCTCTGCTTTACGTATGTAATTATAATTATATATTTATAAGGCAAGTCTAAAAAAGGAAACAAGATTCCAATAAAAAAGAATCAGTCGGTAGTAAGACAATAAAACGATGCGAATTAAGTATCTTCATATCATGATTCTATTTGAAACTGTAATTATTTCACGAGAAAAGCGAATTTAAGCATAAGCTTTTCTTCATTGAACTTTGTCTAAAGCACATATTATCTATTAATGATAATATAACAAATATTTGTTTATTCCTCTGTGAAATTATATCTCATTTTAAAAAACAATAATTACTATTACTATTCCATTAAATTACGAGTTTAATAGAAAAATTGTGCGAAGGTTATTATTACGCTATTTTTGGACAAAAGCTTACGTCAAAGAAAAATAAATAATTCATTTCAGATACTCTCAGAATATCTAGGTACATGAGAATGAAATCTTTATATGAGTCTACAAAAGCGTTTGCAAGAATGCCATGTTGGCCGTTATAGAAGAAATACCTTTATCTAAGGACCATATTCTAGTATCGATCCGAACTTTTCCTTGGTTAATAGGTTTCGCAAAGAAAGACGTTGGTCGTAACAGGTTTTCTTAAATCGAAAATACTAGCTCGTTATTGTTCTTGCTATTGTTTACGTTACCGACGACCGTTTCCACGAAATTAAAATCTAATTTTTAAGACAACCGCTCTTCTCTCTGTATGATTTTCAATATGTATATATTTAATTGGTGAAACTGCTTTGTTTAGAGCATCCATCTCCAATGATTTTGATTTTCACATATGTTATTAAAGTCACTCTCCTGAGAGACTACTACTATGTACTTTCCTGTACAATGGAAAATAGCAGAAATAATATTAATGTTAAAACCTGGTAAAAATTCTGATGCAGTAAATTCGGTCTCCAGATCAATCATTTTCGTTCCACTAATATAAAGAAAAAAAGTATTTGAAAGATTTATCAGCAGTCAAATAAATTCTGTCACAGTTGAAAAACAGTTAGTACCTGAATACCAATTTGAAATTAAATGCAAATACGAAACAACAAACATATCGTTTAGTTCGAAAAATAAATCAATTATTTAAAGAAAAAAGTACTACCTTATAGATTTCATCGATACTTGGCAAGCGTACGATAAAGAGTGACACGAAAGCTTATTATAACAATCAAAAAATGTGTACCATTCAATCTATATAAAATATTAAAATTTTATCTGAAATATAGATTCTTTACAGTGAGATATAAAGAAGTACAGCCAGGTGTAGTACCTATCAATTTTGGAGCATCACAAGGGAGTGTGCTTGGCCCAATGCAGTATATTTTACATACCGCAGATATGCCAATTTCCCAAGATTGCCGCACAGTTATCTTCGCAAATGATATGGCAATCATCCACGCATGTAGATCTACAGAATGCATCAGACATTTCAGAAAACAGCTTAAGTAATATTTAAGAATGGTTACGAAAATGGAAAATTAGAGCCAATGCAAACAAGTCAATTCATGTAGCTTTTATTGAGAGGAAGTATATGCGTCACTCATTTACGCTAAGTAGAAAAATTATGCTTGCAGCAGACTCTGCCAAATACTTTCGTATGCACTTAGACCGTAGATTCAACTAGAGAAAGCATATCTGACAAAAAAAGAAATCTAAATCAATTTCATTTTAGTCAACTTATATTTCAACTTCAAAACAACAATATATAAATGTATATTAAACTCATATAGACACATAGCATAGAACTGTTTAGCGTCCACTAAATGTTGAAATTCTGGAACGATGAAAAATCTTACGAATATACACGAATACATCACAGTTTAAAAACATTTACAGAAGCTATTCCACCATACCAATATACTTACCAAACGACTACTTGAAGAGATATCAAACCGACGAGGATACAAGCCCTTCAAACATTCGGACATAAAAGATAGATTCTAAATAATTTCTTGTAAAACGTACCATGAATTAAATTGCAGAAAATAAATTGCAAATAAATGAGTACATTATTTACAAATTACACAAAATTGTACCTTATGTAATGATATTTGCCTATTGTTATCTTTTTTATAACTGGTTGCAGATAAACAAGGAGCAAAAGAAATATTTTTCCTCTTAGAAATGAAAGGATGTATAAACATTGGTGGCTGATCTTTCTCTCTTGAAATAATTTTTCACTTCTACAGGAAAAACGATTATTGTTTTTCATACTTTACGTTATACTCGACATATGTATACATAAAATTTCATTAAAATCAAACTTCTGTTATCATTGTAAATTTTGTCATGGAGAACATGCAATTTTTAG